>OY856187.1:58979586-59603029 GCA_963693315.1 Diogma glabrata | reverse complement strand
CCGGGGGGTATGTTCTTAGATGTTGTTAACACTTTAGTTTTGCCCGGTTGATGCATAATCCAAATCGTTTAGCATTTCTTTCAAGCTGAAAGAGACTATCCTTAATATCGCTCGTTCTACGTCCGAGAAACATAATAAAACACTTGCAAACTCACGGTGTAAAAAGGAAAATGTTACTTAAGGATTTTTTTAACGCATGTCAATGTTATGTAATATTTATGGTTGTCAATTCGGTCTTCTTTTTGGTAATGCAAAAAACCACGCTATTGTTATTGCTAATTTATAAAAAGGTCATTTTTCTCCATTATAATTATTCAACAATCACTCCAGTTTGTAGTAAATTTTATAGAGACCGATATTAAGTTAAATTTCAAGTTAATTAAATTATAAAACTAACACAATAATAAATGTATTTTATTCTGATTTTATTAACAACAACAACATATCGGTGGGTTAGAAATACGTGAAAAAAGAAAATCGCTTAATAGTTCTATACTTCTTTGGTGGACTGCCGCTTTTTATTTGTATAAATTCTAGAATTCTTTCTATTTAAAAGAACGTTTCGCTGAAGATGAATTATACGAAGTGTTATTCTTGGAAGTCTTGGTCCGGCACTTTAAAAATCAGCTCTACATTTTCATGTTTTGTTTTCAAATACATTCAAAACAAAACACAGCGTTGTTCACTTACGCATATTAGCGAAAGGATTAGCTATTACTCACCTGATGTTATATTGGCATCTAAGACCACACCATCATCAAATTTCAGCACCCGGGCAACTTCACCCAAGATTTAGCGCCACTAGCAGTACCTGGATCATCGCCACACAACTCCCGCTACCAAAGCGTAAACAGTTTTAGTGGAATGCGATTATGTTAATGGAAATTAGTTACCTTAAAATATAATTATTATAGTTATTTTATTAGTTATACAGCACTTGCTGTTTTGAAAACTCATGAGACAAACTTCATTTCTGGCGAACAGGAATCAGCGTATGAATACAACCGATCCAGTAGATCTTCATTTTAATGTAGGATTAAGTTTGGTTTTATGTTATTGTAGGAGAAATAATCTCTCAAATAGTAACATAGTTCCATGACGCATTTTGACAACCCGCATGGATCAGTTTTTATTGTTTTGAAATTTTTTTTATTTTTGATCTACGGGTGTGACAACCCCGCGTACTCCAGTCCCTGCTATTGACATACGAGTTAACGTGAGATATCACATACCACTGGCAATAGCAGTGAGATATCACTAGTCAAGGTGACATCTTAGGGGTGGTGGCGGATGAACTGTATTCAGTCAACGGTAGCACCCTCAATCTTAGCTGTGAAATTAACTTTGATGATGAGACGCTATTGCTTCCTTGAGGAAACGAGCCTACCTTAGCCCACAAGCCTTCACGAGCTCACTATGTGTGGGCTTTAATCTTCAAGAAAGACGGTGCGTCACAGGATCAAGGAATATGCAACCCGCTGGATTATTGGCAATTACATTTTTGTTTTGTTTCAGTAAATTTTTGTAAAAATTTTCTATTTACTTTTTAATTTACTTTATTTTCTCTATTCTATCATAAAATATTGGCCTATGTCATATTTTGTCAGTGATAGGATTTTTTGTTTAGTTATCCATTCTTTAACAAAAAATATAAAAAAACAAAAAAAGGAAGATTTACGTCCCATCAACACCTTTGAACTATGTTGTTGTGGGACCTCCGACCTTGGTCTTAAAAGGTTTTTATGTGTTATTGTGACACATATTGTAATTCCTACTACACAACATATTTTATTAAAAAAAAAAAAAAAAAAATACCACCGGGGCTATCTTCGTATTTAATTAAAAATGACAAGCCAGTAAAAAGTTTGGAATATGATGGATTTGTGTTTGTTTTTACGACACCATATTTACACGGTGAACAATAAGATATTAAAATTTATTCGACTGTTAATCGGTGCTAAGTTTTTCATTGCACGATTATTAGCTTAAACATAATGGCAATGTTCGGGCGTGCAATTCAATAAAAAAATATCACGATATTTTACCTCAAACATTTTTCTGGTAACTTCACTGCGTTGAATATTACGCCAAACCGGACCGAACAACCAAAAGAAAAAAATAATGTATTTATACGATAAACCTTATAGGTCAATTTTTATTTTAATTAATTTTATCACAATAATTTTCGGCTAATATAGGGTATATGGGGGTCGGATCGGGTCAAGAGTGGTTATCTTTGCAAAGGTTTTGACGAGACAAGCTCCAATCAAGTGAGTCAAGCTCAAATCAAATTGGCGCGATGTCATGCCCAAAAACAGTTGTGAGTGTTTAAAATTTAGCTTTTTTGATGCATTTTGCTCAATGTTTTACCCAAGTAGCCTTGTTTTTATGTCAAAAATTAAAGAAAGAAATAAAATTGATTATCAACTAATAGTTATAATAGTAATGGAGATAATAGGATAATAGTAATGGAGAAAATTAATTTAATTATTTTTACAAATTAATGCAGATCCACCAAAAATGATTAAGAAGCTTGAAAGGATAAGGTTTCATAGAAGGGGAATATCGATGTCCCGATTGCAGTGGGTTGCTTACTTTATTTTGTGAACCTATCGGTCTTATTTTTTTGTTTATTATGTTTTACTAATCATGTTTTAATAATCTTAAACTTAGTATCGATGAATTCCGCTGGCATTGTAGGAATAAATACCAAAAACGTCCGAAAACTAAACTTGAGATATGCCAATCACACGTTGAACTCTGCTCTGGAGACGTATTTTGAACAATCAAAATGAGCATTTTCCAGATACTTTGGTATGCTTTTGTAATCAAAAAAATTATGCAGTTTTTAATCTCCGGCGTTTCTCTCATTGTTGCGCTTCGTTTTGCAGAGAAGTGGTGTTTGATGCTTACATTCTCAAAGGAGAGCTACTAGGGGGCGAAAATAAAGTCGTCGAAATTGACGAATCAAAATTTGGGAAGAGAAAATACTATCGAGGCGAAGGGTTGAGGGTCAATGGGTTTTCGGGGGATATAAGAGGAGAAGTGGGAAGGTATTTATGGTCCTTGTGGAAAAACTCCTTACCAATAATACTATACTGAATAGCTCCAGAGACCACAATCATAAGTGACTGCTGGAAAGCGTATAATTGTCTTGATAAAGGTCTGTATATGTCTGTATAAAGGTTATAAGCACTTAGCACGTTAATCATAAGCTCAACTTCAAGGATACCGATTATTTATTTATTTATGCACACATTAATGCCATAGAGTCTTTCTGGAAAGCAGCTAAAGTTCAATGTCAAGCTCTGGACGAATTAAATATTCCCTGAAACTTGGCCCTTTACATGTTCCTTAAAAAGTGCAAGGAGATAGATTTTAATCGTCCCGTCGAGTTTTAAGTTTGGCGGGCTTTTGTATTCTGGCAAACCCGTTGACTCATTACCTCTTCCCGTTCCAGACACTTTTGATAGATCCGATTTTGAAGATAAATAAAATCTTTAAAGCTTTCTGTTTAAATTCACTTAACACTCTCCAAAATTTATAGCTTTCTGTTCAATTTCACTTGACACTCTCCATAGTTTACTATTGTTTTCTTTTGACTGTTCGGTGCGGTTAAACGTAATTTTCAACGAAGTGAAGTTAGCAGAGGAAAAAGTTTGATGTAAAATATCGTGATTGTTTTTTATAATTTTGCCAAACCAACACTACCGCTGAAACTCTGTTTGTTTTCTGAATGTTGTTTTTACTTCACAAATGAGTTAACTAATTCATTATAACTACTAACTAACACTAACGAATGACTTAATCCTACCTAGTTTTCAGGACGAGGAAATTTGATAAAAATCGAGATTTTTTCTGTCAGTGGCATAGTATTAAACGCACTCATTCGTCATGAAAAAAATCCATTTTTACGAAGAATTTTATCACGAATAGTTTTTACAAAAATGATAACTATTCTTGATAAAATTCTTTTGTGTCTTTCGGTATATATGTCTTTTCCTATTGAAATACTTTTGTGTCTTTCGGTATATATGTCTTTTCCTATTGAAATATTTTTATAGGAATGAATGTAATTGAAAAAGGAAAATTAAACTTGGACAGTTTTCTTCTTACGACAAGATTCCTTAAAAGGACTCTTTATAGTTTTAAAGGAAGACATTGAAACATTTTCAACGGGAAATAGATAATTTGTAAAGGAAAATAAAACTTAGAAAATTGTTTTGTTACTACAAGATTTTCCAATAGCATTAATAGTTAGAAAATACGAATGAAATTTTCTTATGTCTGGTTAAAATTCACTAGAGTATTATCCATTTAGAAATATATAGTTAAAATCGTTTTATCTGTTTGAGCTATCGCTTATCGACTGAAAGACTATAATAATAATAGTGATTAAGGTTGTGCATGTTTATTTTATTTTAATTGATTATTATTTAATAGAAATTTGAAGGTTTTAGAAATTCCCATTAAAACATATTCAATCCTATTAAGAATCGAAAAGGGTAATGTGTTTAGTCCTATTATTTGACGGTCGCAGAAAATTCAATTAAAATGTAGTCAATCCTATTGAAGAATTTATAATCCTATAAAAATGTTTTCATTTCTATTAAAAGGATTCAATGTACATATTTCTATAGGACAATTGAATAGGATTCAATCGATTTCAAAAGGAAAAAAATTGTTTAATAGGATTTCTTAGGATGCAATTTTTTCGATGCAATTTTCCCATTAAACTTTGTTTTTCAATAGGATAGTTTAAGCAGGGATGTAACAATGGAATAAAGTCTTAAGTTTATTTTTAGTAAAAATTACTTTTTACACTATTTTTTTATTATTGTTACAAATATATATTATGTTATTAGTTAGTAAACTCGTTAATTTATTTAAATAAAAAACTCATTTGGTAATGACTTTATCTTTCGCCAACTACCAGTGGTAGAATTCATCAAATTTATTTTCTGGTTGTGGTCATCACATACTTGTTATCTAAAGAATTCAATCTGACCTGTTTAACCTGTCTCAACTTTTCTCTCTTGAGAGTCACTTATGAAACTGCAACATGATTCGTTTCATTGCGTAATTATTGCTCGTTCTGATTATAGCTTGAAAACTCCAACGAAGAAGTTCTGTCATATGCTAGAGGTATAGTTTCATGCCTTGTATTTGTTGCACTAGAAGTGATGTTTTACAATTAGCTTATTTTTGTAAAACGTATCTTGACGACGGTTGGATTTAATTTTAAAATTTTTGTTCTTCGATTTGATGATTGATGTTTACAGACAGAAGAGATGTTTATATTCTATTGATCTATTAAACAAATATGAAAAATAAAGATAAAGATTGAGAGTGAAAATATAATTTAATAGTCAAGAAATTCTGAATGTCACCTTGCTAATGAACTTTTATATACAAGAAAACCAACTACACAATAAATTTATTACCTTCTTCTAGCAAAAACAGATAAAAAGTGTTTAGCGGAAATAAATTTGCATTTAAATATTCAAATTATCTTCCTTAATTAACATAAATTTCCGTTTCTTTTCAAATATTTTACAGTTTATTGAAGAACTAATTCTTATACGAACAAAAATAACTGTTTTATTGAACTGAAAGAACTGCCAACTTGTATAGTCGTTGACATATTCTAGTTTCACTTATCTCTTTTTTTTAATAAAATTTGCGATATCATATTATAAATATTAAATAGTTATTTATGACACGTTACTACAAAAATTTATTTTGACATTAAATAATCAATTTCGATAAATAAAACCAAATCAAAAGTTTTACACCAACATTTATTGCGCAATTGTTGAATCGATTTGAGAAATCGTTAAAATATTTAAAACTATTTTATAGAGGCGAACCAAAAAGTAACATTGAATGAATTGAAAAAAAAAAACATTTTTATAATATTAATTAGATATTGTACATTTTTGAATTCTATAACAACTTCAGTAAAATCATAATTTAAAAATAAATATAGTATGTGTCGATAAGGTAGATTATGATAAATCGGTATTTATTTTTTATTAATAACGATTTACTTTCATAAACAATTTTAGTTTTTATCGACACAAAAAAATTCGATTTGATATTATTCTAATTTAACATAACATAAATAATTTTTAGGTTACAAAGACAAATATTAGAAACTTTAATAGAAGTACAAAATAAAAACAAAAACGATTAGAAAATAAATAAAGAAGTTGGATAAAAGAATAATAACATTATAAATTATAGTTTTATTTGACCTCGATTTAGTTATTTTTGTTTGTGAAACAAAACTAACCGAAAACAGTGTAAAAGTGTAAGCGGATAGATTTTAAATTTCAATCGATGACACTTCAGTTTTTTTTGTCAACATGAGAGTTGAATTTATAACGGATTTTGAGAATATATTATTTTTAATAAAATCGTCGAACGTGCTACGGGTCTACAAAATTGCTACAAAAACTTAATCACTTATAGTGAATTCTTTTCACCTGTACCGAACAAATTTCAGTACAGTTCCAACACCGAATTGTTTTTTTTTGTATTGAAATTCATTCCAAAAGAATACAAAATTTGATAATTCGGTGTTGGAACTTGTTCGGTACAGTCGAAATTCACTATTAGTTGTTTTCTTTAAATGTAGGCTAATAAATATAATACATGTTTATCTTCAAACCAGAATGCTCTTAGAAATTGCATTGTTTGTTTTCATTTCGGTAAAAAGTAAAATTACTTGTTTCAATTTTATGCAAATAATATTGATCAAATTGTAGGTTAACACACTTTTGATTTTTATAAGATTTGGAAAAGTAAGATCAACATTGAAAATAGTTCTGTTACGTTAATATATGATTTTAAGATATTTTTTTTTACTGTTCCCCTTATCTAATGTTAAACTTGATTCCATCGTGCGTACTTTAGAAATCAAGTTTTAATTTTATTTAGGAAACATAAAGATGGTCCAAACATGTTTTGGTTTTGTATTTTCAATTTAATGGCTGTGGCCCATTTCTCGATGAAATGGAAATTGAATCTGCAAATCGACTAAAAAATTTCAATTTACTCTGCTATCCTACATGAGTAAATTTTGACAGATTGTGTTGAAATTCAAATAAAATTTGTTTTTCAATAATTATTTTTTCGTAATTTAATTTTTGTGGAAGAAAATAAAGCAAAAAAAAACTAATATTTCAGCGAGAAACGTCAAAATTTCAATTTCATCGGCATTTTTGAGAAATGGGCCACGGCCAATACCGTAATTTCACTAGAGTGACCATTCGTACTGATTTTATCAGTACAGTACTGATTTTCTAGCTTCTGTACTGATAGACATATGCGGTGCTGATTTTTACTGATTTTTAAAATTATGTACTGAAAGTACTGATTTTTAAGAAATTTGTTGAATTTTACTTCAATTTAAATAAGGAAATAAAACAATACGTGTCATCGTTTGGAATAATCTTGTAATAAAAATTATTTGAAAAATAGTACATTTTCCTACAAGAGATGAAAACGCTGCTTTTTCGTGAGTGAAAATTTATTCACGAGTCGTGTTAGCGTCGAGTGGGGCAATTTCACGAACGTAAAATGTTACTCGCGTAGGAAATATAATTTTTTCTATGATAACAATTGAAAAGTCTATTTTCATCACGCTTAATGACCTGTGAAAATGGGTTCTTTTACAACTATATAGTGTAAAAAGAAAAACAAATTGTAGTTGCTATGGTTTCTCATATAATTTTACAATGTTTTTTAAACAACGCAACCATCAAAAAATAGAATATGAATTTTTAATGTTATGTTGTCGATTTTTAATTTTATAATTTATAGTAAATATCGATTAAAAATATACTATCATAGAAAAAATTGCATTTCCTACGCGAGATAAAAACGTTTTTCGTTCGTAAACATGTCTCACTCGCCGCTAGCGCGTCTCGTGTCCAACTGTTTACTCACGACAAAACAATGTTTTCATCTCTTGTAGGAAAATATGCTATTTCAAGCAGGCTTAAGAAAATAGACATTTCATTTGCTATTATAGAAAAAATACTTTTATTTTTAAAAGGTGGAGTTACCCACGGAAAAAAGATCAAAATTCTAACCCTGTGTTTCCCAAGCAATCGTGGCGGAAAGTTGTATTTCACAAAATTCTGGTGTTGGTCTCAACAAAATTTCCTTAAAACTAATAAAAAAATTAAAACAGATTCGTCTACTTCGTTCACACATTACCTTCCGGCTTAGAAGAGCCATAGGTGAGACTAAGGAGACTAAAGCAAGCTACAGACCTACAATCAAATTGACAATCAATCGAAAACGAAAATAAACGAAATAAAATTTAGGGGATTTTTACATTAAAATTTTGTTTAGTTTATTTTCGTTTTCGATTGATTGTCAATTTGATTGTAGGTCTGTAGCTTGCTGAAGGATGCTACATATTTTAACTCTTAAAATTTTGTACTGATTTTACTTAGAAAAAAAATGGTCACCCTAAATTTCACCGACAAAATTGAATCTGCAAATCGACTAAGAATTTCACTTTACTCAGTAATCCTACTTGAAAGAAGAAATAAAGACAAATATAAACTAATATTTAATTTTGGATAAATGGGCCAAGGGATAAGAAATTTTATTGAGTGAGACATGACATTTTATTGTGTAGCTGTAATATTGTCTTTTTTGACTGATCTTTTTACTTTAACCTGCAAAATTTATTGTGAGCTTTCCATCTGCAAAATTACCTAATCATTATTTGGGCGAATTTAAAACCGTCTGTCTCATCACTTACACTTTTACTTCATTCCTTCAGTGAGAGTATCTTAAACAAATATTACATTCCCAAATGTAGGAGGGAAAATAAAAGTCCGAGGAGCAGGATATCCGCTAGAAATAGGTAGATTTCGAGATCAGACAGTCTTGTGTACAAGTAGAATCTGATGTATCAGATTAGCTTAAACAAAACAAACTAATTACAAACAAATATCGAACAAATTTTCAAAAGAAAATTAGCTACATATAAGCAAAACTACATCTATCCAATTTTGCAACAAACAAATATTAGATCTACCACAGAACATATGTGTGACAATTTATGACACTATATGAAAAACAAACGCCAACCTACTCTATATCATATGTCGTGCAACTACTGCAAAATATCAAAATAGTTTATTTATAAGAAAAAAAAGTTTTTAATAAGTTTAAGTTTTCTATTCAAATTTTTTTATTTTTTTTTTCATTGACTGTTATAAGGTTTTTGCAAATTGTTTTTCTTAGGGCTTGTTGCAAACTTTTTTGTTGAAGCCATTCAAAAATCTCTTACTGCTGAGGTTTATGTTTATAAGAAGCGGATTAAAATGTTTTCACATATTCTAAATTTATGAAGTTTTAAAAATATTACTATCCAAACGGTCGTTATAACGGATTTAAAAAACCAACTTTTTTTCTAATATAAAGCCTCTAGTTTCTTAACCCTGTGTTGGATTTAGCTGATTTACGAACTTGTCCAAGATATTCATAAAACACACATTTTTTATTAAAAAAATTTTTGATCTGGCTCCACAAATGCGATCGTAAGAGTGCCGGTAATTTCAAACGCTTTTTGTGTTTTACAAGCTTTTTTGTTGGAGCCGCTCACTCAGAAACTTCCAACTGCAGACGTCTATTTTTTGGAAGAAATTGATAAAACAAATTTCAAAAATTCTAAATTTGTGAAGTTTTTAAAAATATTCGTATTCAAACGGCCGTATTTCAAACAGACTTTTTTTCTAGTATAAACTATAAAGTCTCTAGTTTCTTAATCATGTGTTGGATGTGGCTGATTTACGAACTTGTCCAAGATATTTATGAAGCACACCTTTTTAAAAAAAGATTTTTGATCTGGCCTTACAAATGCGACCGTGAGAGTGCCGGTTGTTTAAAAAAAAAATTTTTTGCAAACTTTTTTGTTGGAGCCGCTCACTCAGGAACCTCTAACTGCAGAGTTCTATTTTTAGAGTAAATTGATAAAAATGATTCCAAAGATGGAATCATGTTAGTTTTGCTAATTTTCTTAAAATATTAGTATCCAAACGGCCGTTATAATGGTTTTAAAAATCAATTTTTTTTAGAAAAAGGCTCTAGTTTCTTAACCACGTGTCGGATTTTGCTGATTCACGAACTTGTCCAAGATATTAATAGAACACACATTTACATTCCGTGTCCATGGGTCTATTTTTGACCAAATTTTAGTTTCAATTTAAATGAAAAATAATCAAAAATCGAAAATTTAAATATTTGACATATATACAGAAAATAATATTAATTTTCCGTAATTTCTTAATGTTTTGAAAAAATAAATTTAAACCGACATGAAATAAGACAAACAAAAAATATTAAAAAAATATTATAATTTTGCATTTATTTTTAGTTTCCGCTTTGGTCCTCATAACATTGAATTTTGAGCTGTTTCTTCTTTAAACTTACAGGTTTTTTACTTGTGTGCAGCAGTACTTACGTATATTATTATAATAAATATTTCTCAAAAGAACAGGCAATCTACTCAGAAATCACAATTTATTAACATTAAAAATATAGTACTGAAATCTGCACTGAATGGCCATGCCAATTATCTAAAGTTTTGTCATTTTTACGGTCAAAGTATTTGTGCCAGGAAACTTAATAAAATGGATGAAATAAGGAATATACTGAAACATGGTGTTACTGAAACATGGTTAAAATCTTATGTAACTAATAAAACTGCTGAAATACCTGGTTGTAATATAGTAAGAAATGATAGAAAAAATGACGTGGTGTTGCAATTTATATCCAGAAGAATCTTAAATTTTTTGTTGTTGGTCACTCTGTTGATCCAGCTCACTACAAGCCTGATGAACGTCTAGCTTTTGGTAGATCGGACTATTGTGTTTCTGGAGTTCAATTTCTGTTTACTGAAGTTCATAATTCTAACAAAAAATTACTGTTTGGAGTTATATATAACCCTAAAAGTAGTCAATACTGATGCAGTTCTTCTCTTCGTCCAGTATTTCAAGATCTTCTACCTCGATACAATAAAATAATACTAACAGGTGATTTCAATACTAACATGCTTTTGCTTATAGATTCTCCAACTCGGACATGATTTGGGAATCTAATTACTGAATATGGATTGTCGTGCTATAACTTGGTCACTCCATACTCATTTTGATGGTAGAAACATACCAACCTTATTAGACTTAACTGTTACTAATTGTATGCGTGGCATTTCAGGTTTTTTTCAAATCGATATTCCTGGTATTTCCAAAATTGACCTCATTTTCTGGACTTATGACATTCCTCTTGTAACTGAAGCTGCTAAAGCTTATTACTATAGGGACTATAGGAACTGCACTTCGCTCTTACTAAATCCTCTGATCTTCTAGAGCACTTTAACACAGTTATTAATACCGTATTTGATTTGAATGTGCCTCTAAAAAGAGTTGTTATTTCCAATAACTCTACTCCATGGTTTAACTTTGATATTTTAGGAGCTCTAAAGTTAAGAGATTTATCCTATAAAGTATGGATTTCATCTAGAAACTCTGACGATTTTGTCACCTTTAAAAAATTGCGTAATAGAGTGAACACACTTATAAAAAACTCCATGAAGGACTTCATGAACCGCCGACTTGGATTCGAACTCTCAAGCAAAGAACTTTGAACTCGAATTAAAAATCTTGGAATAAAATGTAAGGATCATACACTTATTACTTTTTCACCTGAAGAATTAAACCATAGCTTTGCCAAAAATTGTTCTAGCAGTATTACTGTAAACAAGCCGCTGCTTCAAAATCTCAATGACTTAGATTTTGCTTTTGAAAATGTGGCTTGTGAGGATATTGAACGAGCTATTAACTTTATTAAATCTAGTTCTATTGGGTCTGATGGTAAATAAAATTAAAATTTATTAAAACTCATCTTGCCGTATACCTCCAAAATTATCACCTATCTGTTCAATAATATTTTAATGACTTCACAATTCCCCATTCAGTGGAAATCAGCTAAGATTATTCCAACTGCAAAAAAATCTGTTGTGAAATCTGTGAATGATTTTAAACCTATTAGTATTCTGTCTGGGCTCTCTAAAGCTTTTGAAAAAATAGTAAAAATTCAAATCACTAGATTTTTGGAACACCATAAGTTGATGTCTCAATTTCAATCGGGTTTTCGTGCTGGATATAGTACCGAATCTGCCCTTTTGAAAGTACATGATGACATAATAACCATGATTGACAGAAAGAAATTGGTAATTCTTTCATTACTGGACTTTTCCATAACTTTTGATTTGGTTGACCCTAAAAATCTTCTAATGAAATTATCAGTTGTAATTTCCCAAGGGCGGTTATAATACGAAATAATTTTTTGCCAAAAATTTCGAAAGCAAGTATATTGATAAAAGCACGAGGTCGTACGAATAATTCATAAAAAATATATAAAGAAATGAAAAATGGCAAAAAATTTTCTAAACGAATTCCCCTCGTTCGTTGATAAATTCTCATAATTTTTTGAAAAATTCCTCAAACAAGCCTCAAACACACAATTTGGTTTCTCTACTAGTACTGTGAATTTAATAAAGTCTTACTTATCCAACAGAGTTCAACGTGTTGAGATTGATGACCAGGCTTCAAACTACTTACCAATTAGATTACTTACCATTTTTATAAATGATTTGCCATCCATTTTAAAATTTTCTAAGATTCATATGTATGCTGATGATGTTCAAATCTATGTAGAAGGTACAGCAAACAATCTATTCAGCATTGTTTCTAAAATAAATCTAGACTTGGCTAATATTATGGAATGGAACGAAATAAATAACCTTAAGCTTAACATTGATAAAACCAAGTGTTTACTCTTCTCACTCAAAAATAATGATCACTACAATAGGATTGCTCCTCCGATTCGCATTGGAAATAAAGTAATTCCACTTTCCTCCAACGCACGAAATTTAGGAATTATGTTTGATAGTGACCATTCTTGGAAAAGTTATGTATCACTAATTTGTACCAAAGTCTATTCTGTGGTGATATCATGAAACCCGATAACGATAAGTTTTTGACAAAAATCCTCCGGTTGTACTAAAATCTAATATTTCAACCATTGTTTCAACGTTAATTTTATGTCAAAAATCATCCGGTAGGTGTTGGGCTAACGGTAGATGTTTGATATTATTAAATAGTGTCATAAAATATTGGATTGTAATTATTCATAATGTTATATTTAATAGTCTTTTACTATCGATAACAATAACAATCCGACCGGTAGTAATGACCAGGTTTCATAATACCACCACTGGACTACGTAGCATTTGGAATAGTGAATACTTCACTCCAACCAAAATACGATTACATTTAGTTAAATCTCTCTTAATTCCTCACTTCACATATTGCTCTGTTCTTTTTGAAGAATTGAATTCAGGTGAAATGAGTAAATTACAGGTAGCGTTTAATGCATGCGTTCGATATATTTACAGTATACCACGCTTTCAGTCAGTTTCTGATTTTTCTACAAGTATTCTCGGTACCAGTCCTAAATCACTTTTTGACTTTCGTTTGTGTTGTTATATTTACAATATAATAAAGACTGGCTCACCCAACTATTTATATAAAAAACTAATTTTCGGTCATAGCAGTCGTTTGCACAGATTAATCTTACCGATAAATCATACTCTGGTAAAAAATTAATCGTTTTTTGTCTATGGTGCATCTGAATTTAATAAGCTCCCATTAGAGGTGAGACAGGCTTCTACCCTTGGTTTTAAACCTAAATGTTATCAATTTTTTGTGAATCAACATCAACATTAGCTTTACTGTTCTCTATTCATTGGCTTCTCTGGTTTAATAATGTGAGAATTAGTGAGCATGTGCTATTTACTTATGCCTATGGCTCAATCTTAATTTTTTTTCTTCTTTTTTCATATAAGTATATGTGTAAGCATGTTTCTTGTGGTGCATATATGTATGAGCAGTGTTTTAACTTATTTTTAGTTTATTTTTAACTTATTAGTATTGTTATTCTTTATATTATAGTTATTTTCACTCTATTTATAATTTATAATTGGTCAATTTAATTAATTCTTCTCTCATCAACTTTCTTAGTTTACGTTAAGTATTTGTTTTGGTTTTTGTTTTTATTGATTCTATTTCATTTTTAATTTATTATTTTCTGTCATTGACTCGATTATATTAGTATTTCAGGCTATATATTTGTATGATTTAAAAGGCTAGGTAGGCCTTATGTATAAATATTTTTCAAATGAACAAACTAAACTAAACTAAAACTAATTTTTTTAAATCACTAAAATTAATTTTTTAAAATGCCCGTTTGTTTTTTGTGTTTATTTTCAATTTTCTTTCGCACATAATTTTAGATGTAAAAATCATTTAAAATTCATAATTTTATTATTACCAAAATCATATTATTGAAAAAAAGAGTTAAATTACATCATGTATTCTATAAAATGTAAATATACTTGTTCATTCTTTTGTTTATTTTTCATTACTTATTTTTTCTATTCGTTTAAATTTGAAATTATGATCGAAAGTAAGTTATAAATATAGGAATAAATTTGACAACAATGGTTTATTATCCGAAGTCTTGCGTTGACGTTGTTAAACTTATATATTGATTGCCTATTTAGGTTAACATTTGAGTCTTTAAGATGGTCGTCTGAGCCGGATACTGATTTTTAGGAGGAAAATAACGTTGTTTTGTGGTTGTACAGACTAGTACGTGTTGCTTGGGCGAATAAAGAAAAATTTCATTAACGAAAACCTAAAGATCGAATTCAATTGCATTCAAACTGGTTATTAAAATGTCGCAAGATGAAATGCTGCTGTAGATTGAGCAGGTAATTGCTATGGCTGGTCCTGCATATAGCTGGAGACGTCAGTGTGGTCGGATATTCAAAGTCAACTCATTATCAGTTAAAGTAAATCATTTATAGGTAAAAATTTATGAAAATAAACATTCCGAGACACTCAAAATTTAGTGATCAAGCCCAAAATCAAATCAAAAATTTTTGAAATCGACCCAAAACTGATCTTATTTCTTTCTGAATGGAAATGCAAATGTCTAACTAGGGACTCAGATAGTGGTGATTCAAAATTTTCTAGCATATAGTTGAACTTCAATTTAACACTTAATCATCTTTTTACTTAATTCCAAAAAATAACTTCTATTTCATTCAAACTAGTGGAGTTATTTAAATTTTGTGTCAAACAGAACAGCTGGAGATGGAGCAGATAATTGCTCTTACTGGCCCGCCGGATAGCATACAGCCATTTGTTTTTACTTTTCGACTCCGTATATCCCAAAACAGCGAAAATTGTCAAGAATAATTATGAATCGATTTTGGAAATATGTTTATAAATCTACTTAGGTCTTTTTAGACCGAATATCTGACTTTCTCAAAAGTCCAATATAAATATTAAAATTTTAGAGTAAATAAATATTTTAAAACATTAAACTTTAAAATTTTTATTTGCTTAAACGAATTTGCACTTTCAATTTGATTTTACAAAAAAAAATATTGTTATTGATCATCACAGTATTATTGACGAAAATTGGATATAAAAATACTCAGATTTAATAATTCAATCCAATATTTTTGTGGAGGTCATACTACACTGTTAACTATCTAAAAGTCCTACCAAGGAGTCAAAATTGTTAAAAAGTGACCGAGCATTCGCGGGCTATAATTGGAAATTTGTGAAATAAAAATGCAAGGTGCAAAGTGCAAGTTAAAAGTACTTTATTGATTAAGTGTTTGATGATGTATCTTTATCTCGAACAAAAGTTTACAATGCGAGTGAGCATGGCAAATTTATGAGAGATAACATACATTAAACGCGAAACCAATACAATATTTTATTTATTTAGCAGAGACCACTGACCAGAGTAAAATTTAATGAAAAATTATATTTAGTTTCTGTATGTATATAAAAAATAATGGTTTCCTTCTTTCATCGTAAACCCATCAAACTCGGTAGAGTTCTCGTTCGACAATCTGATGAACCTTTTATTGATCCCACTTACTTAGCCAATCCATGTTTATAGGTGTTAGTACAGACACAGACAACTAGGAGTATGAAACTAGAAGAATACCTTTACGTTGATGCGGAGTAAGAAGTCAAGCGAATTAGCTGTAACATCACGCATTGATTCTCAGTTACTTCCATATTAGGTTTAGGTGCTTCAGAGTACAGTTTTGATTAGCAAACGGCTTACCACAATGTGGTTTTCATAAAATATATTGATTTCGTATTCAAATCATATCGATAAAAAATTAAACTGAATTGGCGGCTGTAATCAATTTTGGAAGTTTGATTGTGTGGTATAACAAAAAAGCGAATATATGTGCTAAAATCAAACACAATATCAAAATAAATATATAATAAAAAAGATTAAAATTATTATAGTTTCGAGTATTGTTTGCTTCAAATAGTATAATGATTACGGACAATATGCTAATTTGAATTATCAAATAAAACAAAATACGTGCCCGCTGCGCTGTCAACGATTTGTGGAATTTAACCAAATTGTTGTTTAGCACCGATTTTATTTAATTTATTTATTTTACACTTAAATTAACAATAATTTTTATATATGTATTTATTTTGAAAACCTTATTTTATTTTGTATCATTTTTTTGTTTTAGGTATGAAGCAACTACATATTTATCGAAACTAACAAAATATCATTATATGATATGTACTCGTAAGTAAAATATCTTAATTCTATTGTATACAACCGAAATCATCAATACATCCGGTAATTAAAGTAATTTGAATTTTTCTTTTTCTACAATCTACACCATTGAAATAATTATGAATAATGATTTGGTTCAGCAATTATAAATGTTAGTGTAATAATAAACAATGTTTAAATGTCGTCAAGAAGTCGATAATGAAGATTAGAAATTGAATTATAGAAGCAAACCTACATTAACTTATTGCCTACTCCAATCATAGCCGCGCGTTCGATTTGGCTGAATTATCTGCAAAATTGCTATTGTTTTTATCAGTAAATTCAGTTAAATTGAACGCACCTCATATCGCTATTCTAATTATATAATATTTTTAATTATAAGTTTAAAATTAGTTATTCTGGAGAAAAGCGTACGGAAAGCAATTTTTCTTGAATATTATTAAACATATATGTTATTATAATTAATCATTATTTAGATACACAACAGTCAAAACCTACTCTCTAAATAAAAAAAAAAAAATTTCTTTCGTTAATTTACTCAACCTACTAACTAACAAATTTGCAGATAACTAATCATAAATTTAGATTTTTACATTCTAGAAACAAAAAAAGTCTTGTACGTAAAATTAAATTTGCAACCGATTAAGTTGTATTACAATGAAATTTTATGTAAGTGGAGGTCGGAGGATAAACAAAGTGTGCGATGTAAGCAAACCAAGACGATCGATCGCCTTGAATTAGTGTTGTTAGGTGTGATAAAAATATGCTAACGACATTTTTGCAAAAACCAAGAAAGAAATCACAAGGCGTTTTAAACTCTAGTGGCTTCAAGTAAAATTGTTTTAAACTCCAGTGCAGTGTTGCCAGATCGCGGGATTTTTTCCCGTTTACAGGATATTTCATATAAAACGGGAAAGCGGGTAAAAACTTGGAAAATGCGGGAAAGATGTCGATCACCCGATAATTTTACTTAAATGCATCTGCCATCTATCGGCTTTAGTATTGTCAAATCCGCGATGAAATTTATGTCTTCTGATGTTGAAATATTTCTTAAGGAGAAAAGTACGTTTTGAAAACCCCAAAGCACTACCATGTTATTTATTTATAAAATCACCTGGAACTACAGGTTTGCTCTCCATACATCCATGCATTTTAACACATTTAAAAAAAATTGGTATATTTGGCATTACTTACTTTTTTATGTCGAGTAGTTGTTTAATTATTGAAAAAGAACTATTACAATTTTAAAATTGTTTGAAAATCACGAAATCAAGACATATTTACTGTTTTTTTAAAAAATGCCCTTCTCAATTTTAATAGATTTAATGCTCCATTACATAACAGTACTTTCTCATTCCACAAGTTGTATGAAGAATCGAAACAATATTAATTTATTGTGCAAGTGTTTAATGCAGTATTTTATTTTTCAAGGAAAAGTTTACGATGTGAGCGAGGCACGAGCGAGCATTACAAATTTCCGAGAGAATGAAATTCATTAAACACGAACCCAATACAACGTTTTATCTTTCCGATAGAGTAATTTTTATTAATTTAAATTGAATTTTTTTTAAATTTGTTGATAAAACAAGTAAAACGAATAAAGAAAAACAATGAATTTTATTGTATTTTTTTGAATAATTAATTCCAAATCATTAAAAAAAATGAGATTGGTATTTTGAAAATGAAAAGACCAAGAATGAATGACATCAAATTTTAAAGTAATGAGAAACGAAAAAACAATATTTTGGAAATTTAATTCAAATTAATCATAGTAGCCTTTACCCTTTTTAATATTTGAGCGGGGGACATGCGCTTCAGTTTGAATTTACTGTTTTTTATATAATCAGAGTGAAAATGTTTGTTTTTGATTTTTTTATAAAACGCAATCAAATTTTTATAAAACACAATCAAATTTATTTCAGCATTCAAAACAATCAAATAAATCGTTTTATTGTGTTCCGTCACATTCGCGGTACAGAATAAAATTAACAGCTGTTTGTTTTATTCTATTACGACTAATAACGTACACAAATATAGTCGTCCATAAACAGAAATAAACCCATATTTATAGTTGTCGGAAGGATAAATATTGTTATAGTTGGGGTTAGTTTTTGAAGTTTTTCCAATAAATAATTCAATTTATATGGATATTTTTATTGAAAGCTTGATGGGAATTTCTGAGGGATTTTTTCCTTAAAGAAACGGGAAAAATCGGGTATTTTAAATACGTCAACGGGAAATTCATTTTTGAAAATCTGGCATCACTGCTCCAGTGGCTTCAAGAATTAATATATAAATTTATTTTCTATATAAAAGAAAATACATTTTACAATTTCAAATTACATTTATATTTTTTAACTTACTTATTTAGTGCTTTAAAATTTAAATATTTAAAACAATATTTGTAATGTGCAATTCATCTTTTTCATGTAGCGGAAGTAAAGGGAAACAACAGAATCAACCAAACAATATATCTTTACCCTAATAACAAAATTTAAAATATAATAAAATTAAAACTAGAGTTTCTGATTTCTCGACCTTTTATGAATCTCGAGATTCGAGAATCTCTAGTTTATCAGCGTTTGAGTTTCTCGAGAAATTGGGAATAATTATTTGAATTTCTCGAGATTCTCGAGAATTATTAAACATTAATTTTAACAAAAACAGTAACTCTCCGTTTACTGTCAAAATTTCCAAATACAGAAAAATTTCTCTCGTTTTCAAAGTTGTCCACTTTCTTTCCTTTAGTGCAAGTGCACTTTCGCCAGTAGCTGTTTGCATTCGGTATCTCCCTGCTGGTTTTAGTTCCCGTTCACAACATCAGTTCGGACAATTGTATTTGTTGCTCCCGTATCTAACGTGATGACACAACTCCTTCCATCAATATTAGCCCTAACAGTAAGACTGTCACCTCCCTAGTCAATCTCGAAACATGGATGAAGGTTATGGGGCAATCGGTTGTGGGAGTCAGATCGAATTCTTTCACTTCGGATACTCTCTTTTGGTCTCGACTTGTAATTGTTATCATCAGTCAACTCCACCCGGCGTATTTTAATTGATGGCTTAATAATAGCTTGTGCAGTTTCGTTGGTCAAAGCACAAGCAATTGTTTCAGCGAATGTTACTTTGGTGACAACATTACTGCTTCCTTGTCTCATGATCCCGAATACCATCAGTAAAGGCCTCGATCTTCATCTTTTCCATGAAATATGGTGGCGTTTTTGAGTGTGCTAAATGAACAAGCCGCTCCACTGCCGAGGAATAAACCTGTAGAGATTCACCATTACGTTGCAAGCGACCCTTTAGCTCGATTCTGTATAGCTCCCTTTTATGATCACTACCGTATATTCGTTCCAATGCATTCATCACCTCTGAATAACTTCTACGGTCGTTTTCCGGTACCGCCTGTAATGTTTCAGCTGCTTCGCCCTTAAGCGCAATTATTAATGCAGCTAGACGATTTTCACTGCTTCAAACATTTTGCTCTGCTGCTATCTCGAGCTGGAATTCGAATATGGCTTTAGTTTAATATTTGCTACTTGGTGTACCACATGTGAAGAACCCTTAACTATTTCAACATCTTGTAACCTCTTCTCAAAATCGTCAAATTTAGTTAAACTTTATGCTCCAAATCATGAATTTCACTTTGCATCTTCTCGACTTTACCATCGAATGCCGTTGACATTTGTAGAAGTTTCTCATCCAAATGTTGATATATTATAATTTTCAACTCAATTTATTTGCTGGTTCATCTCATCTTTATTTGCAGCAAGTGTTGCAGTAATCTCTTCCTTATTAACAGCCATGCTATTGTTGACTGTTTCCAGCTGTTGATTGATGTTACTACTGATTTCTTCCTTAGTAGCAGCCATTTGTTGATTGATGTTACACCTAATTTCCTCCTTGGTAGCAGTCACATTTGTATTTACATCATCCAGGTTTTGATTCATATTGGAATTAATTTCTTGTTTTGTCTGGCTTATATTCAAATTCATTTGTTGCATCATTGCCATTAACTGCGTAAAATCGAAATTTACGGATGGCAATGAAGTTATTGTTTCGCGCAACAAAACTTTTTTCCTCTTCGGCTGCAACTAAATTACTGTTTGTTGTGATTGCTTTAAGGTGGTAACTCTCTACAATTATTCCACTAGCTTCCACAGCTTCTCGATGCCATAACATTAATTCACTTTTGTTGCCGGTTGTTGACAATCCACGTGGTTCTAGTTTCTTCTTTAGCTCAGGAGCTTTTAATTCGCTTAAGAAAACCATTATAACCAGCTTACTAATCCTCCGATTTTACCAATGTTACGTTTTTCCAAACTTCCTTCGAATTGGCCTTACTCTCAATTCGATAATCGTAATTCCTAATCTCTTTCAGAGTTCGATCACTGATTAGTAAGCACAAACCAGGTTTTATTAAGTATTCAACATCTTAATTGTTCCACAACAACAGGGAAACAATACAGCAAACAATATTCCTAACTAGAATATTCTTTCAACAGCTTCAGAAACTCCAACGGTTGATTGTAGAATTTCCAGTAACACAACGTTTAAAATACACAATACACAAATAATACACAAATTATTTCTACTTATTAATACTTTAAACTTTATTCACAAAAACTAATTTTATATATCACTTTTATAATTTTAACTTTACCGTCACACGTTTAAAATAAAACTAATTTAATTTACAACAGGCAATTGCTTATATACTACTCCGCTTAATTCTAGACAATTCGAGGTCACTTTCTAGAAACCTTGAGAAAATAGTAGAATATTCGATTACTTTACGTTATGCTGATTTGATTCATAAAATCATTCAATTTTATTTATTGTCGACCCAAGTTCTACGAAATACAACAACAACACTATTCATTTCATTAATTTGTTGTTGTGTTTTGTTGATTTGATTTTTCTGGCAGTGACCGTAATCGTCTAGATTTTTCTGAAATCGTAACAATATCTTTCATCTGTATATCGTCTTGTTTCGTTTTATTACCATCAATAATGGTATCATCGTCACTGTCTGACATATTGCACAATGATTCTTCTTCTTGGCTGACAAATATTTTATCAACAACGTAATTTCTCAAATAGTTTGGCAATTTTCCTTTATTAGCTCTTCCACTTCGTTTTGACATAAATATTAAATAAATAATAAAAATTATTTTAAACTGCAGTGGCTTTACGAAAAATTGTTTTAAACTCCAGTGGCTTCAAGAATTAATATATAAATTTATTCTCTATACTATTATACAACAATTATTCTAAAATTAATTTGTTATCCAGAAATAGATGTTTCTATATATTCTGCATTTTTTAATTTATTTTTTCATTTGTATGTAAATTTAATAACAACAACAAACAAATTTTGATTTTATTTTATTATAAAATTATTCTTTAAAAATAATAATTTTTTTGTCGAAAGTTAATATTAAATTTTTAGACAATACGTTTTGTGAATTCATAGAGATGGGGATTTTTCTATTTAGTTTATGTTCCAAGTCACGGGTGTTTTGTGTTCAACCCTCCTTCATAGATTGGCTGCAACTTGCAAGACTGGTCAAATAATACAGTCTATGTTAATGCTTAATCCACACATTTTTCTACAAATCATAAATCACTTAGGCAACTGCCGACTGCGATTGAATTAAGATACTTTATACAATCATTAAAACTATCCATGTTCATTGTTGTTAAAAATCATAAATGTAAAGTATACTTTATTTTCTGAAAATTTATTTAAAACAATTAACCACGCTTGATTTGGTTCGATTCAGTTTCAACTATCGTTTCCACATATAATAAACAAATTAACTCATGTGTGCATCAGTAGCACCTTACATTCACATTTTATAAATATCTATGAGACATACAAAATAAAATAACTATTTAGTTAGAGGATTTTAGTTTAACCATAAACTTGAAATTTTTTATCATGATGATGTATTATTAGCATTTTAATGGTACAATAATTAGATTACTTTTTCAAGTATCTTTGACGAATTTCTAGTTTGTGGAATTCTGGTTTAAGTCTGTTGTGATACTATTTATACATGAATTTATAATTAGATAATCTATATAGTTATCTTGTTTTTTGTGTCAGAATAAATGCATACTATAAATTTAGATTTGAATTTTAAATTAATTAAATGCATGAAGTGAATTTTATAACGGATGTTATTTGTAATATTGCGTCGTTATGAACCACTCATGTTTTGGTATCAAATGAAATTTGAATAAAATGTTGTGATTAGCGATTTGGGTTAAGTAAGATGTTGTTGATAAAGTCAAGTAACAGGTTGAAATATTTTTTTTAAACGTGCATAATAAAAAACAAGTTTGACTAACTATTTGGACAATAGTTTATCACAAATAATAGTTAGAAATTTGTAACAAAATTGATTGTTTATCCAAATATAAGGTTATTTAAATTTCAAGAGAACCGTTAGGATTTCCTTCGTTCCTATACGAAGTTTTATAAGTTGAGGATGTATTTGTTTTTCGAATCACATGTTAGTTTTTTTAACACCAAATTGGGCAGCTTTGACGGTTAACGAAGACATCGTGGTGACGTTATTTACGTCAAATGTTTATGTACCAAGTTTCATCCAATTCGATTATCAGGTACAGATGTTATTAAGCTTTAAAAAAAACAGGTGTTTGAGGGACCCCATACCACTTTGTTCACTATCGCTCAAAAACTAATCAGTTTCTTGTCATACATGTTTGCATCTTTTTCCAAAGTGTCATCAAAATTCATTCCCGAACGAATGTTTTATGCTCCCAACAAACATAAAAAACATTGTGGAAAAAACCACCTGTTGTATGGTGGACCCCCAACCCTTTATCCAATGTAATCCAAGAGCCAATAAAATCTTTTTCATGTTACTTGAAAGCTTTTACCAACGTTTCATGAAAATCGATCGGTAATTGTAGGATACAGTAGGGATAAACACATGGAAAAAAAACTTTTTAACCGGAAGTGTCAAACCGGAAGATGGTATGCAAAAAATTGGAAACAGTACTAAAACCTTATATACCAAGTTTTCATAAGATCATAAGTCGGGATTAGAAATTATTGAAGATTTAAAGTTAGAGGTGTTCGGGAGGCCCCGCCGCTATTTTGTCCAAATTTAAAATGAATTCAGATTTTCCATTTTCAAGTGAACCTGGATCATTTGCCAAAGTTTCATCAAGATCCTATGCAGAACGGTCTTGACTATATTGCATTTTTATACAAATGTATACGAGCAGCTGACATATAATCCCCCATCCGCCAATCAACTGATCACTTTTTTTTCCATTGTTATGGTGTATCATACAAATTTTAAAGCAACATCAAATTACTTTTGGAATTCGTTTTTTTTAACAGTTTAAAACTCACCCACAACCACACCCCCCGCAAGTCTGACGGCTGAATCTTATGTCGAATTCTTTTTGTCCAGAGTGAAAAAGTGATTTTTTTTTTCATAAAAAGAACATGCAAAAATATGATCCAGTTTTGTAGTTGTATTTGTGAACTGTCGTTGAATATTTTTGTAATTAATTGTATTTAATTAATTAGTTTATTATTAATTTTTAATTTAAAACACTATCTAAACAATATTTTGTTTAAAAAGTAACTATTTCACTATTAAAAAAAATAATAAGTAAATGGCGTTTTGTTTGTTTACTAATTTTGACAGATTTTTTAAATGTATTTGTATTCTTTATTGTATTTTATGCTTGCTCTAGCTAAAAATCTAGATTCAAACAAAAGTTTTTAGGGCAAAAAAAAATTACTTTTTTTTGTCAAATAGAATACGTTATATCAAAAAAACTTGATCTAGATCAAAAATGGGCGTGTTTAGAGCAATTTTTTTGGCAAAAAGAATTCGACATTATTTTCTACATCACAAATAATTAATCTATCTATAAAAATTAAATTCAATTGGCATCAAATCACTAACCAAAATGCAACGCTGCCTCCCGGTCTATTTGGTTTTACCTTTAACCGTCGCTAACCAACGTTTGTCGAAACAGGCTTTGAACACCTTACTCGTCTTATATGTCCATATAATTCACATCATCTATATACATAGATATAATTTGATTTACTATTTCATTTTAATGTTGTATTCGTAGATCGAATAAAAATAAAATCGAATCGATCGAATAAAAATTCGAAATCAACCTTTCGAATTAATTTGCGGTATCATTCTATAAATGTGACGCTGTATTAATTTTTATCAATTGATTCATCCCATTAAATTAATGAATGATACGATTAAAAGTAAATGTTATGGAATATTAATTTAAAGTGAAGCCTCTATTGATAAAACATTAACAGATTTCTTTCAAAATAAAAAAAAATGATATCATTATAATATAAAACAAATATCACTTTGACGAAACTTTCACACAGTAACCAAATTTAATTTATCTGCTCAAAACCCGATTTTAGCATTTTGTATGACTCACACGTCTGAAGGTGCGCCGCCAAACACACCTTCAAAAATTACAGATACATACTCCAAAACTATTGCCGTTAAATTATCCAAATATCTGCCAGAGAACTAAAATTCGTTAGCTTAGGTCTACTGGGTTACTATGTTATAAAAAATTTGTAATAAACGCGAAAGTTGGTACTAATAATCAAAAATTTATCGTTTAAAAAATAAAAAGGACGACACACCACAAATAAATCTCTCTTGTCTTGTTTAGAGTCTATATAGTTTTTTACCATTTCAATCTTTGCTATTTCATTTAAGTTAAAAATAAAGTATTTATTACCATGCCCCCTGTGAGGTTTGAACTCACGACCCCTGGTTTACGAGACCAGTGCTCTACCACTGAGCTAAAGCGGCTTCAATAAACGGACGGAGAGCATTGTCTAAATTTTGAAATCGTCCGTTCTCATTATTTCCTGTACCAATCAAAAGTATCCACCACAGATATTTCTATTATTCTGAAATATGCTATTAAAATTTTTGTGTGAATCAACAAAACCAACCGGTAGTTTGTTTACTAAAAATCATTTAAATACCAAAAAATCAACTTTCAAAACAGGAATATAGTTAAAGATTTGTGTTTTTTGATAATAACATTTCGATAAATTTCTTTATTTCAAAAACTGATAAAAAAATGATTCAATGTCATCGACTCCACTTTGTCTGCCAACTCAATCAACTAAAACTATAACTCAATTCCAAAATTAAACAACCTTAAGCGAAAAATATGAAACCAAAGATTATATAGCAGAAATTAATTTGTTCTATCATTTGATTTAGAAGATTTCACGCATCCATAATCTTTTCAAGTATCTTATTCTGTACGTCCATGCGACAAAATCTTTGTAAATTTATTACAATCATTGTACAATAAAAGTGAAACTCAACGAAAAAATATTAATCAAAAACTTTTATTTTTATACGAATGGAGGACATTTTATTTTCTATTTTAAAATTGAATAATTACAAAATAATTATCAAAATTAAAATTTAAAGAATTAATTTTAATTTTCGGTTTATATTTTATGATTATCTATTAATTATTTTGTTCAATGTATTTTTATTCAAACATATATAAAATAGTATATTGTATAACTATTGTGGTTCAAACGCGTTTTCCAAACAAGAGTGTAGTGCTGCAATCACTCATGTTTGGAAAACAGTTCGCCCTAGTTATACAGAATAGTTTATGTACCAAATTTACAAAATTGCATTATATTGTTGATTATCTAGCTATAATATAAAAATGAATCGCTGAATGTGTTGCTAAGCGCAAATCTCGAGACTAGCTGAACCGATTTCGCTAATTCTTTTTAAGAATATTCCTTGAAGTACGAGGATGGTTCTTATGGAGAGAAAAATTTAAAAAATTGCCTGAAAAAGTCTAAAAACAACACTTTTCTTTCTATACTCTCATACAATCGATTCGTAATAATCATCTTCTTCTATATATATATATATATATATATATATATATATATATATATATATATATATATATATATATATATATATATATATATATATATATATATATATATATATATATATCTGTAGGTGGGAGGTAAACTACACCAAGTCCAATTTTTTCAAAATACGTTTTTTTATACCGTTAGAATCAAGATTTTGTTCTCTACCACGAGGTTAATAAATAGCACTGAGTCCTAACTAGTGTAGTTTTCGAGATAGAACAATTTTAAATAGTCCAAGTCCATAGTCAAACAGTTTTTTGGCTTTCCTGTAAAATTTTAAAAATGTGACTTGGTGTAGTTTACCTCCCACCTACAGATATATATATATATATATATATATATATATATATATATATATATATATATATATATATATATATATATATATATATATATATATATATATATATATCACTGGCGGGCGGTACGAAGAAAGCAGGGTCATACCTGCTTACCCAAACAAAATTTAAAATAGTCTTAACAAAAATTTAAATTAATTAAAGAATATAAAAACATTCTAAATAGATTAATAATATCATTTATTTATTAACGATTATTCTAATGTCTAATATTCCAAAAATCTATACTTGCATGTCAGCCTTTTTGAATTTTCAACACTCCAAATCTAAAATGCACATTTAAATAAAATATAAAAAAATTTTGTTTTTTGGCAGATTTTATCTATTCTTTGTTCTTTGGTCATCAGTAAAATTTCTGCTTTCAATCGCTATGTATTCCTTAAAAGTTGTATTGAAAAACAAACAATTAAAGTCCCAATAAAATGTGTGAAAATAAGCAGAAGATATTTCTGCTTTTAAAGTTTTTTCTTTCCTTTCCTTTTGTCATTTTACATTTGTGTACATTTTGTAACACAAGTTTTTTGGTTTTGTCGTATGAGCGAATATAAAGAAAATTGTTTGTTAGTTTTTTCCTGATAAGATTGAAATTATTTTTAATCTATTTGTTGTGTTATTAAAATTAATTAATATTAATTAATAAATAACATTATTAATTTATAGTTTTGATGGGTTTAATATTTCGTTTATTAAAATAGTGCAACCATTAAATAATATAGTTTCCAGTGGTTTAAAATTTAAATGATGAAATTATTCGATCTTTCATTGAAGGTTTTTTATGTATGTTTCTTGAAAACGGCTAAATTAGATTTGGATGATTTAAATTGTATTCTGTTAAGGTAGACTCCCAAGTGATCCATTTTTTTATGACGGGAAAAATACCGTTTTTCTATGATAGCAGAGGAAAAGTTTATTTTCAAGCGGGCTTAATCCCTTGTGAAAATGTTTTTTTTTCCTCTAGTGTAAAAAGAATAACAAATTGTAGTTGCTATGGTACTTTCATATAATTTTAAAACAAAGCAACCATATGTAAAAATAGAATATGAATTTTGAATGTTATCTTTTCGATTTCTAATTTAATAAATTCTAATAAATATCGTTTATATATTTACTATCATAGAAAAAATTGTATTTCCTACGCGAGATAAAAACATTTTACGTTCGTGAAATTGTCCCACTGGACGTTAACGGCTCTCGTGAACAAATTTTCACTCACACAAAGCAGCGTTTTCATCTCTTGTAGTAAAATGTACTGTTTTCAGAAAATTGGAAAAACTATATTTTTTATGTATTTTCGCCGATTTCTCGAAAACAGCTCACTCGATTTGGATGGTTTAAATGTATTCTATTAAGATAGATGCCGAGGTGGTCCCATATTTTTTATATTACGTGGAAAACGGTCGTTCTTCAGGAAATTGAAAAAAAACTATATTTTTCATGTATTTTCGCCGATTTCTTCGAAACAACTTAATCTATTTGGACGGTTTGAGTTGTATTTAATTGATATAGATGCTGAAATGGTCCTAAATTCCTTTCTATGGCAGAAAATATCCCTTTTTTCAAAAATATGATTAAACCATGTTTGTTAGATGTTCATCGATGAATGCTTGCTGCGATTTTAAGTTATTACTTCAAAAACACTTTCTTAGCCGCCTTTTGATTTTATGACTACACAAAATGAAAAAATAAATAAACTTTTTTAAAAAAATAAAACCGGCTTCAGAAAGAGGCACAAAAGAGGCCCAAAAAAGTGAAAAATAACTCAATTGTGCCTTTTAGAGACAAAAATACGTATAAATTTTGATTAATTTAATTTAATTATACTTAGTTACATACAAAAAATTGCGCTTTTAAACAAAGATATTATATTGTAAAAGTTATTTTTTTATAATAGCTTTTATATTATGAAATTTAATTTCAATACAAAATGTTCGAAGTCGGTACCACCATTGACATCTCATGCTTGGCATCGATTTCCAATAGTTTTGTACTACAAATAAATCTTCTAATATAATGACTATTACAACAACTATAATAATTATAATAAAATATAAGTTTTATAATATAACATCTTTGTTTAAAAGTGTAATTTTCTGTAGTTAAGTATAATTAAATTAAAATAATCAAAATTTATATGTATTTCTGTCTCTAAAAGCCGCAATTGAGATATTGTTCACTTTTTGTGCCGCTTTTGTTGTTTCTGAAGTCAGCTTAATTTTTTTTTTAAATATTTATTTTATTTTCTAAAGAAAAGGGTATTTAAACCTACGATGGTTATCATAATTTGAATAATTTTTTTAATGCCGTTAGTAAACACAAAGCCATATTATAATAATCAATCAATTTTTTCAAATTATTCTGTAATGTTATATAATGTTGAAAGTGTTATCAATATATGATCAAGAATTCGACACATTTTTATAGAAACCAAAAGTATTTTTAGACATTTTCAATCATATACAAAATGATTTGAGTGAATCAATAGGTGTTTATCTAAAAAACTCAAATTTTTTCGAAATCAAAGATTGTTTATTTATTGCCATACTTCTTGATGAAACATCAGATATTTCTTATAAGTCGCAGTTGTCTACAATAGGTCGATTTGTAACTAAAACAGAAGAAGTTTTTGAAAGACTCTTAGCTTTTACTGATATTGGTGCAGACTGATCTGCCAAAGCCTTATCACGTCATGCAATCAATACAATGGAAGAACTATCATGTGGCGATAAATTGAAAAATGGTCTGTTTTTTTTATATAATCTGCTTATATATATATATATATATATATATATATATATATATATATATATATATATATATATATATATATATATATATATATATATATATATATATATATATATATATATATATATATATATATATATATATATATATATATATATATATATATATGTATAAAATTGAAAGTATGTGTGTTTGTCGTTTATGCATTAATACACCATTCATCCGATCATCATGAAACTTTGGGAAGTTGTTGTGTACACTTGCGCATAGGTAACAGGCTATTTTACAGGTAACAGGCTAATGGAACTGTTTTGCCGCATAGGTAACAGGCTAATGGAACCCCAGGGCCCTTATAATTATCTTAAGGGTTTCTGCCTAAATGTTAATAATAGTTTAATTTGGATTTTCTTTAAATATCGTTTTATACGGTTAGATGCCTTTGATCAATATTTTTTTTGTTGAACATAATTTAATGAAAGTATAATATGAAACAATTACATTTGTATATCAAAACTTAATGTATTTGAATTTAACACATCATGATGTTACAAATTTTATCAAGCTCAAAATTACGTAATGGAATTTGCACAAATACTATACAAAGTAGGATAGCTTATGTATAATCAAACACGGATAGCAATTATGATAAACAAACTAATAAAATGTGGCCTTTGGCCAGCAAAACGTTTGCAATGGTGATTTGCAAACAGTTACAATGCATTAATACCAATAAATTTATAATATCTTCCTGTCTGCAGGACATATTTTACATATGTAAATTTAAAATTTTGAATCTATGGGTGTGACAAAGCCGCGTACTTTAGTACCTGCTACTGGCAAATCATTTAACGTGAGATATCGTATACCACTGACGATATCACTTATATTAAGGGGATAAGTGAAATTTTAGGGGTGCTTGCGGATGTACTTTTTTCAATCAACGATAGCACCGTTAGTCTTAGCTATGGAATATTCTTTGACGATAACGCTCTATTTTTTTTAAAAAAATGTGTTGGGTAGTAAGAATTACAATGTGTGTCACAACAACACATAAGAACCTTTTAAGAAAAAGGTCCCATAACAATTAACAACATGCGCTTTCTAAGGTGTTGATGGACGCAATTTTTTTATTTTTTTAAAGAATGAACTTTTTTGCTTGCTCGAACAAATGAGCTTCCATATAACTATTATATATGCTGGCTTGAGGAAAACAGTGCGTTACATGATCTTGGTATATGCTTCTAGCACTAGAATATATAGGAACCTAATTTTAGCTTTGTTCCTGCAAGTTTGAAAAAAAAATATAATATATTTATTTCCATCCTTTCATGAAATATTGCTCTATGTCGTACATTATTATGTGAAAGGATTTCTTATTTAGTTTTCTATTCTTTAAAAAGAATATAAAAAACCTAAAAAAAACTTCCGTCCATCAACGTATTAAAAAGCATTATTTTGTAGAACCTATGTCTTAAAAGGTCTATATGTGTTGCTGTGACACATATTGTAATTCCAAATATGTCAAATATTTTGAAATTGCACAAATTTTTTAGAACTTTTTGGAGAAAAAGATGATAAACAATGTCATTGAAGCTACAATTTTGAATGGAAAATTCGAGGATTAAGACGATCCGAACAGATTCAAACGTTTAGTTTCCAGTGCAAATCGCTTTTACAATTACCATCAACAAAGCACATGGACAGTCACTGCAAGTATGTGGATTATATTTGGAGAATCCGTTCTTCTCACATGGACAACTATATGTGGCTGGCGCGTTAGGAAAACCTTCTGATTTATTCGTGTACGCACCAGACGGAAAAACAAAAAATATAATGTACCCACAAGTACTCGAATAAATAAATAGAATTAAAACTACATTTTGAAATTTGTTCCATATTAAAATAAATAAGTTGTAATAAAAATGACACAATATAAATTGAACTGAATGTTATCTTTACGAGTTTTTTCGAATTTTCTTTCTTATGAGATAGCGACAATACGCGACGGGCATAATGTTAAATAAACAAAACTTTTACACTATTTGGTGTAAAAAATAAAAATTTGAGAGATTCTGTGAGTGATTAAGATCAAAGTAATTATTGTAATTCACTTGAATTTTTGCAATTTGAGAGCATTTTTCATTTTCTCTCAGAAAAACTTCTTTAGAACAGTTTTTGTGTGTTTCGTGTCGAGTACAAATACAATGCATGAGCACTGTGAACATTATTGAATCTATTTTTGTTCTGTATAATGTTCTATATAGAGATGACACATCTCTACTAATTTAACAAGTCATTTAAATTGTTTTATTGCTTACTAGAAAATTTATTTAATCGCTAATTTTTTATGTATCCGAACAGATCAGCTAGAGTGCTGATTATTTTCCATTCATATTTTTAAAAAGTAAAATTAAAAATTATGCTGCCATTTCACATTACCACCTTTTGAAATCATTGCTACTACGTCAACAAAGTGTCTGTGCAAAAACTTTATTTATAAGCGTAGCAAAGTACGCCGGGTCCTGCTAAGTGCTAGTATATAATATACTTAAGAATTTTAAATATAAATCTAAGCACGCCAACTTCGTTGTAAGCTTTGCACTCAAAATTATTATTAATACCAGACTCCAATTTGCTGTTAAATAAAAATTTGTCTAATTTGAGCAAGTTTAGATTTACCCGAAGGTTTAAAAAGCATTCATAAAAACCTCAGAACGCGCATGTTGTTATGGCACTTAGGTCTTAAGAGGGATCTATGTGTTGTTAGGTCAGGATTAGAAATTATTGCACATTCAAGCTTACAGGTGTTCGAGCATCCTCCCGCCTGTTCAATTTTGCAATGAATCCATTTATAGTTAGTTTCTGCATCATATACAAAAGTTTCATCAAGGTACAATGCGTTTTTGTCACCCACCCACAGACACATACCTTTTTGGGCTATTTAGATTTCAATAGATTGCAGTTCTTCACACAATTTTCTATTGTGGTGAAGTAAAAAGGTTAATACTGGTAAATAATATTTAATAAAGAACTACGTACATCATATTTAGATATTCTTTGGCTCTGTACCTGAAATAAAAAGTGTATTATGGTGTAGAAATTAGAAACCTGTGCTCGAACAAGAAATGCAAAAGACATATTAAAAATAATGTGCCTCCTGTGAGGATTGAACTCACGACCCCTGGTTTACAAGACCAGTGCTCTACCACTGAGCTAAAGAGGCGTGTAAAGTATGTGTTCAAGAAATATTTTTAGTATTTTAAGGGTCCGTATTTTAAAATAATAAAATTAAGAAACTACGTTGACACGATAATGGGTAGTGAAACGAAATCGGTGTGCTGTTTCCGTTTATTGGATACCATATGACAGAAGTCTGATCACTGCAAATGAAAGAGCAGATCTTAGCGAAAAGGGTAAGAAATCCTTTTTTTTATACACAATGATAGCAAGCGATGTAGGTACTTACTACTTAGTATCCCGAGCAGAAATTAGTTAGGAAAAGCCTGAATACGGTCAGAGCCAGAATACAGTCAGATAATCAGAGCCTGATCAGTCCAGAAAAGGCAAGCCATATTAGGGAAACTTGATATGGGCCTGTTTGGGGTTTGATTTAGAATACCCTTTTATGGTTAGCCCTATTTGAATATATTATAGCTAACCCTGATTTGGTTTTTCATATTTTCATTCTTATTACACAAGTTTTTATTTAAAAAAAAACAACATATAGTCTTAGTAATTAATACAAATTTTACAACCACATAAAGTTGATTAATTTGATTAAGCACGTTTAGTAGTAGCATGAATTGAACATAGTCTTAGTAATATATTGTAACGACTCTTCGTTGGTTCTTTTCGATTATTGAGCAAATACGACAGTAAAAAGACAGATCTTTAGTTAACAAAATCTCAAACTTTATTTATCAACCAGTTACAGCAACTTCCGATTTTAATTACAATAAATTCCAGAGTCTGCAATTTATGTACGATCAACTTCACCGCTTTTCCACAATTTGAATCAATAATATTCGGAATCGTAAAATCTGTATTTACTATTCCACTAAGTTCAAATTCTTTCACTATTAGTACCCAGGCTCAAGTACCACCGATTATTCCTTATACTTGCGAATATTTATAAACACTTTTAATTGCAAAAGTAAAACTGACTATCTGATATTTTGTTCGCTTATTTATATTCAAAAATAAATAAGTCGCAACTTCTCTAATTTACTTTCTAGAAATTAATATTGAATAGGCCACACCTATTTTCATTCATACTTGCTTATATTTAATTAATTTATGCAAAATGTATTGGTTATGAATGAGTAAATTAAATTAACCCATTCTGGACGAAGTTTATTACATTGCCCTCCATTTAGTTTTGTTCGTCCCGAACAATATCAGCTATCGCATTGGTACTGTTACCTTGGTACGGTGCCAACCTTTGCAGATGTATCACTTTCATCTTGGTACGGGTTCCCTTTTGGATGCGGTAGATAACATCATTAATTCGTTTGATTATTTTATATGGACCTTCCCAATCTGGCTGCAGCTTGGGTGATCTTCCCTTAGTTCTCCTGGGGTTGTATAGCCATACCAATTCTCCCTCTTGAAAACCTCCACTATTTGCATTTATGTCGTACCTGGTTTTCATTTTGTCACTGGCAATCTTAATGTGGTCTCGAACCTGTTGATGGATTTTATTCATCTTCTCCCTTAGTTGTCCCACATAATCTGTTTTCGTAGATACCAGACCTCCAGGGATGCCGAACTCAATGGCACTAGAAAGATGTAGTTCTCTCCCGAACATGATATTCGCTGGCGTTTCACATGTCGTATCATGCACTGCGCTACGATAGGCCATCAAGAATAACGGAAGATCCTTATCCCAACTTCTTTGGTTGGCTTCCACTACCTTTGACAAATGTTCTTCCATGGTTCGGTTGAATCGTTCTACCATGCCATCCGACTGTGGGTTCATAGGTGTAGTTCGTGTTTTTCTAATGTCGAGTGTTCTGCACAGCTCTTCCATCAGTTGAGATTCGAAATTCCTTCCCTGGTCGGTATGCAACTCGAGCGGTGTTCCATATCTGCATTCATTGACTAATGTTTCCGCGACCGTAACTGCTTCCTGGTTCGGTATTGCATAAGCTTCCGGCCATTTTGTAAAGTAATCAATGACCACCATGATGTATTTGTTACCTTTTGTCGTTTCTGGAAATGGCCCCGCGATGTCTATAGCAATTCTCTCCATTGGGGCGCCCACATTGTACTGTTGCATCTCTCCTTGAGTTCTAGTCTTTGGTCCTTTGCTCGCCGCACAAGTATCGCATCGCCGACACCATTGCTCCACGTCTGTTCGATACCTTACCCAATAAAACCTCTCCCTTACTTTGGCTAGGGTTTTATTGACTCCCAGGTGTCCTCCAGAAATAGTTTCATGCAGCTTTCCCAGTACCTCTTCTACTCGACTTGATGGCAACACCAGTTGTTCCAACACTTTCTTTCCATCAGCGGACTCCCATTTTCTTTTTAGTACCCCGTTGTCCATCAATAGTGAGTCCCATTGCGCCCAGTAGCATTTCACGTCCGTACTTAAAGGTGCTACCTCTTTCCACTCCGGTCGCCTTCCCTCGGTTTTCCATTTCAATATTGGAGCCATAGCTGGATCTTCTATCTGCTCTCTTTTAATTGCCTCGGTACACCAATCGTCAGGAGTTTCGAACTTGATTTGGTTCACTTTCATTGCCTCATTTCCCTCAGTTCTGCTACATGACTTGCACTCCTCTATACAGGGTCTTCTGGACAAGGCATCGGCGTTACCATGGATCCTTTCCTTGCGGTGTTCAACTTTAAAGTCGTAGTTCTGCAGGATCTCTATCCATCTTGCTGCTTGTCCTTCAGGAAATTCGAATTGTAATAACCATTTTAGAGCAGCATGGTCCGTGCGAATCAGGAATGGTTGTCCACACAAATACTTGTGGAAATGTTTCACAGCCTTGATGATAGCTAGCAACTCCTTTCTCGTGACACAGTAATTCCGCTCCGGCTTTGACAGAACTTTACTGAAGTACGCCACCACTTTCTCATCGTCTCCAATTTTCTGTGACAAAACAGCTCCGGTTCCTACATTGCTTGCGTCTGTGTCCAGAATGAACATCTTTCCGGATTCTGGATAGGCTAGTATAGGGGCGTTGCATAGTTTTTCTTTTAAACGGCAGAATGCCTCATTACATTCGGTTGTCCACAGAAACTTGGTATTTGCCTCTGTCAATTTATGTAGACTCTTGGCGATATTCGCAAAATTCTCCACGAATCTACGGTAATAGGTGCATAAGCTAACAAAACTGCGTAGCTCATGAACATTCTTCGGTACTGGCCAATTTTTCACAGCGTCAATCTTCTCGGGATCGGTTCTGACTCCATTTTCTGTAATGATGTGTCCAAGGTACTTCACTTCTTTGTGGAAGAGATTGCACTTTACCGGATTCAACTTCATGTTGGCATTACTTATTCTTTGGAGTACTTCTTCGAGGTTCATTAGATGCTCTTCGAAGCTGCGACTCATTATAATGATGTCATCAAGATAAACGAAGCAGGCCTTCCAGGTTAAGCCATGCAACACGCATTCCATTAGACGTTCAAATGTTGCTGGGGCATTGCATAAACCAAACGGCATCACATTGAACTCCCATAACCCATTGCCAGTAGAAAATGCTGTCTTTCGTCGATCTTCTGGATGCATTTCAACTTGTCAGTAGCCACTCTTCAGATCTAATATGCTGTACCATTTGGCCCCTGATAGTGTATCCAGTGTGTCATCAATTCGTGGCAGTGGATAGCTGTCCTTAACGGTTACCTCATTCAGCTTTCGATAGTCTACACAAAAACGGGCTGACCCATCTTTTTTTCTAACTAGCACCACTGGTGAGCTCCATGGACTCTTAGATGGCCTGATGACTCCATCACTTTTCATTTTGTCCAGCATTCCTTGCACTTCCTTGTGTTTAGCTAGTGGTAGTCGTCTAGGAGGCTGTCTGATAGGATGAGCGTTTCCAGTGTTGATCCTATGTCGCACGATGTTTGTTCTGCCAACATCTTCATCTCCAGTAGAGAAAACGCTGCTCATCTTCGTTAATACTCTCTTGATCTCTTTGAATTCGGCCGGGTTCATTCTTTTACTAAGATCTTGAAGTATTGCTACTAATGCGGGATTGTTTCTCTGCATGAAGACCTTCTGCTCTTCTTGACAGCTGATTATCTCTTTTATGGTGCTGCATTTGGCGATTTCTTCTCCATGATTGATGACCACTCGTTTATTTGAGAAGTTATAACCTTGGGCTTTTAATAATAATATGAAAAATAGAATTTGCGCGGGATACAGTTTCCCCTCAACGAATCTTGAGATTGGGAATCTCTCACTATTTTTTTAAATTTATCTTGACATTCCAAAAGTAATAATTAACTTAAAATTAATATACATATTTATAATAAATACCTTAAGTTATTTTTGTTGATTGATGTCATCAATATTCTGTTGTTTTAAGTTATTTGTTTGATTTTCCAATATCCCTTGACTAGCGTTTGACCTTTTAACTTTCCATTTATATACCTGCCTTTGAATCCATGCGGTTTTAACAACCGGAAAAACCATCAAACAAACGATTGTCTCTAACTGTGGTAATAGCTTCGATCACTGTTATCCTTGCTATTCATACTTTCGATAACATCAGTGGATACTTTATCTTCATGTACTGCCACATTTTATAAAGCAGATTTCAGGAATTCTTAATTTATTTTGATGATGTTATAAGTAAACAATCATTAATAATTTATCACTTGTATTTACTAAATCAATAACTTTTTTTTTGCTTATTTATCAAACAAAATAGATATCCAAATCACACACTAATGAAAACAGTGTTAACTTTTTTTTGTATAAATTAAAAAAATTTCTTTTTAAAATCAAAATCAAATGTAATTAGTATTTAATTTTGATAAGTTTTATGTAATGTTTAATAACAAACTGAATTGAACCTTTTCTTTTGAAAAGCCAAAATGGAATGAATTAATTTTTAAATTAACAATGCAAAAATGTGATTTTGCTTTTTTTCCTCTTCTAATCAATCGTGTAATATTCGAAATTCAGCAAATGATTAACAACGACATCTGTTCATTAGTATTGGAAATAAAAATTTAGTACGTTCGTTGGCTTTTTATAATATATTCAAAATCAATTAGCAGTTAAGTTGGGAAAATTTTAAAAGTACTATTAATGTAAAAATGAACGGAAATTAATGTAATACATTTCTATTGAATTGAAAACAAAGAGGAATTTGATTTTATTATTGTTTTGCGATTATTGCGATCGTTACACCATGAATTCAAGGTAGAAACCAAGATTTCTACTCTTGAAATCACAAAAACGTCGCCATCCCCTCCATGACAGAAACCACCAAAGCACTATTAAACTTAAACTAATAATAGAAATTCTAATAACTAATAAAAAAAATTATAATAACTAAGTAATATTAAATATAACACCTATTTAAATTCTAAAAACCGAGAATTAAATTTATAACTATAATAACTAATGATTAAGAATAGATGTTTAATTTATGACAACTAATAATTCTAACACTAAATTTAATTTTATAAAAAAAAATATATTGAAAAACTTAGGCTTGGTATATAGGAAACAGACGCTAGAGATTTCGATGGTAAAACCCGCAAAATCATGACTCGCAATCACCAACAATAGTAAAACCAACTCTCAACAAAAAAAATGGAGCCAGTACGACGGAAATGTAAAGAGGATGAAAGCACAAAAACGAAAAAAAACAACGAACGCCCAATTCGAAAACATACAAGATTTTCTTGTAAAAACAAACTTTATAAAGGAACAAAAAGAAAGACCGTCGTAGCTAATCCTTGCTGAATCTGTACAAAAATTCCTAAGATATTGTATATGTAAAAATATAATTTATTTATTTTAATTTCAGATATGCTGAAATTTCAGAATTAATTATATACCTAAAATTATTTATTGACGATAGCACCCCTAAAAATATTTATTTATTTTTAAAAAAATTGAAGAATAAAAAATATTCAAAAGAATGTTTATTTATCGGATGCACCGTCTTAACTTTGAAATATTTATTTATTTTTTTTTTTTTTTTTAAAAAACAAAGAATATTTATTTATATCTTGACGTAGAGCTTAATTAAGAAAATTTATTTATTTAGCTACCTAAAATTATTTAGATTCTAAAAAAAATTATTTATTTAATAAAAATTTTATTTAATTAATTGAAAAATTTATTTAATTTATTTTATTTTTATTTAATAATTAAGATAAGAGATTCCCAAAGTCAAGATTCGTCTGGAGACAATATAAAAAGTAAGTATGGTACAATATCCATTTCATTTAAATTTGAAATATCGCGCTCGCGAGCCCGCTCCAACCATGCATGTGAGAACCTACTGGAAAAGCCCCTAACGACCAGATTCTACAGAACAGATTCTCCCCAACCTAATAAAACAATCACAACTGTCACGATTAGACACTAGGTCCATTTCTACTGACCCAGTTGTGCTTGTTTACGAATGTGCTACGAATAAATTACACCTAAACCTAATGCGAAAGTTGAAGAACGCTCCCGAGCACCAGCCTTCAAAACCTTAAACTCTATGAAAAATTGTTCTATTGTAAAAGCTAAATGAAAAAAATGGTAAGTTTTTGAATTTGTATGAGGTGAAGCCTCTGATCCTGAAAGCAAAAGTACAATTGGTTCTTCTCTTCATTACACCGAAGAAGCCTCTGGGCAAAGAATGGTACTACTGGTTTGCACCTAAGTACAAACACAGCAACACCACTCCTCGTCCCTGAGAACTCCCTCGCTGAATGAAGAGAAGAAACCAATGTTCTTCGATCGCATAACCCCGGTGGCCATAGGCGATCTAAGAACGACATTAGTGTTAAAGAGTGAAGCTCTATGGATGGATTTTTAGGCCTACCGCTGGGAAAAGTGAATCAATAAACCTAAATAATATATAACTTATCCATAATCTAAACAATTTCTTGTTTAAAAATGCTAAATCGAAACATGAAATACATAATATGTGTTAATAAAGTTCTACATGAAATTAATTAAATCTAATCTTCAGACTAGATAATAAATTGGTAATTTACATTATAAAAAAATTACGATTATTTTAAATTCAAAACTAAGCTTACTAATTTCTAAGTTATTAATTCTAGTATATTTGTTCAGGTCAAATTTTTCGCTTTACTTATTGTATTCAAAACAAACAACAAAAATAAATGTTAGCTAAAAATAATTATTTCTATATTTATACCACTTTTTAAAATTAATCGCAATAAAAATAATTTTAAAAATGGTAACTAAAATGGACTCATACGAGATATGTATACCTACGTCAGCGGATCAATATGATGACAAATGTGAAGATATTGATCTGGATCCGGCTCACTCTATAAAGCTAATGGGAATTAATTATTTTCAATGTACTTCCATAAACATAGACCAATAATACTTTGATAGTAGTGACGAAAGATTTAAACTTATATAAAATTGTTGAAAAACTGTTTGGTCAATGTTAACCCTTGTTACGTCAATAACATCCTAAAACTCACAAAAACATGACTTAACCACAAAAAATTCTTTCGCCAGACGAATTGTGTTGCAATAGGAAACCTACCTAGACTTTCAGGTTTGACATAAATCATTTTGTATATATATATGAGATACACAAAATAATTCACGTACAAATCATAAAATCTAATAAGGCGTACTGCAATAGAAGTCGTTTTGGCCAAAAATGAACATTATATTAGCCAAAATAAAAATATTTCAACATTTCCGTACAAGTTCAAAAGTTTATAGAACTGTAATGAGACATGTTCTATTGACATCCATTCTATAGTGTGAATAATACATAAATCAATACCTCGAAATTGTAACTCACATTAAACCAATGACGGATATGGGGATCGCGTATGAGTGCATTGAAAAAAACCAGCTAAACACTTACTAAATCTAACCATAATCAAAAAAAACATACAATTAATTTCATATATAAATTAATTGCATCATCCAAAAATATGTACAATATATAAACAATTATATGTACAATATGTACATGGTAGCATAAAAAAATTTCAAAAAAAACTGCTTCCCCAAAACGGTTTTCTTTTTTCCAAATAAAAAAAAACAATTAGTATTACTAAAAGCAAATGACAGCACAAAAAACAATCTCCAAAAAAATTGCTGTCCCAAAACGGTTTTTTTCAAAATTATCAAAATTCAAAATATATAATTTCCTAATCAAAACCAAAACGAAACCAATAACTGGTTTATTTCAAGATAAACAAAAAGCTCATTGACAACCACGGCCCAAACCGATTGCCACCACCCTATTACCAAAAAAAAACCACAACTGGTTTATCCTAAAACTTACAAAGAGAAACGCGGAATTCTTTAAATTTTGAAAATATAAATTTAGAGTATTTATGATAAATATACACATGAACACCTTAGGAACTAAACCTTTATTTTTTCCTCTAGCTTTTTAACAAAATTTAGCCAAATAAACCGACGCGAAAATAAACTATATATAGATATTAATTAATCTGAATTGAAATAATCAATTAATATATAAATATAATAATATGAAATGTTCCACAAAAAAAAAGTTTTTTTCAAAAAAAAAACCGGCTTGCCAACGCCCAAACTGGAAAATATTTTCCCACCAAATTATTTATATATATATCTAAAAAAAAAAAAGCTAACGGGTCCCTTTTTGTTCGGCGCTACGTTATATTGCAGGCCCTGATACGGAGCCACGTTATAATCTTGGACCTTTACTACTAATATAAAAAATAGAATTTGCGCGGGATACAGCTTATCCCCACACGAATCTTGAGATTGGGAATCTCTCACTGTTTTTTCCTAAATTTACTCTAACATTCTAAAAGGGATAATTAAATTAAAATTAATATACATATTTATAATAAATACCTTAAGTTATTTTTGTTGATTGATGTCATCAATATTCTGTTGTTTTAAGTTATTTGTTTGATTTTCCAATATCCCTTGACTAGCGTTTGACCTTTTAACTTTCCATTTATATATCTGCCTTTGAATCCATGCGGTTTTAACAACCGGAAAAACCATCAAACAAACGATTGTCTCTAACTGTGGTAATAGCTTCGATCACTGTTATCCTTGCTATTCATACTTTCGATAACATCAGTGGATACTTTATCTTCATGTACTGCCACATTTTATAAAGCAGATTTCAGGAATTCTTAATTTATTTTGATGATGTTATAAGTAAACAATCATTAATAATTTATCACTTGTATTTACTAAATCAATAACTTTTTTTTTGCTTATTTATCAAACAAAATAGATATCCAAATCACACACTAATGAAAACAGTGTTAACTTTTTTTTGTATAAATTAAAAAAATTTCTTTTTAAAATCAAAATCAAATGTAATTAGTATTTATTTTTGATAAGTTTTATGTAATGTTTAATAACAAACTGAATTGAACCTTTTCTTTTGAAAAGCCAAAATGGAATGAATTAATTTTTAAATTAACAATGCAAAAATGTGATTTTGCTTTTTTTCCTCTTCTAATCAATCGTGTAATATTCGAAATTCAGCAAATGATTAACAACGACATCTGTTCATTAGTATTGGAAATAAAAATTTAGTACGTTCGTTGGCTTTTTATAATATATTCAAAATCAATTAGCAGTTAAGTTGGGAAAATTTTAAAAGTACTATTAATGTAAAAATGAACGGAAATTAATGTAATACATTTCTATTGAATTGAAAACAAAGAGGAATTTGATTTTATTATTGTTTTGCGATTATTGCGATCGTTACAAAGTTAATCAGTTGCACTGGAACTACCCCCTCTTTTGCTGCTACTAGCGTTCGGCCAATCATAATGTTTCCCCCAAAGTCGTTGTTAGCTGGCTCAATCATCACAGGTGAATTTTGGTCACTTTTATCTAGTAGCTTAGTCCATATGATTTTCTCAGATTTTGCCGGGATCTCAGTTGGTCCGTCACTAATAACACGGACCTCAGCATTGTCGTTGGTGGCGTGTAGCACTATTTCTGTGTTTCCATATCTCAGTACGTGGCTTCCCAGATCTAATATAAAATTGTATTCTTTCATGAAGTCAAGCCCAATTATGCACTCATCTTCTATATCTGCTACAATAAATCGGTGCCTAAATGAATTTCCTCCAAGGTGAACTTCTTGGTCGCTTTCTCCATGAACTAGAACTGTTTCACCCGTAGCTATTTTTAGGATGAATCGTCTTGCTGTATCGATCTGACTATCGTGAACCACATCTGGACGCACTATCGATCTTGAGGCACCTGTGTCCAAAGTCAACATGCACGATTTGCTTCCAACGGTTGCCTCAAGGACTAAACTACTATTTTCTCGTTTGACTTGTGATACCACCAATGTAGGGCATTGTAATTGAGCCAGCTTTCACCCTTCAAAACTGGCACAATCTAGTTTCCCGAATCCGGAACGCGGCATCTGTCTTCCGGGTGCAGCTCCCATTTACATTCTCTTCGGATGTGCCCCAACTTTCCACAGTTCCAGCATCTTACTCTGCTAGATCTACTTCGTTGATTTCGCTCAGGATTATCTCCCAGACTTTTGACACGCATGATCACTTCCTCAAGCGCAGCTTTTAGAGGTTCTTCAGCAACTTCCATCTGACGTACTCTATCTGAGCCATACGCTCTTTTTCTAGCTTCCATTTGCAGGGTCAATGCTAAGACTTCCGCGGGTAATTTCTTTCCACTTAGATACAGCTGATTTCTCATTTGTACATCTCGAAGAGCATTGATAAATGTATCAGCTGCCAGTTCGTCTCGGTGTTCAGCGTTATAGTTTGGATATGACAGATTTACCAGTCTCACAATGTCAGCCTCTAGTTCTTGCAAAGTTTCGCTGACTCCTTGTTTTCGTGTTTTGAGCTGCATGCGATGGAGAGCTTGCATATGACTTTCCCCATATCTTACTTCTAAGGCCTCCATTAGCTTGCTATAATCACGCTCTGTCGCTGATAATGTCTGCAAAATTTGCTGGTGATCAACCCCAGTTGTTGCTATCTCAAATTGCATCTTAAATATCTGATACGATGTAGATCCATCAAATGCGGGTATTTTCACTCTAGCTGGAGCTGAACTAGTTGATGGATTGATCATGTTACCTGACTTCACTTGCGCTATTTCTTGGCGGAATTCACTCGAAAGATTGCGTAATTTCTCTTCATGTTCTTCAGTAACTTTCCGCAGCTCCCTTTCCATGTGGTTGATTTTAACCTCCGCACTGGATATACGTGACTCGATTACTTCACGTAGACTTTCTTGCTTTGCCATCATATCAGCAAATTATTGTTGTTGATCTACTTTTTGTTCCGCTGCCAGTTTCTCTTGTCGGGCCATCAGATTGTTTCCTTGTTTGGCCATCATATCAGCAAGTTGTTGTTGTTGATCTACTTTTTGTTCCGCTGCCAGTTTCTCTCGTCGGGCCATCATATCAGCAAGTTGTTGTTGCTGCTGTGCCATCATTTCTTTCATCAACACCATCATCGGATCAATTGCTGGGGCAATCTGAACCGGAGCTTCCTCCAGCTCTATATCTATGACCTCTGTGTTTCCACCTGCTTCTTCTAAAACTTTACGCAGCCGGAATGGAAGTTCTGCCTTCGTTCCATGGATTGGAGCATTCCTTTTCCTCAACTCATACTTCAGCTGGGTCTGGCTGAGATCACTAATATTTACTGTCTTGACCATTGTTTCAATAATCCCACTTCTGACACCACTGTGACGACTCTTTGTTGGTTCTTTTCGATTATTGAGCAAAAACGACAGTAAAAAGACAGATCTTTAGTTAACAAAATCTCAAACTTTATTTATCAACCAGTTACAGCAACTTCCGATTTTAATTACAATAAATTCCAGAGTCTGCAATTTATGTACGATCAACTTCACCGCTTTTCCACAATTTGAATCAATAATATTCGGAATCGTAAAATCTGTATTTACTATTCCACTAAGTTCAAATTCTTTCACTATTAGTACCCAGGCTCAAGTACCACCTATTATTCCTTATACTTGCAAATATTTACAAACACTTTTAATTGCAAAAGTAAAACTGACTATCTGATATTTTGTTCGCTTATTTATATTCAAAAAGTAATTAGTCGAAACTTCTCTAATTTACTTTCTAGAAATCAATATTGAATAGGCCACACCTATTTTCATGCATACTTACTCATATTTAATTAATTTATGCAAAATGTATTGGTTATGAATGAGTAAATTAAATTAACCCATTCTGGACGAAGTTTGTTACAATATTTTAATACAAATCTTCCAATGAAGATGGCGTGCTTTAGTTTAGAAGTAAATTTTTTTTAAATATTTTGATGTATAATATTTAGTTTTTCATGTGCAATAAATATTAACGCAAGTTAAATTTCCTAATTTTTTTATATTCAATATTAAAATATATTAAAAATTATATAAAAATTATACTACTATATTAAAAATATTCAATTTTGTTCTAAAATATAATAACCAAAAAATGCACCTAAGAATATTTTTCATTAATCTAAGTAGTAGATTTCTACTGCGAAAATAATTATTTCACGTGAAAAACTAAATGTTATGCATCAAAATATTTATAAAAAAAATTTAAATCTAAACTAATGCCGCCATCTTCATTGTAAGATTTGTATATATCCCGCACTCAAAAAAATATTGCCGGTAAGATTTACAAAATCGTTTTGTAAAAGTGCTAACAAAAAATTTTTGTGAATTTACCAAAAAATCCTAAACTTTATAGAAAATTTTGTATACTTTTTTAAATTTGAAAAACATTTGTAAACTTACTAATTGTTTTTGTGATTTGGATTAAAAAAGTACAAAATCATAAATATTTCTTATTACAACTTTTTTTTATAGTTTTAATAAAAATATTGTTAAGATCATGTTGATTTTTTTAAATTTTAAATCATAAATCGTGTATCCATAACAAAATAAAAATCAATTGTACAAAATTTTGTAAAATTTGGTGAACAGAAAAATAACATTCTACAATTTTTATTGTAAAACTTAATACGAATATTGAAGATTTGTTTTTAAACTTTACAAAGGGACTTATGCAATTTAAAAAACCAACAACTATTTTACAAAAAAAAATTCCTTTTTAAAAACACTTTTATAAAATTTTATAAATTGGAATCATAACGAAAATTGGTATTAAACATTTTCAGTTTCAATCTGGTTGTTTAAGTAGAAAACTAAATTTTTTAAAGTTGTGATAACTTAGTGGTCTATCTATATACATATAAGGTGCGTTCGATTTGACTGAAACAACTGAAAAAACAACAACAATTGCATTTAATTTTTCAGTTGCTTCAGTTGTTTCAGTCAAATCGAACACGGCTATAATAAACAGTGGTAGTGATACAGTCCCTAGTTTAAACAGCATTAACATCAGTATTAATAATTAATATTATGATGCAAATTAATATTATTTATTATTATTAATAATTAATATTATAATAATTAATAGTATGATGCAAATAATAGTGTGAATTATGAACTTCGTTCAATTTTGGTGGAGAATAATAAAAATTAAAATATATGGCAACTGGCATAGCAGGACAACTGGCGAACTGTATAATAAATCAGTTCCTTACTGAATGTATGGTAAGATATTTTAACTTAGAGTCTACATATCTATCTTTATATATATGGGACGTTTTACCTCAAACGCATCAAGGCTGTGTTCAAAATTCAATCAGTCGTAAAAAATTTGTTTATGGCGCAAATATAAGCTAAGATTATAGAGTTTCTTAAACTTTTTAACTGTTATACTTGTAAAATTCATCGCATCTTTTGATAGAAACCATTTTTTGATGTATATTTGCTAGCTAAATACGAATATAATCTTTTTCTTAGTTAGAAGCTACTTTTTTGTCCGTAATATCCAATAACTTTCCAAAAAACTGTGTTTTGTAATAACGAACACACAGCGGTTTATTTTATTTTCTAAAAACGTATAACAAATCACATATAACCTATCCCTAAATTAAAATTTTCACATGTCGTGCCTAGACCCTATCCTTTACAAAAACTACCAAAAAGTATATGCTTTTTATAACTGACACCCCATTTTTCGTTGGAGTGTTTAAAAAAAACCTTATTTCGCTGTAGTTTGGTTTGCTGAGTACGAACCTAACCAATATTATACTAAAAATTCCACTTTTCGATCTTGGACCCTAGAAAACTATTAAAAACTGTATTTTGAGTTTCAAGATCACCAAAGTTTTCGCGAAATTTGCATTTTTTTTTTAACTGATTATATCAAAAAGTAAGGTTATGTTCGTGTTCAGCAAGCAAAGATACATCAGAAAAAGGTTTTAATTAAATGATCTATTGATTTAACAAGTCAGAGGGACGTGACCACAATGGTTTAAAAACAACGTTCATCAACACCTCGGATCGCATGTTGTTGTGGAGCCTATTTATCTTAAAAGGTATCTATTGCCATATTGATCCGCCATTAAGGACAATGGAACACAGTTTATGAAACTCTCTAATCTTAGCTTCAATTTGAGCCCTAAACAAATTTTCAACGACTAATAGATTTTGAGCACAGTCTTGATCCCTTTGACGCATATCATTCCATACATATAGGTCAAAATCACGAATTTTCAACCAGAAATTCGGTTTTTTTAACACAAATTTTTTATTTGTTTTAACTTTTTTTACAGTGGGAGAGAAAATAAAAAACAACATTTCATATAAAAGAGAACTTTTGCTACGGCTAATTTTAAAAACCACGAGTTTCATATTATGTTCAATTTGATGTATTTCACGAACTACTTAACGCCTTTTAATTTTTTTTTGTTTTGCTAATAAAAGTCTTTTTTTAGTTAAAATAAATACAATTACAATTTTTGTGTAGTTGTTATAATAAAAAGAATTAAAAAATTAATTAATTAAATAATCTCCGTTGAATTTTATTTTTTGCCTTATAATTTCATTACTTTTCTACATAATACCAAAGATTTAGATTTTGGCGATTTTTTTTTGAAAACTATGGCAATTTATAAGAAAAACTTCATCTTTATAGATTAATTCAAAAATTTGTATAATTTCCAAAAAATATCGCCAAAACCTAAATTTTTATGAATTAATAAAGTTTTAAGATTATAGAAGAAAATATAAAAAACGATCAATGAGGTTTTGCGTAGTTAATTCTTAAAAAATTATAACTTAAAATATTATTATCAAAATCTTTCTTTAACCTTTAAACACAACAAAAAAAATTTAAAATCTGTCCAGTAGCTTATTAAATTAAACATTTATAGAACTTGTGGCAATAACTTCCCATATATTTGAAATAGTAATTATAATAACTCCTGCTTTTAAAAATCAAAGAGAAAAGTTGCCTGGAAAAACGATGATTGAAATAAAACTTTTAAATATTCATTCATTCGTTTTTTTCATTTTTTAATCAATGTCAATTGTTGAAAAAACATTAAAAATAAAAAATTATCGCCGTTAAATGTTAAGAATCTAAAAATGTTAAATTTCTTATTAAGTCGTTTTAAATAGTTTTCAATTACTTCATGTAAATTTTATTAAATGTTAATACATTTTATTTTGGATTGAAAATAATAATTATATTAGTTTTGACACGTCACATAATTGTTATTTTAAATAAGTGAAATTTCTCATTGTTGTTTTAACATATTCTTTAACATTATAAGAGACTATTTTAAGTCAAGTTCCAGAATCATTATATTATATAATTGCAAAGAAATAATAAGGAATAATATTGATTATAAGCCATAAATGTACTTGTGTTAATATATGCCGTATCTACTCCACTTATTCAGCAATATAAAATAATAAATAACAAATATTAACAAGAATGCAAGTTTTATTCATTACGTGTATTAATCAGCAACATCATCGAAGACAGTTTGATATATTGGATGATTTAAAGAATTGAATCAATAAAATATCACGCATTGCAATCTGCTTTCCTGTGGTCAATACTCAACTCAAATTAAAATAATAGTACTAATTCAAGAACGTCGTTAACAACAACAATATCTCATCATCTGGATAACTCTAACCAAAATTGGCATCTGGATACCTCCTGCTACCAAAACTGCTGACCCCGACGTGATAATTCCAGGTAATTTTTTTCTTTTATTTTTTAAATCAGGAGTTGATTAAATAAATTTAATTTTATTGATTTAAACATTTTTTTTTTGGGAATTACATTACAAATATTTTGATTATCTTCACTCCCGATTCGTTTTGTTATAGAAATTTTTTTGTTTTTGTTACTTTATCGGTTGCGATCTGCGGGTTGGTTATCGTGAACCAACACGCCTTGGAATTTTTATTGGCTGCAACATTCTTCTACCTTGTTGCCGTCCTCCTTGCCCACTTCAGTAATGTCTGCGAGTAACCCACCCAATTTAATCGAACTTGAACAGGAACAAGCTGCTCAGACCTTCACGGTAACGCAAGAGCAGCTTGACAAGATATTAGATGAACGAATGGAAGCTGCATTTGCCAGAATGCAACTCCATCAAACATCTGCCTCCTCATCTACACCTTCCTCTCCAAAACCGCCACCTGCAAGTTCGGTAGAAAATTTTTCTCCAACATCCACTCCCCAAATTAACGCCATTACCCCAAAAGTCCCTCCCATTTGGTCTGATAAACCAGAACTTTGGTTTATCATGCTTGAGGGCCAATTCTCTCTGGGCAACATTAAGTCCCAGCAAGCCAAGTACGGTTATGTACTTGGTGTCTTAACGCCGTGTCTTGCTACGCTGGTAAGAGACATTATTTCTCAACCAGACACGGTTAATCCTTATGATAAGCTAAAAGAAGCTCTTTTAGACCGCTTATCAAGCAGCCCTTCTGATCGCTTGCGCAACGTGCTCCGCGGTATGGAACTTGGGGATAAAAAGCCCTCACAATTTCTTCGGGATTTAACTGCTGAATCCCAAGGTTTAGTATCTGAAAAGATGTTGAAAATTCTTTGGGAGGATAAACTCCCACAGGCTGTGCGTACCGCTATCGCGGTAGTCAAGGCTGACTTGCCAAAGACTGCTGAGATAGCCGACAGAATTTTTGCTACATTAGTTGGTCCTAATCTAAGTGCGGTAGATAGTACTGCCGCTCCTTCTTCTTCTTCCTCCAGTGAGGACAAGGTCTGGGCTCTGCGATATCAGGAATTGCAGACCCAACACGCACAGCTGCTGAATGCCTTGCAGCACAAATCTTCTTCTCGACCCTTCCTTCGTAATCGTAGTAGATCCAAGGATCGAAACGACTACAACAATTTTCGGCATAATCGCTCCAATTGCCCTAATCAATCTTCCGCGCGACCTCGTTCCAAGTCGCGCACTCAAATGTTCGATGGTTTATGTTATTACCATCACACTTACGGGGATAACGCACGCAAATGTGACCCCGATTGCAAATTATATTGCCAAAAATTTTCTACTCCAAAAAACTTCTAAGCTCATCACATGAGGCGGCGTGTGATGATAGCTTCTCTAAACTACGTCTTTTGATATTCGATATCAACTCCCGTCGACAATTCTTGGTTGACACAGGTGCTGAAGTGTCAGTTCTCCCCGCAACAACAGAGGAAAAACTCTCGAAGAAATCAGCTTTCACTCTCTACGCTGCTAACGCCACTCCTGTTAGTACATATGGTAACAAAACTCTAACTCTAAACATTGGTCTCAGACGTGTGTTCTGTCAGACCTTTGTTATCGCCAATGTTACCATCCCTATTCTTGGAGCTGATTTCTTGAACAAGTATGGTCTCCTAGTGGACATTAAAAATCGACGCCTCGTCGATCCACTAACATCCTTGTTCACTCTCGCCAAAATCTCCACTTCTCCAACGCTCTCGCTAACAACCATCAACAATGATACGGTTGATATACATATTCGAAATATCCTTAATGATTTTAAGGGTATCACTTCTCCACATGACCTAGCTAAGCCGGTCAAACATAACGTGACTCATGTCATTGAGACTCACGGTCCTCCCGTCGCTTGTAAGTACCGACGATTAGCTCCTGACAAACTGGCCATCGCAAAGACGGAATTCGACATTATGTTGTCGCAAGGCATTTGCCGACCGTCAAAAAGCCCTTGGTCCTCTCCTCTCCACCTCGCCAAAAAGAAGAACGGCGAGTGGAGACCTTGCGGTGACTACCGCTCTCTTAACAATGTCACTATTCCTGATAATTATCCTATTCCACATATTCAGGATTTTTCGCATCAGCTTCATGGATGCAAATTTTTCTCCACTATCGATCTCGTCCGCGCATATCATCAAATTCCTATTGATGAGCGCGATATTGCAAAAACTGCAATTTCAACTCCGTTCGGACTGTTCGAATTCGTTCGAATGACTTTTGGATTGCGAAACTCTGCGCAATCCTTCCAACGGTTTATGCATTCTCTTCTCCGAGACCTAAATTTCTGTTTCATCTACATAGATGACCTCCTTATTGCTTCTGAAACCTTTGAGGAACACCTCAAACATCTTAGGACTGTTTTTGAGCGTCTTTCCGACGCTGGTCTCATTATCAACGTTGATAAATGCAACTTTGCTAAAACCAACGTTGACTTTCTCGCACATTCTATTGATTCATCTGGAATCAAACCTACTCCTGAACGTGTCGATGCTATCAATCGTTTCGAACGTCCCGAAACAGTTATGCAACTCCGTCGTTTTCTCGGAATGATTAACTTCTACCGCCGATTCATTCCTCATGCTGGTGGCAATCAAGCCATTCTCAACGATTTCCTTAAAGGCTCCAAAAAGAATGACAAACGTGTCATTCAATGGTCCGAAGACGCCATTCAAGCCTTCGACTTATGCAAGCGGCAACTCAGTGAGGCAACAACTCTTTCTCACCCCTTACACTCTGCCCAACTTGCCGTAATGGTCGACGCTTCCGATAAGGCAATTGGCGCTGTTGTCCAACAAAAAATTAACGACTGCTGGACACCACTTAGTTTCTTCTCTGTGCGACTCGATGAAACGCAACAGAAATACAGCGCTTATGATCGCGAACTCCTTGCAGCTTACTCTGCAATTAAACACTTTCGGTATCTCCTTGAAGGTAGAACCTTCACGCTCTTTACCGATCATAAGCCACTCATTTACGCTTTGTCGCAGAACCCTGCCAAAGCTAGTCCTCGCCAATTCCGCCATCTAAATTTTATCAGTCAATTCACGACTGATATTCGCCACATTTCTGGAATTGATAATGTAGTTGCCGATACACTTTCTCGTGTCGAGCAAATATCGATTCCAGAAAACATTAATTACGACGAAATTGCTGACGCTCAGTTCAACGATAACGAACTAAAGGAATTAGTGGACACTAGTCCCACACTTCAATTCCGATCCTTTCCAGTATCGTTTGGCAATTCTAATGCCAAAACTATTTTATGTGATACCTCTTCTGGTAATCCACGACCTTTTATTCCAAAGCAATTTCGTCAATCTGTTTTCAATAGTCTCCACAATTTATCTCACCCAGGAGTCCACAGTTCTGTCAAACTCCTTACTGAAAAAGTCATTTGGCCATCCATTAAAAGGGATGTACGACAAATGGCTCAGAACTGCCTGGCTTGCCAAAAGGCAAAAGTTTCTCGCCATACTCAAGCTCCTTTAGGTAACTATCCTTCCACTTCTCAAAGATTTTCCGAGATTCACATGGACATTATTGGTCCACTTCCTACCTCTGAGGACAAACGCTATTGTGTCACTATTATTGACCGCTATACCCGCTGGCCTGAAGCCATTCCTATCTCGGATATCACAGCTGAAACGGTAGCATCAGCTCTCTACTCTAATTGGATTTCTCGTTTCGGAGTACCTTCAGTAATCGTCACTGATCAGGGCTCCCAATTCGAATCCAATCTCTTTAACGAGTTGTCAAAACTAATCGGCTTCGAACGCAAACGAACTACAAGTTACAATCCGAAATGTAACGGCCTCATTGAACGTTGGCACCGAACTTTAAAATCTGCGATAATGGCCTACGACAGAACGGATTGGACGCGTATATTACCGTCAATACTACTTGGTTTACGAACCACTTTCCGTGAAGATTTCCAATCTTCATCGGCTGAGCTCGTCTATGGTACTAACATTCGTCTTCCTGGTGAATTCTTTACCGAAAACTCCACTTCTACTCCTCAATCTGATTTCGTTTCACAATTGAAACAACATTTTACTCACCTTCGTCCATCTATTGCTTCAAGACACACTTCTCCTAAAGTTTTCGTCTCCAAAAATCTCCAGTCTTGTTCGCATGTCTTCTTACGTACTGACTTAGTACGTAAATCTCTTCAACCTCCATACGAAGGTCCTTTCCAAGTCATCAGTCGCGATGATACAAATTTCGTTATTGACCGTAAAGGTCAACACATTCGAGTTTCCATCGACAGATTAAAACCTTGCTTTAGGGAACAATCTGAAGATGACTTAACTCAAAACTCATCTACTTTGAGAACTGGTCTCAGTCGCGCAGACGAAACTTCGTCTTCTACAGATAAAATCGATTCTACTCTTCCGGACACATCCTCGTCTTTCCCTTCTACCTCTGAAGATGCGAGGAAACGCGACGCCAAAGCGACTGTTTCAACTAAGAAGGTTAGATTTAATCTCATTCCTCAAACTCAGATATTCCATCCTGCATCTACAATTACACGAGCAGGTAGAACCACTCGTACCCCTGCTCGTTTCCTTCGTGCTGTAGCACAATAATTTCTATATCGTCCCATCTTCGATGGCACTAGGGGGGGAGTGTTGTGGCAATAACTTCCCATATATTTGAAATAGTAATTATAATAACTCCTGCTTTTAAAAATCAAAGAGAAAAGTTGCCTGGAAAAACGATGATTGAAATAAAACTTTTAAATATTCATTCATTCGTTTTTCATTTTTTAATCAATGTCAATTGTTGAAAAAACATTAAAAATAAAAAATTATCGCCGTTAAATGTTAAGAATCTAAAAATGTTAAATTTCTTATTAAGTCGTTTTAAATAGTTTTCAATTACTTCATGTAAATTTTATTAAATGTTAATACATTTTATTTTGGATTGAAAATAATAATTATATTAGTTTTGACACGTCACATAATTGTTATTTTAAATAAGTGAAATTTCTCATTGTTGTTTTAACATATTCTTTAACATTATAAGAGACTATTTTAAGTCAAGTTCCAGAATCATTATATTATATAATTGCAAAGAAATAATAAGGAATAATATTGATTATAAGCCATAAATGTACTTGTGTTAATATATGCCGTATCTACTCCACTTATTCAGCAATATAAAATAATAAATAACAAATATTAACAAGAATGCAAGTTTTATTCATTACGTGTATTAATCAGCAACATCATCGAAGACAGTTTGATATATTGGATGATTTAAAGAATTGAATCAATAAAATATCACGCATTGCAATCTGCTTTCCTGTGGTCAATACTCAACTCAAATTAAAATAATAGTACTAATTCAAGAACGTCGTTAACAACAACAATATCTCATCATCTGGATAACTCTAACCAAAATTGGCATCTGGATACCTCCTGCTACCAAAACCTCATGGTTTTTAAAAAGTAGCCGTAGTTATAAAAGGAAGAACTGTTCATGACAAAAAAATAATTGTTCATGGGCAGAACTAAGCCAAAGGAGAAATGCTTGTGTTTCAAGTCTCAAATTATTTAAATTCAACGCCTCAACGGGAGCTATATTTCTTAATTTACAACAGTAGAGGAAACCATAAGGTTACAAATTGGTAAATATAAACAAGCAGCATGTAAGTTTGGTGAAAAAGTTGATAAATATTTATTTTTTAAATTTTTTTACAGACCGAAAAAGATTTAAAATGGCAAAGTAAGATGAAAACTAAGCAACTTCCTCGAAACCAATGCTCCAAGAAAATGTAAAACCAATGAGTGACGTAGCAATTTTCTCAATATTACAGCAAAAAGATAATCTGCAATTTTATTTCATTTAATACAAGTTACGTTAATATCACATGAAGAGACGAAAAAAATGGAAACAGACATGTATCTTTATGCTTTAGTGTGCCGGATACCCAGAAACGTTACCGTGTTCTTTGAGTAACTCCTGATAAATTAGAGAAGAAACTGCCATTATAATTTAGTAAACAAAAATCCATTCAACATACCGAATTCTAAAATATTGTAAAAAATTTTATCTATAAATTGTTTACAAAATATAACAAATGTATGCAAAAAAGGGTTTTATTTATTAACGGGGTTCCCATATGATATATGTGTATGTTTATATATATATATATATATATATATATATATATATATATATATATATGTGTGTGTGTATATATATACATATATATATATATATATTTACATATATATATATATATATATATATATATATATATATATATATATATATATATATATATATATATATATATATATATATATATATATATATATATATATATATATATATATATATATATATATATATATATATATATATATATATATATATATATATATATATATATATATATATATATATATATATATATATATATATATATATATATATATTTACAAAATATATATTACAAAAAAATGTTATTAAATCCATAAATGCTTTTTGTTGATACTATAAAAGGGTGTAGTGGTTAATATATTTGAATCCAAATAATTAATCACCACAAACTCATGACATAAACCAACGCTACTTAATTCACGCCATCCATACGAGAAATTACTTAATTAATTTATATAATTAATCGTTCAATTAATTGATTCGAAAAACGAACCAACAAATCGATTTCAGGTTCAATGGCTTTCGTTGCCAATTTTGGTTGGCGGTAAAATTATTATAAAACTTCATTCCTTTGAATGCGATCGAGCTTTTCGCACCGTATTAATTTCTACAAAAGTCATGTGAATTACTAAAATTGTTTTTCAATAATAATAATTAAAAACAAGAAAATTGTTATATTAACATTTAAGATAATATTGTATATATTGTTTATTCAATAAATTATAACAAATAAGTGCTGTGTTATAAATCATTAAATCACACATACAATATATACAACTAGCATCATTGGTGACGCCGATAACGGTTTTTACCGTACGTTCAAACAACATACAACTACAAGTATTTGTTGGACAGTCTGGTACATTTTGTACCGGACTTAGAGGTACGTATCTTACGATCTTGTGATAGTTGCAGTGTGTTTGCTTTAAAAGTTTTTATTATTTTCGGTGCCGCAAATTATAACCAAAAATATCTGGTCATCTTATACAGTAAGATTTATGCTTCATAATTTGTTACTGTAACATCAACATCGTCAACATCTATAAAACATTTAAAAATCAACTGGATTCCAAATAAAATTTAATATAACAATTGTTCAACAACACAAAATTCAACAGTACAACAACAGCATTTTACAAAGTCAAATTTATTCAGAAATTCATTTATTCATCTAAAGAAAACTTATTACATCAACAATTTTATACAATCAAATATTGCTGACGCAAAAATTTATTTTTCTAATCGTACTAAAATTTCATCATCAATACCATCGTTGGATCAATTAAATTACTGCTTACCATTATTTCATCAATATTATTACAAACATTGCCGTTCTTAATCTTCGATAAACACCGTTGGACCCAAAACAGATAAAAATTATTTTTTTTATTACAACATATGTTTAATTTTTTTTTATGATTAACTTTAACTTAATTGGAAAATTTTTTTGATTGAAATAATTTTTAACGTAATTACAAATTTGATTTATTTTAAATTTCATTGAATTAGATAAATTAAATTTCATATTATTCATTCACTTTATTCAAAATATATTATGGTGTTGGGAAATTAGCTTTAAGAATTTAAGCTTGAATTTATTATTCATTTAAAAATATTCATATAAAATTTTTTCTTTATATTATATATATATATACCTCTCTTTATTTACTTAATTTTGGAGAATTTTGGTAATTCATATTAGCGTGATTATTTTCTTTTCAACAAGAAAACCTGGTCGCCTAAAATTTTTTCCACGAAGATTTTTCCATTTACTTACAATTCGATTTTGTCTTATATTTTTTTTATATAACGCGTTTTTTTTTATATAACTTGTTTATATCACACGTTCACGCGTAAGTTTTTTTACAGTGATTCATTTTTTTGTCTATATAAATCTTACCGAAAACCAAAATGAGCGACGATGAAACAATGAACAAAGCTCAAGGGATAAAATCCGATGGCCCTTTGGAGCAAGGCGCTTCAGCCAATTTGAAGCTACAGCCTCTGTGGATACAAAATCCACATACCTGGTTCAGAGTTGCAGAACAAACATTTGAGTATCAGAATATCAAACAAGATAAACAAAAATATCTACATTTGCTCCATTCTCTCTCGCCTGAAATGTGTGACATGGTTTCGGACGTCATTGACGGGTTACCCGAAACCAACAAATACGAAGCACTTAAGCGAACGTTGTTGGAACGATTAGCGCCTTCGGACGAGCGTCGCCTTGAATCTCTCTTGACCGGTCAAGAGCTTGGAAATCAACTACCTTCCGAGGCGTTTCGTAAAATCAAACAGCTAGCAGGAGAAAACTTTAATGATAAAATCATACGGTCTCTATGGATACGAAAAATGCCAGAGATCATTCGGATTGCTCTTGCCACTCAACCGGAATCTACCGAAACCAAAACAATGACGAAGATCGCTGATAAAATATTCTATGCGATGTCTATCAGCAATATTCAAGCACATGTGCATGAAATACGTCACTCTCGTTCGTTGCAACGACCAACTGGACCAGCATCGAACATTAATACAGTGGAGGATCGATTAACAGAAATTGAAAGAAAACTGAGACAACTAACGAACTCAAGTCGATCGAACTCCAGGAATCGTTTCAACCGAAATACCACACATATTCATGGTAGATCACCATCGTTATACCGGCCACGGTCACATTCACGAGACAATTCAGGCTTTTACCATCAAAGGTTCGAAACATTGGCACGCAACTGCACCATTCCATGCACTTCTGGTGAATCTTCATCCAAAACTACCATGGATGTAGACCATGAGAACAAACCAAAAAACGATTAAAGCTCGAGGTTGAGACGGCTGTATCAGAGAACAGTAACTCCAGTCGTCTATTTATTTTTGATAAAATAAACGAACAAACCTTTCTAATAGACACAGGAGCAGACCTTTCGGTACTCCCAGTCAATAACAATCGATTAACTACAAATAACTTCGAATCAACAGGTCTAGTTTTATCAGCTGCCAACGGCACGATAATCAATACCTACGGAACAAAGCTCCTACAGGTAGATATCGGCCTAAAACGAACATTCACACACGCTTTCATGTTAGCACAAGTGAATCGTCCGATCATTGGCGCTGATTTTCTTAGTAAATTTGGCCTTTTAGTCGATCTCAAACGAAAACGGCTGATTGATACAGCTACCCAGCTGTCAATCCATGCCACAATGGTTAGTGTTGATACGCCAACACCCATCCATTATACGATCGACAACGATTACGGCCTGCTACTAAAGAAGTTCCCTTCCCTAACAGCAGAGCCGAACTACAATTTACCGGTCAAACACAACGTGGTACATCATATTGTCACCACAGGGCACTTGCCTGTGTCAAGACCACGCAGACTAGATCCTATTCGTCAAAAAGCTGCGTTCACAGAATTTCAACATATGGTTGAACTTGGAATTTGTCGCATTTCATCTTCATCTGTATCTTGTCCGCTTCACATGGTTCGAAAGAAAGATCTCGACTGGAGACCATGTGGAGATTATCGTAGATTGAACGCGGTCACGATTCCTGATCGTTATCCGATACCGCACATACAAAATTTTTCGATGAATTTGTATGGTTGCACTATCTTTTCTAAAATTGACCTTGTTAGAGCTTATCATCTCATTCCCGTCGCGAATGAAGATATTCACAAAACTGCAATTACCACTCCATTTGGCCTCTTCGAATTCACCCGAATGCCATTTGGCTTACGTAATGCTGCACAAACGTTTCAGCGTTTCATAAATGAAATCGTTCGAGATTTAGATTTTGTTTTCGTCTACATCGACGATATTTTAGTGGCATCAATGAATGAGGAACAACACAAGCTTCATCTGGAACAACTATTCCAGAAACTAAGCGAGTTTGGTGTACATATTAAGAGTTCAAAATGCGTTTTTGGCGTAAACACTCTTGAATTCCTCAGCCACACGATCACCCCTAATGGTATTCTGCCTTCTCAAGAACGAATTAATGCCATTACGGAATTCCCAGCACCAACATCAATCAAACGTATTCAGCAATTCGTCGGTATGATAAATTATTATCATCGATTCATACCAAAACTAGCTGAAACACTAGCTCCAATTCATACACACTTGGCCGCTTTACTAAAGAAGCCCAAGACTCCGAAAAATTTCACTTGGCCAAACGAATGTCAACTCGCATTCACCAAGTTGAAAACTGAATTGGGCCATATCACGTTGTTAGTTCATCCACGTAACGATGCTGCATACAGTATCACTACGGATGCATCGAACATTGCTGTCGGAGCAGTGTTGCAACAACGTAACAACGATTGTTGGGAACCACTGGGATTTTTCTCAAAGAAACTTTCAGACGCTGAAATTAAATACTCGGCATTCGATCGAGAGCTACTCGCAATTTACCTAGCTATAAAACACTTCAGGTATTTTGTCGAAGGTCGCGAATTCACAATTTACACCGACCACAAGCCTCTCACTCGTGCAATACAATCGAAAACCGAACGAAACCCAAGGCAATCTCGGCACTTGGATTTCATAAGTCAATTTACTACCGACATCCAACATGTGCAAGGTAAAGACAACACAGTCGCGGATGCATTATCTCGTGCATCCGACAACGAAACTGCATCAGTTGAGACTCACTTCAACTACGATGCTATCATCGCTGCACAAAAAGCAGACTTAGAACTTCAGAATTTACTTTCTGGTTCCGTATGTCACACTAGTTCATCAATGAAACTAGAGCTTTTTAAACTGCCAGGATTCGAAATCGTCTGCGAAACATCAACGGGTAACAATCGCCCATACATCGCAGAACCATTACGCAAAACTGTCTTTAACACTTTACACAACTTGTCACATCCTGGTGTCAACGGTACTCGTAAATTGATTGCATCTAGATATTTTTGGCCCAGTATTAATAAAGATATTAATCATTGGACAAAATCTTGTTTATCTTGCCAACGCTCTAAGGTCCAACGGCATACAAAAAGTCCAACTGGACAATTCGAAATTCCACAATCTCGTTTCGAACATATCCATATAGATATCGTAGGTCCACTTCCTCCTTCTAATGGATGTTCATATATTCTAACTTGCGTTGATCGATTCACTCGATGGCCAGAAGCTTTTACTATGTCTGACATGTCTGCTGCTACCATAGCCACGACATTTGTCAATAACTACGTATCACGATTCGGTGTTCCACTGCATATCACAACGGATCAGGGAACACAATTCGAGTCAAAACTTTTCTCCGAGTTAACAAAACTTTTAGGCTCACATCGGATACGTACAACGGCCTACCATCCACAAGCAAACGGAATGGTAGAACGTTTTCATCGACAACTTAAAGCTGCACTTATGGCCAGAGGCAACACTGTTCAGTGGAGCTCCGAAATACCAATAATTCTTCTAGGTATTCGAGCTACAGTGAAAGAAGATCTGAAGTGCTCACCCGCAGAACTTGTCTACGGACAAACACTGAAACTGCCCGGTGAGTTCTTCGTTGAAAATCCTCTTTCACAGCTGCCTACTCATGATACAGTCATAGATCAACTTCGAAATATAATGCACAATCTAATTCCAACAGCTACACGACAAACTAAACAAAACGACATTTTTGTTCCGAAGTCGCTAGAAACCTGCGACTACGTTTTCGTCAGAGTTGATAGAATTCGCACTGGTTTACAAACCCCATATGAAGGACCATACAGAATCATACGACGTCTACGAAAACATTTCGTAATCGATATCAAAGGCAAACAACAATCTGTCTCGATCGACAGGTTGAAGCCTGCGTATGGTATCTTGTGTTCAGCTGATCGTTCACCAGCTTCTCGAACACACAAAGCTGTTCATTTCGAACAGACACACTAAGCGGGGGCTTTCATCTACGAGCGGGGTACTGTAGTGGTTAATATATTTGAATCCAAATAATTAATCACCACAAACTCATGACATAAACCAACGCTACTTAATTCACGCCATCCATACGAGAAATTACTTAATTAATTTATATAATTAATCGTTCAATTAATTGATTCGAAAAACGAACCAACAAATCGATTTCAGGTTCAATGGCTTTCGTTGCCAATTTTGGTTGGCGGTAAAATTATTATAAAACTTCATTCCTTTGAATGCGATCGAGCTTTTCGCACCGTATTAATTTCTACAAAAGTCATGTGAATTACTAAAATTGTTTTTCAATAATAATAATTAAAAACAAGAAAATTGTTATATTAACATTTAAGATAATATTGTATATATTGTTTATTCAATAAATTATAAAAAATAAGTGCTGTGTTATAAATCATTAAATCACACATACAATATATACAACTAGCATCAAGGGTTTGTTCTTTTTCTAAAACTTTTGTGAAAACAATTTAATAAATTGCATAAATTTCACAATAGCTCTGATAAACTAAAATATTTAGTTTGATGATTTCACAAAATATTTATTAAACCAAAAAATGTTTCTGCCATTTTCATAATTTAATTTATAAACCTTACAATCCTATGTTGTATGTGAATAAAAGAATTTGTAGTGTTTATAAATATTTTTTTTCACAATGACAATATATATTGTAAAAATGTAAATTTTACAAAAAATTTTGTGTGTTGTATATTTATAAAAAAATTGTAAAATGTATGTAGAATTTTATTAGTTTCACTTGGTTTTTTTTTTGAGTGCGAGCAGAAATTTGTCAGATCTAAAATAGAACCCTGATCAGGTAGGCCCTAGTTTGAAACAGGCTTTGAAAGGAGCCGCCTGATTTGGTCCTGGTCATGAGTGTAACGCTTTTTCTCTATGAGGCCCTGATTGGGATAGCTGGATCAGACCCTGATATGATAATATACAACATACATAAACATATCATGAACATTGTCTTTCGTATATAAAAAATATATTTCAAAAAAAAGATACAATAAAAAATGTTATCGTAGCTAAATTTAAATAAAATAAATACAAAATCTAATTAAAATAAAATACAAAAGTTCCAATGAAAAAAACTTAAAACATATACCACCACCTTAATCGCTATTATTATAGTATTTCAGCAAAGAAGCAATAACTAAACTATATAGGTGAGTTTTTAGGGTTCCGTTTTTTATACGGAACACTATTGGTGAGAGTAAAACGAGTTTTTCACATTATATCGATTATCTCGTAAACTATAAATGCTATGGACTTGAAATTTGAAGTGCGTATAAAACTAATCTGCTCACATAAAATGAAGGATACAAATAAAACTAAAGTGGTTTTCGTTTGGTTTACAGGGGTTGTGAATAAGCAAGTCTAGTTCTATCTATTGTATTTAAGCAGCAAATATTGCATTTAAAGAGAATAAAATTAATTGGGAAATTAATAAACAATCTCAAAATATATTGTGGTTCCCTACGCCCTGCAGAGTCCGAAAAATAACAGGGGTACGATGTGAGACCTTTGAGAAAATATATTTTTTTATAGATTCAAGTAGGGTATCATATGAAAGGGCTTCATTTCAGTATTCCTTAAAAATTTATTTTGGAATTTTACACCTCACCATATTTTTATAATTTGGAATAATAACGTTTTTTTCGTGTTTTCTTACCTCGATTAGCTCCGAACCTAACTGATCGAAAATTTTCAAATGTATTTGGAATGATAGAAAAATGAGTACGTTTTCAATAAAAAATATAAAAAAGTGTCATATTCTCATACTTAAATTTATTAAGGGGGTGGATATGAGGAGGGGTAAAATCACTATTTAAAATGGGGTCAAGTCGGGTTTCATTTGAAAGAGCACTTTATTTAGAAAACATAGCAATTTTTTTTAGAATTTTGCGATGCACAGTTTTTGAGTTATTTTCCTTTGAAAGTGCAACTTTCAGACCGTTCCCCCCCTACGTTTCGACACTGATTGACAGAAAAATTTGTAAAAATTTACAGAGTTAGGAAATTTGGTAAATTTTGTATGAAAATTATAGCGAGGTCTCAAATAATTATATTTCTGTGTGTTTAGGGGACCGGTGTAAAGAGGGTAAAAAAAAAACCCAAGGTCTCTGGAGAGTCTGGAAATATTCGCACTTGTCTGACTTTTTAGCTATGCTTATAGTATACATATTTCTACAATGGATATTGCTCTAGTCAATTTTAACCAAATGAAATAGAGCTTAGATCAGGATAAATATGGCAGACCCTAATAGGGAAATTGTATATGATTTCTGATAGGGGCCGGATAGAATTAAATAGGGCAAACCCTAGTAAGGTACTTCGTATCAGATTGCCCGTAGTTGGCTCAAATATAAAAAACCAAATCAGTGATAGCTATAATATATTCAAATAAGGTTAACCATAAAATGATATTTTAAATCAATTCCCAAACAGGCCCATATCAGGTTGCCCTAATATAGATTGTCTTTTCTGGACTGATCAGGCTTTTCCTAACTAATTTCTGTTCGGGATACTAAGTAGTAAGTACCTACATCGCTTGCTATCATTGTGTATGAAAAGTAGAATTTCTTTTTATACAAAATGACTTGCTCATTCAAACTTACACTTTTCGCTAAGATCTGCTCTTTCATTTGCAGTGATCAGACTTCTGTCATAGACAAATAATAATATTATTTATTATTATTATTATTTGTCTATGTTTCTGTCATGGTATCCAATAAACCCATGTATCATGTCAACGTAGTTTCTTCATTTTATTATTTTAAAATAACGGACCCTTAAAATACTAAAAATATTCCTTGAAAATATGCTTAACACGCCTCTTTAGCTCAGTGGTAGAGCACTGGTCTTGTAAACCAGGGGTCGTGAGTTCAATCCTCACAGGAGGCACATTATTTTTAATATGTCTTTTGCATTGATTGTACGAGCACTAGTTACACCTCAATACACTTTTTAATTCAGCCACAGAGACATAGAAAGAAAATTTAAGTGTGATGCACTTATACTTCTTTATTACATATTATTATCCTGCAGTGGCGTTCCTTGAAAAATTTTTTTTACTTCACCATAATTGAAAGTTGGGTGAAGTGTCTTGAAAAGTCTTGCATACCCCAAATTTTGTTTTATCTTTTGTTTAGGACCATCCTCTATCGATCATACCTGGATGGGTGCGGTTTGTGGTTGGGTGACAAGAACGCATGGGATCTTGATGAAACTTTGGTATATGATCCAGGCTAACTTTAAAATGGAAGATCTAGATTCATTTCAAAATTGAACAAAATGGCGGAGGTCGTCCGAACACCTGTGAGTTTGAATCTTCAATAACTTTTGATAAAAAATTTTTTTTTAATTTTTTTAAAGTGATTATCCCTACTATAGTCTGCAACTACAAATCGGTTTTCATGAAAAGTTGGTAAAAGGTTTCAAACAATATGTCAAAATTTTGATTAGATTTTGGGGTACATTACACAACAGGTGATTTTTTTCACTATGTTTTATAGGTTTTTTGGAAGAATACAACATTCGATCGTGAATTAATTTTGATGACACTTTTGAAGTGATTATAATGAAAAAGGTTTCAATCAGTGTGAGAAGATATAATGGTCTACTTTTGAAAGACATCGATCAAAGTAGCAGGAGATCCTTTCTCACTTAGTTTTGAGAGTTTGTTCATTAATCAATTTTAGTGACTCTTTGACAAAAAAAGAGATTTGAATGAAAAAGAACCGATTAGTTTTTGGACGATATTGGGATAACTGGTGGGGGACCTCCCGAACACCTGTTTGTTTGAAACTTCAATAACATCAGTTCTTGATAATTGATTTTGCTTTAACTTGGTAAATATACTAGAGTATGATTTGTAACAGTTCATGTATTCCTACTTCCGGTTTGTCACATTAAATTTTTTTGATTTTTTCAATTCGTACAACAGAATTGATGTATGTTGTTTTACAGCTTTCTTTAATAAACTAATTATGATGAAACTTTGACAAAAGATGGAGATTTATATGGGAAGGAACTGATAAGCTTTTGAGCGATATTTGAGCTGTTTTTTATAAACACAAATACGCAAAATCTATAACAATAGTTAGCCAATAATTGAAGTATTTGATTTATATACAAGCTTACTATATATCCAGAACATTTGGTTCTCAGAGCTGTGACGAAGTCATCCTATGCACCAGCTTCGCTGATGTTGCTGATGATACAACCATTTCGCTCTTGTTTACTCTCCAAGGGATTTCGTTAAATTTTAGAAATTACTAAACGATTCGGATCCGTTCAAAATTGCTTATTGAATTGGATCGAAAATAGAAACACCAAAATAAACTTTACTTGGCCTCTTCACAACTTTTGAGTTGTTTTTCAGGATGAACACCAGCATCGCAAGATCCTTCTCAACAGTGTGCTTCAGGATGGTTCATAAGCTTGGCATGGTGTCCGGGTTTTGGACATCGAGTCGCCTTATAATCTTTTCTGTTGATTCCTTGGCGCAGTCTGGAAGGAAGATTATGCGCTTAGTAGGTCGAGGTAACTCTTCCTTTTTTAGCGTACGTAGATTTAACTCCACGATGGATATTCTCCTTACCGGTACCGCATTTGTCACGCATTGCGTCGAAGTATTATCGGTACAGGCTTAGGTTTGCTTTCGTATGCTGATAAATCAGGCACGATATTCGATTTTATGGGTTTGATGGTGCGGTTATAGAGAAGCATTACTCTTATGTTTTCTATTATTTTATTGTTATCCGTAAAATGGTTTGTTGAGTATATAGGTAAAACAAAGGTACGCCACAGCAGAGCCATGTGCTATGGTAAGACTAAAATAAAAATGGATGGCTCCCAGTATCCAGAGTTCCGTGCTAGCACCAAGCAGCCATGAAGTTCTTGGCGCACGTGTCTCCTTTTAGCTTTGGATTTAGACTTTGATTTGTCTTCATTTGGCTTTGATTCCCACTTAGGACCTTACAGTTTGGGTGACCCTGCTTTGATTCTCACTTAGAACCTTAAAGTTTGGGTGACCCTGCACTTGCAGTTATCCTAAGCGGATTGAATATACAAAGCCCTCACTACGTCAAAGTGCAAAGTTCACGATAGAGATCACAAAATAAATAAATACGATTAAATTTATCATCAGTATATGGTGATATATTATTATTTGGTAAATTTCAGTCACCAGAAATAGTCCCTAGGCCGGCACTGATTTCATGTGATGATTACCACATATATTTTACTTCGTAAGGCGCCTGTCCTTGACTAGCCCGAAAACATTTGTTCTGCGATTTTTCTCAAACCGGTCACTTTTGCGTTCGGCAAACTCCGAAAAATGCCGATTGCCCGGGATCTTGTAAATTTTTGTTTTTTCTAACTATGGGGGTTGGAAATTTGATTTAGAACACAAGGTTAACCTTGTCCGACAAAAATTTGTCTGCTATTGTCTAGTTCGATAACCCGAACATACCAAAATGTTAGTTGTCGGACTCGACAATAGCAGACACATTTTGGTCGGACAAGCTTACCCTATTGTTCTAAAATTTCCAACCATCATAGTTAAAAAAAAATTTGGTAGCAAATTTACAAGATCGCGGGCAATCGGTATTTTTCGGAGCTTGCCGAACGCAAAAGCGGCCGATTTGAAAAAAATCGCAGAACAAATGTTTTCGGGCTCGTCAAGGACAGGCGCCTCACGAAGTATAAAATATGTGGTAATCATCACATGAAATCGGCGCCGGCCCCGGGACTTCCTTGTCTGCCAATATTCTTCTGTTTAGACACAGGTGTTTATTAAATTGCCTGTGATGACTGCAGTAAAATTTATATAAGTCAAACAGGGTGGTCCTTCACAAAAAGATCTAATGAACGCACCAGTGAAATTAATAAGAGCGATCCACAATCCAGATATGCCCAACATTTAAAAATAGAAAAACACAAATACACCCATATCAACACAAATTTAACCAGATTACATAAAAAAGAAAAGGACAACATCTAGATAGATTGGAAGAAATGGAAATATATAAACATAAAAACAATAGCAACATTTTAAATGATAAAACCAACACTAAAACTAACAAAATATATGACATAATAATAAAAAATAGCAGTTGAAATAGTATATAAGTAATAGTTTAAGCAAAAATTGTAATAATAATTTAAGAACTGAGGATGACGTAAGTCGAAATCGATATTCAATAAAATAAAAAATCAAATTCAAATTGTTACTATAAGGAAGTTTATATTATTATTAATAAAATAAAAAAAAAATTAAAATAAACAGTAAAAAGTATATTTTTAAATATTGCATTTTAATTTAAATTAAAATAAACAGAAAAAGTATATTTTAAATATTGCATTTTAATAATATATATTCTTGATAGCCGAGAAGTTGGATTAAACAGTAAGATGAAAAACCTGCTTATGAGCAATTTCACGAAGATTCAACAACGTTTTGACTTGACCCCTTTTAATTTTGATTATTTTTTGTTTATAGATAGTCTTTGATAAATAAAAAATACAAGTTCTCTTAGAGTTTTTTTTTCGACCAGGGGTCTTCACAGGGTGCCCCTCAATTTTTTGTTATTTTGTGATGTGAGTGCATTTTGACGAGCGATTGTAGAAAAACTACTGAATCGATTTTCATAAATGATATGTCGTTGAATAGGTATTAGAACAAAGTTTTTAAAAATGTACACTGTTAATTTTTGAAATAATTTTTAACGGTGTAACATAAGAAAAAAACGGTGTAATTGAAAAAAAGAGGGCATAGCCTTTTTTTTTTTTAACTAAATTGAAGCTTATTTTATATCTAACCACTTGTGAAAGTTTGGAGCTTGCATTTGTTTTTGTTTTAAAGATAAAATTCGTTGTGCATATGACAGTCGGGAATCAGTTTTTTTTGTTCTGAAGGAAAATTATAAAAATGGCGTTATAAACTAAGAGATTTTTTTTTAATGTTAAATATCAAATATTTTAACATTAGATGAACTTTTTAAAACATTATAAAAATTATATATGTAGTACAATAAATAAAATAAATACAATTGTTAAAAATGATTTACTTATTTTACAAACAGAAGTTTCTTTTGAATAGGAAAACACTTCTGCAATTATTTTCTTTGTATTAGATGGCATAAAAAAATGAAATGTTTATTTGTCACTTTTAGTAATCACTTGTCACTCTTATAAAAAATAATTTGACAGTCTCGACTGCAAACAAAAAAACCGTATAAATAACAAAATCTATTTAGGAACTTTTGACTGGAGAAGTATTATGTTCGTATTATGTTATTATGGTCATAAAGTAAAAGATTGTATTTTAACATTAAATTACAAATATTTTATTATTGAATAAACTTTTTAAAGTATCATACAAATTATATATGTAGGTTAAAGAAAATAAATATAGTTATTAAAAATTATTTACTTATTTTGCATTTAAAAGTTTCTTTTGAGTTGGAAAACATTTTTGCATTTATTGTTTTAGTATCTAATGGTACAAAAGAATGAAATTTTTGAGTTCCACTTATAGTAATCACATTTTTATATCGATTTTGTATTTTTTTTTTTGTTAATTGATATTCATTTTTATCGGCGTATCCAAAGTTCATGGTAGATTCCCATTTTAAAGCCCATTCGAAAAGTTTTTTTGATGTATCAATAATATCTTTGCTCCCTATACTATAACGGTGTGCAGCACGCTTCAGTGTACCACCAATTCCATCACAAGGTCCCTTTCCATGGCTGGTAGCATGAAAACGCCATTCTGCATCAACCTTAAAGTCTTTTTTGTGGTGGCATAAGTTATTTAGGCTATGTGTATTTTTGTATTGAGAAGGTGCACTGTCAGTGTTATAAATTATTTTCGTAATATTAGAATTTATATGCATTTTGATGAATTCAATAAGTTTTGTAATGAAAAGATGGACTGTAGTACTGTTGTGATCGTTTATATCCGAAATGAGTATAAAACTTCGGTGCTGTATATATTCACTTGCAGCACTTTTAAAATAAATGACAAATGGATGAATAGTAGCTTGTGAACTATTATGATAATAGCCTTGAACCGCATCCTGAATTATGAAGCCGTAGTTTTTAGAAAAATCCCCTTGAACGAAGCACTTCCTGCTTCTAATTTTTTTTTCCTCAATTATGTAGATTGCTGTTTTGCTATAAAGTTGTGTTGTATCAAAATTTGTAAACGGTAAATAAATTTTTTCATAAATTCTTCTACAGTTTCTATTAAAGTATCCAAATTGCATCGATCAGTGGTATTCCATTGTTTGGAAGGATTCCTTTAACGTCAAAAACATTTAGTAATTTTTCTTCCAGTTGTTGAAGTTTTTTTGAACATTCATTGCACTTCAAAGTATGACAATCTTCTGTTAATTCACCACATGAAACAAAGTCAATTAATGTTTTATAATTCTGGAAAGCAGCATCAGTAATTCAAGATATCTTAGAGTGTTGAATCATTAGTTTCATATTTTGATGTATGGTGCACACGCACACATTATGAAGTCCTTGGGATAATTTTATACATTCTTGTGGTCGAAGGGACGTGAATTTAGTAAATCCTATTTTCACATCAAGAAACTTATTTTTAAACTCCACATAAGCTTCATTTAATGTACATAGCAATAAGCGCTTTTGTGTTTTTATGCGCTCATCTCCTTTTTTAAAAGATATTGCATCTGGTTTGTCTGGCAATAATCTACTGATTTCATCGCTTTTATAGAACTGCTCCACAACATTTATATATGTTGTGGATACACCTCTTTTATCCGTCGCAGATGAATGCTGAAAATTATTTTTATGTAGAGTTTTACTTTTTTCAACCAAATGACGCGTAGCATTACTGTTGTTTGTTATTATAATTATATTGTTATTATAATTATATTATTATATTTAAAAATATAATAATTTATATTATTATATTTAAAAAAAGTTCTACTTGAAGTCGTATTTTTCATTTATCAAAGGCTATCTATAAACTAAAAATAAACCAAATTAAAAAGGGTCGAGTCAAAACGTCGCAAAATTTTGCTAACCTTGACTGAAATTGCTTTTTAAAAAGTTCATTTAATAATAAAATATTTGATATTCAACATAAAAAAAATCTGAATCTAAAAATCGCCATATTTATAATTTTCCTTCAGAACAAAAAAAACTGATTCCCGACAGTCATATGCACAACGAATTTTATCTTTAAAACAAAAAATAACGCAAGTCCCAAACTTTCACAAGTGGTTAGATATAAAATAAGCTTCAATTTAGTTTAAAAAAAAAAAAAGGCTATGCCATCTTTTTTTCAATTACACCGTTTTTTTCTTATGTTACACCGTTAAAAATTATTTCAAAAATTAACAGTGTACATTTTTAAAAACTTTGTTCTATTACCTATTCAACGACATATCATTTATGAAAATCGATTCAGTAGTTTTTCTACAATCGCTCGTCAAAATGCACTCACATCACAAAATAACAAAAAATTGAGGGGCACCCTGTGAAGACCCCTGGTCGAAAAAAAAATTCTAAGAGAACTTGTACTTTTTATTTATGAAAGACTATCCATAAACAAAAAATAATCAAAATTAAAAGGGGTCAAGTCAAAATTTCCCAAAAATTTGCTGAACTTGCGTGAAATTGCTCTTATATTAAAAGTAAAAAAATACCCAATATAATTATATTGAACGTGGAATTTGACCATCCGCATGGTGGAAAGGATCGAACAGGTGGATGAATCAGATCTTTATCTTTTGTGTATAAAAACAGGTTAGGTTTTTTTTCTCAATGAACCTGTGACACTTCGTAGACTGTTAGCAAGTCCGATTAGGATTAAGTTAAACGATTCTTGTTTTTCAACTGGTGTGTAAGGTGATCCAAATCCAATGAAGAAATCTTTTTTTCAACATTACACTGGGTAATCTTTTTACTGATACTGCTATTTCTAGACATGGAAAATGCGTTTTTCTAAGTAAATGACCGGTTGTTGCTCCAACCCGCATACTAAAGTAATTAAATATTTTGTAACAAATATCAAGCCTCTTTAGCTCAGTGGCAGAGCACTGGTCTTGTAAACCAGGGGTCGTGAGTTCAATCCTCACAGGAGGCAGAGTTTTTTGTATACCATTTTGGAGTATCCACCACCTTGCATTGACATTAAGGATATTTCAATCAATAGCATAAGGAGAGGCGGGTCGCGCGCGCCCTTCCTAGCATACAAAAGTGCTTTTGCGTTTTTTTGTTCAATAAAAGCTCACTCTCTTTCTCTTAGCTTACAGCCTTACAAAGAGACAAATTTGGTGAATATGGTGAGTGCAAATCGTAAAAACATGTCATCAGAAAAATACAGCCAAAGTATAGTTATATGTATAGCAAAAGAGAAATATAAATTTTCTATTTTTTACATAGAACGTTTAACGCTAACTAAAACGAACATGTATTTCAAATTGATTTTACCGTATAATCCTTGAACTTATATATAAACAATTTCACGATTAAAGACCAAAATAGATTAAAATACCATAAAATTAATAACATAAACATTGTGTTTAGAATATCAATATAAAAATTAATGTCGATAATGCAGTTTAGTTGTTCATTAGTAGAATCATTTTTAAAATAATTTATAGATAGTTAATAATTATTTTAATTATTATATATAGTAAAATAAATATATTAATAATATTTTCATTATTTATTTGCAGATTAGGAATAAAACAAAATTATGCGAACGTCATGTTAATTAGTTAACAAAATTTATATTTAACGCAAAATGACATCAAGTTATGAACGAATAAAAACTGAATGTAAAAAGAAAAATGTTTTATGGGAAGATCCTGATTTTCCTGCCATACAAACATCCGTATTTTATCATCAAACACCTCCCTTTATATTTCAATGGAAGCGACCATCAGAAATAGTTAGTAGTCCTGTTTTTATAAATGATGCTTCAGCGCATTTTGATACCATTCCAGGGAAAATGGGTAAGTTCGACGTTATTTTACAATTTAAAAATTTTGAATTATGACAATTTGGTGCAATTGGTTTTAGTGTAAATGGTACACCTTAGTGTAAATGGTACACACCTTAGTGTAAATACAAACGTTATTCTGATTTATGAATATTTACTCCATCACAACAAGAAATAATTGTGATGCGTACGTTCAGGAGGCGTTAGCACACTTGGGAGATGTACGCCATCCGAGTGTCATCCGTTTGATGTGGAACTAAACTCGGATCGACCACATTTGTTGGATGTAACAATTAGCGTTGGACGTTACAATTTTGTTACAATTAGTTAAATGTGGAAAATAATCAACTGGACAAAATTTGTACTTTTCTAGAACCTATTTGAGAAATTTTGCCCAAAATAGTATTTATAAGAAATATTTAAGAAATAAATTGTTAACGATCTCATCATTTAATTAACTTTACGCAGTTAACAATCCTGGTTATTTGAGTGTTAACTGCCAGGCATTAGTATATTAATTTTTGGGAAAAGGAGACGGTGTAGAAATCAAAGATTTTTATTTGCAATGGTGTTCACAGCGTGAAGTATTAAATTTAAAAAAAATTTGATGTTTAGTAAGGCTAGATATCAAATTAGTTGCAAGCTTTTAAAATAAAAAGTGTTTACAGCACAGATTTAAATAAAATCTACTAATTTGCTATGTCGCTGTAAATGCGGTATCAATCAATTAATGATGGGATAATTCATTTTTGTTTCTTTCTTGATTTCAGGTGATCAGTGGCTGGTATCATGTTTAGGTGTATTATATTTATCAAAAGGCTTATTTTATCGCGTAGTACCTGCAGATCAAAGTTTTGACAGTCCATATTATGGTGTGTTTCGATTTCGACTATGGTGGTGTGGTGAATGGTTAGAAGTATTAGTTGACGATCGATTACCTACTATAAATGGAAAATTAGCATTTTTACAATCACAAAACTCAAACTCGTTTTGGCCTGGCCTCCTAGAAAAAGCATATGCAAAGTATAGTATTGAAAATAATGGAAATAGCTTTAATTATTATTACAACATTTTTTATTTTGTTCAGATTACATGGCTCCTATGAGGCATTAAAATATGGAACACTTCTAGATGGTTTGGCCGATTTAACTGGAGGCATAACTGAATCTATTTTAATTAAAACCGATAATGTACCTATCCGACCGATAGTCATGCATGCATTACTAGACACAACAAGTATTGTTACATGTACAATAAGTAATCGAACTGGAACTCAAATGAGAAATCAAACAGAAAAATTACCAAACGGAATTCAAATTGGAATAAATTATAGATTATGTTCGTTAGATAAAGCTGAAACATTAATGGGTGACACAGTTCAATTAGTTAGATTACGTGATCCAATGGCATCCGCAACTTTTGGAACAACACCCGAATTTACAGGAGATTGGTCTTCATTATCAAACACATGGGAGCGTGTTTCAGTACAAGAAAGAGATAGACTTTTAGGGCAGCTTGATTTAGGAGAATTTTGGACCTCGTTTTTAGATTTAACACAAACTTTTACTCATTTAGAATGTGTACATTTAGATTCAGATACAGCACGTGATGAACCATCGTTATCGGAAAAATCTAGAAAATGGTTAATGAGAATGTATCAGGGATCATGGCGACGTGGTGTTACCGCTGGTGGGTGTAGAAACAACTCAGACTCATTTCATATAAATCCTCAATTACAATTATTTTTAAATGATAAAGAAGATATTATAATTAGTTTAAATCAACATAGTGTTATGGAACCGAAAGTCATAGGTTTTACTGTATACAGTTTAAATAATAGTAAGAGAATTTATATAACTTTATTCAAATAAATACAAAACTGTTTTTGTTATGTTTTTAGTTCAAATGAAAGTGACGGAATGTCTGCAGAAAACATTTTTTAAAAAACATAAAAGTTTATTAAATTCACAATATACAAATTCTAGACAAATAAGTCAGCGTTGTACGTTAGATGCCGGACGATATTTAATTATGGCCACAACATTTGAACCTACAGAAGAATCAGCGTTTAGCGTTCGTGTACTTGGAACATCAATACGATTAGCATTACTAGAAACACAAACTATTTTATTATTGGATCCGTTTCCAATGTTAAATGCATCACAGAAGACTACCGATGCTATTAGTGCTGCTGGTACAGCACAATATGAACCGGTTTTTCTTCAACTAGCTGATGATCATAAGTATGGTGAAACGTTATAAACAATTAAAATTATTTATTGATGTTATTTGTCTTTTCAGAACAATTAATTGCTACGATCTTCAAGAATTATTAGACGCATGTCTTCCAAACGATTATATAAAAAGTTGTGCTAGTCTGGAAGTTTGTCGACAAGTTGTTTGTTTAATGGATGTATCCTTTTTAAAAGAATGATTTTTACACAACTGAAATTTTTTTAGATTCGAAAATATCAATATGTTGGGTTGTGTTATGGAATCTGTTTTATCGATATTAACTTTACGTATATACATTTATATATTTTTCTTTTGACTAGATTGCAGTGATAAGCTAAGGCTTATATATTCGTAAAAGTGATATTATTTGGTGATCACATAAACTTATGTGAGGAAGGTATACTCTAAAACTTTTCTTCCTTCGTCAAACTGTAGATTGTGTGCGACATATGCGTGCGGTAATTCAGAGAGCAAATTACATACTCGTTTTCTAAAATGGCGACATCGTGTGATTTTTCAATAATAAATATCTGCTACAAAAAAGGGATTGGGGAACCGACTACAATTATGCAAGTTGATAATTGTATAAGAACACGTTGCATAGCACCTAATCATGCCTTTATTAAAGCACAAAAATCTCAACCAACAAAGTTTATTTAATTATTGATCTATATACACTCAGTGATTCACTTATAAGGGCATTATCAGAACTGGGCTTATTTAGTATCTAATTTAGAAAACTCTTTTAAGGTTAACCTGATTTGAATATATCTGGCCCTAAATTGGTTTTTCGTATTTGACCCTCAGTTGGACAATCTGACCAGAGTCTAATAAAAAATACCTTACTAGAGTGTGCCCTATTTAATTGTGTACGGCTAGTCCATTCAATAGGGCTTTAATATGGCAAGCGTTATACTCATGATCAGGGTCCAATCGAACTAGGACAAACCTGATCATGGTTCTTTTTGAACCCTAACAAATTTCTGCTCGGGATGTTATCATTCTCGAACGAAGAAGAGCTTGTTATTTGTGAGAGTTTCAATGAGTAAAGGCTCCTGCTACACAAGTTCCTCTTCAATTAAAAAATAAATCAACTAGACATTTATGTTCCAAAGATGGTAAAAGAAAAAGATTTAATGTGCGTTGATGAATACATTAAGACTGCAGCTAAATCCGTTTATAGATTTGGGAGTAGTATTACTAGTATTAGCTCAAACAACATACAAATAAGTACAACAACTAGCACCTATGGATTACGCTTTATGTCAACTAACGCCAAGCTGAAGTTTTACCAGATATTAAATAGAGCAATGGCGATGTAAAAGTCACAAACGAGAACCCGTTCAAAAACCGACTGTCATAATAAATAAATTAATGTAGCGAGCGACCATTAATATTCAAAGTATAACACCTCGAAAAAAATTATCTACAAGTTAACAATTCGGCCATATATTGAATACTGCTCCATATGGGTTTCAGTTGTGGAACAAAACTTTATGAAAATATACTTATAGACAATACTATACTATATAACATCTACTATTTTTAATTGATGTTGACTTGATTTTTTAGTTGCCATTATCCACCTCGACGTTGGGTAGATGTTTTTTAGATTGGTTGGTTCAGGTTGGTTTTTAAAATTGGTTGTGTAAATATATGACACCGCGTTTTGTGCTTAGATATTGTTAACAGCAGCTTGCATTTAAATTACTAGTTACATTTTTCACGTGAACTGCAAAATATTATTTCAATGTAACTAAGTTTGACTTCATTAATTTTTGTTGAAGAAAACGGTGAAAGAAACAAATTGTTTACTGGTGAAATTGAGCTATCATGTTGTGAATATATTGTCTATACAACAGGCAGGTTTTGTTGGTTAAACGGCGGTTTTTTCTACATAAGGTACAAATTGTATGGAAACCAGCACCAACAATGAAGATAAGAACTTGAATGGATTGTATCTGAGGATTCATTTCAGATTAAAAACAATTCGGCAGAATACTTGAATGCTTTTCAACCGTGTTATTTGCAAAGTCTCTATACGTATGGAGATTGGTATAAAAGCTTTGCCATTGGTTCAAAGGGATTTCCACGCAGGTTGAAAGAACGGGATATCGACGACGAAAAATAATTTACGAGGAGTTTGTTCAACGACATTATTGTTGATGAAAAATGCAATGACAATTCGAAACACAATATAGAATGATTTCCAAACCAACAATTCCTATTTCGAAATTGATGCTTTGTATTTGGTGATACATATAAACAATATTTCGTCTATTGTGAACTGCATAAACATTGTGCAAATATCACTAGAGAAATATATTGAGAATTGGAAAACAGACATGCTAAGATTATTTTGGAGAATAACAAAGGTATATGTTGATCCAGTCCAAAATAGTTGGTGGGGCTGAAGTGGGGGTTCTACTTCAATTGCTGCATTCAGAAGACAAATTGTTTTTTAGATTATCGTTTGTTCCGGATAAAACAATCAACCTTGGCTGCCCGTTCTAATGAAGACATCAACAAATGAAGAAAAATAGTAAATGCGAGAAAATGATAATAAACCTGCAACACAAAAAGATATTAGATATAATGCTCAATGCTCAATCGCATCACAAAGCCGAAAGCATGGAAAATTTTTAACGTTGTGAGATAGACTATTCCTCAATCTAACCAAACTCAAGAGCAATTGTTTACAAACAAAATTACTTGACGTTTATGATTGGAGGGTTATATAGATAGTTTGAATGTTGCATTATAATTTGATTATTTTTGCTACATTAGCGTACCGATTTACTGAATGGGAAAGACCAATTTTTGCAAGGATTTTTCTTTGGAGCGTTCAAGTATTACATATGCAGGCTTTGGTGGGTTTAAGTATTTTTTTTTACGTTTTTGACAAAGGGGCTGAGAAGATATTATAAACCTTACGTAAGATAATACAAATACAAAATAATCAAGATGTTTTCAAAACACTATTTAAAACACGAAGTTCAGCGTCACATACCAAAACTTAAAAATGAATTAAACACAGAAACAAGAAAAGAGTTATTCCTGAAGAAATATGTAAATGAAAATCCAGAGCTGAAACAAATTGCCTTAAAGAAATTCTGGCGGCCAGGACTAGATGATGACCAACCTATAGTATATAAAATAAAACTATTGGCAGATATTGCTTTAACAAGATGTCGACCTGAAATTCAATGTAGGGATAATTCAATACGTAATGCGATATAAAATCAGTTGCAGTGGAACATCTCTTTGTTTAATACTCAGGAATGTTAGAAGTAGTGATGATCAACGACATGTGTCAACAGTGTCTTTTAAACTTGCTCGTGCTCAAACAGATTGTTATCATGCCGATATTCATTTTCCAGCCACCCTTATCCGGCTCGAATAAAGTTTTCCCTTGTCCCAAAAACAATAAAACTCGTGTATCTATTGGTATTACAGCCGCGAATAAGCAAGCACCAATGCTCATGTAAAATGAGTTACTTTGGCGCATAGACTGATTCCAACACAAAAAGACTTGGTTAAAAATTTCGTCGGTGTCAAGAAATATAACTTAGATGTGTTCTTCCTTGCCACGAATGCTCCAGGTCGTAATGTCTTTAACCACGTGGAATGGGGCTTTTGAGTCATGGGCTTATTGGATTTATGTTATCGTATGACCACTTATGTTCTCATCTTGACGATTGACTACTGATAAAAAATTAAGATTTTTTTAACATGTTGGAAAAACATTTGCAAAAGTTTGGTATTAACTATATACTTCAAGTTACGCCAAACCATGTTCGTAAGGTGTTCCAATATTGGTATTAGTACAGATTGTCAACTTCGTAGCACACTGTTGTGCTTCAATTCGTTCAAAGTGTTTCCTGATCGTTTTTCCCCGCCAGCAATAAAACTAAAGCAAACATTTGCTGGCCATATAACGAATTAAAATGGACATTTTTTAAAAATAAATACATTTACGACTGGTAACGGATTTAAAGTTAAAGGATTTTCTCAAATTCTATATAATTATGTGTGTTCCTCTAACAAGCCACAACTCATAACTTACTCAAGGAGAGTATCAAATCATAGCGCTCAAAAATTTGCGAATTATCATTTGAAAAATCCAGTGTTGCAAAACGTTACTCGTAACGTAACGCAAAAACGAAAAAACGAAATGAAATAGCGTTATTTGTAATAACTACTTTCATAACGTTTTAAAAATAAAATTGCGTTAGAATAACGCAAAACGTAACGATAACGTTAATATTTATTTCGTTTTTTGAATATCTTTTTGTATAATTATATGAAAATCAAAGTGCAAGATTCGGTTATATAAAAGCCAACTTATCTGCTCTTTTTCAATTTCAGTGAACGCTTAAAGTAAAGGTTTTGGTAGTTTAAAATTGTATGATATTTGTACCAAAATAATGAAAATTTTGTAAAACTTTAAGTATATTGCAAGTAATTTCAAATATCTACTAGCCGTTTCTGCATCACAGGTGCTTTTGAATAATTTTAAGAAAGAATATTTTTATGCTGGCCGATATAAGAAATAATTCAGAAGATCTGTTAAATAAAAATTTACTCTAATATTTTTGAAATAATTAATTTTGAAATAAGTCAAATTTTTTTAATGTATTTAATTATTTAGTTTTGTTTTACTTCGATTGTATAAAATTAATATTTTTATTACTATACATACAAGAAATAACTGTTCATTAGAGCTTTTCTATATTTGTACATTTAAGGAGGTTAATTTTAAACATGACATTTAATTTTAAAATAACGCAATTATAACGTTATAACCAAACGAAATATAATATTTTTCTGTTTCATAACGAAATAACGTACCGAAAAAATAAATATATTGTTACAAAAACGAAATGCATAACGTTACGAATTTTTTTTTCGTTTTGCAACACTGGAAAAATCAAAGCGGGAATAAAAAAGGTTCGACGCGCATAAGAATTAATGTGTTTAATAAGAGATGCAGATTGGAACGAAGACGACGAATGAAAACGATGATGATGTTGAAAGTTCATCCAAATCAACGAATTTAAATCTGACTTGTGAAGATAAGCTGATGATTTAGAAGCTTGGATACGGAGTCCGTGGACAATAAATGATCTTCAATTTTCTGATTTTATTAAAATACTAATACTTTAATCTTAAAAATAGCTTAATTTTTTAAATCTTAATTTTGAAACTAAATAAAGGTGTTGGAGTTCTTACGTTTTATCTATTATACAGGGAGAGCTTTAATATCTATAACATTTATACGTAATAGTTCAACGTTTACTTACTCCAAAAAGCGCACCGAGCCTTACTAACCAATTGCTCGATTTTGTAAAACAGGCATATAACCAAAGTAACCAAAATTCAAATTTAAAAAGAAATATTCACTTATTTAGATTTTTATCTATCCATGTTGGTCCATGTTTGACTTGTTCCAAAATAGATTAGCTAAAACGGTGATTAAATGTTGAAGCAACAAATGCACTACGACAAATATATGACGACCAACCAAGACTCCGAAATCACGGTTGAGCTTAACTCTAAAATATCTTTACTCTCTAAAATTTGTTTGAGCAGCCATCTTCAATACGTTGTGTTCAACGTGGTTTTCCAACTGTGTCTTTTAATTTAACACATTGTTTTCAGCTGGATCAACTAGTTCGATTTAACATGATCGTGTGTCAAGTAGAATTTCTAACCATACAGGCAATTAATTATACAAATGCTTGACGTAAATTACAAATGCTTGACGTCATTTCAAGTTTGAGTAGGGGAAGTGGGGTACATATGACACGAATTTGTAAAATGTCGCCTAAAAACTTTATTTTTGTTGCTAAATGTCCAAAATCATTTTTAGATCATACAAAGATGTTTTCTGCTTATAATTATTGAAGATTAAATCTTCTATTTATACTTGTTTTATGATAAATGTTTAATTGAAAATATGTCTTCCAAACATCAAATATAGACCATAGTGGTAGTACATTTGACAGTAGTACGGTCACATTTGACAGTTGGTATTCTTCAAAAAAAAATCTCAATTCGTAAGAAAATTTTATCACATTATCTGACTAGATAATTATTTAAAGCTACATTAAAAATGTATTTTTTAGCTGACCGCGATGTTCCGGGTGGATGAACAGGCATTGGAAGTTTTCCCTCGATATCACGTTGCAAAACCATGCTCACATCCTCAATAGCTGTCTCTACGAACACCGTTTCTGTACGAGATTGCCTTAAAAATCAAACTATGAGCGAAGTTACGTCATTAATTTCTATAACTTCCCCAGTAAAATAAACATTTTGCTTGCTTTCATATTTTACTAAAACAAAATCTCCAGTCCGAATAACGTCACCATCGCATAGTTAAGCCAGTTTAGTTAATTTTGTTTCGTCGGATCCAGAATTTGTAAGTTCTTCAAATAAACAATCAGAATCATCTGAGTCCACAAGTAATAAATTTGTATCGAATTCATTTTCGGAAGTTGATTCGAAATCTATTGCTTTCTTAACTTTTTTAAGTTTGGGCTCTTTCTTCTTAATAGTTTTTTGTTCCTTTGATTTTTTTTTATTTGCTAATTCTTCTTTCTGGCGTATTTGTGTAAATTCGTGATTTTTCCGTTCGAGTAGTTGTCGGCTTAAAACGAAGTTTGGGAATTGGTCTTAACACTTTGCTGGACTTAAATAGGCAGCTGGATTAGATATATTATTTTGATTGTCATTGGCTGTTATAGTTATTGATTTTGCTTAATGCGGCGGCTCACTGTTAACTTTGGGAGAAACGTTTTCGTTGTGCACAATAAAATCTTGCTCCGAGAAATGCATTGAATTAAATGGCATAGTTCCTGTTGAGCTAAAACCTTTTAAAATATTTTCGATTGAAGAAGCTTTCTTAAAAGTTCATCCGTTAATGAAGCCACGTCATAAATGGTAATTTTTTTCCAGAATTATTAACCATAAAATTATTAAATGCAACTTTTAAGTAGTTTTTAAAAGGTCCAACTATAGACACATTTAATGGCTGAAGTCTATGGGAGGTATGTGGAGGAAATGACAGTAGAACAATGCCATTATCTCTACAATACAAAATAGAATTGTAGCTGCAATATGATGAATGATGGTCCAAAAGTAACAAAATAGGATTTTGTTTACTCCAATTAACGTTCCTTTTGATGTGTTTTAAAATATCTAAAAATACTTCCACAACCATCCAACCGCTTTTTGTCGCTAATCCCACACATCCAGTTGGCACGCCGTTGATAAATACTGCTTTGTTTCGTTATCTGGGAAAAACATACGCTGGTGGGAGATGGTTGCCAGATGCATTTATGAAGCCAACAGATGTGACAAGTGAACCACGCTCCTTCAAAACACGCTGGGAAAAGTGTTTAATACCTTTTTCGGATAGCGCCTAGAAGAATCATAAAATAAAAACCCAACTCAAAAATCTCAATAAATATTAAAAATAAAATAATTCAAACATAAGACCTTTGGCACATCCATGACTGTTGTAATGCATGTTTCATCAGTGTTGTATATGTCTTTCGGTTGGAAATTATGTTTTTGCAAAACATATTCTAGATTGCTGAAAAAATCGCTAACAGCAGCTTGGTTGAACCTCGTTGACCTGGCCAAACTAGTTTTTTCTGGTTTCCTTAATGAAATGGTGTTATTTTTTTTTATAAAACCGCGCAACCATTCAATCCCAGCTCGGTTATTATCATCCCAAGAATTCATCATCTTTAATGACAACGTCAAATGTACCCCATTTCTCAGTGTCAAATGTGCCTCACAAGCATCTTTTCCCAAAAAATATTTTTCTTTTATTAACATTAAACAATTTAATTAAACCGTTTTATTTAAAAGAGTTTACTGTAGTTACACAAATATTGAACGAATTATCACTAAAAATTATCTGTGTTTTTTTGCATTCTCGGATATATTTGTTCCGTGTTTTTTTTCAATCTCGGATATATCTCAGATCATATATTTTCTCTCTGAAAACTTTTACAGATATTACAGATATTTTTTTTTACCGACTGGAAGACATCGTTTCAAGTATAAATTTAAAAAATTGTAGGTAAAGTTTCGATTAAAAACAAATTTAAATAAATTTTTTAATAAAATTTAAATTTATTTAATAAATTTTTTTTTTTTTTTGGCGGAAAAAACTCAGAGAATATATTTTATATCTGACAGTTAATTATCGGAGGAAAAAATTATACGATATATCTGATACAGATTTTATTTTATCGCTCCGATCTCTCCGATATAGAAAAAAAACAAACCCTATATCTCGTTTTAGAAAGGAAAAATATATGGTAGATGTCAGTAAGTTTAGTTAAGAGAAAATATACGAATTGGCTGGTTTCAAATTGACCGCACCAATCAAATGTACCTCACACTTCCCAATAGTATCTTTGTGTTACTTTAATTCTATCCTATCTATTAATTTATTTAAATAATAGTCCTACTGTTAATATTTGGGTAGATGATTGACATAAACGTGACATTTCCTACAGAGTACTCATCGACTGATCCCGTGCATAATAGGGCGGGTCGATTTAAAAATCGCGCAAGTGACAAGGAAAATCGTATTCTAGGGATCAAAATAAGAAAATTTGCCCGAGGAACCATACCTCTAAAATGAATTCTGATGTTCCCCTTTTTGATCCGTAGGTCTAATTTTGAAAAATCCCACTTTGACCCATTCAGAGTGCCCCAATCGAGTCCAAACGTATGACCGACCCCCACTATCTTTGGAGGGCCAACCCACCCATGCTAGTTGCACACCCTGGAACCCCCCCCCCCGGGGGTCTCCCATACAAAAATTGCAAAAATTTTCATTTATTGTCACTTTAGATGAAAAAAATCAGCGAAATGGCTATGTTTTTTTATTTTTGGAGTTTATTTTTCTCTTTAGAAATTTATTTAGTCAGACCATTTTTAAATGAAAAAATTAATTAAACTTAGTAATAGAAAAGAAACGAAAAAAAATTATTGTTTGAAGTCTTTTTTGCTCTCAAATCTGGGCGATTTCGCACGGCTCTCTAATGTCGTCGCCATAACAGCCTCTACATTTTCCGGTATAATTCGTTTGGAAACGCTAGCTACCAATTGAACGTGTCGTTCCGTTCCTTGTATGTGTGATGGAATTTTTGGATCATTAAACGATGGATCGATCTTGATTTAAATATTCTTTCAATGTATCGTACAGAATGCTTCGCGTGAATGGTGGTTCAAATACGTTATTTATATCATTCAAATTAATCATTTCCGTGTAATCTGAGCAATAAAAGTTTATATCTGGTTTTTTATAAACTCTAAGTTCCGTTGGGTCTTCTACATCGGTTCGATAGCGTACAATTTTCTTGATAGCACAGTCGCATTTTTCTTTCCTGTCATCAAACAACATTGATAACAAGATATTTTCCGAATGCGCATAATATGAATTACCATTAATTACTTGATTAAAAGGAGTTTCGAGCGTAAAGGAGTTTCTAGAAATCGTGACCAACTAATGAACTTGAAAAAAATTACACTACCGTACACGACAGAGCTGTAATACTTGATATTGAAGTACATTGGCACATAACATTTAATTATAAATTCAACCAGAATTCTTAAATTTTTAGATGGATTTTTCGTTGTCACATATAATCGTAATAATCTAGCGGCCTTGGTGAGCCAGCGAGAATGTACAATTTTCCTTGGTTTGATGTTAGCCAGATCCACAGAAACCACGCCGCTAGAAATTGCATGGGCCATGTCGTATAAGTACTTCGAATCGGTGGAAAATTCGTGATTTTCTGCAACAGGAGGCATATTTTCCATCGCAATTTTCTTAAAGCCGTCCACCACCCAAAAATATATAATAATTAAATAATTAAAAACGGTTGACAATTATAATAAATGAGTGATAGCAATTACTTACCGGAGTAGTTTCACAAGTTTCGATTTGATGGTTCAGTTTTCCGGTTGTTGATCTTGGTCCAGTGCTGGTTGCTTTATCTAAAGCTTTAAACAAATGACAAAACGGAAGTTCGTTAAACTGTAGAAGGCAAACGAACCAATGCAATGGTCTTTTTAACAGCAATTCGAATCGTCGTAGAATTCCACCGTGTGGGCCAGTGTTTGTTGGCTCACCGTCAGTGCATATGCCAATTAATGCATCCAGTGATATATTTTTATCGTTGAAAAATCATTTAATTTGGTTGTTTTGTATTCACCGGTTTCATGTTCCAGTCTTACGTAACCAATCAATTGAGAATTCGGTTCTCTCAAAATAACAAGATGAGGTTCTTTTACCATCCTAGTATGATACTTCTCATCAATTTTATCTCTCGTTTAAGTATCATCTTTTCTGCCATCGAATGAAAACGCTAACTAACTGGTATCATCTAACCGTTTGCGAAGCACTTTTCGTCTGCATTTCTCTTTTTCTCTGCGAACTTTCGATTTATCCATGATGAGATGTTCGCCATGTTGATCTTTCGAACTTGTGCTTCTATCCATATTTTCTTGAACCGATGGCGGTACGAATGTTGAATCATCGGGATCTTCGTATGTTGGCATTGTTGGCATGGATGACATAGACGTTGCTCCTTGCTCTTCAATTTCCATCACAAACGCATCGACTATTAGTCTTCTCTGATTATATTGATCGCACATAAACTCTTTGAGGCGTTCTGGAGCCAATCCGCATGTACATGGAGGTGCCTTCAAATCGCATTTACATTTTCCAATGTAAAAAATTTTTTTCAGAGATTTTACAAACTCCGGAAATTTTGGGTTTTTGTTTTTCCTCTTGCCTTCGGCTTGATATTTCTCAAGTAATCTATTCAATTTAATAAATACACTATTTTTCGGCTTTATTTCCATACCAAGTTTTTCCCAAATTCCAATCAACTTATCTATTACTTGCATACTGAATGATTTATAGGAAAACTTTTTTTGTTCTGTTTTAGCACGTTCGCTCAAGTAAAAATAAAATCTCAAGATATCCAGATCCGTTGGTAAATTAAGATCAGTCAAATCAGTAGACACACCAAAAACATTAACATCATGCTTGGGTATATGACTCATTGGGTTTTCGACAGTTGTTGATGTTGTTGTTGCTTCATCTTGCGGTGTAGAGGACGGTGGATTCATTACTTAAGAAAATATAAAATTTTTTATTAAAAATCCTAATTTCAAGCTCTGATACACACACAGCTATACAAACACACAGCTCTAGTCTAAACTCGATGACACTAATGACTGTACTGAGTGATGTACGATCTTTTATTGATGTACGATCTTATGTTCAGAAGAACGCCATCTGCAGTAAGCTTAGCAGTGCCAATAGCGGGTTTTTTAAAAATTAATAACATTCAAAAGAAGATAGTTTGCTTTCTTTTACGTCAAATAAATTGAATGAAGAAGAAAAAACATAAAAATCCATACGTATTTCTATTTATGCTATTATATGTAAACGGTGAAAATATGATTTTTTCTCGAATTAGCTCTAAAATCAAAAGAGGTAAGGACATATCTCGGCACCGGTGCATCCTACGGCAGTGAAATGTGTGGGTGACCCCCCTAATTTTTGGTGTAGAATGCGATGGAAATAGTTTCTACAGCAAAAAAGTTCATCCAAGGGGGTGAAATGCCAAAAAATGAAAATTATTACAATTGTTGTATTGAAGACCCCCAGGGGGGGTTCCAGGGTGTGCCACTAGCATAGGTGAATCGGCCCTTCAAAGATAGTGGGGGTCGGTCATACATTTGGACTCGATTGGGGCACTCTAAATGGGTCAAAGTGGGATTTTTCAAAATTTGACCTACGGGTCAAAAGGGGAACATCAGAATTCACTTTAGAAGTATGGTTCCTCGGGCAAAGTTTCTTATTTTGATACCTAGAATACGATTTTCCTTGTCACTTAAGCGATTTTTTTGCCTCCCTACAAATCGACCCGCCCTAGTGCATAATCTTCTGGAAAGCTCCGCAAGGTTCCTGTTTACTGTTTTAATGACTGCTTAAGCTGGAAAGTTCATATAAATGATGGAGCCTTACTGCTGTTTTCTGTTCATTATCACTTTTTGTGTTTCATTTATTATTGCATCGTGTCTTCATTTACTATTACAAAGTATTGATTCTTCTCTACGCCAGGTGCACATATCCAAATTACATAGTACATATTTAAACATTGCTGGTGGATTGCGGTACCCAAATGGGATAACTATGCTACTACATAATTAAATTCCAATTGATCTTCGATCGTAACGCCATCTTCAAAAAAGTTTTTTTAATATTTTAATTTTAAAATTTATTACAAAAACAATTACTTAATTAATTTTTTTTCAAACAATTAACTTATCACCTATCATACAAACATTAAACTTAATTTCAAAGTTACATTGGATTGGCAGAATTTTCATTTTTCATGCATGTTCAGGCTCAAACTATGCACTTTAAAAAAATTGTAAAATAAGTTATATTTTTTATTTTGTTCATACTACTTATATATGCCAAGTTTCAGAAAAATCAAAACTTGCCAAGCTCAAATTTCGACTTTTTCAACTATGTAGATAACGTTTTTACTACCATACATACGGCCTAATGGCTCAAAGTTCCTATAAACCTTCTTTAGTATTGATATAGAACTGCTTGTACAGATTCACCACTATCAAAGGTGTAAAACGCTATACATACTCCATCATCTACAATATTCTTCTGAAATGCTGAAGTTTATCGACGAACTGGTGATTGATTGTAAAACTCATTTTGTTTTGTAAAGAAACTATCTTGCATATAAAACATTTTTCTTATTTACTTTTAAAAAAAATTTCCTTAACCATCCTTTTATGTATACAGAAAACAAATCGAGGTCGTATAAATTTCAACGATTTTAAAACCTTTATAGTAAATTTAAAAGCATGGCAAGGAGTTTTTAAAATGCATACAAAAGAAAAAACAGGAATTTTACGTGCAGAACGATTCCGTGATGCTCTCTACGATGTTGGTTTTCAATTGAACACGGATATTTTATCAATATTAATTTTAAAATATATGAGACGTGATGGTACATTAAGATTAGGTGATTTTGTTTCAGCAATATTACATCTTACTTTAGCATTTGGTGAGTTCATTTTAAATATACAAATTTTATATACATAAACTTATTTATTTTTCTTTTATATCGTAGAAATGTTTAAATCGAAGGATATAAATCAAGATGGTGTAATAAAAATGGGAATGACCGAATGGATAAAGTCGTCATTAATGTGTTAAATAAAATATAACTAAACGAATTTTATAGAAAATTAACAAAACAAAATTTTAAATTAATTTGCTTCGAATTATTTTTTAATATATATATATATTAATAATGTAATATAAATAAATTAATTTTATTGAATCTTTGTTTAATTGATCTCAACATCCTTTAAATCGAAATATTTACAACTTCGAAACCCAAAATAAAACAAAAACCGCCACAATTACTATAAAAATAAGTATTTTATTTAAGTCTTCTCTTAATCATCTAAAACATTAATTTATATAAAAAAGAGGAATATAATTTTTTAAAATCACTGTAAAATAATTATAGTAATCTCACTTAATCCTAAAATGATTAAAATTAAAATATAAATTTAAAATTTATTCATATAAAATTTTGTAATCTTTGGTGTTAATTTATCAAAACAAAAATTAAAAGAAAAATCGAAGATAATAATTATTATTAGTAAGGCACATTTTTATGTCACATTTGCTCTTTTTTATAATGGCAATGGCTACGAAGATATAATACTAAATCTATTTATTTTTATAATTCGGTTCTCACTTCCTTAACTCCTATATTCTCATTGATTGTATTAATTAAAATATCACTAGCCTCATTAAGATTCGCGGTGAGCTCGAAAATTTGTTCTTTATCTCCTTTCTTTTGTGCATTCTCGTCTGGTTCTTCGTCGTTCAATTTTATTGTTGATGAATCTTCTGTATCAGATAAATACCCATCTTCACCAGTATAATGAGTTGGAAATATAATTAAAGGTGATAAACTATAAACGTTTAAATTACGAACAGGGTAAGCGAATTTCCAATCCTTATTTGGATGTTGATTAAACATAATTGGTAAAAATTCATCGACTGGAATTAATTTCTCTAATGGTTTAGCATCAAGAAGTTTTTTTGCACCATTTAATGAAATCAAATATGCTAGAGTCCAATATGAGTATCCAGCTTTTACAAAATTTGATGTATTTTCGACATACGGTTCATCAGATTCTTGTAAACGTTTTCGTCCAAAATATCTAAAACAAAAATAAAATAATAAATAATTGTGGAGGTTATTTTGGTTTGATATTATGCAACAATGCTTACATTAAATCCCATCCACCAAGTTCCCTTGCTTCGTTTATTAAATTCAGCGCTCTTGGTTTAAAATATGGTTCAAATTTTATGTCATCTTCGAGGATTAAAACTTCTTCTAAATTTTCTTCGACCATACGTTCCCATATTTTATAATGACTTAAAAAACAACCAACTTCACCCTTTGTCATTGGTCGTTTGTGAAATGGGTCGGCGTAGTTAGAAAGAAATGTGATATTCATTTTAATCAGATCTTCATCAGATAGGTTTCTGAAAGATAACAATTTGAATTAAAAACATTCAAAATTTTGTATATAAAACAAGTTAAATTGAAGAAGTTACGTACTTGCCATCAACTGCAGAAAAATGTTCCGTCTCTATACCAATTTCATTACAATTCAATTCCATTTTAATTCTTTTTTCTGGCCGACGATCTAGATTGATCATAAAAATTTTGGACAACGATAATTTATCCTTTGCGGGATATTCAACATATTGTCGTAAATTATTGTTCACTAGCAATCCTGTTTCATCGTAATTAATTATTAACGTATTGATATTGGTCAATTGTAATTTATCTTTATAAAGGCCATCTTCTTTGTCCAATGGTGTCAACAAATAACCATAGTTTGCAGAATTTGATATATGTAGTGGTAAATTACTATAATTGGCTGATATTGCAAAAGTAATAATATCATCTAGTGGTCCGTCGTAGGGTTGACTATTTAGGAAATTATTATTTAATTTCGTTTTGTTAAATGTTAAATAATCGCTTGCTTTTAAATTCAGATTAACTAAAACAACAGAATGAATCATTGGGACGGAAAACACTCCAGTTTTTGTAAATTCTAAAATTTCTTTATATTCCTCTGTTCGCTTGTAATAATAATCTTCATCCATTCCAGCCCAAAAGTTGGAATATAATCCATCGGAAAGCACCATCGGTGAAACAATTGCAGTTTCTGTATTTATTAAATCTATTAATGTATTTGGATTGGTTAGTAGCACATCCGCATCCAAGAACTAAAATTAAAAAAAAAATCTTTTTTAGAAAACATATCAAATTTCTTTCAATAATTTCCAATATTTACCAAAACATAATCTGCGTAAGCTTTCCTAGCATAATCGAACCCTTCCTCTTTTAATCTTATAATACTATGAAATCGTTCAGGTGGCCAATCATAGGCACTTGTTTCATTTGGTCTGATTTCTGGCTTTTCTTCATATTTAAAATTGATTTCATTATAATCATTTGTTTGGTTAGTATTTAGCCAGGTTTTTATTATTTCTATACTATTATCCTGGTTATGATCGGAACGTATCCTATGAGAAAAAATAAAACATTCAAATACATTATGCTTTAGGATTTACAATTAAAGAACATTTCTAAATAAAACCCTAACAATTTTTTGAAATTTGATCTTGCCGGAGAGCTTGTGTAATTAGTTTTCATTTATCTCATTCCATCACTAGTTAATTAGTTTCGACATCCTATAGTACGAAAATGTTGATAGAAGTCATTACACCAGCGTTGTTTGGGCCCAAGTTGGTTGGCATTTTTTTAAGCGATGGAAGACCATAATTAATATCACTTGATCTACAATGAACTACCAAAATATACAATATCGTCTCCACATTCAAAAGGTGACTAGAACCTTTTTTGTAATTGCGGGCCTGAGTAAGTACATTACTTTGTTAATTAACATAGGTTGTGGTCCAAAATTACTGCTAGGTTAGACATCAATGATGGTGTCTATTTTACTTATATAACAATCGAAGAAACAGTTCCTTCTCGAACTGAGTTGGGATAGCTTCGTCCTTGAGGGTCTACACAAAAGCGTTTATGATGGATCCACAAGTGTGGCATGGGTCCTTATGACAGCATAGTGGGTAAATACCCTCAAGTAAATTGTTATGCGTTTTGACTAGTTGACTTTTGGTCTCTAAGAGACAAGAGTGGATAGTTTTGGTGTGCCCTATGTGGAAGCCAGTTGCAGGTGGTGATGATTTTGATTGATTTTATTTTCTGTTTTTAATATAGGTATAACTCGTCCGATCTATACAGACTGGGAATTTCTAATAAGCTCTTTTTGGAGTGATTAGACAGACATTAGATACATGCTATACTAAAGTGAGGTACAGGATTCTTGTAAAATTTATTGCTTGCATGTCATCAACTTCAGTGATCTACATGGAGTTCAATTAAGCTCAAATTTTAGCACGGTGCATGTTTTGGTCTCCTTCTTCATTTGACATGTCATTTGCTTATATCAGAAATATCTCAGTTTTTCGGTTTCAAAGAACAAAGGGTTTAACCCCTTGCCTATTTTTACCGATTTTTTCCAAAAGCATATTTACATTAAATGCGTAAAGGTAGTTCTGGATATCAATGTAATCAAAATTAGCCGAAATACCCAGATTGCTACATAAAACTGACCATAAATCGACAAAACTTAAGAGATTCACAATTTTTCATCAAAATAAAGAGGAGTTTCTACGACGATATGAGTTGTCAGGACCGAAACTACCAAACTTACAAACCGCAGACAGTGGAATACAACCTACAAAGTAACATTTTGCTCTACTGTAGCCAACAAAACAACAACAAAAATGGCAACCAACATTGGTATATCAAACAAACAATCAGAACTGGGACCGTTCCAGAATCTACAACTGAGCTGCAGCGGGCTCAGAAGGAAGATTGGAAGGATCAAGATAAAAATAAAGGTGGAGGCCTAGCCTTCATACTTTATTGCGACGTTAAATACCGCATTGTAAACGACATAGCCACCTTAACGCAAGACAACCACTTAGAACAATAAGCCATCGCCATATCATCAAGCAAAACATAAATTATGCTGGTAAATATTGTTACGATTACAGAAAGATCTAGACAATTACGGTCACTTCCAGGAAAATAAAATCAACAAAAAACAACAAAAAAAAATGAATGAAATGAATAGTGTTGTTGTTGTTGTATATATTCTTAGAATTAAGGTCTACATAAAACAAATGATTTTATGAATCAAATCAACGTAACTAGAGATTATTCTCGAGAATTCTTTTTCTCGATTTCTCAAGAATTCTCTATAGATTTTTATTTCTCATTTCTCAAGAAATTTTGTTTTATTTCTCGAGAATTTGAAAAATATTAAAGACAAACAAAAATCACTCATTAAATTTTTTAAACCTTAAATTTAAATTTTTTAAAAACTCACTAAGCTTTTCTTGCAGTCAGCGCAACCCTTCTACAATTTTACGAAGGTTTCTGTCAGAGCGATTCATTAAATTAGATTGAGAATCATGATTTATCTTATAAACTAAAGTTTTAAATTAGGTAACAAACACTATATTTGTTTTATATGATAAATATTGTAAATATTGAGAGTGAGGACTCCGTTATCCATACATGATAAAAATGATGAATCACTGACGAATTATTAGATTTTTTTCGTATAATGTCTATAAAGGAACGTAATTTTTATGGCCCAATTTCACTTGAAGACTTAATTTAATCGATTAGTTTTATATGAGTGACCTAAGTGAGGACCAAAGTTTATTCAAATAGTATAGTTGTTTTAATTACACCCTTAATAGAAATTGTGCATCGCAACACTCTATAAAAACCGAGAAAAACTGTTTCCTCTATTTGATTTCAAAATTCGTAAGAATAGTTTGTTTACTTTGATAGAGCATTTTTACAGTACTGGTTTCCCATACAGAAAATGATTTGACTGTCAAGAAACTTTAACAAAGCGTCTGCTGATTTAAACAGAAACCTCTCTCAATTCTAGTAACTTTAAAAAATCCCAGATAGCTATTGATAATTTGGCGGTTATAATTAGAGAATAGGGTTTATAAGGAGTTATTGGGTTAGAAAATTATTTATTAATTAAAGAAAATTAATAAAGAATTATCTCGATAATTTTTTTTTGCTGTCAGATATTTTATTTTTCATTCATACAAACTATGGTATTTAAACAGTAGGCTTTGTTTTTACTGTCGGCAATTCTTCTTGTCGTCGATAATTTTGCTTTGTCGTTATGAAAATTCTTTGTTGTCATTTTTATGTTTGACAAATAAACATAAACAAGCAATCATTTATGAATGAAAACGGACATTTTTATTATTTGCAATTTTACATAATTTTTTATAAGTTGAATAATTTGTAGAAAAAACTTTATTTAGAAACTAATAATTATTATCTTTTAAATAAAATTATAATTTAAAAAAAATTATCTCATTAAATACCACTCTTCATTGAAATTTTTGTCTAAAATTTTTCAATTTTACTCATTAAATTATTTTTAAGCAACACTGCTCAATCAAACCACTACTTAAACCACTCGTCCTTCGGACTCGTGGTTTATTGTGCGCTTTGATTCGCAGTGTTGCTAAATAATTTAATTCGTAAAATCAAAAAATTTTCGAAAAAATTTCAATGACTCGTGGTATTACAACCGAGAATTCTTGAGAATTCTCGAGAAACAGATTCCCCTTCTCAATTTTTCCTGAGAAACAGAAAATGTCGCGAAAAGCGTATCTCTAAACGTAACGTAAAATAATCGAATATTCTAATATTTTTTCAAGGTTTCTAAAAAGTGACCGCGAAATTTCTAGAGATTAAGCAGAATGTATATAAGGAAATTACCTCTTGTAGTTTTGAATTAGTTTTATTTTAAACGTGTGAAGACGGTGAAGTTAAAATTATAAAAGTGATATTTAAAATTAGTTTTTGTAAATAAAGTTATAAGTGTTATTGATTAGAAATATTTTGTATTATTTTGAACGTTGTGAACTGGAAATTTCTACAATAAACCGTTGGAGTTCTAAAGCTGTTAAAAGAATATTCTAGTGAGGAATATTGTTTGCTGTATTGTTTTCCTGTTGTTGTGGAACAATTAAGGTGTTGAATACTTAATAAAACCTGGCGTTTGTGCTTCATTTTGTGTCTTCAACAACCCTGGTTGTAGTGTTTTTTAGCTCGTTCTATACGTAAGCTCGCCGATGTTACCGGTGATGTGGTTCTAACATCATGTAGAAATCACTTTGCAGTTCGCCTTATGTCTCTAGGTGATGTAATCGTGGATAAGTTGTCATTACAGTGATTTTGTTATTCGTGACAGATCCATAGATATTGCGTGGTACTGGTAACTAAGCATTTCATTATGTTCACGAACGGAAATGTTACATCCGTCGTGCAAGTGATCTCGGTGAGCCTTCAAATGACAGCCAGTTGCGGTTCGCGAAACTGCGTTCTGTGTTGTTTGCAAGTTATTCCAGTGAGTGTCAGCGACATGAGGTTTCTACATAACTGCAGCGTAATTTAAAATTCATCCTATTACTTTAAAAGTTGTAATAAATGTGCTTTTATCTGGGCCCATGATCTACCAGCTAGTGCTTTCAATGCATTATGCTTATTTCTTTTCTAGAGTTCACCTGTTGCGCATGAGTATTGAATTTCAGCAGTGGGTCAAATGTTATCCCCAAAGTTTTGGATTTTTTACTGTAAGTATTAGCATGTTGTCAATGCAGATTGAAGTGTTATATTTACCTCCTTCGTCCACGTGGCAAACTTTAAACAATATGTAATCACTACTCAAGATGGACGGGACTATGCCTTAGAAGTACTAAGAACCAAGTGCCGACCAAGGACAATCACAACAATATCGGGTAAAGAAGCAGCTGTGACTGGACTCAGTGCTTCAAACGCTGCTACTTTTGAAAGTGTATTTGTTTAGCACTGAAGCGTCGTAGATGCAATTAAATGCGAAGTTAAGTTGTTGCTGAAATATACCAGACCATATCGCACCAACTAGAATTGGTTGCCAAGCGCAAGATTGAAACTGTTTTTTTTAAGTTCAAAACACATTGAATTAATATTAACTAAATGTGAGCAATTCGTTTTGGCATACCATCATTAGTTACTAACAACAAACAAATTTATTAACGAAATTTTGATATTTTTTTCTATTTAATCGCGAAATTAAATTTTAAATTATAAATCTTCAACTGTAATTATAATATGCATAAAATACTAACATATACATAATTCACGTAGGTTTACAACTAAATTTATTAAAACCACATACACATTACACATATGTAGTTTTATATTTATAAAATTTAACAGAAAAAGATAATTATCTGTCCCAGAACGAGAAAATTAACGTACATATATTAATAATCAAACAAAATTCTATTTTATTCTCGAAAACATAAGTTCATAACCTTTTAAGATAACAGATGATTTATTATTAAATTATTTTAAATTTAGCTTACCATAAGGAAATTCGATTTTTTGGGTATTTTAAATTTTCCAAATAACTTAAAAAATAAGGCAAAACATGAGCTTTATTTCTGATTAGAGAAATTATAAAAACACTGGGCTCTTTATAGATATAACAATTTATTTTATTTACAACACATATAAGAAAAACATTTAGTAAAATTAATAGTTTAAAATTCATTTTGAAGTAACTTTTTTATATATTTTTTGAAGAAAATATAATTTTTAAATTTGTTTATATTTTAAATAACAGTTACTGAAGATGACAGCATCTTATGACAGTAGCCGATGCAATGAGTTTTGTTTACATTAGATTATTTAGATTTCTCAAACTTTTTTTGTAGAACAACAAAAATACTTTGGTTTAAAAAAAATACGGCTACATAATTTAGAACAACACGATTTTATGATACACGACTTATATGATTTATTTGTAATGAAAAAATGTATTTTATGAATTAATTAATTGTTGAAAAAATATGAATTTTATTTCAATGCGGGTTTGACTGCACCTACGTTAAATCAAAACATTTATGTGCTACTCACTAGATGTCTATAGGAGCAAACATTTGAATGACCGGTGAAAAATACAGTTAAGAAAAATGCGTGGTTGAGAATTTATTTTTATTTACTAAATAATTACTTCGGAATAATTTATAACCTTTTGATTTTTCAAATTTTAACTTATAATTCGATTACCATCAAATATTTCTGAATTTCGCGTTTAAATTTTCGTTTTGTTGTACATACATATATTTATATATGAATACAAAATAACAGCTTTGAGCCCTTTTTCAAATTAAGATTGATAAAATAATAAACATTTTTTTCAAGTTTTTTAAGTTAAATATTGTATTTATTATATATCTTGGTTTATAAAAATAGATTTTATCAAATGTTAAATAAAAACCAATAATCTTTTGAATAAATTACTGAAAACCCTATTTAATTACATAATATTACAAATTTTTTGGCTTCTTCATCTATCTAAAACAACAATCAATTTTTTATTTATTTTATGTTAATTTAAAATCCTAAAAATCTAAATATAAAATTTCTATGCCTTGTACGATTCGTTCTTCGCCGACGTCTGAACCAATTTATATATAAAATCACAACTAATATTGTTAATATAACTAATATAGCTTTTGATATATTAAAAGTTTGTTTTTGTTGATTTTCTTTATAATAAGAAAAGTTTTCTGAAGTGTCTGTGTTTTTTCCTCTCCAATTCGTAGCACCAATTTCAATAAAGTCATCTAAATTGGAAACGGCTAAAATTTTAAATATTAAGACAATAAATTTAATTCGAACAGAAATAAGAATAATTATTATTTTATTTAGTTAGATTTTAGTAGTAATTATTTTTTTCTTGAATACTACGTACTTCACCTTTTTGGCTTTCTAGTTTCCTTAATATACTAAGGTTATTTTCTGTTTCAGCCTCACTGGTGGTTAATTTATTATTTTGATAATTTTGAATAGTTTGTGGTTGGGTTATATTCAAATATATTGGAGTTTCCCATTTTAAAATTGGACAAACTGGTAACGGACGTTTAAGATGGGGAAACTTGGGATTTAATACCTTAGAATATAAATGCAGATTTGATGTTGGTGGTCGTGTTGGCATTTCAGCATCTGGATTTAAAAGAAAACCAATTACGAAGTTATCTCAATATTCTACAATATTGATTATTTGTAAAAAAAAAAAATAATTACCTTGTGAAAATTCTACTTGTCCCGATCTGTTTAACTGTTTCAATAATCCAGAAACATGGGTCGTCATTGTGTATTCTAATAATGTATCTAATAACCAAAAACATGGTTTTTCTAGGTGTGTTGAATCTAAACAATTTGAATCACCATAAACCGCTATTCGACCAGAACGGTTAGCTGCTTTATTAATATCATTTGAAACCGTTGGCTGCATTTCAACATGAAGATTTTTTTCGGAATGATTAATATTAATTACTATTTTGTTATGTTGCATTAATTTATTTAACTCAATATTATTATTATTGTTGTTTGTATTAAATTTGTTAATACTGTTTTCATTTGAATTATTAGTATCGTCAACTAAATTATTTGAAATCTCTTCAACTTCGCCTTCATCATCGATAATATCATTGAAATTTAAATTGTCCATTAATTCACCTTTATTTAATTTACTATTAACATTAATTTGTTCGATGTTTTTTATATTATTTTCTAATGCATTTTCATTTAATAAAATTCTTTTATTTAAAATTGGATTATTATCACGGTTATCTTCAATTATGTCACGAAGTTGTGTGTCTATATATTCAACAGGAGTAAATTGATTAGACGTATGTTCGACGGGAGTAAGCTCTCTTTTATATCGGTGGTCGAGCTGTACTAATCCTAATATAGGAACTTTATATCGATCTCTTACAGCTTCTTCATGATCTAATATCTATAATATATAAATTTAATTATGATTATTAGAAAATTGTCATGTTGATTTAACACGTACCTCTTTCCCTTGATCATGCAAATCTTTTTCAATTAAAATCGAAGTATTGCCTTGAGGAAATTTGATTAACGATGTGCCACTAGCGTAATACATTCCATGATCACCAAAATTAAAATATCCTTCAGATACATTATCACCAAATGCAATATCAAATTCTCTTAACAATTCATTTAGTGCTGGTAAATTAGATCCGCCCGTATCTGGAATCCACCATTGTCGTGTATTATCATCGTAAAATTTTATTTTTCTCATAACGCTTGTATTGTACCAATCAGCAAATACAATAACACTTAACTCATGATCTAAAATGTCTACTTTTAATTTTTGAATTTCGGCCGGAAAAAATTCTTCTTCTGGATCAACAATCAGTAGCGTTCCATAATTTGAAGCATTAAAACATGTATATGGTGCGCCTAAAACTTCTATATAATATCCAGAATTTCTTAAATGTGTATACATATCTTTAAAATTTGTATGTATATGATCTGCGCGCCAGTCTAACGGATCGTTTTTTATTTTTAGATTATCCCGTGGTAAATAGCCAGGTGGATATCGTAAACTATGATATTGATCCCAAATTATTCTTTTTTGCCGTGCTGGTTTTGGAATAATTTTAACTTTTATTGGGAAGCTCACAGTTCCGTTTCGAGGTTCTGTTTGATTTTGATATGGTGGCGACTGTACGGTTAAGGTTACATGTCCTTCAGCAATACCTTCAAAATATTGTCCGGGTTCATTGACAGTTATGAATAAACCAATCCATCCTGACCATGGCCATAATTCTTCGGAATATGTAATTGAAACATTCAACAGATTCCCATTATATGTTATATATGGATGCCATGTTGGCTTATTGATCTGAAATTACAAAAACCAATTGAATTTATATTTATTCTGTGTTTTCTTCAGATGTGTATGATATTCAAAATAAAATATTGCGACGCTGATGCATAGACTGACTTCACCACAGCTCTGGAAACAAAGTGTTCTGGATATATAATGAGCTACTATCCATCAAATACTTTAATTTAAAGCTAACCAATGTTGTAGATTTCGCGTAGTTCTATAAAAAATATTAAAGAGAGCAGTAGTATCCCAACAAACATAAATTCTGTTGTACGAGAAAAAGTAAAGAAAAAATTTAACCGGAAGTGACAAACCGGAAGTTGGGATGCAGAACTGTTGTAAACCGTACTAAATCCTTATGTACCAAGTTTCATCCAATTCGATTATCAGGTATAGATGTTATTGAATATTGAGCTTTAAAAAAAAGAGGCGTATGGGACACCCCCCACAACTTTGTTCACTATCGCTCAAAAACTAATTAGTTTCTTGTCATACATATTTGCATCGTTTTCCAAAGTGCCATCACGAACGAATGCTGTATGCTCCCAACAAACATTGAAAAAATGGTGACATAATAAACAGGTGTGCGGGAGAACCTCCACCACTTATCTCAATATTGTCCAAAAACTAATCAGTTCTTTGTTATTTAAGTCATCTTTTTTCAAAGTGTCATTAAAATAAATTAATGAATGAAGTCTGTATGCTTCCGACAAACTTTAAAAACAAAATGTGAAAAGTTAGCATTTGTATGATAGACCCCCCGCCACTTTGATCAATGTGTCCCAAAAGATGATAACGATCTTCACACACTAATTGGAACCATTTTCATAAGTTTCCTCATAATCACTTCATAAAGACACTGAAATGCATAAAGACACTTCATAAGGACACTGAAAAAACTTCAAAAGAGTACAAAAAAAAAATTTTACCTGAAGTGAAAAACCGGAAGTTGGGATGCAGAACTGTTGTGAACTGTACTAAATGCTTAAGGACCAAGTTTCATCCAATTCAATTATCAGGTACAGATGTTATTGAGCTTTCAAAAAAACAGGTGCTCGGGGAACCCTCCACCACTTTGTTCACTATCGCACAAAAATCAATCAGTTTCTTGCCATACATATTGGCTTCTTTTTCCAAAGTCTCATCAAAATTCATTCACGAACCAATGTTGTATGCTCCCAACAACCATAAAAAACATGGTGGAAAAAACCACCTATTGTATGGTAGACCCCCCAACCCTTTATCCAATGTACTCCAAAAGCTGATAAAATCTTTCTCATGTTACTTGAAAGCTTTTACCAACGGTTTATGACAATCGATCGCTAATTGTAGGCTACAGTAGGGATAAACACCTGAAAAAAAAACTTTTTAACCGGAAGTTGGAATGCAGAAATATTGGAAACAGTACTAAAACCTTATATACCAAGTTTTCATTAGATCATAAGCCGGGATTAGAAGTTATTCAAGATTTAAATTTAGAGGTGTTCGGGAGACCCCCGCCATTTTGTCCAAATTTGAAATGAATCCAGATCTACCATTTTCAAGTGAACCTGTATCATTTGCCCAAGTTTCATCAAGATCCTATACAGAAAGGTCACCCACCTACACACCCACCCAAACACAGACGTACACCAACATTTTCATTGGCTATTTAGATAGAGGATGGTCCAAAAACAAAAGAAAAAACAAAAATTTGGGGTATGTAAGATTTTTTTTTTAACGATAGATTGCATTACTTCACACAATTTAAAATTGTGGTGAAGTAAAAAATGAGTACCAGTAAAAATGAATAAACAATTTAAGTGTTAAAAATTTTCATTTTTATTAAATTTCAGATTTGATGTCAAGATTGTATAATAAAGTATTCTATAATCCACTTGCAGGTTGAGAGCGTAGCAAGAGAAACCATACTGAGATTCAGAATGCAGGGTATGGGAAAGGGGGAAATAATCGAGTCTAAATATCGAGGAAGTCTTACAAGGGAGAATGCCTTGCTTGTGTTTCCTAGAGACGGAATGATTAAGCGGTTCAACTCCGATAGAAAATTTACATCGCAGTTGTACAAAAAAGCGGAGTGAAGCAGTGAATCCACTACGTACCATCTAAGTAATAATGTTATCAAATGGTACGCGGATGGTTCAAAGACCGAGGCGAGGGTGGGTGCAGGAGTATTTGGACCAAAGACGAAATACTTTAAGCCCATGGGCACCTGCCCAAGCGTCTTCCACGCCGAAATATGTGCTATCGAAAGATGCGCAGACTTCAGCTTAGGAAGGAAATATAAAAACAAGAGAATTGCCATCTTATCGGACAGCCAAGCAGCAGTTAATGCGTTAAGCTCATACACCATCACATCCAAATTGGTTGGAGACTGTGTGAGCAAGCTAAACAAGCTTGGGAATAGTAACAAAGTTACAGTTTACTGGATACCTGGTCATGCGGGTATCGCTGGTAATGAAGAAGCTGACAAATTGGCAAGGCGAGGTGCTTTTACATGTTTTGTCGGCCCGGAACCTTTTTGTGGATTGGGGACAAAAGCCATTCATGAAAGGATGAGGGAAGTAATTATGATGGAATGGTCCAAAACCTGGAACAACACCGCGGGCTTAAGGCAGTCCAAGGAGTTGATTAAACTGTCCAATCAAACGAGGGCAGAAATGTGCTCTAGGATGAATAGGAACAACCTGAGAATACTGACAGGGGTTCTTACAGGACACTGTAAACTAAGAAAACACCTTAAGAACATTGGGGTGGAGCCGAGGGACGAATGTTTATTCTGTCTATTGGAAGAAGAGACCCCAGCTCATCTTCTCAAAGATTGTGGAGCGTTGATCTACACGAGAAGGTTGCATCTGGGGGAGTATAATATTGCAGGGCATGACCTGCATAAACTTAACCCTCTCCATATCCTGAAATTTCTAAGGGAAGCTGGATTGGAGGAGGTGCTCTAACTGGGTATGCACCAGGGAGTATTAGAGTGGGGTACAATAGATCATTTTGGTCGCAGTACAACATATCACCACAGAATTTAATCTAATCTAATCTGTATAATAAACCAACAAATTTAGTTTGATTGATTTTATCAGCTCAACATTTTTCTTACAATATATTTTTTTGTAAACAATAATTTCCTCGAAAAACAATACTTTGATGATAATATCTTTATTATTCACTTACATTAATTATATAAAATAAAGTCATGAAGAATAAATGTCAAGATCAGGAACCAGTCTTATGATTAATAAAGAAACCAAGAAAACATCACATTTCTATCGACACCATTACAGAAATGCACAAGGTTGTATCATTTAATTAAATGCGGTTAAATGACAAATCAAATATGTATCTTTTATCATGGTAGATGAAGACTTGACTCTAAAGAAATCATCAAAATATTTAAATTTATTTAAACTGTCTCATTCGAAAGAAATTATAGACCAACAATGCTAATTTTTGTAGAACCTGGAAACAACTTTTATATAGATTAAAATATAATACGTATATATGTCTAATGCGATTGGTAAGCTCAAGTAATCATATGAATTTTTTAAATTCGAAATAATTTTTCATTCAGGTAAACCTTAATATCAGAATAGTACATTAGCTACAAGAGATAAATTAATAAAAAAAACAAAAAATTTTCCCCTCCTGAATTTTTTATAAAATGTTAGTAACATATGTACCTTTTACATATTAAAAAATCAAAAATTTAAAAAATACGCATTTCCAGAAAATCGAATTTGAATTTTTTACCGTTATTTTTCTAAAAGAAAATGTTCATGGTCATATAATGTGAATTATTATTTTGATTAGCTCTGTTCAATACCTACATTACGAGCTATATAACATTAAAATCAGTTCAGTAGTTTTGACTGTAGAGCCATTTCAATACACCAAAAAAACTAAAAACGCAGAAAATTTTTTTATATTGATGTCAATGAATTCCAATACCTAAATATACAAAATTAAAACCTCATTTCCAAAACTGCATGTTTTTTGCTGATTTCACGTGTTTTTCACCTATACTACAATTACCAGTTTCAAGAAATCGGCAATGGTCGGGTTCACATTCGTCGGCGTCTTGATTTCATTTTTCATCTAATGTAAAAGTAGAATTCGGATTTTGTGCTAGTCTGTGAGATTATGCAAAACGTTTACATCAGAATGGTGACTATATTCTTTTAAAACTTCACGCCAGCGCTTCTAAGAAGACGTTTAAACTCCTACCATAGCTCCTACATCGAAACGGTTTATTTCTTATCTACTGAAAAGTCATCTCCATCATGATTTTTTTGGGAACCGTTTTACATCATTTTAAAGATTGTAAATTATATAACTTATTGTAAGTTATATAAATTTGTTAATAAATAAAATATATAAAATTCGTGAAACCAGATTCGCCGGATTGTTCAAGCGAGACTTGTGGAGCTAATGAAAAGGTTTTATACCTAAACCATGGATTTCAAATTTTAGTTTTAAGTGTCAATTTAATTCGAAGTTTTAGATCGTATCAATGTACCGTTTCAATGTGTTTAGAGCTAAAAGATTTTATTTTTTTCAATTAGGATTATGGGATTTGACTCAAATTTGAAATTAAAATTTATTTTAAGATAAGTAATTAGAATTAAATTTCTTTCCAATCCCAAATTGCAGATAGCTTACATTAAAGATATCTTATTATAATAAAAATGAAAGTTAATTTAGGTAGATTCGCCATATAAAACTCTACGTATTGCAAGGAGGGTCATATTGGTTTTTCGAAAAAAATTGTGATGCCAAATAATTAACGAATAAATAATGGAAAAATCGGTTTTTGTATCTTTGAAATTGTTTTTAATTTTTGATTTTCTATGAAAACCCTGCGTACTCCAGTTTCTGCTATACTAGGCATACGAAATGTTGTAAAATATCACATACCATTGGCAATAGAAGTGAGATATTGGGTGATGGCGGATGAACTCTATTCAATTCAATTAAAGGTAGCACTCCTATTTCGTGGTGATACTGCTCTATTGTTTCCTCGAAGAAATGAGTCTCCATATAACTCTATACGTCGGCTTTAATATTTGAGGGAGGGAGTGCTTCAATGATTCAGGCATACGCCACTTACAGGTTCATTGGCAACTCTATTTTAGATTTGTTTCAACAAATTTTTTAAAAAATTTGCTCTTTACCTTTTATTTAATTTTTGTTTCATGAAGTATTAGAACCTAGGACTCTACAAGCCCATGTCATACTTTCAATGATAGGATTTTTAGTTATCCATTCTTCTAAAAAACAAAAACTGCGTCATTTAACATTTAAGAACGCATGTTGTTGGGAGTTGGGACCCAGGTCTTAAAAGGTTGCTATGTGTTGTTATGAGACATATTGTAAATCCAATTTTATTTACGAATTTATTTGTTAATTCATGTTGTATCCAATTTTTTTATGTATTATAAACTAATCAATCATTTCTATTTGTACACAAATATGTCTGGCAAAGACATCTACCTTTTTAGCGGATATCCCACCGCTTGAACTTTTTAAGATACAATGGCATAAACAAATTAAGCATAAAACAAATATTTAATCAATTCTATTTTTAAGGTCAAAGCAATATCATTAATTCCATCAAAAATCTAATCTTTTGTCAAAAAAAAACATCTTTTCCTAATTTTAAAATCTTTAAATACTGATGTCATAATACACATTTTGTCAAATTAATGTTTTGTTAATTAAAAATAAAACAAGAAAAGAATCGCTAAATAAATTGATATTTTTGGTTAAAACATTTAATATAAATGAGAGAAATTAAACGAATATTTCCAAAACTTATACTTACGATCTTTCCCGTTACACTCATTCCATTTAATATTGTCACATTAGCTATAATAGGCACACTAGTATAAAATAATGATTGAGTATTATAGGGCCACATATAATCTTCTGTGAAATCTAAATATGCTGGGCTAAGAGTCACTTTTGGTACATAAGTTGACAATATTTTCATGCTCTTCAAAATATTGAGCTTCCCGTGTCCTTGTTCGAACATGTTATTATCCGGTAGACGTGTTGCCCCTTCAATTAAGGCTTGCTTTATTGATGATGGATTAAGAAATTCTCTGTGGATTCAAAATTATAAATTTTATTTATTTTAAATAAAATACCAAATTTATTTTTCACCTACAAATTTTTTAACACACCACTTGCAATTAGGGCTACAGCACCTGCAACAACTGGAGATGCAACAGACGTTCCTGATAAAGATCGACAACCTCCTTGCACATTACTTCCTTTAACCTGGCTACCATAGGTAACAATATCTGGTTTCAGTCGTCCATAACCATAAGGTAATTCCCATGTTGTCATACCACGAGAACTAAATTTCGCTATATTTTCTTCAAAATTAATACCACCTACCCCAATAACATCGCTTTGATCTCCTGGGTTATTTAATGTTCCATATAACGGACCATCATTTCCAATTGCGGAAACCATTATAACTTTGTTGGCCGTTAATTCAAGAACTTTATCAACAAACGGATGATCCAAAAAATCAGGTCCTCCAATACTTAAGTTTAAAACATTTATTTTTTTAAGAATCGCATAATTAAATGCATCTAGGAACCACGATGTATACGATACTTGATTATTTGTAAACACTCTATATATATGTAATTCAGAATCCGGTGCAAAACCTAAACATTCTTTTGAAGATGATATTACACCGGCAACAAATGTACCATGACTTACACCATCTTCTAGTGATTTTTCATGGGTCCAATTTGTACGTTCTTTGACCTTTTTAAAATGGGGATGATTCTTCGCTAATCCAGTATCAAAAACCGCAACTTTTATTCCTTTTCCTGTAATCCCCATTTTCCATAGAACATCCGCTTTTAATGTTGCTGTGATTTGTCGAGGAACAGCCCGAAGTAATCGTCGATTTGAATGACGATTTTCATAAACATCTTTTGTATTGTTGTGTTTTTCGGAAATATTATCATTTGATGATAGATTTCGATTTGTACTTTTTACTTTACAGTTATCACCTAAACAATTAGATGCATGATAATCATGTTTTGTATTATTACTACTATTATTTGTTAAGCTATCTTGAAATAATTTTTCTAGAAATTCTTGTAAGAATTTATCTTCTTCGGTACCTTGTGAATTATTTTCATCCACTTGTGTTGTCTCCTCATCATCATTTTTATTTTCGGTATCTATAGGAATATATTTTAATGAACGATGAACCATGCGTTGAGGTGTGACATGTTTTATGGAAGGATGGTTTTTAAGTGCAGCGATACCTGATAAATAAAAAAATTAGTTTAAATTAAAGTGGATTATTTTCTATTAACATAGCTTAGCTAACAACATAGGTAAGTAGTTTCAAAAAATTATCTCTCTACAAAAACATGCTAAACGGAGCTTTGTTCTACAATTCAAATCAGTGGACCAATAAAGAATCTAGAATCGAATCATTCGCGAAAGACTTTGGGATATGATGATCACGAAAGAATGCGCAAAAGTTGACCTTTTGCTTGCTACGCATAACCTCAATCATTTATTTCAAACGTAACATATCTGACATCAAAATAATTAAGCTTAAACAAAAAAAAAATACTTGTATCAGGTTTCACACGAGCTTAGATAAATAATCAAACACATCACTAACTAAAGCTCATTGTTCTACTTAAAACAATAAAAATCTTTTATTAAAACTCAAATAAAATTAAGAGATTTAACAAACACCGAAGTTTGATTCTTAGATAAAATTTATTGGTTTTATCAAAATATCTTATAATGATTGTTTTTATACCAATGGAAACAATTAATCTCTGTGCTGCTATTAATACTATAGGCATATTTTAAAAATTTGGGATTGGCATATAGATTTTTATTCATTATTATTAGATCGTATGAACTCTGTATATTATTTTTATAAACTTATGATATGTCCAGTATTTTATGGTATAATTGTTTTTTCGAATGACTTTTTGGGATTGCACCATTACTAGTGATTGTGCCACAAAAATAACACAATTTATTTTTTTGTTTGGTAAATGAATAAAAAATAAATAGATTTCAAATTGGTATTTTTGATTATTTCGATGGATTATTTTTAGAGATAAGACAAAAATAAGTCAAAATTCCAAGCGGCAGGCTGTTCGCTAGAAATAGGTAGATTTCTTTTGTGGACAAGCACATTGTACGATTTTGTGTACAAGTAGAATCTGATGTAGCAATTTAGTTAAAATAAAAAAAAACTAGTCACAACCAGATATCAAACAAATTTTAAAAAGACAGCCTTATGCTACATTATAAGTACTTTAGAGGCAATAAAACATCACTAATGGGATAGGTCGTTAAAAGTGGGTATGGGTCTACAGATGAATTCTATAACAGTGAGGCGGTGAAATGATAAGTTTTTTTATCCCTTCACCACAACAATGTGATTTTTCACCTAGTGAAAAATCGTATTCATGGGGTAAAGTGATAAAAACATTACTTCCTACTTTCTATTTAAAGAATTTAGCAGCTAGATCAATATGCTTTGTCAATGGAATGATTATCGAACATTCAAATAACTTTAGCTGGTTTATTTATCTGAATTACAATGTTTTACTTAAATGCCGAATCCACCCCGTATTCAGTTATTTCAGCCGAATCGATCGGGGCTAATATTTTTTTTTAAACAAAATGTACAAAACTACTCTATGCATTACAATATGAGTAACAACAATACATAAAAAATTGTTAAGTCCATGGTCCCACAGCAACATGGATTGAGGGTTCTAAGGTTGTTTGTTAATCGAAGAAAATATTTTTTTTGTTTTTTTTTATTTTTTGTTAAATAATGCATAACTAAACAAAAAATTTCATCACATACTTCTATAAAATATGACATAGGCCAATATTTCATCATAGGATAGAGAAAACAAAAATAAAAGAAGAGATAAAAAGCAAATTAGTTTTGAAAATTTGTAGGAACAAAACTACAATGGGGTTGCCAATAAGCCAGCTAGTGGCATAAACCTTGATTATGTGACGCACTATCTTTCTCAATGAATAAAGCCCAGACATAGGTTTATATGAAGGTTCGTTTCTTCGAGCAAGCAACAGCGTGTCATCAAGGAATATTCCATACCTAAGATTGAGAGTGCTATTGACTGAATACAGTTCATTCGCCAGCACCCCTAAGATATCACCTTGGCTAGTGATATCTCTCTACTATTGCCAGTGAAATGTGTTATTTCACGTTAACTTATATGCCAATAGTAGGGACTGGAATACGCGGGGTTGTCAGACTCGTAGATCAAAAATAAAAAAACATTTAACAAATCAATAAAAACTTCCCTCCATATTGGGACTGTATTTTATACAGCTTTACTTTGACTTTTACTAAGTGTAATAAACATATTGAGCGCCCTAATGGTTAGCAAATTAAATTTGAACTCGAAGGAGCCGTTTCGATTTCTATTCAGACCAAAATGTGTTATATGAATCATAGTCAATGTCACAACAAGACATTTAAAACTTTTACGACCTAGGTCCCACAACAACATGCGTTCTTAGGCGTTATTGGATGGTTATTAAATAATAGTCTGTCAATATGGTTGATAAATCGAAAATGCACTCATGCATATAAACAACAATCGATTAAATTAACTTTTCCAGTGAAACTTTACCAATTTTATCATTTATTAAATTGTGAGATTAATACTGGCGAGGGATACTTGTGAGCAGCCAAACTATAATGCATATTCGTAGATAAGGAGTTTTTTTGCTTTACCATAATTTAACTGAAGTCTGTAAATACGATTAAAGTTTCATTTAACATCACTGTAACATTAAAAAAGTTCAATATAAAAATAATGCAGTAATTATAATAATTATATGTAATGAATAGCTTTGATCGTCAAGATAAAAAATTTTAGTGATAAGGTCTTAATTACTGTAGTATTTTAACTAATATGGTTATATATAAGTTTACGTAGCTGCACATTTGAAATAGAAACAAATATTTGAAATAGGTTGATAATGATGTAATGATCGTAGGCGCATTTTTGCATTTATCTTTATGAAATAAAATTTGTTTATGCTAGCTGCTAATCTACGAATATATCTTGATATTTCACTTTATTTAAAGTCATTATAACACCTAGGATACGCGATATATAAATACATCCATGACAACTGGAAATTTATGAGAGAGCGTTATCAATTTATACACCCACAGCGGCTCGTTTATAAGATGCAAAAAAATAAAAAAAATTTCTACGATAGCAGATGAAAAGTCCATTTTCTTGCAGATCTAATCCCCTGTGAACATGGGTTTTATTTCCACTAGTGTACAATCATTTTTGCTAAATAACAAATTTTAGTTGCTATGGTATATTTTATTTTCATGTAATTTTACAAAGTTTATAAAACAAAGCGACCATGAAAAAATAGAATATGAATTTTGAATGTTATGTTTTCCATATCTAATTTACTAACTAATAATAATTATCGTTTATATATTTACTATAGTAGAAAATATTGCATTTCCTACGCGTGATAAAAACATTTTACGTTCGTGAAATTGTCCCATTCGACGCTAAGGACAGGTGTCTGCGGATCAAATTTTCACTCACGAAAAATCACTATTTTCATCTTTTTTAGCAAAATGTACTACTTTTGTATTGAATTACTACTATACAATAAAATTAAAATATTTTTTGTGTAGTTTTAGCTAGTGAAAAATTGGATAATTTATTTATATAGGGAAATATAAGCAAAATAGTTATTTATTGTACAAGATGGTAAAATTGTACTTTATCTTTGAGAGCGATTAAGCATCGAGATTTTTTTTTTTATTAATTAGTTAGACATGTTTAGCACACTAAATATGAAATATTCATTATTCAGACTCTTTGAATATCCGAAGATACCATGTCAACTATAAAGGAAGGAGATGAGGAAAATGGAAGGAAAGAGGATATAGGGACAACTAATTGTTTTAAATGATGATGTACATTTTCTTTAAATGCCTGAGGGGAAAATTCATCGGGAAATACAGAGGAGGGCATTGAGTTCCACAATTTGGCCACTCTATTAAATAGTCGTTCTGGAAGGACACAGTTCTACAACGAGATATTTGTACAACAAATGGATGAGATAACTCGGCAGCTCTTGTTTGTCGATTATACTGCTCACATGGTGGAAGGATATTTTGAATTTCCTTTGAGGAGAATTTGCTAAAGTTATATTTATAGTAGATTGACAATTCGGCCACATTTCTTCGGTGCTGGAGCGAATCAAGCTGGTCCCCGTAAGTTTGGTATTACCAATCAACCGTATTGCTTTTCTCTGTACAGAGTCTAGACATTTTATTGTTGATTGACAGGCAGACATTTTATTGCAGATTGACCTCCCCAAACATGACAGCAGTATTCCATACATGGACGAATAAAAGACTTGAAGATTAGCAAAATTTGCTCGGGATTGAAATACTTTTTACATCGACTCAAGAATCTTAGTTTTTGCATTGCAGATTTAGCGAGGTTGAACACATGTTTATTCCATTTCAGGTTATTTTGAATATCCACTCCAAGAAGTCTAACTGATTCAACTCCACGCAGTTCCTCGTGGTTTATCTTAATAGGGAAATTTTTATGTCACTCTATTCGTGAAAGACGGCAAAGTTTGGTTTTGTTTGGATTAAATGAAACAAGATTACGATCACCCCATTCCATTATACGATCCAGGTCTTTGTTGATTTAATCAATTAGCAGCTCTTTATCAGTGGTAACTGCCGTATGAGATCGAAGTTTGGGAGATGCATGTGATGCATGCAATGGGCTGTCATCAGCAAAACTATGGATTGGGTGCACTGTGGAAATAAGTAAATCATTAATGTACAGAAGAAACAAGGTTGGTGAGAGTGCAGAACCTTGGGGAACCCTAGAATTGGTTGTGAAAATATTGGATGTGATACCATCTAAATTAACATGAAATTGGCGTCCTGTAAGAAAACTATCCATGAGACATTAAGATGGTCTATGCCATAAGATTTTAATTTAGCAATGAGATTTTTATGCCACACTTTATCAAATGCTTTAGAAATGTCAAGTGAATTTCAAACTTCAAACTTTTTATTTTCATGGCTTGCTTACAGGATATATTAGTATTTTTGCATATCAATATAGAAACAATATTAAATTGTTTTTCTATGATAACATATGAAAAGTCTATTTTCATCAAGCTTAATATCCTGTGAAAATAGGTTCTTTTTCCACTAGTGTAAAAAAAATAACAAGTTGCAGTTGCTATGGTTTTTCATATAATTTTACAAAGTTTTTTAAACAACGCAACCATGAAAAAATAGAATATGAATTTTGAATGTTATGTTGTCGATTTCTAATTATATAATTTCTAATAAATATCGACTATATATATATATATATACTATCATAGAAAAAATTGCATTTCTTACGCAAGATAAAAACGTTTTTCGTTCATAAACATATCTCACTCGACGCTAGCGCGTCTCGTAAACAAATGTTTACTCACGGAAAAAACAATGTTTTCATCTCTTGTAGGAAAATATACTATTCTTAGTCTTTTAGCTCATAAAATCTTGTATGCACTACGTTACTGACCACAGGGTATTTACTACGACCATTAATCGACATCCATATCCGAGCCTGAGGTCTTCGAGGGGATTACGTCGTATTCCATGCGTAATAACCTCCTAACGCACTTGGTACATAAAAATGCATTAGTGATTAGAGTATTTCAGTTATATTTTTAACGTTGTTATTAAATAAAAGAACGCTCTCTACCACAGGATGTTGCCATAAGTGAGTGTAAAATTCTAGGTTCTAAAGATAAGTGAGGTAGTTTCTTACAATAATAACAATAAAGCAAACAACTTAATATAACATAGAAACTTTTTCTTTAGAGTTTAGGTATGGTTTCAGAAGATCCAGATTTACTATTGGATTAATCATGTACATATTTCATTTTGCACATATTTCATACTGTTACGATTCTACATAAACGTAATGAATTACAAAACCTTAATTTTCGATGTACAATATTTCAAAAATAAAACAAGGTAACATTTTTTACTTAGAAAAAGGGTCAACATGAAATACAAATAAATTACTTTATGAATCAAATCAACATAACGTAAAATAATTGAATATTTTAATATTTTCTCAAGGTTTCTAAAAAGTGACCCCGAAATTATGCAGAATTATATATAAGGAAATCCCTCTTGTAGAAATAAGTTAGATTTATTTTAATCTGCGATGGATGAAGTAAAAAGTGCGATATTGGAAATAGTTTAAGTGGAATGTGAAATGAATTAATTGTAAACAAAACTTTGTACCGTGCATATAAAATCGTGTAAATAGAAGTTATTTTGTAATTAGTTTTTGCAAATAAAGTTTTAAGTGTTATTAAGTAGAAACAGTTTGTGTATTATTTTGGAAGCTGGAAGCTTCTGCAATCAATCGTTGGAGTTTCGAAGCTGTTTGAAGAACATTCTAGATAGGAATATTGTTGCTGTATTGTTTTTCTATTGTGGAATAATTAAGGAGTTGAATACTTAATAAAACCTGGTGTTTGTGCTTACTAATGAGACAACATTTGAATTAAGAGACCCAAGAACGCCCTATGTAATGTTATGTTTAATTTTTCTTTTCTTATAGATCATTTACGGGTGATATTTCCGGAAGTAGAGAGTGCAGGAACTTAAAAAAAAATGCTCTTTTTCTAGATTTAATTACAAACATATTGAGTCCTATAATAACAACATCGCGTTTTGTCAAAAAATAGACATTTTTTCCCTAATTCGCCTACACTATTTGCTAATTTACAATTATTCATTATCTTTCAATTATCAACGGATAATTCTCACATTAACTCAAATACTTGTTAAAATAATTCCTAAGTTATTCATTAAAAATTCTTTCATATATATGGTTTAGTTCAAATACTAAGTTTGAATATATTCTTCAAAGAACATTAACCCACAGAAGTTAGCAATTGTTCAGTTTCGTAAGTGCCAAATTCTAGAAAATGTTTGTATGTGATTTGATTATTATGATTTAATAAAGAAAAAATTTGTGTCATGTTTATGTAATCTCAAATCTGTTTGTATATGTACATATTTGACCTATCCTTTATGATTTCAGTTAGTAATTGATAAGGTCTTTATTCATATTGTGATCATTTAGTTTGTTTTCTATTTACAAAACGAAATTTGTTTTTACAAAAAATAGGTTCGTTAACCATTAGAATATCTGAGTTAGCATCTTGTCATACAAGAATTTAAATATCTTAAGAGGGTAAAAGTTATTTTTGTTTTCGAAAATATTTTAGAGAAACCCTTCTTCAATTCTATTTATCGCACATCATAACAATAAATGACGCCGTACTTCGTTTGTTAATAGCTTAGATTAATAAAATTTTGTTCTATTTTTAAATCAAACTAGATTTTACTTCCTTTTAGAGTTTTTATCGAACATATAACACATAAACTAAATACGAGCTCACTTTCCGTCTATTACACTGGTTTACAAAAATGTTCTAAAATTAAAGCTTTGTAATATAAATAATTGAGTTGATTTTGAGATATTTTTAAATTTTTAATGTCGAAACTTTATTCAAAGTAAGCAGAAGCTTAATACCGAACCAATCAATCACTCCAGAGGTGATTGAGACATTAAATTTATCAGCGTTTTGAACTATAAAAAGATTAAATAAACTGCATGAATGACCGAAAAATGACAATATTGAAGGAATTTAAGGAGACCTCTAACCTTTCTATACTATTTGTTTAGTCAAGTTTAAACCAACATTCGCATATTATTCTTCTAGATTATTTTGGTTGAGAAACAGAATAAATTCTTATGATTGGCATTGAAGTAGCTTGCCAAAATTATTTTAAGGCGTTAAGAAATTCAATACAAATGTTATCAATTGTATCGGCTTCCAAAGTGGAATAATTTTGATAAATAGCAAAAAATAATGTCTTTGCTATTTGATATTAATTTAAACAATCAAATAATGCAAAATTCAGTATAGCACTAATAGTTTTATTCTGGTATTCTTTTGCATGTAAAAGATCAACCATAATTTTCAAAATCGAGATCATAAACTGTAAGACACCCACATACTTTTAATTTTAATTATACATACATGTATATTTTATATTATTCCACTTTGAGTCTTTATTTATTAACACAGTATTTTACACATATGTGCTAATTAAAAACTTAACTATACTAATAGACTATAAATTATTATAAACATATATACAAACAAACATATATAACTTTGATGTTCTGCTAGAAATATTGGATTTTTGCTTCTGGAAAAATAACACTTATTTTAAAGTACATACATAATCAAAATACATGAGGTCATAACAATTGTTATGATTTTTTCACTCAAAATCCACACTTATTTTAGAACTTTATTTAGTCTATACAATCGTTAATATACTAAATAAAATCGTGCATTCTTAAACATATGGTTATGCAACTGTCGACTTGAATTTCTATAAATTTTTATTTTTATCACATTTTCAAGAAATTCTTCTCTGATCACACTGCATAATATTTAAAAAGAAAAATATTTAATAGCCAGTAACAATGAGCTAACACCATTACATCTTACTGCACTATAGAGATCTATAATTTATTATCTGTTTTTTAAGACAATCGAAATCCGAAATTCGACGTCCACGCCATGCTGCCTGGGTAATGCTGACAGAATTAGGTTGGTGTATTGGAGACAAGCAGAGTAAAAACTGCTTAGTCAATGACGCTACATCACGGCGAATTGGCGCCTTACAACCAATGCGACTCAAGCGTCTGTTCTCCATGTCAGGGGCGGCTTGGAGCGGGCGTCTGTCTTGAATCAAGCGGCTCGCTATATAAACGTGTAAAAAGGTTGTTTCTGGTGACCTTAATATGCAGAACGGACCCATTCACGACAATTTGGGTTGGGCCTAAGGTCAACACCCTAACCCCGGAAAAAAACTAATATGTTAAATTTGGTTATCAGAATGAGAATAACAGACTCGGACAAAAAAACAGAATTCTACCTGGCGTGAAAAAGGACCAACTCTTATAAGTCTGGAAACAGGGGCTGAGAGGTATGGGATGGATATTATTGCTCTACAAGAAATTAGACAGCCGATAATCGGAAAACAAGATTTGGATAGTCACTCTCTATACTGTAGTGGTCATCCTTCTCGAAGAGAATTTGGTACTGGCTTTCTTGGTGGTGCACGCATACAAGAAGCCGTGATGAAATTCATCCCGGTCAGTGAGAGGATCTGCTACCTACGTGTACGTGGTACATATAACAATATTTCTCTTATTGCCGTGCATGCATCTACTGAAGCTAAGACCGTCGACGAGAAGGATGCTTTCTACATAGCACTGGAAGAGGTTATGAAACAAACGCCCACACGAGACTTCATTATGGTTCTTGGTGACTTTAATGGACAGGTTGGAAGAGATGAGAAGAGAATGAGAATGACTGAGTTTGCATTATCAAATAGTTTGAGAATTGCCAGTACGTTCTTTCCGCGTTGATCGATTCATAAACAGACTTGGGTCTCACCGAATGGAAACACTCGAAATCAAATTGATCACGTTCTAGTAACAGCACGTTTCTTTTCGAGCGTTCGGGATGTGCGATCCTTTAGAGGTGCATACATTGGAAGTGATCACTTCCTTGTATGTGCAACGGTAAAGTTCCACTTCCCAAATCCAGACATTCCAAAATTCAATCAACGGAAACGTTTTAACATCTCATCATTAAAGAATGCTGCAACAGAAGAGAGATATCAAATCCATATTGCCGAAACATTGGATAAATCAGAAACCATTAATGGAGACGTCGATAAGTCATGGTATTTGCTCAAAGATGCTGTTTTAAGCGCTGCTGAGGGAATACTTGGACGACCACAGAACCACTCCCAGAAGCCATGAATGGATGAAGGATGCCTTGACGCAATTCAATATAAAAGAGATTGCTATGTGAAGTGTCTACAAGGACGCAACACCAGGTCCACGAAAGAGAACTATAAACTGGCAAGACAAGCCGTTACAAAGCTATGTAGACGAACGAAGAGAGAATGGTGGAAGAGACAGTGTGAGGAGATTGAAAGCTTCAATAAGGAACATCAATCGCGTAACTTCTTTCAACAGGTTAAAACCTTAAAGAAGGACCCTCAAACTAGATCGACTGCTATTCAAAACGAAGATGGGGAGCTACAAGTAGACCTTAAAATATTTAAGATACTTGGACCGCTTATTTTGAGAATCTTCTCAACTTAAGTGACCAACAAGTCGGGCGACGAGCAAAGCTTATTCGTGCGTCAAAGGTACATGCAGAAGAACCCACCAGAGAGGAATTCGATGCGGCGCTGTCAAAATTAAAATGCAATAAAGCACCTGGTATCGACGATATAACATCCGAAATGATTGTACATGGTGGCGAAACTCTATCCTTAAGATTGTTTGAACTTGTTCTGAACTGAAACCATGCCACAGGACTGGAACACAGCTATGCCAATACCAATCCATAAAAAAGGTGATCGCCTACAATGTGCAAACTACAGAGGAATCGCTCTCCTCTGCACAGCATATAAGATCTTTTCCTACATTTTGCTATCCAAAATCAATCCTTTTGCTGAACAACTGTTTGGAGAATATCAGTGTGGTTTCCGGCGGGGCCGAGGTACCACCGATGCACTTTTCTCGATAAGGATGATTTTGGAAAAGTGTCGAGAGTTCAACATACCTGTGCACCAACTTTTCATTGATTTCAGGCAGGCCTACGATTCTCTCGAACGAGAGACTCTATGGTCTGCTCTGGTGTCAATGGGAATTCCTGGTAAACTGGTATCACTATGCAAAATGACAGTACAGAACTCTCAATGCTGTGTACGAGTAGAGAACGAAATATCAAAGTTTTTTAAAGTCGACTCCGGTTTAAGACAAGGTGATGCTATCTCTCCTATACTTTTTAATCTAGCCTTAGAATATGTGTGCCGTCAAAAGAAACTACCGACTAATAACAATATCTTGTCAATAAACTCAGTACAGATGATTGCTTACGCCGATGATGTTGTCATCCTCAGCCGAAGTGAAGTTGCTATGAGACTTTCAAGTCGCTTGAGAGTGGTGCTTGGAAAATTGGTCTGCAAATTAACTACAATAAAACCAAACATATGAATGTTTCAAGAGAGGCTGAGATGAAAGATTTGATGTGCGGCGATGAACGAATTGAGGGAGTTGAATCTTTTAAATATTTGGGATCAATGCTTGACTCAAACAACAGCATACTTACAGATATTAAAGCTCGAATCGCTGCAGGTAATCGAACTTTCTACTCAATTAAACCTCTCCTTGGATCACCGTATGTATCAACTAACACCAAGCTCAAGTTATACAAGACATTGATTAGACCGGTTGTGATGTATGGGTCACAAACGTGGACCCTTACACAAAATGACGAATCGCATTTATCTGTATTTGAGCGTAAGAGCCTACGCTACATTTTTGGTCCACTTAAGACAGACGATGGAGAGTATAGAACCCGGTATAACTTTGAGATCAGAGACCTTCTTGAGGGTCCTGATATAATAGGTTGTATCCGTTCTAATAGGATTGCTTGGTTTGGGCATGTTCTACGAGCCGATTCACAGTCTGGAATGATTTGAAAAATGTACGTTAGTACCCCAGGGAGTGGTAGACCGCGAGGAAGACCACGACTACAATGGGAGACCGACGTAATAAACGACCTTAAAAAAATCGGCTGCCATGGTAATTAGGTCGCTGTTGCGGACGACCGTGGTGAATATTCAAAGCTGATTAGCTTGGCAACGCTCCTACATGGAGCATGAACGCCTTAAAAAAAAAAAAAAAAAATAGAAAGCTGAAATTTGTTGAGGCTATAGTTTAAAATTTTTCCTAAAAGTTAAGATAAATTAAAATAACAAACTCAAAAATGGTAAAACATTGCCTTTTGCGTTTGTTTTCATTTCAAAAGCTCAGGGTCTCAACCTCTGAACTTAAACAATTTGTTTTTTAAGTTTTGGATAGATTTATGTTGGTAGCTACGTGTGCAAAAGTTTTCATTTTTGAGCTTGGTCATTTTCATTTAGATTTAGGGCAACAAAGTTTAGTAAATTTTTAAAACAGCTGATTTTTCAAGAACCTGGAACGCTAAGGTTGTCATTTGGAAAAAAATGATAGAAATATGTTCAAATATTCAACATTTATAAATTTTATTAACAAATTATGATACAAACGGAAGTTATAGTGCCCTAGATTATTCGACTTTTTAAGCTCTAGCCGCTTAACCGGTACCCGGATATGGCCAGTTCGCGAGCTTGTCCAAGAGATTATTTGCCGCAACATACACAGAAAGTTTTTTTTGTGTAGGTAAAAAATTGCGACCGTGAGAGTGCCGCTAAATTCCGTTATATCTCATATCGTTATGTATATATATGTATAGGGTCATTCCATTGTGACCAACGTAACATTTTTACCCTTTTAAACTCATACTTTTGCCTATTATTCATAAAAAAACATTGTTATTTTATGAAATTTATGTTATTTTATGCTATTATGCAGGTAAGAAATACACTATCAATGAAAAAAGCAGTAAATTAAATATATATTAAGTAATAATAACAAAATTCAGTGCTGTGACCAACGTAACAAAAAAAGTACCACAGTAAAACTTACTCATACTTTCAAAGCAATTTCTCTGAAAGCATGTCTTCAATAAACTCAAATTTAGGTTTGTATAAAGCACAAGTTATTTGTTTTTAAATATGCATATGTTTTTTTATAAATGCTAAATACAATAAGAGGTTCCCTTTAAAAAAATTGTGTGACCAACGTAACGTGACCAACGTAACAGAGAAAAAACACATAAGAAAATAATGTTTTTCTAACAACAATTTTATTACTTATTTATTTTTTTCCATCTTTTATACAATTTATTTGTTTACTTTCTATCTTTGGTATCAATAATGACGGGCAATTTTCCAATTAGATTAATTTTTCCACACGACATAAACTTCATTGAGGTTTATGTTTCCATGGAATGACCCTATATTATGCATATAAATATATAATTTTTTTGTTTTTTGTTTTTCCGTTATCATATATAGTCGTTTGGCACCAAAATTTTAACCGAAATGCCGAGATCAGACACATTGCAATAGGTAGATTTTTATATGAAATCTACCTAAAATTCCGATGTTACTGGAATTATTAACGCTCTTTGAAATAACAAAATGGTATTAAAATGTTTAACCCCTCTCCACTCCCAGCAAGTGTTAGAAATATTCTATACTAGGGGTGGAAAGAAACTAAGCGAAAAGCCTCTATTTTCACAATTATTGAAAAACTTGGCCATTGCAAATTCCAAAATATGTTTTCGATGGAACATGATTTGGGGCCGTCTAATATGATACCTTACTTAACTTGGTAAAAATATAATTTTTTTAAGGTTTCCCATAACAGCCCTCTCAAAAAATACCCAAGTTCAGTCATGTTATTTTATCTACCTAGTTTTATACTCGTATCAAATTTTACAATTTATGAGATAATTAGTGGTAAGAGACAGACGTTCGAGTAAAATTTTCTGTATTGAGTTTTTAGGTGAAGTACTAAAATGTTTATGATAGATGTTTATGATATGTTAATATATTCTTTCAAAAGCTTCAGAAACTCCAACGGTTGATTAAAGAAATTTCAGAGTCCAAAATGATACACAAAATACTTTTATTAAATAACACTTAAAACTTTATTTACAAAAACTAATTTAAAAATAACTTCTTCAATTTACACGGTTTTATATGCATGATACAGCGGTTCGTTTACAATTAATTAATTCTGCCTAAAAATACCTGCTACAATACTAAATTCTGTACAATCTAGAAAAATCGATCAACTGATCGTTATTCTAAACATCATTAATCCGGAATGTTCCATAAACCAAATAACAAATAATATTTATTTGTCACCTAACTGTAAAACACAATTATGTGTTTCATAATCATTATTGTTTTTTATAACCATCCTGTTGATGATTGTTGATTATGGATTTGATTTCGTAATTTTGTACAGCTTGCCTTCACTTATGTTGAATTGAATAGAATTTTGTGTTATTTTCGATATGATTTTGTTATAACCGTAGCAATATAAAACATTTAATTTTAAAGATTAATAGGGCTATTCCGATAGTCATGTCATATCAAACGCTGAAAAATAATTTCGTGTCGTACCGACTCTAAAATGGTATTCTGTTAGTCGTACGAAACGACAAATTTTTCACCATCACCTTATTCACCACTAATAAAAATTGTAAATTGACAGATAAAATCTATCAAAAATCAAAAATTTTTGAATTTTTGTTTGAATATTTAATAATAATAAAAGTTATTTTCTTGTAATGCCATTATTTTTTGTGTTTTAAAATTAAATGTTGTATAATAACATAGAAATAAATTATAAAAATGTTATTATTTTTATTCACTTATATTTTGTAGCACAGAGGAATTAGTATTTATAATTTAATATACATATTGCAAAGGAATTATTTATATTAAATTATAGTTTGGCGAATCGCAGTGTCAAAAACCAAATATTACTTTAATTTTATCATTTCCTTATTTTATTTTAATTTTAAAACAAACATTTCTTCAATTTAAATATTTTTCTAAAGATTCGTAGCCAAAAATTGATTACTTTTTTTGACATATAAAGACGTGTCGCACGACTCTCAGAATATTTTTTTTTTTATCTTTGTCGTATTTGACGAAATTTGTCATATCGAACCGCCTATCAGAATACCATTTTCATTTTGTCGTGTCGTACGACTCTAAATACGACTGTCAGAATTATCAAAAAAAATCTAAAACTTCGGTTCTCCTAATTGACATAAAAAAGATTTCGATAGTGTTAACCACCAAATTTTGTGAAATAAATTTAAAAAAATTGGGCTAAAGGGAAATGCATATAAAATGTTTCTCTGTTACTTCAAAAATGGAAATAATTCGTTCAAGTTAATGCGGAAAATATGCACCAAATATTGATAACGGCTGCTGTTCCTCAAGCTTAGGTCCCTTAATTTTCTCATTTATTAACAGCATTTTCTGCTTAAATTTAAAAAGAATGTTACAACTGTTTGCACATGACGCATATTTAGTAATTGGCAAACATACTTATCCTGTCCTACATTAGCCAATGCAAAACGATGATGAGGTACTGCACGCTTAGATGAATGACAAACAAATTGATAATTTACACAAAAGATCAATTTTGCCCTTCCAAGTTATATATTAAAATCACTATATTTCCATTCCGTACTATCATCATAACCAATATTGGACCCTGCATCATCTTTACCTCTTACTCGTTAACTGCAACTAGTTCTGAACCGAGCCATTAAAAATATTTACAAACTGAAATTCCGATCCCACACAATCAAGTTATACAAGGACAACGTCTTAGCAATAACGGAAATGTACAACTACGAAATACTACTCATCATCTATAAAATAAAAAATAATTCGACTAAACCAACGTTTAAATTTACACCAAATGATCATTATCACGATCATGCAACACATTTTGCACTAGTATATAGGCCAGTTTTCACAAAAAGTAAGATTAATTAAAGCAGCATTCGCTGAAGAATATAAAAAAAATATATAACGACGACCTATTTCGATTTTTACTCTAAAGTAAGAATATTCATATTTAAAGAAATTCGCTAATGATTTGCTATTTTATTTCGATCCCGGCCTTTAAATTAAATCAATCATAAAAGCATTTATGTGGACTAAAAGTCAGTCAATAATATTGTTGAAATAAATAAATTAATGTTAACTTACACACACTAATAAGAATAACAAATCAAACATCATGCATTATATAATTTTGTTTATATAAAATATAATTGTACATAAAGTACCGCTTATTTAATTTAAATTTAATTAAGGTTTTGTTATGATAAATCTTTTACTTTATGTTCATTATCATTTTGGCTACTATCAAATAAACATTTAAATTTACTTCCAATAAATATTTTAACATTTTCCCAGTTAATTGCTTTGTTGCGTGATGCGTCACACAATATCAATCAATAATGCATGTTTCTGTCTACATAAATGATGAACATTTATGTTTGTAAAGCTTAGTCATAGTCATAGGTATAATACGGTTGTTCAAATTTATCGAAGGTGGAATTATTGTCTGTAATTGTAGAGAAATGGTTATTGAGATGATATAGGGAAATGGTTTTACTTGCATTTTTTTTATTGAGATATGGAGAATTTTTAGTTTGTGTACGATGAAAGGGATAATAAAAAAGGAAACAAGAGATGGAGAATATTTATACTCGATCATTTGTTCGGTCAGAGGGCACTATTTACTTTTAAATTAAAGAAAAAAAAACATTAATGTAAATGTTGATACAAGTGATGAGATCAATAATATTAAAACTCATAATTGCATCTGGTTGAAAATATATTAAAATTGTTAATTTATTTCCATATAAATAAAAAAAAAAATTGTAATCGAAGGACGAAGTACGTCAATTAATTTATTTTTGATCTGAAAGTGACTTAGAAGAAGGATATTGTTGTTTTGCTGTACCGGTTGGTAAAAGAGGATTGGATCCATAGTGGTTGAAAGGAAGGTGTAAAGGATAACTGTAGGTTGGCGTTATATTCAGAATGTTAGCAATAAATCGAATTTTGATTTGGAACGAGGAGACGGAATTGACATTAGTTGGTCTTCAATATTTACGAAGGACAACAATTGTTAATGTTATTGCATCTGGATAATTTAGTGAAGATATTATACCAACTGTTGGATTCAATATGAGAAAAGCTAAAAGGGGGGATGTAACAATCGAAGTTTGGGGATATTGGTGGACAACTAAAAATTCGTATTTCAAATGTTTTTTTTTCGAGGCCGTTACATTTTTATAATTTTTTAATAATTTTCAATTATAGGGTATGGTGATTTTCTTTATCACGTTATAAAAAAGTATAACCACGATAAGAAAAAAATCGTGATACCGAATAACCACACCAAATTGAATAAAAGGGGCGACAGTGTATTATCGAACACCAGATGCTTTCTCACTCTAATCAAAGACTTACGTTTCGTCCATATACTTCAGTTTAGTTTCAAAATTGTAGGTTTACATAGAGAAACAAGTTTATCTGGAATGTCGAATTTTATCACGGATTATTGCGGCTCACTTTCTTATTTAAAATAAGAATGATATTTGCTAATGTTGTTCTTACATTTTTGTCATGGATTACGTTTTGTAAAAACCACACTGATAGCCATCGGAGGCATGTTCCACAAAAGAAATGAGTTGTGCAAATTTATTATTAATTAAAATAACATACTGTTAGCAGACCATTGCCACGATAATTGGCACAGACCAGGTCTTTCTCCATTTAGTAGGAAACTTTTCTTCATCCCTGATTACAGTAATCAAATTTTACATAAGTGATCCCTCTTTCCTTAACCTTATCCACTTCTCTAACTATCAGGTATGAATAAAAATCTGTCGGGAAAAAATCTTACTTGAAGCTTTTGTTTATAAATTGTTTACGTTCTGATCTCTACATCTTGAGAATTTCAGACTAACCTTTGAGTTGCTTGATTTGAGACAGACTTCAATCGTTAGCGAGTATGGTTTTCAGTATCATTGAAAATAATCAGTACTTTTTAGTATTTGCAAACAAGGGTAATGAAAATACTCATAGTACATGTGTTGGCTCTTCTAATAATTAAAGAACCATCAGCTTAAGAAGCCATAAATTTTATGCAGACGAAGTTAAAATGGTTTTCATGTAAAAGAATTGCAAAAAACGGCAGAAAGTGGACAATTTTGTGAGTAATTTAGCTCAACTAACTCAGGAGATCATGTGAATTTTGGTAACTCGAATTCAATTAAGGTTTTTTCTTAAAAAAATCTTCTACAAGTTCGGTCACACAGGCGAATATGGGACACATTTAAATGTTGATGTTGGATAATTTATAAATTGAAACTTCTCTATCACTTATTTACTTAAGTTGAATCAGTCAACCGTGCCGCAATTACACTATTGTTATTTGTGTTTTTTTTTTTTGAATTTTTGCATTAAGTAGCAGAACTGTACTATTGGGACTTCTTGTGAGTGATTCGGCTAATGTATGGGAACACGTTATGTATGCTCGTTTGTTCATATGTGTTTCATCTGGAAATTTTTTGCAACTGATTTAAAAAAAATCTCGATTTATTTCTTACATCATTTTCAAACAACAAAATTATATAAGATAACTTTAAGACAATAAACAACAACTTTACTTTCGAAATTTCAAACTAATGGTAAATTTCCTAATCAAAAAAAACCGGCTGACATCAAAAAATTAATTAAACAAAATTTCAATTTTCTCACCTAAAAATGGTTCATTCTCTTCAATTAGTATGACATCAAAATCGCTTAGATAATCACTTGCAGGATTTGAACGTGGTATTATTCTCCAATTCGATATTTTAAATCCATTTAATGCAGATTTTAAATAATTTTCTCGCGCTGCCGATTTATAATATCCATTAAATGCAACAATATATTCATTTTGTATAACTTTTGTTATAAATTTTACTTCAACCCTATGTGTTGTTGAATTTTTACATGGTTCTTTTTTATTTATATTATTGTTATTATTATTAATTGTAGCAACAAATGTAAAAACATAGAAATATAAAATTAGCCATGATCGTATATTAATATTACGTATCATTATATAAATAAATAAAATAATGATATATAAATTTATTATACACAAAACACTTTAGTATTAATCACATATCAAATAAAATAAACTTAAAATAACAAAGCATTGCGATATTCGGAATCATTTTTCTTTTATTACTATAATAAATTTATTTCGTTTCGGTTTATTCTTGTTTTTAATAAGTTAAAAATAATTAAGTTCACTTTAGAAGCTTTCATATTGCGTTTTAATTACACTTGTTTTATTTTATAATAATTTCACACTTTTTAACATCTTTAATTTTAAAACTGAGCCCACCGATTTAGATTGTAATTGGATTATAGAAAAAGAAGAAACTATTTAAATTAATTTAATAAAATTCAATTATAAATAAATATTTTTATCCCTTTCAGTAAACTTTTGTGATTTGACAGATACAAAATGATTTTATTTATGTTGGTAGACTTGTTAATAATTATAACCAATTTTTGGATATTGTGGGTATTGTTGATAGTACAAAAATCAAATGTTATTTGCGCCATTTGTAATGTCATATGGTTGTAAATTGTTTCACAACTGATAATTTTATGTGGTTTTCTTATCTCTGTTAATAATATTCAAAAACTAAAAGTTCGTTTATTATTATTAAGATGAATCAAACCAAACAAAAGTTTGGTAAAACGCCTGGTGTACCGGTTAAAAAAATTAAGTAAGATTTTGCAAGATTTTATATTGTGAAAAACGGTTTATCTTATATTTTCAATATTAATCGAAACTAATTTTTGTTTTATTAAACTACAGATTAAACGATGATGATGATAATGAATATGAAGGAGGATTTGAAGCGGAGCTAGCAAATATGGATATGATGGAACTTGAACAGGAAATTCTGACTGGGCTTGGGCCTGAAACAGAACAAACTTGTGTAAAATGGGCTAGACCTGCTCCACCGAATATTCACCCAGATATTGATACTATAACGTTCCAACAAATAGATGTTGATCACTATACTGGAATAGCGATGTCAGGAATGCCTGGCCCACAAGTAAATTGATTCATTCTCTTAAATTACCGAACTGTTTATATGAATTATTTATTTTAGATGGGGCCTGCTCCAAAAATGCGAATGTATGGTGTGACAATGGATGGAAATTCAGTTTGCTGTCATGTCCATGGCTTTGTTCCATATTTCTACATATCAGCTCCACAAGGATTTGATAATACACATTGTCAACCGTTTAAACAAGAAATGAATAGAGCAGTTTTAGCAGATATGCGGTCTAATCCAGATAACGTGCAAGAAGCCGTACTTGAAGTTTGTTTAGTTCGAAAGAAAAATTTGTATGGATATACCGGTGATGAATTATCGTTATTTATCCGTATATCTGTACTTTTACCAAAATTTATTGCCGCTTCGAAACGATTACTAGAAAGAGAAACAATTTATTCTGCTTTTGATTTTCAAGATTGCCGTTCATTTGAAACTAATATTGATTTTGATATTCGTTTCATGGTTGACACTGGTGTTGTAGGATGCAGCTGGATTGAACTGCCTAAAGGAAAATGGAGATTACGTAGAAGAAATTCAAATCCAAGCATTGAATCTCGTTGTCAAATCGAAGTTGACGTTGCGTGGGATGAATTTATAGCTCATGAACCAGAAGGAGAGTGGTCCAAAGTGGCACCATTTCGTATATTAAGTTTTGATATTGAATGTGCCAATAGAAAAGGTATATTTCCAGAACCACAACATGATTCGGTAATACAAATTGCAAATATGGTCATTCGTCAAGGAGAAAATGAACCTTTCATTCGAAATGTGTTTACATTAAATACATGCGCAGCAATTGTTGGTTCGCAAATATTTTCACATCAAAGAGAAACAGAATTACTCGAACATTGGTCGAATTTCATTAGAGAAGTTGATCCAGATATTTTAACTGGCTACAATATAAATAACTTTGACATTCCATATTTATTGAATCGTGCATCTACGTTGAAAGTTAAAAATTTCGATTATCTAGGTAGAATAAAAAATATACGATCTGTTATCAAGGATACTGTGATACAGTCGAAACAAATGGGCAGACGAGAAAATAAGTTTGTTAATTTTGAAGGTCGGGTGCCGTTTGACTTACTATTTGTTCTCCTTCGGGATTATAAATTAAGGTCGTATACATTGAATGCAGTAAGTTATCATTTCCTTCAAGAGCAAAAAGAAGATGTTCATCATAGTATTATAACTGATTTACAAAATGAAAGTGACCAAACAAGAAGACGGTTAGCCATGTATTGTTTAAAAGATGCCTACCTTCCAATACGTTTATTAAATAAACTAATGTGTATTGTTAATTACATGGAGATGGCAAGAGTAACAGGAGTACCTTTGGAATGTTTGTTAACCCGAGGACAACAAATCAAAGTTGTAAGTCAATTGTTAAGAAAAGCAAAAGAAAAGCAATATATTATGCCAACACATACAGGCCAAGGTTCTGATGACCAATTTGAAGGTGCAACTGTAATTGAACCGAAGAGAGGATACTATGCAGATCCAATATCAACCCTAGATTTCGCTTCACTATATCCAAGTATAATGATGGCACATAACCTATGTTATTCAACATTAATTCAACCAAATCTAAAGGATAAATTAAATATAACCGAAGATCAAATTACTAAAACGCCCTCAGGGAATTATTTTATAAAAGCAACGGTTTGCAAAGGTTTACTTCCCGAAATTCTAGAATCGTTATTAGCTGCTCGTAAAAAGGCAAAAAACGATTTAAAAATTGAAACTGATCCATTTAAACGAAGTGTTTTAGATGGAAGACAATTGGCTTTAAAGATTAGTGCGAATTCTGTTTATGGTTTTACAGGAGCACAGGTTGGAAAGCTTCCATGTTTAGAAATATCAGGAAGTGTTACATCATATGGCCGAATGATGATAGAGCAAACAAAACATGAAGTTGAACAACATTATAGTATTGAAAATGGATATGATAATAATGCCGTTGTTATTTACGGTGACACTGATTCGGTTATGGTCAAATTTGGGGTTAAAACGTTAGAGAAAGCTATGGAATTAGGAAGAGAAGCAGCTGAGATGGTTAGCAAGAAGTTCGTCAGTCCAATTAAATTGGAATTTGAAAAAGTATATTATCCTTATTTGCTTATCAATAAAAAACGTTATGCTGGTTTGTATTTTACACGCCCGGATAAGTTTGATAAAATGGATTGTAAAGGTATTGAGACAGTTCGTAGAGATAACTCTCCATTGGTTGCAAACTTGATTAACACGTGTTTACAAAAGCTATTAATTGATCGAAACCCAGATGGAGCGATTGCTTACGTTAAACAAGTTATCTCTGATTTGTTATGTAATAAAATAGATATATCACAATTGGTTATTACTAAAGAGCTTACCAAACACGATTATGCTGCAAAACAAGCTCACGTAGAATTGGCGAATAAAATGAAAAAACGAGATCCAGGAACAGCTCCAAAACTTGGAGATCGGGTTCCTTATGTGCTGACAGCAGCAGCGAAAAATACTCCAGCCTATATGAAAGCAGAAGATCCGATTTATGTTTTAGAAAATAGTGTTCCGATTGATTCGAAGTATTATTTAGAAAATCAATTGTCGAAACCGTTGCTTCGGATATTCGAACCAATCTTAGGAGATAAAGCAGAATCAATATTATTGAGAGGTGAACATACGCGTACGAGATCTGTTGTTACATCTAAAGTCGGTGCCCTAGCTGCGTTTACAAAAAAGAAAGAAACGTGCTTAGGGTGTAAAGCGGTCCTTACGAAAGAGTATGAAACAAAACCATTATGTCAATATTGCAAAGAAAATGAGGTTACAATTTATCAAAAGGAATTAGCAAGTCAACGATTGTTAGAAAATAAATTTTGTCGTTTATGGACAGAATGTCAAAGATGTCAAGGATCAATCCACGAAGAAGTTTTATGTACTAGTCGTGATTGTCCAATTTTTTATATGAGAACGAAGGTACGAATGGAGCTAGATTCACAAGAAAAAAGGATGGAGCGGTTTGGATTACCATTATGGTGATAACATTCCTTAAATTTGTTTTGTTCTCCGTAATAAATTAATAAAGCTAAGCGTTTTTTTATTGTTGCTTATTTGAATTGAAAAACCATATGTGTTATCATTAAAAATTCTTCTGATTTGAATACATTTTAGATAATAATAAAAACTTTGAAATTTATTGTTCGCTTACAATTAGGTTACGACAAAGTCGTATACCGGCATCGTATTCAAGCCAAAGTATTGAATTCAAGTCAACATTTTTGAATTCTTATCTTTACTATTTCGTTTTAGCATTTTTTTTTTTTTTTTTTTTTAATAAAATGTGTTGTGTAATAGGGTTTAGAATATGTGTCACAACAACACATAAATACCTTTTAAGACCTAGGTCTAGACCTGGGTCCCACAACAACTGGCGTTCTAAGGTGTAGATTAACGCTTTTTTAAACATCTGTGGGTTGAAGCCACCTGAGACTAAGTGTTCCGGCAAACTATTCCATTTGTACGCAGTTCGGACAAAGAAGTCTCTCTGCCAGTATGACAGCGCGGTATCTTTACCGTTTCACTGGTTGCGGCAGCCGATTGCCGAGTGGAACGGGGATAAGAATAAGTTTGAGGCATGATGCCGCTGATTTCATCTGAGCACTGCTGATGACGATATTTGTAAAAAACAACGAGGTCAGCGTGCGACGATGTTGTACGATGTGCAACAGTGCGACGATGTTGTAGGGAATCAAGTTTTGATGTCAAAGTTCGATCACCTACAATTCGTATAGCTCGCTTTTGAACAGAGTCCAAGAGGGCCAAGATAGAAACAGAGGCAGCACCCCAAACTTGACAGCAGTACTACATACAGGGACGAATATAGGACTTATAAACATGGAGCAATTGGTAAGGAGTGAAAAATTTTTTGCATCTATTTAGGAGGCCGAGTTTTTTAGACGCGCTTTTTGCCATCGCCATTACATGATCGTTCCAGAGTAGGTCATTTGAAACTGTGACACCCAATAAACGAATGTTTTTACATTCACCTATTGGTTCATCACACATACTAAATAAAATATCTTTGGGGAACTCGGTCTTTAATCTGGAAACAATCAACAGCTGTGTTTTGGTGGAGTTGAAATTGACAAGGTTTTGGTCACCCCAGTCGGCGACTTTATTCAGGTCTTTGTTCACGTTTATGGCAGCGTCTCTCCGGGCAGGATTAATTCGTTCGTGCATTTTACCTTTTGAAGGAAGGGGCTCGAACGACTTGTGCAGAGTACTATCATCTGCAAAACTATTTATTGGGTTACTGGTGATTTTCAAGAATTCGTTGATATAAATCAAAAATAGGGTTGGGGACAATACTGAGCCTTGGGGTACACCAGCGTTAATTAGTTTAGACTCAGAAGAAAATCCGTCTAAGGCGACCGAAATGTATCGGTTGGATAGAAAATTTTGAATCAGCTTCACAACATTGGGATGAAAACCGTACGCAACGAGCTTGTTGATTAAGTTGGCATGCCAGACTCGATCGAATGCCTTGGAGATGTCTAAAGCGATAACGTATGTTTCACCACCTTTATCAAGTATGCTGTTCCAACAATGCGCTACATAGTTTAATAGATCGGTAGTTGATCTTTTGTTTCGAAAACCGTATTGGCTGTCGGATATTAAATGATTTTCTTCCAGAAATTTTGAAATATGTGTATTAATATAATGCTCATAGACTTTGGATAGGACCGATAGTAAGGCTATTGGCCTATAATTTGAGATATCGGATTTTGGTCCCTTTTTGGGGACGGGCCGGACATTTGCCAACTTCCAGCACGAGGGAAATATACCAGATTTGTAGGATTGGTAGAATATTTTAGTTAAAGTTGGTTCAAGTTCTTTGGAAAAGGTTTTTAAAATAATGGGTGGAATATTGTCCATTCCTGATGCTTTGTTGATGTTTAACCCCTTTAAAAGTTTAGCGACTATTTTGGGTTTGAAGTGAAGTTCATTCATATTAACTCCTGAAGACTGGATTTGGGGCATTTCTTTAGGAGTTTCCAAAACAGTGGAGTTCAGAGCAAAGCGTTCAGCGATCAAGTTAGCTTTTCTTGCGGGATCATTGACGATTAAATCACCATCAATAATAGGGGGAATAGAAAAGTTTGTACCAGAATTTAAAGAATTAATGGCACTGTAGAAACTCTTGTCAGAAACAGACATAGACGTAAGTTTTGAGGCTTTCGCTCTGTCATTTCGGACTTTTCGTTTGAGATAATCTGATTAGATATTTTGTTGGCCTTTAGATATTGGGATCGATTAGTGGGAGTTTTGTTATGAATCCAAATATTAAATGATCTACGTTTGTTTCTAAGTGCCGTTTTGGCAGCTTTCGAATACAAGTATTTTTGTTTGGGTTTTACTATGGAGAAAGGGACAAATTTATTGATAGCAAATTGGATGGTTTCTGTAAAGTTTTGGGCAGAAACATTTACATTGTCAGTGTAAAAACAACGACGGTCGAAAGGGAAACCATGGAAAAAATTTTGAAGACCACTCTTATCCATTTTTGAGTAGTGAAATATTTTACGGGGTTTGGAAGCTGTAGTTTTCAGTAAATCAGTTTTGATAACTGATGACATTAAATAATGATCAGAATTTCCAATACTACCTTTCGCGACATCGACACTCGTAATATCTGGCATTGTGGTAAGATAGAGATCTAAAAGAAAACTATTATCACCGCCATTACGGGGAGTGAAAGTCGGGCTTTTAACAATTTGGAATAGGCCCTGAGACGCGGCAAAAATTTCTGCCAGTTTTCCACTATTGTCAACATCGTCGGTCGATTTGGAGAATTCCAACCATGATTTGTTGTGGACGTTGAAGTCACCGGTAACGATAACTTCACAATTAGGGGACTTTGCTCTAATCTCGTCCATAATTTTTGTCAATATATTAAAAAAGTTTGGGTTACGTTTGTTGGGGGACCGGTATAAAGCTATTGTAAATAAAGTCATTTCTGGAAGACAAATCTTTAAAACCATTGTATTGAAACCGTCACCGTGTAGTTCAAAATTTGGAAAGCGCGTGTACGCAACACTCTCATGAATGAATGCGCATACGCCCTGATGGAGTTTGAAAGCTGATTCGAGCCTATATTTGGAATTAAGCGATTCTATAAAGAGAAAATTTTCAGAAACTTGTGTTTCTGTAAGGAATAGAATGCTCGGTTTGTCGTGCTCAAGATGATGTTGCACGTGGTCATGGTTAGCGTTCAATCCGCAGATGTTTTGAACATGTATTTTAAAATTTTTTATTAATTCATATATGTTTTGTCCCTGCAAATTCCGTGGACATGCCGCTTTATGGGCGGGTGGATTGTGCAAATTTGCTTTACCACTTGCAGACTTATTTTTTTTTCGGTTGTACTGCCATATATATATCAAAATGTTTATTTTATTTTTTTATGTTTTATTTTAAAATGGATAACTAAGTAAAAAATCCTATCATACTACAAAATATGACATATGCCAATATTTCATGATAAGATGAAGAAATAATAACAAAATAATAAGTGAAAAACAAATTGTGAGAAATTTGCAGAAAACAAAACAAAACTAAATGCCAATAATCCAGCTGATGCAGCGCACCCCAGACGCACCGCCCACCATCTCAATCGAGGCACAAAGCCCACACATAACTACGTGTTGGTCCGATTCCTCGGAAGAGCTAATGAGCGGTACCGCTACGGAACGCTGCCCAGCTAAGACTGGACGTGCTGCCGTTGACTAATTAAAGTTCGTCCGCCAGCACCCTAAGATATCATCTTGGCTAATGACATCTCCTTCCATTGCCAGTGGTATGTGATATCTCACGCTAACTCATATGTCAATGGCAGGGACTGGAGTACGCAGGGTAGTCAGACCCGTAGATCAACATTGATCATAATCGATCAAAATCGATCCCTCCTGCGTAAGGACATAAACATACATTTAAGTTATCTGCGAAAGAAAACACCACCACAATAATCAATCAAATCTCAAAAATGTACCCATCCTGGAAACAGAAATCAGTATAAAGGACAACAAACAAAGCGATCAATACTACAACCACCGAGGAGTAGAAGTAAAGGTAACTTCCTCATTATCTTAAGAGTGCTACTTCACCTGTAAAAGATATACAACCGTATTACTTAAATCTTCTATGATCTATCGAATGTTTCTGCTATTCTATTTTTTGTATGAAATTTAATAACGCGAGAATAAAATTTCATACAAAAAATAGAAAGCATAAATGTTCGATATTAGATTTTACTGAATAGACCCCAATGTTGGAAACAATAGTAAAATATTTAAAAACTTGAAAAATTCTATGAGCTCTACTTATGGGTGAATTAAATTGAATTCCGATTGGGGTGGGTCTAAACTTTATTACGCTATTTTAACTTAATTGGAATTAAATTTTATAATTACATAAATAGGTATGCTAACTAATAATAATAAAAAACACAAGTTTACATAAAAATTAAACTGTACTACCATGAAAAGTTTAATCGGTAACGCAGATTTCAATTTAATTATCTACAACATATAAAGGCTTTGTAGTAAAAGTACCAAATTAAAGGTATAATTGTAATTAGTTATCATGATCATGAACAAATATTTTTAATAAAACGTATTTGTACTTTGTAGTCTTAATTTTTTTGTGACATACATATTTAAAAATTCATTAAATTTTATCCAAACGAAAATTGCGGCATAATTATATTGGCATGATCTAATGATATAAAATTTAATTAATTTACAAGAAAATATGTTAATGTTAGTTACGAAAATGATTTTGTTTTTGGAAAAAGTGATAATAAATTAACAAACAATCTTCTACGTTTTCGACTGGGAGGTGGCATCTCCTGTAATCCGGCTTCTCGGAGGTCAAGTTGTGGGTTGATTTGAGGTCGGGGGTTCTGTGTACTGAAGATGTCATGTAGACGGAACGTCCGCACTAAGCTTATCATCAATATGGGTACCATAGAGGAGTCTAAGGTATTCAGGTTAGCCAAGGAGGGACGCAACGGGCCAGGGGTGAAAACCAGCAGCCAAGAGTCCCCGTGGTAAGCAGTAGTGGGACAGCGTTCCGGAGTGAACTCCCAGTATCAGCCCGACTAATATAGTCGTACCATAACTTTTTACTTATGTCTCTGTTAAAATTAACTTTTAATTAGAATTATTGTTTCAAGTGGTATCATAGGTTCGAATCCTACCGTTGTAACGTTTTTTTTTTTTTTCAAACATTTTTGAACTTTTTATATTAAATTATTTATTGGATCGTTTTCATTACAAATTGTTGTCATTATATAAATGGAAGCATGGAAATTGACGTAGAATTTCTTTAAAAGTCTAGCAAAACCACAATTTTCAACTTTGCATAATAATTTGGCATTTATTATTGAATTTAAATTTTTCAAAATTTGATTACACATATTTAAATTTATTTATTCATAAAGTGCATATAAATAGTTTAAAGATAATGTTTAAATAAAATCTGTATCTTTTTGTATATCACATTTGACCTAAATTAAAATTATTTATTTCGCAGCAATGGTTTCCTTTTCTGGCGATTCAACTGCTTGTTCCTCTTCGGTTGCTTCAACTGCTACTTCTTGGTGTGTAATGTCTTCATTCGTCTCCCCGACATCTTCGGTCACTTCTTCGACATCATTTTCATCTTCACCACCAATAATAATCTCTTCGGGATCAGGGGCACGTGGTAAAAATTCATCATTAGGATACATTTGTAAGAAAATAGTTTTAGCTTGTTGAATTGATAAATCATAATCAATTTCATAAAATGGCCCGCATGAAAGATGAATATTATGAGGTAACGAATAATTGTCCGATGAACATTTTATACACTTTGGAATGTTAAAGTAAAATGAATAAAAAATTTCCGTTTGTTCTGTAAAAATTTTATCATAAAATGGTTTTATATCAGTTTCGGCTTCGGTTTGCATTTCTGTTGTGATATGGAACAAATCTGAAAAAGAAAGTAAAGCTGTTAAATTGTGGTTTATAAGAGGTGTATTCCTATGTTAAAGTAGTATTTTAACCACTAAATGGTATTTTCGATTAACAAACCAATCTGCTGCTGTACTTCTTGGTTTTGCTGCCACTATATGCCATATTTTTAAATATACTAATACTTACAACAATTTTTCGGGCAAGTTCCACTGTAATGAGATAGTTGTATAACATATGCGAATTTATTTTCTTCTGTCGTTAAACGTAAAAATGAAACTCCACCTCCACCCTTATTCATTTGCTCCTCTCCCAACGGTTTTTTAGATAAAAATATTCCTCTCGACATACCTCCACATCTATGAACTGAATTCAAACTATTTTCATTCTTATTAGTAGATGTGAGTATTTTTTCTGTAGCATAGCCATGACCTAAAACTAAATTCTTTGCTTTAATTTCATGACTTTGTGATGTTATCGAAGAAAACGTTTTTTCGTTGTTATCAGTAGTAAAATTAATTTCATCGATTGACCGTTGCAAACAATATATTCCACCAAAGACAGCACATAAACGACAAAAACATTGTGGAATTTCTCCACAACCGTACATTGGAAACAAAAATGGTGAATTACCATAACGACCAAGACATAACAAAAACTTTTTGGTGTTTTCAATGCCGTTTTTAAAAGTTGTCTGGTCATCATACATTGCAATTGCGTGCATAATATAATGAGTTAATTTCGGTGTTAAGTTGTTCTCATTTAAATACTCTACAAAGGTTTTATTTTCATTATTTTTCCATTCATCATTGTTTTCATTGTAGCTCAAACAATTTGTTAATAATTTCATTAGTAATCGTTTTTCAACAATATTTAACTCTTTGCTATTAAAAACATCAGACCTTGATGATGGTACAACTTTCAAACTGTTATCGATTAATGTTAATATATGGTCAACAGCACGAAATTCAGCATAACGTGATATATTCGAAGAAATCAATAATTCAACTAATGATCCCCGAGAGTATAATAACTTTGGAGCTATATCAATATTAAATCGACGAAAATCTTTTAGTATTTCTTCTTTAAATATGTTTTCATCAAGATTTTCAAAATTACATTGTTTCCAAAATTCTTTCACGTTCGTTATCTGCGTCCCAATTTTGCAAAGAGATGAGTCAGATTCTTTATTACTTTGACATTTTTGTCCAAAAATCGACAAATTATTTAAGTTGAAAGATGCCCAATACCCTCCATAAAAATCATTAGAATCTATGTGAAGTACTGTTTTGCCAATTCTACTAGCTGCAGAAGCAACAATAGCTTCAGTTAATCCTGTAAAATTATACAAAACAATTACAAATATTATGAAATAATCAATAATTTAAAGGTGTCGTAAAATATTTATACCTGTTCCGACAACAATTAAATCAAATTGACTATCAAGTTGATCACTCATTTTTATGTGTTTTTTATAATTTAATCATTCCATCTATACAAAAAGAATTATGAAATTAGTAGTGAAACGTCGTTTACGTTGGATTAATTAATGCGAATGACATAAGAAAATGTCATATTTGTTTTGTACTGGATTAATGTTCAGTGGATTTTTTATTATTAAGGGAGTATTACAATAATCGTAAATACAATTTAGCAGATTTTATAAATCGATATATATATATATATATATATATATATATATATATATATATATATATATATATATATATATATATATATATATATATATATATATATATATATATATATATATATATATAATTGGATTTAAATTATTTATATATTATTTAAATTTTTTTTCATTTATCTTGATATTTTCCATAATACTAACTCTTTACTTCTATCGTAATCAAAATACTGTTCAAAATCTAATGGAATGGATTGTATTTTTAAATCCTTATTTTGTTTTATTTTTTGTAAGTTTTTAAGAAAATACTCGTAGCATGGTGCACATGTCTCCATATCAACAACAGTAAAAACATATCTTTTCTCTAAAGCTATATAGAATTCCAAACTCTTATCTTCTGCAATATCAAAGATTTTATCAATAGTTAATATAAAAGCATCCGTTAGATCATCATCATAAATAACATCTGCCGCCAAAATAATATCCGTGCGTTTAATAAATTCAATTAATTCACTTGACCATTTAGAATGTTTCATAAAATCTAATTCGATAACAAACATATTTTTACATTTAATATGTTTAGAGTTTCTTTTGAAATTAGATTTTATTACAGCTAATATATCACCGACATCTAAATCTGTGCAAACTACAGACGTTGAATAAAACCCAGCTACAATTCCCGTCAATCCAACGCCTGAACCAAGTTCCAGAATATGTTTTTGCTTAAATTTTTCGTTCTTATTTGAAATTACAAAGTCAGCTAATAAAAAGGCCCCACGCCATATTTGCAGTCCAACTAATTTTAAAAATGTTGATCGAGAGTGTTCTGTAATATAACGAAAATAGTTTAATAATATTTACTACAGAATTTTAACAAATTATACCAATTTCCAGTACGTCAATCTTACGGCGAGGCGGTATTAAGTCACCATCATCATCAACAAGAACACTATTGGCGGTTACGTCAGGAAATCCATCAAAAGAAAATTTAAAATTTGAAACGGACCCTGAAGTTATAAATAAATTTGTTGAATAAACTATAAATAATTGTGAATATACAAAGCTTACTTCCCTTTGATGAATCGATTGTTTCAATGTCCGTTTCAGAATATATTTCTGATGTTATCTCAAATGTAGACATTTTTGCACGTAGACAAGTCAAAATTCTAAAATAATATGAAAAAAATAATTATTACTGAAACTTATGTTAATTTAAAACATTCTATGAATAGAAAAAAAATTACATTAGACTATTTCTTTTTAAATCTTATTAATATTAAATTGGCAAATATGCTGTCTATGTGTATAAATTTTATTTTCAGATATTCGTACATATGCTCTTCTTTTGTCAACATTTCCTGGCAATCTTTTTCCTAATCATGCATACATCATTAATATATATTCAATGAAATAAAAATTTGGCTCAAGATTTGAAAATTTATTTGTTAATCATTTAAACCAAAGCAAAAATTATGTAAACAACAACAAATGTCACGTGACGCTGATGTTTTTAATCATTTTTAGGTATAGTATTTAAAATTATTATAACTATTCAGCTAAATATTGAAGAGATAAAATATCCTTTAGTTTGCGACATAGAAACTTCTATTTTTCTACAACTTCATACAGTTATTATTTATTTATTTATTAAATTTAAAATTTTGATTTGATACAGTTATTAATAAAAACACTTTTTTGATCTAAATTGTTATATAGTTATAATAATGTCAAATACCACAAAATAAAACCGGTGCTCGAATTGTAATATAAAAAACATTTAGCAAGTTCTAACAATAAGGCCCGCTATACACTTGAGCTAAACTATGTAAACTATGCGAACTATGTTTTTTGAATACAACGTAATTATACAAAAAAACATTGCGGAAACAAAACATTTAAAAAAATAAAATAAAAAAGGAAACATTACATTCATTACATTTTGTTTAAAAAATATTATTCGCGTTAAAACATTATTTTTTTAAAAACATAGTTCTGTGGCGAACACGTTAACTAATTAACTATAATGTTAATAATGTCACGGTGTAAAGGCCAGTAAAAAAAAATAATGGAGAATAACATTAATAACACCACGGTATAAAATAGACTATTGTTTTTGACATACTTACTGAGGTTATACATTTTTTGTTGTTTTAGATTTTGAAAATAAAAAATAAATAAAAACATTTTATAAGCGACTGATAATTTGAATTGTAGTGGTGTTCAGAAGCAAGACGAAATAGAATAGAAGCTCTATATATTAGTATAAAAACACATAGTTTTAATAAAAATTAATGTAATTAGTTGTAAACTATGCAATGTATATATAGTTAATAAATGTCGACGATGATTTGATATAATACAGATAAATAATATTTGGAATAAAAAGTATAGTAGTGCAGCTACGCACCAAAGCTCAGCATTATAACAACTATAAAGCACAACCAACTGAAGTCAAAACATTGGAGATCTACATCCATATCTGGTGACCAACGACAGGAACATCGATTCAGGTTTTAATTTATATTCATTATATGAAAATTATACATAAACATATTGTTACGAGTGCAGAAAAATCTAGACGATTACAGAAAGATCTAAACGATTACGGTCACTTCCAGGAAAATAAAATCAACAAACAAATTAATGAAATGAATATTGTTGTTGTTGTCTCTTCTTAGAAATAGGGTCAACATAAACGATTTTATGAATCAAATCAACATAACGTAAAATAATCGAGTATTCTAATGTTTTCTCAAGGTTTCTGGAAAGTGATGTCGAATTATCTAGATGTATTGCAGAAGGTATATAAGAAAAATACCTTTTGTAGTTTTTAATTAGTTTTATTTTAGACCTGCGACAGTAAAGTGAGATTAAATGTAAAATTAGGTTATTTTAAACCTGCGATTGTGAAGTTAAAAATTATAAAAGTGATCTTTAAATTAGTTTTTGTGTAAAGTTTTTGTAAATAAAGTTATAAGTGTTATTAAATAGAAATATTTTGTGTATTATTTTGAACGTTGTGAATTGGAAATTTCTACAATAAACCGTTGGAGTTTCGAAGCTGTTGGAAGAATATTCTAGTTGGGAATATTGTTTGCTGTATTGTTTTCCTGTTGTTGTGAAACAATTAAGGTGTTGAATACTTAATAAAACCTGGTGTTTGTGCTTACTAATCAGTGATCGAACTCAGGAAGAGATTGGGGATTGCGTTTATCGAATTGTGAGTAAGGCCAATTCGAAGGAAGTTTGGAAAAACGTAACATTGGTGACATCGGCGGATTAGTTAGCTGTTAATAATGGTTTTATTAAGTGATTTGAAGGTTCTTGAGTTAAAGAAAGAACTAGAACAACGTGGATTGGCAACAACCGGCAACAAAACTGAATTAACGATACGGCTTCGAGAAGCTATGGAAGCTAGTGGAGTAGTTGTGGAAAGTTACCAGTTTGGAGTGATTAGTACAAATGCTGATTCAATAGCAGCTGATGAGGAGAAAAGTTCTGTTGCGGAAACAACAACCTCATTGCCACCTGCAAATTGTGATTTTACGCAGTTAATGGCTATGATGCAACAGATGAGTTTGACCATCAGTCAACAAATGGCTGCAAATAAGGAAGAGATCAGCTGCAACATCAATCAACAATTGGCTGCAAATAAGGAAGAAATCAGCTGCAACATCAATCAACAAATGGCTGCTACCAAAGAAGAAATAACTACAACATTGGCTGAAAATAAAAATGAGATAAACCAGCAAATAAATGAGTTGCACATTAGCATAAATCAACACTTAGACGAGAAGCTTCTACAAATGTCAACGGCATTTGATGTAAAAGTCGAGAAAATTCAAAGCGAAATTGAAGAATTTGAGCGTGACTTGAATAAAGTTGTAACTAAAGTTGACGATTTTGAGAAGAGGTTGCAGCATGTTGAAACAGCTAAAGTTACTTCACAGGTGGTACAACAGATAGCAAATATAAAATTGAAACCACCATCGTATGACGGTACCACATCTTTCGGCATCTTCAAGTTCCAGTTCGAGACCGCAGCAGATCAAAATGTTTGGAACGCCGAAAATCGTCTTGCTGCATTGATAGTTGCTCTTAAGGGGGAAGCAGCTGAAGCATTACAGGCAGTGCCGGAAAATGATCGGAAAAGTTATGCAGAGGTGATGAATGCATTGGAACGTAAATATGGCAGCGACCATAAAAAGGAGCTATACCGGATCGAGTTAAAAGGTCGCTTGCAACGAAATGGTGAATCTCTACAGGATTATTCCTCGGCTGTAGAGCGGCTTGTTCATTTAGCACACTCAAATACACCACCATATTTTATGGAGAAAATGAAGATCGAGGCCTTCATTGATGGTATCCGAGATCCAGAAACCAGGATCAAAGTAATAACTACACCTAAGGCGACTTTCCATGAAACTGTCGCATACGCAATGCAATATGAGATGGTACAGAGGTTGTGTATGCCATCTGGTGGATGCAGAAAAAGGAATGTAGAGGGGAACATCAAAGGGGAAGTTTTGGCACACAGAGATAGAAGTGACATCAGATGCTGGGTATGTGATGAAGAGGGTCACATGGCACGGGAGTGCAAGAAAAACGGGGAAGCAGACAGATTGTCGTCTTCTGTGAAAAACAGAGGAGCCGAAGAAATGGAGCACGTAGGGTTCAGGAACAGCAGTAGAAAACTCCTGTGCTGGATATGTAGGAAATCGGGCCATATCTCACAGGACTGCTGGAACAGGAAGCGTGATAGATCTTCGTCTCCTATTCAACGGAAGTCTGTTGAAGGTGCAACTGTAAAGCCAAAAAGTGAGGAGAATGCAGCATACATTCCAATTTCAAGAATTGCGGTAAATGGTGGAAGCTTGGGTATCAACGGACAACTTGAAGGTAAAGGTTGCTTCATGACACTGGATACAGGTTCAGCTCGAACATTCGTTCGCAAAGGTTTAATTGACGGCGTTTTGGAACCATCAGATGGATTGAAACTCCGAACAGTAACTGGAGAATGCGCTGAAATAGAAGGTAAAAGAATCGCTGAAATAAAATTGGAAATAACTGCTATCAACAAGAGGTGCTAGTGGCAGACATTATGGATGAAGTCATTTTGGGGATGGACTTCATGAAGGCGAAGGGATTAGTCTTCGATTTTGGATGTGGAATCCTAAAGGTTAATAATGTTGAGATGCCACTACTTGTGAATGAAGCAGAATCCATAGATATTGGCAGCGATGAGAAACTATGCAGTGCAGGCGAAAATCCAGAACCATCATCCAAACAAATGAGGGAAAGAAACGTCAACCGACGCAGACGTTTAAGCAAACGCCGAAAGTTAAAAATGAAACAGGTCCAAGTCCATAACGAAGTGAGCGATGTAAAAGAGGTGGTTCAAATAGCTTCAAACGGGGACGATTCGCAGCTGAAAATGAGAATGGTTCGGAGACATGGCAATGTGAAACACTCAAAGGGAAAAGATAAGGAGGACTTTAGAGATAATGAGAATCCATACTTATCACGGTGGGCGGACATAGAACAAAGTAATGGCCAAGGACTTAGAAAGGGACCAGAAGCAATTCTCAACCGCCTGGGAAATAGAAAAAAGAAAAAAAAAATGTTTGGATTCAACAATTGGAGGAGAGGTCTAGATCCTGTTCGGGACGAACAGGCTTAAGTGGAGGGTAATGTTACGAGTGCAGAAAAATCTAGACGATTACAGAAAGATCTAAACGATTACGGTCACTTCCAGGAAAATAAAATCAACAAACAAATTAATGAAATGAATATTGTTGTTGTTGTCTCTTCTTAGAAATAGGGTCAACATAAACGATTTTATGAATCAAATCAACATAACGTAAAATAATCGAGTATTCTAATGTTTTCTCAAGGTTTCTGGAAAGTGATGTCGAATTATCTAGAAGTATTGCAGAAGGTATATAAGAAAAATACCTTTTGTAGTTTTTAATTAGTTTTATTTTAGACCTGCAACAGTAAAGTGAGATTAAATGTAAAATTAGGTTATTTTAAACCTGCGATTGTGAAGTTAAAAATTATAAAAGTGATCTTTAAATTAGTTTTTGTGTAAAGTTTTTGTAAATAAAGTTATAAGTGTTATTAAATAGAAATATTTTGTGTATTATTTTGAACGTTGTGAATTGGAAATTTCTACAATAAACCGTTGGAGTTTCGAAGCTGTTGGAAGAATATTCTAGTTGGGAATATTGTTTGCTGTATTGTTTTCCTGTTGTTGTGAAACAATTAAGGTGTTGAATACTTAATAAAACCTGGTGTTTGTGCTTACTAATCAGTGATCGAACTCAGGAAGAGATTGGGGATTGCGTTTATCGAATTGTGAGTAAGGCCAATTCGAAGGAAGTTTGGAAAAACGTAACAATATTTATAAAAAAAGTACGCATATTAAAATCATATAAGTGTGAAAATTAGGGTAGAATTAAGTTTCTTGTTACAAAGTTTTAAATTTAGCACCATCAAGTAATTTCCTTTAAAGTAAATATTATTGTAATCCGTTAAGGGCATATTTTCAATAATTAATTCTAAATCTAAAAGTAAAACATAAAAAGAATTTATTTTATTACAAACATAAATTTGATAGATTAATTTGTTTTACACGTTTTATTAAAATATATAAAGCTATTTTTGGATGTGTGCATTAGCTCTTAAAAACTATAAGTCTTGCTTCGGTAAAAAAGAGAAAGAAAAAATCTGGCAAATAAAATAGATTATTTTTTTATTTTATTTTATTTTAACTTAGAATTGTCTGTGTTATTTAATAATTCTTCATAATACCTTCGAAATTCAATGGGTCATTTATAAAAACATAAGTTAGAGTGAACGAAGCAGTTTGCGAAAATTATTGAATTCAATAATTCAATCGATAAGAAGATTGTTTTATTTTATTTTTATATTATCGAAGAATTAAAGTATTTTTTTTGTTGTCACTTTCTTGGGCATAAGAATAATAATTCTTACAATTGTTTTGATTAAATTAAATTGTCATAACATGCACAAAACACTAGAAATTCTAATTGTAGTCGCACTGTTGGGCGTCATAATTCCAGTGACGGCAACAGCGCTACAATACGCTACAGAAATTTTTTTCGCCTCAGCACTTTTTCTTTTTGTCGCCATCGTTTATAGGATGTGGAAAACCAGCTGCATGTTCCCTACAGTATTGGCCATGGATCCTCATGCTGGCACTAATACTCCAAAAAAAACGTTCCTTCACGGAAGAAGAGCTACAAGCTCTAATTAATGAGAGAGCGACAGCACTCATGGCCGAGAAAGACGTAGCACAGGGAACCTCTGCCAGCAAACCACAAAGCCCTCAAAATTCTACCCCTTCTTGTTCTTTGGAACCTTTACTTCAAGAGGCAACCCAAATTAACCAAATTTCGGTTAAAGTTCCTCCATTCTGGACAAATCAACCAGACACTTGGTTTACAATTCTAGAAGAGCAATTCCGTATCTCTCGCATCAAGTCCCAAGATGCGAAATACGGATATGTCCTAAGCGCTCTAACCCCAGATATCTCTACACTCATCTGGGACGTCTTAAATGCACCTAAGGGAGCAAATCCGTATGACCAAGTGAAAGCAGCTCTTCTCAAACGCCTCACTTCTAGCACAACTGAACGCATCAGAAACGTGCTAAAAGGAATGGATCTCGGCGATCGAAAACCTTCTCAGCTTCTAAGGGAAATGAACCGTGAAGCACAAAATGCCTTTTCTGAGGATATCCTCAAACTGCTCTGGGTAGAAAAACTACCTGCTTCTGTTCGTACAGCACTAGCTGTTGTCCAACTCGACCTTGCCAAAACAGCCGAACTGGCTGATGGTATCTACGCTGCTCATGTAGGATCCTCTGTCATGGCAGTTACCTCTCCCACTGCTAATTCAAATGAAATCGCATCTTTGACTGCGAAGGTCTCCAGTCCACCTTAATGAATGCTATCTCAGCAAACCAATTTCAAAGTAGAAGTAGGTCCAAGGACCGAAACTACAGCCGAGATCGTACCCCTAGTCGCTTCCGCTACCGCCCAAGATCTAGGTCTAGGGTTCAACTGTTTGATGGTGAATGCTATTATCACCATAAATTCCAGCAAGATGCCAGACGCTGTGACCCGAAGTGTAAGCACTTCAAACCACGCAGCCGAAATTCTTCTCCTACCCCTTCTACTTCAAAAAAATAGATGGCTCGTCACAAGTGGCGGCATGAAAAGGCGGCGGGAAAATTATCTAAACTTTCTGATTTCCCACTCTTCGCAGCGAACGCTACCAAAGTCAGAACATATGGTACACGAACCCTCGAGCTAAATATTGATCTCAGACGATCGTTCTGTCAGACCTTTATTATCGCGGACGTTACCATGCCTATACTTGGCGCTGACTTTTTAAATAAGTATGGTCTTTTAGTGGATATCAAAAACCGACGACTTGTCGATCCACTAACCAACTTATTCGCTGTAGCTGAAATCTCCACTTCTCCAGTCCCAACTTTAACTACAATCGACAATTCGATTGACCCTTTTGTCGTCAACATTCTACGGAATTTTAAAAAGTTAACTTCTGCAAGTGATCTTGCTTTACAAGTCAAACATAACGTTACACACGTTATTGAAACTCGTGGTCCACCCATTTCTTCAAAGTACAGTAGACTAGCTCCGGACAAATTGGCGATAGCCAAGACCGAATTCGACACCATGCTGGCTCAAGGTATCTGTCGACCTTCTAACAGCCCATGGTCGTCTCCTCTCCACCTCGTCAAAAAGAAGAACGGCGAGTGGAGACCTTGCGGTGATTACCGTTCTCTAAATAATGTCACTACTCCAGACAAATATCCTATTCCTCACTTGCAGGACTGCACTCAACAACTTCATGGATGCCACATCTTTTCTACAATTGATCTCGTTCGTGCCTATCATCAAATTCCTATTGATGAGCACGACATTGCTAAAACAGCAATATCCACACCGTTCGGACTCTTCGAATTCGTTCGAATGACATTCGGATTGCGAAACGCTGCGCAATCATTCCAACGGTTCATGCATTCAATGTTAAGAGACCTCGATTTCTGCTTCATCTATATTGATGACCTCCTTATTACTTCTAAGACCTTTGAGGAACACCTCACTCACCTTCAAACTGTTTTTGAACGTCTATCTAACGCAGGTCTCATCATCAACGTTGAAAAATGCAACTTTGCAAAAACCAACGTTGACTTCTTAGGACATCACATTGACTCTAACGGAATTAAGCCGACTTTAGAACGTGTAGATGCGATCAACAATTTCGATCGTCCAGAAACCGTTAGGCAACTCCGTCGTTTTCTAGGTATGATAAATTTCTACCGTCGATTCATACCTCATGCTGGTGGCAATCAAGCCATACTCAATGATTTTCTGAAACGTTCCAAAAAGAATGACAAACGAGTCATTCAATGGTCCGAAGACGCCATTCAGGCCTTCGACCTGTGCAAGCGGCAACTCGCCGAGGCAACAACTCTTGCCCATCCCTCGCACACTGCCCAACCTGCGGTAATGGTCGATGCGTCTGATAAAGCACTTGGCGCGGTAGTCCAACAAAAAATCAACAACTGTTGGACACCTCTCAGTTTCTTCTCTGTTCGACTAAACGAGTCGCAACAGAAATACAGCGCTTATGATCGCGAACTTCTAGCAGCTTATTCTGCTATCAAACACTTTCGGTATCTTCTTGAAGGCAGAACCTTCACTCTCTTCACCGATCATAAGCCTCTTATCTACGCTTTGTCGCACAACCCTGCCAAAGCAAGTCCTCGCCAATTCAGGCATTTAGATTTTATCAGTCAATTCACGACTGATATCCAACACATTGCTGGGATTGAAAACGTAGTTGCAGATACACTTTCTCGTATCGATCAACTATCAATACCAGAATGTATTAATTATGACGAAATTGCTGATGCTCAGTTCGATGACTGCGAACTAAAGGAATTAATGAACAGTAGCTCCACACTTCAATTCCGCTCTTTTCCATTAACTTTTGGGCAATCTTCTAAAACAATTTTATGCGATACATCTTCAGGTAACGCACGCCCTTTCATACCAAAGCAATTTCGTCAATCCGTTTTTAACAGCCTACACAATTTATCCCATCCAGGGGTTAACAGTTCTGTCAGACTCCTTACGGATAAGGTCATTTGGCCATCCATTAAAAAGGACGTCAAACAAATGGCACAGAACTGCCTGGCTTGCCAAAAGGCCAAAGTTTCTAGGCACACACAATCTTCTTTGGGTAGCTATGCCCCAACTTCTCAACGATTTTCCGAGATACATATGGACATAATTGGTCCACTTCCTACTTCTGAGGACAAACGCTACTGTGTCACAATTATTGACCGTTATTCTCGCTGGCCTGAAGCCATCCCCATCTCGGATATCACTGCTGAAACGGTAGCCTCAGCACTCTACTCTAATTGGATCGCACGTTTCGGAGTACCTTCAGTAATCGTCACTGATCAGGGCTCCCAATTCGAATCCAATCTCTTTAGCGAGTTGTCTAAACTCCTAGGTTTCGAACGCAAACGTACTACCAGTTACAACCCTAAATGTAACGGTCTAATCGAACGTTGGCATCGAACACTAAAATCTGCTATCATGGCTTACGACAGGACAGACTGGACAAGGATATTACCGTCAATCCTACTTGGTTTACGAACCACTTTTCGCGAAGATTTCCAATCTTCATCTGCGGAACTAGTTTATGGTACGCAAATCCGTCTTCCTGGAGAATTTTTCAGCAAAAATACCAATTTCATTCCACAATCTGATCTTGTTTCACAATTGAAACAACACTTCGATCACCTTCGTCCCATTACTGCATCAAGGCACTCCTCCGAAAAAGTTTTCGTTTTCAAAGCCCTTGATACTTGCTCTCATGTCTTCTTACGCACTGACTTAGTACGTAAGTAGCTTCAGCCTCCATACGAAGGTCCATACCTAGTCATCAGTCGCGATAAAAAGAACTTCGTCATTGATCGTAAAGGTCAACACATGCGAGTCTCCATCGACAGATTAAAACCTTGTTTTAGGCCAGAATCTGAAGATATCTCGACTCAACCTCCATCGTCTTCTAGCACAACGCCTAGTCGCGCTAACGAAAGATTGTCTGCTTCAGACAACGTCCAATCTACTTCTTCGGACATCTTCAAGTCTGTACCTTCTACTTCCACAAACACCGGAAACAACAACACAGACACCACTAAGTCGACTAAAAAGGTAAGATTCGACCTTACACCTCAATCTTTCACCTTCAATCCTTCCGCTGCAACTACCCGAGCAGGTCGAACTACTAAAACTCCTGCTCGCTTTCTTAATGCTACGGCATACTAAATCTCCTTTCTCTCTTTTTCTTAACGTCCCATCTGCGATGGCACTGGGGGGGGGAGTGTTGTGGCGAACACGTTAACTAATTAACTATAATGTTAATAATGTCACGGTGTAAAGGCCAGTAAAAAAAATAATGGAGAATAACATTAATAACACCACGGTATAAAATAGACTATTGTTTTTGACATACTTACTGAGGTTATATATTTTTTGTTAACACGTTTTGTTTTAGATTTTGAAAATAAAAAATAAATAAAAACATTATATAAGCGACTGATAATTTGAATTGTAGTGGTGTTCAGAAGCAAGACGAAATAGAATAGAAGCTCTATATATTAGTATAAAAACACATAATTTTAATAAAAATTAATGTAATTAGTTGTAAACTATGCAATGTATATATAGTTAATAAATGTCGACGATGATTTGATATAATACAGATAAATAATATTTGGAATAAAAAGTATAGTAGTGCAGCTACGCACTAAAGATACCTACTCAGCATTATAACAACTATAAAGCACAACCAACTGAAGTCAAAACATTGGAGATCTACATCCATAGTTCGCATAGTTTAGCTCAAGTGTATAGCGGGCCTAATTATGTTGAATTTTTATTCACCACCCACCGCCTACAAAGTGTTGATTTTCACAATAAAATGGTACCAAACGACGGTTGTACAATTCAGTTATGCAAATTATGAAATTTGCATATGTTAATCATTGCAAAAAAAGCCAATTTTGCAGACGCAGTTAGTCGACTATATCTCGGGTTAAGATTATCTTTTGCCAATAGCTCGTATTTTAAAATTTTCTATCCCGAAATTGGGCGTCAAGTATGAAAAAAACTACATAGCGCGTGTATTTATTTTTTCGAATGAGACGTGTAAGATCGGAGTGCTGAATTAAATTTTCGAAAACTCAACTTTTTCGATGTCATTCAGTTTAATGTCGCTTTCTTTTTGCCAAAAAAATTCCTCTGACATGCCCAACCGACCACCATAACTAATATTAAACGTGACTGCTCTTATGTCAAATCGTTTTTTGTTTGTTTGTTTTCCTTTATTTCTCTCAGAGAGAAACAGGTTTGTCTTCCCTAAGACGTGCGTAAATTTTTCATTTGATTAAAAATTGTACAATATTGCGAGTTTCTTTTAAATCTATAAGAAATAAGCCTACCACAAAAAAATAATATTTTGGTAGTGATCTTATATCCACACAACTTACACAAATTCCACAACTTACACAAATTGCTGTTCTTATATTAATTGCGGCAATTGTGTTGTGTGCACAATTGCTGTTCTTCAAATCACAATTTGTGTAATTTGTGCAACACAAATTACACAAAAAATTTTCTTGTGGCAGAAAAAAATTATTTGTGCAAGTTTGTTTTGACATATGTCAAATGGGCTATGTAAGGTTATGTAAACAAAAACAAATTTATATTGGTGCTAAATATCGTTAATTTATTTATAATTAAGAGCTAATATAATTTTCATAACATTTTCGATATATTTTATTTAAGTTAGTCTGAAATTAGCTTAAATTTAGTTAATTTTTGTGCATATACAATGTGTCAAATTTAATTTGAAGTTTTGCTTGCACAAATGCTGTTCTTATAACCCTTCCACTAATTGCACAAATTTTAAAATTGACAGACACCAATTGTGTTTTACCTTGCACAAATTGTGTAAGTTGTGTGGATATAAGATCACAAGGTTTCCCTCCCTGCGACTATATAAAAAGAAATGAGAAAAATGACAGATTAAGATTTGATTCTAACCAAACATATAAATGATCTTTTATCTATTAAAAATAAACTAGCCAATAATGAAAAGTTGGTCGCCAGCTGATTTTCATAATATACTTTCAGGATATATACAAGACTTTAATATTTGCACATGGGCATTATAAAATAATAAAATATTCACTATTATAAAATCACTGGAAATAACACAATAAATGTAAATACTCTCGTAATTATTTTCATTCATTTTATAAAAATTAGCACAACTAAAAATAATAGATTTTACTTTTTGTTTCGTTTTAAATTATTTCATTGTTTTTAATTTATAATTTAATACAATAGTTGGTTGTTGTAAATAAACAGAAACGCAAATGGCGAAATGAGAAATTGAATATGACATATTAGTGAACACGATTTCTTATGTCTCTCTTCATACAATTTTAAAGTTATGTTCTCTCTATATTTATATATACTCTAAGGACATACCCCTTTTTGCTATCAAATCAAGTTTTTTTGACATTACGTATTCTATTTGACAAAAAAAAGTCTTTTTTTACCCTGAAAATATTTTTCTGAATCTAGATTTTTTCGTAGAGCAAGTTGTAAGTACAATAGAGTTTCACAAATACATTTACACATCTATCAACATTAATAAACAAACAGAGGTCATTTAGTTATTATTATTTTTTTAAAGTGAAATAGTTATTGTTTAAATAAATGCTTTGTTTAAATTGTGTTTTATATTAAAAATTAACAAAAACTATTTAATTAAATCCATATTAATTACTAAAACATTATATGACAGTTCACAAACACAACTACAAAACTAGATCAAATTTTTTCATATTCTTTTTATAAAAAAAAATCACTTTTTCTGCTCTGGCAAAAAAAAACAACATAGTGAATCATTCATTAATTCACTCGACTGGAAAGCGCCTCTAGTTATATTGTGAACATCATTACACTAGGCGAGCTAGTAAACGCGAGTAAACTTGCTGCCGCTAGTAGATTGTAAACTATCTTAGTGTCATCGAGGCTTAAAGCATGTAATAAATTATAAATAAAGGTCTCTGAATGCCTACTAGGATTAGGATTCAAACTTATATTTTCCTGAGGGATTTATGAGCATAGATTTTCAAAAAATCAATGATAAACAAAACTAGAGATTATTCTCGAGAATTCTTTTTCTCGATTTCTCAAGAATTTCCTATAGATTTTTATTTCTCGAGAATTTGAAAAAACTTAAAGAAAAACAAAAATCACTCATTAAATTTTTTAAACCTTAAATTTTTTAAAACTCACTAAGCTTTTCTTGCAGTCAGCGCAACCCTTCTACAATTTTACGAAGGTTTCTGTCAGAATAATTCATTAAATTAGATTGAGAATCATGTTTTATCTTGTAAACTAAAGTTTTAAATTAGGTAACAAAAACAAACACTATATTTATTTTATATGATATGATTGAGAGTGCGGACTCCGTTATCCATATGATAAAAATGATGAATCGCTGACGAATTATTATAATATACTTTTTTCTTCGTATAATGTCTATAAAGAAACGTAATTTGTATGGCCGAATTTCACTTGAAAACTTAATTTAATCGATTAGTTTTATATGGGTGACCTAAGTGAGGACCAAAGTTTATTCAAATAGTATAGTTGTTTTAACTACACCCCCAATAGAAATTGTGTATCGCAACAGTCTGTATAAACCGAGAAAAGAAAACTGTTTTATCTATTTGATTTCAAAATTCGTAAAAATAGTTTGTTTACTTTGATAGAGCATTTTTACAAGACTGGTTTTCCCATACAGAAAATGATTTGACTGTCAAGAAACTTTAAAAAAGCGTCCGCTGATTTAAAAAGAAACATCTCTCAATTCTAGTAACTTTAAAAAATTACAGATAGCTATTGATAATTTAGCAGTTATAGTTAGAGAATAGGGTTTATGAGCGGTTATTGGTTTAGAAAATTATTTATAAATTAAAGAAAATTAATAAAGAATTATCTCGAGAATTCTTAAGAAAACAGATTTCCGTTCTCAATTTTTCCCGAGAAACAGAAAATGTTGCGAAAAGCGCATCTCTAAACAAAACAACGATGATGGGCATAACATCAGCTTTAATTTGACGCAAGAAGTTTGTACTCGGAACGCTTTGTTCGCGTTCGCGAAACGCTTTTGCTTCAAATTCAACAATTTTAGAAACTCATAAAGAAATACCCCAAATCCAGTCTTCGGGAGTTAATATGAAACAATTACATTTCAAACCCAAAATTGTCGAAAAACTTTTAAGGGGGTTAAACAACAACAAAGCCTCTGGTCTGGACAGCATTCCTCCTGTTATTCCTCCAGCTATTCTATTCAAGTTCTTTCAAAAGAACTTGTACCAACTCTCACCAAAATATTCTATAAATCCTATAAATCTAGTATTTTTCCATCCTTTCCGGAAGTTGACCAATGTCCAGCCTGTCCTAAAAAAGGGAACGAAATGTGATATTTCAAACTATAGACCAATAACCTTACTTTCAGTCATGTCTAAAATATACGAGCACTATATTAATTCACACATATCCAAATTTTTGGAAGACAACCATTTGATATCTGACAGCCAATACGGTTTTAGAAACAAAAGATCAACAACCGATCTATTGAACTATGTGGCACATCTTTGGAATAGCATACTTGAGAAAGGTGGTGAAACGTACGTGATCGCATTAGACATCTCAAAAGCATTTGATCGAATCTGGCATGCCAACTTGATCAACAAGCTCGTTGCGTACGGTTTTCATCCCGCAGTCGTGAAGTTGATTCAAAATTTTCTGTCAAACCGATACATCTCGGTATCTATAGATGGCTTTTGTTCTGAGTCCAAATTAATTAACGCTGGTGTACCCCAAGGTTCAGTTTTATCTCCCACTTTATTCCTAATTTATATCAACGAACTGTTGTAAATTACCAGTAATCCAATAAATAGTTTTGCAGATGATAGTACACTGTACAAGTCATTCGTCCCCCTATCTTCAAAGGGTAAAATGCATCAACGAATAAATTCCGCCCGGAGAGACGCTGCCATAAATGTAAACGAGGACCTAAACAAAGTTGCCGATTGGGGTGACAAAAATTTGGTCAATTTTAATTCCACCAAAACACGGCTATTGATTGTTTCAGATCAAAGACCGAGTTTCCCAACGATATTTCAATTAATATGTGTGACGACCAAATAGACGAATGTGAAAGCATTCGTTTATTGGGAGTCACAATATCCAATGACTTACTCTGGAACGATCATATAATGGCCATGGCAAAGAGCGCGTCAAGAAAACTCGATAGATGTAAAAAATATTTTACTTCGCATCAATTACTCCACAATTATAAGTCCTATATTCGTCCCTGTATGGAGTATTGTTGTCAAGTTTGGGGCGCTGCATCTGTTACTATCCTAGCTCTTTTGGACTCTGTTCAAAAGCGTGCTATACGAATTGTTGGTGATTGAAATTTAACATTAGATCTTGATTCCCTACAACATCGTCGCACTGTTGCTGATCTCGTTGTTTTTTATAAATATCGTCACCAGCAGTGCTCGGATGAAATCAGGTCCATAATGCCTCAGACGTATGTTTTTCCCCGTTTGACTCGTCTATCGGTTTGTGCAGGCGGTCGGACTGTCGAGATTACTCACTGTCATAGTAATAAAATGCTTTGTGCGTACATCGTACAAATGGAATGCTTTGCCCGAATCAATAGTCTCGAGTGCCTTCAATCCACAAAGATTTAAAAAAAGCGTCCGCCTATACCTCAAGATGCATGTTGTTGTGGTACCCATAAGGTCTTAAAAGGTATCTATGTGTTGTTGTGACATATTTTGTAATTCCTACTACACAACACTTTTTATTAAAAAAAAATTAAATTGATTTGCAATGTGTTTTTACAATTAAGTTTTTGTAAAAAATATTTGATATAATAATGTTTTTGCGTATGCATAAGAACCAACAAATTGGAACAATATTTGACTTATCTTTCAATTTTAACCATAACTATTTATATTTTTATTTTCGCCACTTGCCATTTATTTTCGATATAAATTTTGTACAACATAGTCTTTTAAAAATAATAAAGTAAAATATTTGAGAAATTAATTCATAACTACGATAATATGTTTACAATATTTCTTTGGAATATTTTTGCGTGCGCACCTATTTTTTTTTTGAAAAATTATAAAGATATTTTTTTTGGTACGTACAAAGTAATCCATGATGTACTTGTAAAAACTTGTCAAATCAACAACATATTTTCTATGTTCTAAGGAATCAAGTTCGTATAATCTTTATATGTGCGTGACAAAAGATTCGCAGATGAAATTTAGTCCACAGTCCGCAGTTGACAGTCCACAGTTCGCATATTAAACCCCAGCGTGTATTTATGTGATTGTTTGCAATTTTTGTTGTGTTTACTGTCATTTTTATTGTTGTTGTTGAAATAATATCGCCGATACCTTTTTTGTTCCGTGGCGAATTCGTTTTGTTTCAATTTTGCAACTACCAAGAGCGTTTTCGTTTCTCGATGTAAGTTTTGACCTCAGCACGGGCAAAACTCTTTCAGTTTTGTATTTTTTGTTGTAGTTTTGCATTTAATTTTTCACTTTCCCCTTAAAAAACTTGAGAATCGAACAGAAAAAATGTGACCTGAAAAAAGTGCAAAAAAAGGCACATTTTTTGTAGAATCGAAAACGCTATAAGTAATCTAGCGTTTAGTCAGATTGCGTAATGTGTGCCGGAATCGCATGGTCAACAACAAAAACGTCAAACGCATCTAAACGGAGGGTTATTTCATTTTAGTGCTGTGTAGAGCTGGCCTATATCAGACATTAGCTGTCAAAATAAAAAATGGTAGAATGTTGTTGCAATTTACACAGTTAACCATTTTTTGATTTAATTTACGAAAATACAAAAGTGATATACTTAGTTACACTATGTTTGACGAAGATGAGGTATTATGTAGATATGGAACCGCCTTAGAGCCGTTGGAAGAAGGTTAATTTATATTTAAAAATAAAATAAATAAATAGACTCATCAATAATGATTTTTGTATATTTTAGATGAAATACCATCAAAAAAGCCGATTAGCATTGAAGATCAAATAGTTACAGATATTAATGGAAAAAGAAGGTTCCATGGTGCTTTTACAGGCGGATTTTCTGCTGGTTTTTGGAACACTGTTGGCTCACAAGAAGGATGGAAACCAACCGAGTTTAAAAGCTCGCGTTCTGAAAAAGCAGCTGGAAAAAAGGTATAAAATCAATGCACACAATTTTATATAAACTTTTTAAACTAATCTATAATTTTACTTATTTTAAGATCCAACGTCCCGAAGATTTCATGGATGATGAAGATTTAGGTGAATTTGGAATTGCACCACAGACTATTCAAGCTACTGATAAATTTGCAACAAACGATAAAAAAACAAATAAAAGAAAACTTGAAAAACCACATGATGGACCGATTCCTGGTGTTCCTGTTTTACAAACATTTTTAGAACCTGCTAAAGACAATATAGCAGTAAAACTACTAAAAAAAATGGGTTGGAAAGAGGGACAAGGAGTTGGTGCTCGTCAAACGAGAAAAGAAAAAAAAACAGCAAAAGCCCAAAATAAAAAAGAACTTTATTTAATTGAAACTTACGGCGCAGATATAAAATCAAATATTATAAGCAATAAAACGTTTGCGGATTCTTCCGAAGATGAAACGGATATTTCTGATACAGAAATTACATTCGCGCCTGATGATTTTACTCCATTTGTCACAGGTGTTAAAGATAATTTGTTTGGGCTAGGCTATTCTGGTTTAAGTCGTGATCTTGTTTTGAAAAATCAACAGACAACGTCTCTTCATTTTGAAGTAGTTGGACGTAATAATAAAAAGTTTTCAATTACCGGTCAAGCGTTTGGTGTTGGCGCTTTGGAAGAAGATGATGATGACATTTACGCAAAAGAAGATTTAACTCGTTATGATTTTTCATTAGAAGATAAGAAGAAAAATGCAGTAAAAGCAATTATGCCAGCTATAGATGGAAATTTTTTAGAAGGATTTATTACACCGAAATCAAAACAGAATACGAAGATGACAAAAAAGCTTTATGTCATTGAAATTCCAATCAACTTCAGGCCACGAAATTGGGGACAAAGGAAAACAAGATTTGAACCATTAGATGAAAATATTGCGAAATCTTTTGAGAAAAAAGAAATTTATAAAACAAAAAATCTTGATCGACATATAATGAAACCTGAAGATAGAGGTGAATTGTTAAACGAAAAACGTGATAAATCATCGAAAACTGCTAAACCCAAAAATCCAAATCCATTGTTAGAATTGCTAAAGACAGATCGTTTTACCAAAGGCGAAATTTTAAATAACAACCAATCGGATGACATAGAGAAAATAAAAACTAAAGCATTTGAGATAACAAAAGAGCTGGAATCATCGACAGGTATTTTTGCACCATTTGCATTAGATCCCGCAAAGCAAGAAAGATATGATAAATTTTTAAAATTTAAAGAGAACGATATTGAAAAATGTTTAAAGGATATCCAACCAATCCATTTTAAAGATTGGGATCGAGAAATGGAGAAAAATGAATTCGTACAAGCAAAGAATATGTTTAAACCGTTAAATGGATTAATGTCATCTAGATTTGTAACCGAATCTGAAGTTAAATTTGAAGAAATCAAAAAAGTTGAAGAAAAAAAAGATGTTGTAATAAAACGAACTAAAATTTCTTGGAAACCTAATGATAAATTGTGTATAAGATTTAACGTAACGAACCCCTTTGGTGATTATGCAAAAGAAGAACCAAAGAAAAAAACTGGTTTTTCAATCTTCAATTATTTAGAAAATAATCTAAACGATCGAAAAAGTTTCGTCACACCAATTATTCGTCCACAAAAAACAGAATCAAAATCTGAACAAATTATAGACAATAATCATCCCAGAGTTACCACTAAAGATATGTTTAAAGATGAAATTAAAATACAAGAGAGAATTTCTTTGGTGGAACCAACAATACCTATAAGTGAACCAACTCCAACAACTACAAAAATGAAGGAAAACATAAAACCATCTAACAAAACCGAACAACCAAGAACGGAACTAGAAAAACGTGTAGTAGAAACTAGACATATACATCCAAGTAATAAAAAAGATTTATTCAAATGTATTTTTGAAAGTAGTGATGACGAAGCTGTAGAAAATGATGTTACAGACAATTCAGAAGAAAAAAAAACCGAAATGATTAATACATTATTAAAACCATTGGCAAGTGATGTAAATATATTAAGAAATAATTCTCCTCCTAGAGGAATTTTTGCAAATTTATTTTTACCAAATAAAACAGTGACAGAATTAGATAACATCGTGGTTGACTTAGAAACAAAAACACACGTAAAAGTCTCAGAAATTGAGACCCCAAAAGTAAACAATAGTTTACCAAAAACTGGATTGATAAAATTCCGATCTAAAGAAGAAAGATTGAAAGAAGAAACTTTACTTAGTGAAACGGATGTATATGGACCCAAACTGCCAGAGTCATTACCAAACAGCTCAAAATATAATACAAACATCGATAAGCTTGAAAATAATAAAGAAGAAATTGAGTTAGATAAAAAATTGCAAAAAATGTTAAAAAAATCTAAATCAAAAATTATTGATGAATGGATTGAGAAGGATACAAAATCACATAAAAAGAAGAAAAAAAAAGAGAAATCGAAGGAAAAGCATAAGAAACACAAAAAAGAAAAGAAAAAGAGAAAATAAATAGTCTTTTGGCACTATAATTATAAGATGCAAATGTCATTTTTTAATGGACATACAAGTCGTGAATGACTCCTAGCGTTACTGACAACGGCTGTCCATTAACACAACGTTGTTTGCTTTAGTGTTATGTAATTTTACGATTATTTAATATTCTGATTGACTATTTTAAATGTATAATTATTTTTATGTAATTTTACGATTATTTAATATTCTGATTGACTATTTTAAATGTATAATTATTCTTAAATCAATTAAAATTAATTTAATCATTTCCTTTTCAAGCTGCAAAATTGAAATATTTTAGTACATTGAGTCGTTTTACAGTTACACATTATTTTAAATAAATCTTTATTTGTTATTGAAAGCTTGACATGTTTTTGTGTTAATTATAATAAATTAAGGTATCTAGATAGCGAAAGATACGAGACTCTGTTAAAAAATCACGCTGAAAGGCAACGGTTTTTAATGTTGTTATTTTAAATTTTAAACAATTTGATGCTACTGCAGATCTTGTATCACGCAAACAGAATGTAAACTCGATTAAAAACGTTATACTCTTAGAACCCCGTTCATCACTAATGTATGTTTAAAAATTTTCAAATCAGAACATTTCGAGCGGGAATCAAGTTAATTAGAAGAATCAGAATTTTAAGGATTTAAGAACCAAATTTTTCTTCGATGTACAGTATCAACACATTTAAAACTATTTATGAATGTCCATCTCATATGTGAGAACAGTACTTTATGCATGGCATTGCTCGCTATTGAAAAATTATCAACACCGCCCTACATATTGTGACGATTATGGAAGACGATAGAACACAACAACAAAAGAACATCTTTCAAGAAAATTCTCGTTAGAGAGTTTAGTTCTACAAAAGAAATATAAAAATCGATAAAAGATAACAATCAATGCAACCAAAGTAAACATTCAATAGGAAGTTTTTGTTTTATCGAATAAGAGTTGGTTAACGAAAACAATTGAAAAGAATAGATTTCACACCTATGTAGGTGTCAATATTTGAAGATCGTTTTATTGTTGATAAAGGAAGGACAAAAAGAGTGTGTTTTGTGTTCTAGAATATTTTAGCACTATCGAGGCTATTTCATGTAGTATATATAAGAGGTGTTGTTCGAGGATAAAGTGATATTGTGAAAAATTGTAAAAGAATTATAAGTGGTGAAATATTGTTAGTACAAGAAGAACTAAAAAGGGAATAGTAATATAGGAGAAATATTTTTATTGTAAAATCTTGAACGAATAGAATTATAACGTTTAGAAAATCCATTGTGTATTAAATTTCCTGATTTAGTGATCGAACTAAATAATTGTAACTTGGCGAAGAAACGTTACAACTGGTGTCAGAAGTAGAATTGGGAAATAAGATGGATTTGAATGGATTAAAAGATCAAGATCTGTAGAGCGAATTGGAGAAAAGGAATCTTTCAACAACGGGAACCAAGAATGAGTTGATAGAACGATTAATAAAAGCTATGGAAGCAGCTGGATTGGATCCAGAAAAATATCGTTTTGGGCAAGAAGAAGCAGATGAAAATCCAGATGCAGGAAATAGTGAAGATAAAGATGTTGAAGCAACGAGGCAGGCCGTACCAGCAGACAACGACATTGCACAGTTAATGGCTATGATGGAGCAAATAAGTTTCAACATGAGAGCAGATGTAAAGGCAAACATGGAGGTTATGAACAAAAAGTTAGATTTGCAAAGTAACAGCATGAGTAATGAAATGAAAAAGTTAGATGTCAACATCAATCAACAGTCTGCAAACATCGATAAACAAATCGAGAAGAAATGAAGCAATTAATGGAAGAAAAATTTTTCAAATTGTGACGAAGGGAATCCCAGACACAATACCTTCGTGTCAAAAACTTATCATATCCCCTTCGTCGCAAGTTCTTGTTATTCCAGAAAATTTTAATTTGTTAATTTCGATGTCTTATGATATCCTATCTATTTTCAACACATTTTCCCATGTTTCGGTTTTGCAAATTATTCAAAACAGCATTTAAATTATATAAAAATTTTCCCAGGTTTCAGTTTTGCAAATTATGCAAAACATAATTTATGTTAAAATACTCATTAACTTAAGTGTTAATCAAATTTCACTTAAGTTAATTCTTGTTTTTTATTCCCAACGTCTTTTTAATTTTCTGGGATTTTTTGTTTTTTTCTGTCGACTAAGAGCATTTTTATAAAAAGCTCATATTAAACCGAGGTTTCGAGTAAAGCCAGAAAATCGTTGGTCGGGACTCGAAAAGTGGCACTGGACTCGGATAGTCATAGTCGTGTTTTGGTTTATCTTTCTTTCGTTCTTGTTTTTTTTGGTTTTGGTATAGTTATAGTTGTCATTTTTGGTTTCATTTCCTTAGAATTTATTTTTTTTTGTGGAGAATAAGTGAAAATAATAATTAAAGCAAACCACTAGTTCAATTGTTTTGTTCAATGTTAAATATTTAAGTGAAAATAATAATTAAAGCAAACCACTAGTACAATTGTTTTGTTCAATGTTAAATATTTAAGTGAAAATAATAATTAAAGCAAACTACTAGTTTTATTGTTTTGTTCTATGTTAAATATTTAAGTGAAAATAATAATTAGAGCAAACTACTAGTTAAACTGATTTTGCTCTATGTTTAATGTAATACTGGATAATAATATTTATCGGTAAAAGTTTTGCTGGTTTAATTTAATTAAGATTTAAGTGAAAACGAACAACAAACGGTTGCCTTAGGCACCACAACAACCATATTTCAAGCCGAAATTTTTGCCATTAGCAGTTGCGCTTTACTATGCGCTGAAAGAAAATACCAAAATATTGAAATATATATTATTTCTGACAGCCAAGCAGCACTCTTGGCACTAAAATCTACGCGCTTTGATTCAAAACTGGTATGGGAATGCTACCAAAATCTATTAAAAATCTCGTGCAATAACACAGTAACACTTGTGTGGGCACCTAGCCACACAGGAATACAAGGAAATGCTATCGCTGACGCTTTAGCAAAGCAAGGTGCCAATAAAAAATTTGTTGGACTGGAACCATGCTTTGGAATGGCCAAGAGTTCGCTCAAAAGCACAATCCAAGCAATGGAACAAGAACAAAATGCTAAATTATGGAGAAGCAGAGAGGGACTAGTACACTCCATGAAGTTTCTAGGTAACCTCCCTGTTTCACCCTTAAAAACAATCGACTTAAACAGAGAGTCTCTAAGAATTTTAACGTGGTGCGTTACTGGACATGGTCCTTTAAACCACCATCTTAACAAAATAGACCTTGTTGTTTCTGACAGGTGCAGATTCTGCTACTCGGACGCGGAAACGATGGAACACGTCATCTGCAGCTATCCTGAACTCTCTGGGCACAGATACAACCAACTTGGTCATAGAAGACTAACACTTCCATTACCACAAAACGTCACTCCAATTGAGCCTATTAATTTTATTCAAAGTCTCAACTTGGATGACAGAATACAACCAGTAACGGCACAGACGAGGACTGACTAATAACAAAATCAGGGTAAGCACAATAGACCTTCAGGTCGTAGTGCTACTGGAACTGTAAGTCTCGAGGCCCTCCAATAAAAAAAAAAAAAGTGAAAACGAAAATAATAATTAGAGCAAACTACTAGTTAAATTGATTTGGCTTTATGTTTAATGTAATAAATACTGAATAATAATATTTATCTGTAAAAGTTTTGCTGGTTTAATTTGATAAAGATTTAAGTGAAAACGAAAATAATAATTAGAGCAAACTGTAACGTCCGCTATATTCACCTAAACAATAATAAAATCAATTCATATTCTTTTTCTAATTCAATAAAAATTTATTTTAATAATTTCAGTTCATTTTTACATTAATAATAATTTTAAAATTTTCAACGGCCAGTTCCATTTCGAATATACTGAAAAAAATAAACGAACGTACCAATTTTATTTTCATTTCTAACGAACAGATGTCGTTACTCAATTTTTGCTTAATCTTCGTGTTGCACGATTGATTAGAAGATGTCAAAAGAAAAACACATTTTTTCTGACATTCATTCCATTTTTGTTCTCGAAAACAAATGGTTTTCAGTTTTTGAGTTCCAAGTTTAATTTTTAAATGCTAAACATTTTAATGCTAAAGTTATTTTTGATTAATAATATTATTGAGTTACCAGGGACTCATCAAAACCTGAACAGTGTTTAAATTGTTAAAAACAACACTTCTATTAATTAGATCGAAAGGAAATAATTTTGTAATAAAAAAAAATAAGTTTTATTCAAACATAAGAAAAAACAGAAATTTTAAATGAATAACTGGACAATTATTAAAATAACCAAAGGGAAAAACCAAAAATTGTAAAAAAAATTTATATATATATATTTAAAGTGTTTGTAAATGAACATTGAGAAATACAAGATATTAATGTTTTTTTTTTAAAACAAACAATCGTCTTCAGTTTTTTTTGCCTAGGATTGACATCCATGTTGATTGGGAAAGTATTTTTTTGATCATCACCATATTAAAGCAATTTCTTTCTTGTCTGCCACAGAATAAATGTCAACTAAGTTTTATCCAGGAACATGGAATAAAAAAATCCAGAAACATATTATATATGGTGAAGCAGATTTCTGATATAAAGCACATCATAATACCCATTAGTACACAACAAAAGAAAGGGAAAAGGAAATATTGTACGTCGAATTGAAATAGGAAGGAGGCAGATATATTGGGACACGGTAAGCTGATCAACAGACAACATCCTACTGACAAGTAAATTCATTTTTTTTTGTTTTTTTTTATATGTGTAACTTATATTAACGATACATATATTCATATAAATCTATGTATGATATCATGAATGTTAAATTTGGACTATTCTCAGTGAAATCCTAAGAAATGGTAGGCTAATTTCTTTAGATATATGATAAGAGACTCCCGGATTTGGGTTCGTTTGTCTATAAGTAATTCTTTTTTTTGTCACCCGGTGTGTTTAATGTGATATTTTTATTATATGTATAAAAAGTCCAAGCCGCAATAAAGTGGCAATCTAATAACTGGGCCGAAACTAAGGAACCTTTTGGCGCGAGTTTCGCGTAAAATTTATATAAATAAAATAAACTGGGCGTTGGTCAAACCAGTTTCGATTTATCCGGTATTTGTGGTTGTTGTCAACCAAGTTTTTTTAATTATTATTTTTGGGCGCAAAAGTGTTTTATAAAAACTTTTGAGGTTACAAAAATAAAACCGGTTTAGTTGGTTTAACTTTAACTGATCCGGTTTAATGGAATTCTAAATTTTTTGGGTGTGGTAGTAAACCAGTAGGGTCTGGTTTTTCTTAAATTTTTTTTTGTTGTTTTGTTTTGGAAATAAAAGAGGCTTTAACGATTTTAGTTTTTTTTGATATTGATATTGTATTTTGGGAAAATTCTTTTTAGGTATTAGGTCGGTGTCAACGGTTGGGTTGATTTTGGAATTTGTTTCAATAGATGTGAAAAGAAATTGTATTCGGCTCTCGCATTAACCTTTTTAGTCTTTGAGTTCTTATGTAGAACCAGCGATAAAAATACCATTAATTGTTTTTCTAATTTATGGCATTTGCATGGGAAATCGCATAATACTTAAAATACAATATTCTAAAGATTAAATTCGGCTTCTAACATTGAATTTGTTTTTTTACAATAGTGTAGAATTGGCTCTTAACGAGCATTACACTGTTATTTGGATTAACACTATATTTCTCAAAAATCCACACAATCAGGAATTTTGGCTCGTTTAGGAGCAAACGTCGGCCGGGGCCAGGAGAGTTGGGTCAGGCAGCGGTCAAGCCAGGGGTGAATGAGGTGCATGAAGTGATGCATGAGATCGTGAGTGAAGTTATGAATGTGGTGAATGAGATGAAGAAGGAAAAAATGAATGTAGAAATGAATGAGAGAAGGAAGAAGATGTACTTGGAATTGATGAATGATATAATGTATGAGCAGTATGAAGAGATGATAGATGTAGTGATAAGTGAGATAGTGAATGAAGAAGTGAATGAGGTGGTAGACGGAGTGATGAATGAGGAGATAAATGAGTTGGCAGATGAGGTAGTGCATGAAGTGGAGGAAAGGAATGAGGAAGTGAATGAAATGAATGAGAGAAGAAAGGTAACGTTTATGGAATTAATGGATGACATAGTGATTGAGCAGTATGAGGAGGTGATGGGTGAAATGATAAATGAGATAGCGGATGAAGTGATGGATGCGCGAGAGAGATATCGGTTGAGGAGGCTAGAGAGGGATAGGAAAAGGTGGAGAGAGAAGAAGAACAGGAGGAAGGTACAGAAGGCGGCGTGGTTGGAAGAGGAGGTGGAGTTCTCTTCAGTCATGCACGCTTATGCGGAGACATTGGCTGAGGAGAGCGCCATCTTCGAATCCAACCACAGGAAGGAGAACCCTCGACGGTGGTTGGGACCGCAAGTGGCCCCGGGAAATTGTGTGCATATTTGAGATGTATTTTTTTTTGTATTTGAAAAAAAAAACCGATTTGGGTCCACATTTTTTTTATGAATTTTTTTTTGGTGGTACTATAGTAGTTTTAGGTGTAAATAGTTGTATATAGTAGGTTATTTGTTGTATATAGGTTACATAATTGTACATATTTGTACATATTTTTGTATATAGGAAGCGGTTGTAGTGGTTTGAGTAGAATGTTATGTTACAATATTGAAATATTTTATTTCTTGGCGAGATGAAATTTAGAAACCAAACCGTTGAAACGATTTGGCCATTTGAACTTTTTGTGTGTAGCGTGGGCAAATATTTATACATTAATAAATTAGATCTCGAATCTGATGCTCGTTTTAACGATGCATATTGGCCTGCGTGTAATACATGCATGATTTTATTTTCTTTACCCCTAATGGCTATAATTGGTAAAAAATCTTGTTTTCGGTTGTGGTAGATTGGAACTATATTTTTTAAAAAAAAATTCCGATTAAATATTGTACATTCCACTACAGTTGAGTGTCAGTAGATGTAATTAAAAAAAGTTAGAATTAATTGAATGTTTTTTTTGGTTGTTAATTTTTTTTATTGGATAATGATTGCAAGTGTGTAATTAAATAAATCTTTCTCAGCGGTAGGCCTAACAAGCCATCCATGGGGCTTATCCCCTTAACATATTTATGTTCTTAGATCGCCTCTGTCCATCATGGACATGCGATCGAAGTTCATTGGTCTCTTCTCTTCGTTTCAGAAGGAGTTTTCTGGTGATAAGAGAATGACTACTGCTGTGTTTGTACTTAGGTACAAACCAGTAGTACCATTCCCTGCACAGAAGCTTCTTCAATGAAATGAAGAGGAGAACCAATCTATTTTTTTATCAGGATCGAGGCTTCACCTCACTCAACTTCAACCATTTTTCCATTTTTTCATTTAGCTTACAATAAACAATTTTCATGGAGTTTAGGATTTGAAGTCTGGTGCTCGGGAGCGTTCTTCAACTATGGCATTAGTAGAAATGGGCCTAGAGTCTAATCGTGACAGTTGCGATTGTTTTTGTTAGGTTGGGGAGAAACGGTTCTGGAATCTGGTCGGCTCTTTTCTAGTCGGTTCTCACATGCATTGTTGAAGTGGGCTCGCGAACGCGATAATTCAAGTACTAAATAAAAGGGTCATTGTATCCATACTTACTTTTATATTGTCTCCAGACGAAGCTTGACTTTGGGAATCTCTTATCTATATATTAAATAAAAAAATAAAAACAATAAATTTTTGAGAATAAATAAATAAAAATGTTTATTAAATAAATTAATTTTAGGGAAATAATTTTAAGTAAATACAAATTTTTCGTAAATAAGCAAATACATCAAGATTTAAATAAATATTCTTTATCTTTTTTTAAAAAATAAATCAATATTTGAGCTAAGACGGAGCATCCAATAATTAAGCAATTTTCTAAATATTTTTTTATTTTTCAATTTTTTAAAATAAATAAATATTTTATTTAGGGGTGTTGTCGTCACTAAATAATTTTAGGTACTTATATTTCTGAAATTTCAGCATATCTGAAATTAAATAAATAAATTATATTTTACATATGCAATATTTTAGGAATTTTTATGAAAGGTGAAGCAACATTGAGAACAACCATAAGTTCGTTCGTTCTTTTATTAAATTTGGTTTTGCAAAATTTTTGTGTTTTCGAATTGGGCGTTCGTTGTTTTTTTCGTTTTTGCGTTTTTCATTTTTTTTTACATTTCCATCGTACTAACTCCATTTTTTTTTGGAATTGGTTTTAATATTGTTGTTGATTGCGAGTTCATAATTTTACGGGTTTTACCATCAAAATGTCAAACCAGATAGACGTTGACCATCCGTTCTATGGTTTGGAACCCACCGAACTACAGGTCGAATGTTTGGTTCGGGGTGTGAACTTCGGGGGGGCCAATTGGGCAGAGGAACTGCGAAACCACGCAGATCATGGTGCAGTTCCAATAACAGTGTCTCATGCGAGAGATTTGATAGAGGAATCTCAAATGGTGGTGCAGGCAGCACAACTTGTTTTAGATCAGGTACGTCGACTTCAGCCACCGATTAATCAGACCTTCCTAGATGGTTTGGCGAATCGAGTGTTGCATTACACGGGTAGGATGAATAGGTTGGGTCCTCGCAATGACTTGCAAGAAGCCCGCACCTACGCTATCTCACAATTGTCACGCGCTTGGAATATAATAGGATCGTTGTCAACACGTCCAATTATGCAGAGTAAACCAGGAGTATCATCTGCTCCATCTGCTTCACCTGCTTTTCAACCAGATGAGAGATCCACACCGATCCCAGTACAGCCAATCACGGAAACAATACATAGTTTAAATCGTGCAAGCCATCAACAGCAGAGACGATCAGAACAATTACCACCGGCTTATTTTTAGCAATCGGGTTTGAGAGCAGAGGACTTTGCAATACCACAGTTGGGTCCATCGTTCCAAGCTGAACACATACACAATAGTCCAGCATTAGTACAACCGCAACTACAATTGAATTGTCCATCAGTACCACAGGTACAACCACCACCAGTATATCCACCAGCTCCACTTACAGCACCACCACCATACAACCAATCTCCTCAGGTATGGCGTGACGCGGCTCCAGCGTTAGCACCAGTGGAGTACCGAGGGGTTCGTGGGAACAATTTGAGTCGTTATGACTCAAATTGGGTTCCAACCTTCACAGGAGATGGTCACTCTCCTGATGTTGATGAGTTTATTCATAGAGTGGAGGCGGCTGCCAGAAGAGACCGTGTGTCATGGGACGACCTTAGGTCTATCATACCACGGTATCTGAAAGCAGCAGCCGACAGATACTATTTGAATTTAACTCATGAATATGAGGTGGTGACTTACCCAGTGCTAAGGGAGGGACTCCTACAAACCTTCGGTACGCTCACTGATGATAAGGCGATCTTGCGCGTTCTTCTGAACCGCAAACAAAAGTCAAAGGAGAGCGTGTATGAGTACCTGGTGGAGATTGGTTCCAGAGCCGTCTTAAACGTTTCGTAGGCCCTAGGCACATTACAATATATATTATGAAAACGAAATTAGTACACCAAAATTATTTTCTGAACAGTGTAATTCGGATTTTCAATTGTCTTGGCATAGTAGATTGTGCATAGCACCGTTGTATTTAAGTTTGCATAATTTGTGTTATTTTATTAATATGGGTCATTCTTTTACAAACCGAACACCTTTCTGGCCAACACTTTTTGGATTTGGCTGAAATTTTTAGGGGTTTTATATTGACAAAAAAAATACGTGTTCCAATTTTTTTTATTTTTTGGAAATTGGAGCGGTTTTACTTTTAAAATTCGAGAATTTCGTAATTTTTTGCTTGAAGACTTATTTTCAAAAATTCATTACTTCGGTTCTATCAAAGATAGAAACTTTTGTTTTATTTTGTTTTAAAGTAAAAGGATGCTTATTTAAAAAATAAAATAAAACAATAAAAATTATTAACAAATTCCTATTGTTAAAAAACAAATAAAATGTTAAAACCGATCTTTAGTCATTAGCCACGTAATGAGTTTTTAGTATGACCATCGTATTCTACGTTCAATTTTTAACAAAAACCGTAGTTTTTATTAATAGGGGAATGATTTTTACTGTTAGAAATAAATTAATTTATCGAGCGCGGGACGACACCAAAAAAAAAAATCAATATTTTAAATAGAAAGAGGTACATCGATTTAACAAAGTAAAAAATTGCATATAAAATTGAGGAAATTGCCCTTAAATTAACAAAAATAAGAAAATGCTGCATTTGAAAGCTACTTTTGATTTTGAATGTTAAATCAATATATAAAATACTTGAATTGAATACATTTTTGTTGACTTTAATAATCACATCAAAAGTACTGCAGTTAATTCTACAAAAGAGTGAAATCTAGAATATCAACTAGATGTTTATAACAACAGCATTGACTGTCGAAATAACATTAAGTTTATTCATTTGACAGTTAATTTTGTGCATTTGCATTAAAAGTAGCGATACAATCGATTTAACTAAATAAAACGTCGGAGCCAAAACAATGTCATTTTATTCGAATTTACCTGCAATTGTGTCGGATCTACCACGATTACTTTTTTGGGTGGACATGAAATTCCATAAATGGGTCATTCTTTTACACACCGAACAGATTAGGACAAAATCTGACCAACTCATTTTTGATTTAAATGAAATTTTTTTGCGGGTTCTCTGGGTTCTCGGTTAAAAGATATACGTGTTAGAAAAATAGAGCGGATCTAAATTACGAGAATTTCGTGATTTTCGGCTTGAAGACTTATTTTCAAAGATTCATAATTTCGGTCCTGGGAAAGATAAAAACTGTTTTTCTGTTTTATTTGAACTTTTAAAAGAAAACTGTTATCTTTAAAAATTAGTAACAAATTCCTATTGTTGTAAACAAATAAAATGTTAAAATCGATTTTTAGCCATAGTCCAAAGACATAGTCAAGACAAAGATTTACGAATTGTTTTGTAGTCCCGCGCTCGAATAAATTAATTTATTTCGTACAGTAAAAATCATTTCGCCATTAGTTAAAAATACGTTTTTTATAGAAAGTTAAACGTAGAACACAATAGTTATACTAAACACACTTTATTTTTATTGGCCAATAATTAAAAATCGACTTTAACATTTTATTTATTTATGACAATCAGAATTTGTTAATAATTTTTTTTGAATTTATTTTTTTAAAGGCATTTTTTAGCTTGAAAATAAAACAAAATGGAAGTTTCTATATTTAAAAGAACCGAAGTTATGAATTATTGAAAATAAGTCTTCCAGCCAAAAATCACGAAATTCTCGAAATTTAAAACCGTTATAATTTCCAAAAAAAGAAAGAAAAAATCCTGGAACATGTATATCTTTTTTTTCGATATAGAATCCCTAAAAATATTATCAGCTAAATCAAAAATGTGTTGGTCAGATTTTGTCCTAATCTATTCGGTATGTAAAAGAATGACCCATTTAAAGAATTTTTTGTCGTCCCGCGCTCGATAAATTAATTTATTTCTAACAGTAAAAATTATTTCTCCATTAATTACGTTTATTATACGTTTTTTATAGAAAATTAAACGCTGGATACGTTGGTCATGTTAAAAACACATTTCCCGGGTGGGGTGGGGCAGTGACTAAAAATCGATTTTAACATTTTTTTTTGTTTATAGGAATTTGTTAATAATTTTTTTGATTTTATTTTAAAAAAAAAAAAGCATTTTCTAGCTTTAAAATAAAACAAAACATAAGTTTCTATCTTTAATAGAACCGAAGTTATAAATTTTTAAAAATAAGTCTTCAAGCCAAAAATTACGAGATTCTTGAAATTTGGAACCGCTGTGTTTCCAAAAAAATTCTCGGACACGTATATCTTTTTTTTTGGTATAAAAAATAAAACCTCTAAAAATTTTCAGCCAAATCAAAAATGTGTCGGTCAGATTTTGTCCAAATCAGTTCGATTTGTAAAAGAATCCCCCCCTTATATGAATATTTATGTGCATTATTCAAACAGATCTAAGCGTGTGAATTTTCAAACTTTCATCAATCAAGGTTTTATTTTCTAATTTGTATTTGTGTCGAATTCTTTTTGCAAAAAATTTCTCTGACACGCCCCTTTTCGCTCTTAGATCAATTGTTTTTGGACATTACGTGTTCTCTTTGGCCAAAAAAGTGATCTTTTTTTTTTGGATTTTTTTGAGATCAATTAAACTAAAGTAAGTAAAGAAGTAATTGGAATATTTTCAATTCAAAGGTATGGTTTTGAAGTTTCTCAGAAAAAAACTACAATTCACATTTTTTACGTGTTTCGGATCGGATTCGAACCTACCCTCGTCAGTGCCCGGCTCGAATCTTTGGGCAGACACGCTATCGATTACGCCGCGCCGTTGAGGCGATGACAATTTCAAAGTTGAAACTTCTTCATCACTTATTTATTTTACTTAAGTTGAATTTTTCGACTGTCATTAGACACCATATTATGGAAATGCTTTTACATTATATGGGATTTGTTGCATTAAATTTCTAGAACAATACTTTGTGTGAATTCATAGAATGGGGAACATTTCTATTCTAATTAACATCCTAAGTCACGATTGTATAGTCATTATTGATTGTTTCCAATCAATGTGAAATCAATGGCTGACACTTGGTCAATTTGTAGTTCTATATGTATTAACATTAGACTACATTAAGGGAATTTCAATTTTATTTTGGATTTTTTTGAGATCAATTAAACTAAAGTAAGTAAAGAAGTAATTGGAATATTTTCAATTCAAAGGTATGGTTTTGAAGTTTCTCAGAAAAAAACTACAATTCACATTTTTTGATCTTTTTTGTCCTAAAAGATTTTTTCAAATCTAGATTTTTAGCTAGAGCAAAGCATAAAATACAATAAAACACAATAGCTATTTATGTATTACGGGCATAAAGTATGTCTTTTCCGCTTGAGGGTGAAATTGTTGAGAAACAATTCGAATTCGAGAGAAACAATCACTCGAAAGCAAAAAAGATACTTTATTCCTGAATTGCATACAAGAAGACGAGTAAGATTCTATACTATTTGCATAAATAAAAAGTCCAAGCGGCACGTATATCCGCTAGAAATAGGTAGATTTCGAGATCAGACAGTTTTGTGTGCCAGTAGAATCTGATGTATCAGATTAGTTTAAACAAAACAAACTAATTTCAAACAGATATCGAACAAATTTTAAAAAGATAATGAGCTACCTACAAGCAAAATTATATCTATCCAATTTTGCAACAAACAAATATCAAATCTACCACAGAACATGTGTGTGACAACTTATGACACAAACCTACTCTATATCATATGTCGTGCAATTGCTGCAAAATATCAAAATAGTTTATTTCTAAGAAAAAAAAATTAATTTCTTCTATTCAAATCTTTCATTTTTTTGACTGTTATAAGGTTGACATTGACTGTTATAAGGTTTTTGGAAATTGTAGTTGGGGATTGTTGCAAACTTTTTTGTTGAAGCCAACAAGTCAAAAACCTCTAACTGCAGAGGTTTATATTTATAAGAAACGGATTAAAATGTTTCCACAGATTCTAAATTTTTGAAGATTGTAAAAATATTAGTATCCAAACGGCCGTTATAACGGATTAAAAAAACTACTTTTTTTTCTAGTATAAAGCCTATAGTTCCTTAACCATGTGTCAGATTTCTCTGATTTACGAACTTGTCTAAGATATTAATAAAACACACATGTTTACGGAAGGTTTTTTGATCTGGCTCCACAAATGCAACCGTGAGAGCGCCGGTTGATTCAAACGCATTTTTTGTTTTACAAGCTTTGTTGTTGGAGCCGCTCACTCAGAAACTTCCAACTGCAGAGGTCAATTTTTTGAAAGAAACTGATTAAAAAGGTTTCAAAAATTTTAAATTTATGAAGTTTTTAAAAATATTAGAATCCAAACGGCCGTTATAACGGATCTAAAAAACAGAGTTTTTTTCTAGTATAAAGCTTCTAGTTTCTTAACCATGTGTTGGATTGGGCTGATTTACGAACTTGTCCAAGATATTAATAAAACGCACATTTTTAGAAAAGGTTTTTTGATCTGGCCTTTTAAATGCGACCGTGAGAGTGCCGGGTGTTTTAAAAAAAAAAATTTTTTTGCAAACTTTTTTGTTGGAGCCGCTCACTCAGGAACCTCTAACTGCAGAGGTCTATTTTTAAAACAAATTGATAAAAAAGATTCCAAAGATTTTAAATTTATTAAATTTTTTGAAATATTAGTATCTAAACGGCCGTTATAACGGTTTTAAAAAATCAATTTTTTTCAGAAAAAAGCCTCTAGTTTCTTAACCACGTGTTGGATTTTGCTGATTCACAAACTTGTCCAAGATATTATTAAAACACACAAGTACAGAAAATTTTTTTGATCTAGCTCAACAAATGCGACCGTGAGAGTGCCGGTCGTTTTCGTTATATCTCATATCGTTTATATATATATATATATATATATATATATATATATATATATATATATATATATATATATATATATATATATATATATATATATATATATATATATATATATATATAAATTTTTTTTTTTTTTGTTTTTTCGTCTCCACTTATCATATATAGTCGTTTGGCACAAAAATTTTTCCGAAATTCCGAGATGAAGCCCATTGCAATAGGTAGATTTTTATATGAAATCTACCTAAAAAAATGCATATAAAACATTTTTTTAGAAAATTATTTTATTCAAGTAGTTTTTCGAAATAATAACTTTAGGCATTGTTATTTCAGTAGAAAAAAAGGCTTGCTTCACAAACAATTTTTGAATCCCAAAAGTGCTTTTTATGGTTTACTCGGCTTACTCAGTAAACCGTAAAATGCACTTTTACGATTCAAAAATTGTGCGTCAAGCAGACCTTTTTTCTTTTTGAAATAACAATGCCTAATATTGAAATAACAATACCTAAAATTACTATTTTACGCCCTAAAGCGTAAATATTTTTGACAACATCCAACGAACTCAAAAGACCAAAATATACTTTATGCCTATTTTCGAATTAGAAAATTGTCCAAACATATGAATGTAAATAAAAATACATTATGCCTGCCCATTTCCAAAAAAACAAACATATACATACATAGAAATTTAGAAAAATAAATATGAAAAGCAAAACTACTTGGATTAAACAATTTTCTCAAAAAATATTTTACTGTTTTGTGTAAATATATGTATTTTAATTTATGCAAATAATACAGAACCTTACTCGTACCAAAAATCTGGTATGTAATTCGGGCATAAAGTTTCTTTTTTGCTTTCGAGTGTTTGTTGCCAATTTCACTCTCAAACAAAAATGACTAACTTTACGCCCTTAATACATAAATAGCTATTATATATCTCTCAAAATTAGTAAACAAACAAAACGCCATTTACTCATTATGTTTTTTTAAAGTGAAATAGTTATTGTTTAAATAAAAGTTTTGTTTAAATCGTGTTTTAAATTAAAAATTAATAACAATATTGAAATAAGATTGTTTTGTTTTTCTTTGTATACATATGTATTTTATTTTTTCTTCGTAGGCCCCCTTAAAGTTCGTAGGCCCTAGGCACAGTGCTTAGGGTGCCTATTGGATAAGACGGCTTTGATTGGTTCGTTGAACCGTCGTTTAGCACGTCCATTTGCTGACCGTGAAATGCTAGAGATTGCTCGGGAGGGACTGAGTGTGGAACTCAAAAATGCTACACTGGCAGCAACAATACATTCAATTGATGAACTTCGGACTTTATGTCAGAAGTTTGAACGTTTGTGGTCCACACCAGTTCCGACCAGAACATCAAATTTAAGAATTAGTGAGTTACAGCAGATGGATGATTATGAGGTAGATGGTGAACCAGAACAATATGGATATATTGAAGCGGTGGATTCAACTCAGAGACGGATATTTCAGAGACCTGGCATAACATCGGATAACAGTCAACCTGGTCCATCAATGTCCAGACAACCAATAGTATGTTTCAGTTGTGGTGTGACTGGTCACCGAGCTCCGGATTGTCCACGGAAGAATCGGATAAAATTATATTGCTGGAAATGTAACAAACCGGATGTAATTTATGCAAATTGTTCATATTGTCACCCGTCGTTAAACTATCGACCGAGAGTACATGCTTCGGGGATGATGCCTTCGGTTCAACATCCAATGAGCCCGAAGAAAGCGACGAGAGATGTAGGAACGCAGGACGATCGACCACCACCAACGAAACCCGAATAAAATCATCAAATACATTTAATTTCCCATCATTACATCGCACGTATTTTAGACGTCTGGAACGTAACATTAGATATTGGAGGATGAGGAAATTATTTCGTAAAGCCTGTATTTCATCTATCCTTTCAGAAACAAAGGATCCTCGGCCGCGATTGACAATCAGGATTTTGGACAAACATATTTCAGGTTTATTGGATAGTGGAGCGTCAATCACAATACTTGGAAGAAATTCCTTGGAATTATTGGAATCATCAGGTACAACCTACCGTAAATACACTTCGTGTATTCGTACGGCGGATGGTACTGCAAATAAAATTTTGGGTTACATCGAAATTCCAATAACTGTGAATGGCTCCACTAAACCAATGCGGTTCCATATAGTCCCTGGTTTACGAGAAGAGCTCTACCTGGGCATAGATTTCTGGGAGAAATTTGGTATTGTTCCTTCTTTTGTTAGTGAACTGACTCGTACAGAGCCAATAACTTTAAATACCTCACCACTGATCAGCAACATGAACTGGATATGATCAAGGATTCTTTCCCGTCATTTGAAGTGTCTGGGCTCGGAAAGACTTCTTTGGTTGAACATGTCATCGATGTTGGTGATAGTGCACCTGTTAAACAGAGGCATTATCCCACATCGCCGGCTGTTCAACTAAAGGTCTATGCCGAACTTGACCGAATGCTTCAAATGGGCGTGATCGAAGAGTCTAACAGTTCGTGGTGCTCGCCAGTGGTCCTGGTACAAAAAGAATCTGGTAAAAACAGATTATGTATTGATAGCCGTCGTGTCAATTCACTAACGAAAAAGGACGCTTACCCACTTCCCTTGATTGATGGCTTACTAGGTCGTCTAAATAGCACAAAGCACATTTCAAGTATTGATCTCAAAGATGCTTTCCGGCAGATTCCTCTGGCAGAAGCATCTAGAGACAAGACAGCCTTCACAGTGCCTGGTCGTCCATTGTATCAATTCCGGGTTATGCCTTTTGGATTGTGCAATCCTCCCCAGACAATGTGTCGGCTGATGCACAAAGTGATACCACATCAATATCACGAAAATGTCTTTGTTTTTTTAGATGATCTATTGGTAGTCTCTTCCCCGTTCCAGGAACATATGGAATTGCTGTCCAAAGTCTCTTCATTGTTAAGAGCGGCTGGGTTAACAATAAACCTCAAGAAAAGTAAATTTGTTCTGAGAGAGGTGAAATACTTGGGATTTTTGGTTGGTGAAGATGGTCTTCGAACAGACCCTGACAAAGTAAGAGCTGTTGCTGAGTATCCAGCTCCGTCAACAGTGAAACAAATACGGAGATTATTAGGAATGGCCGGTTGGTATCAACGTTTCATACCAAATTATGCAAGCGTGGTATCACCGATTACGGATTTATTAAAGAAAAGTTCTGGGAAATTGAAATGGACATTGGAAGCGCAAGCTGCTTTCGAAAATTTAAAACGATTGCTGACTACAGCACCGGTATTAGTAAACCCTGACTATAATAAAGAGTTCTTTATTAGATGCGATGCAAGTCTGACAGGGGTAGGTAGTGTGTTGTATCAGGTTGATACTGACGGACAAGAGTGTCCGATAGCCTTCATGTCGAAGAAGCTTAACAAAGCTCAGAGAAATTATTCGGTTTCTGAGCTTGAATGTCTTGCGGCAATTCTTAGTGTGAAGAAATTCAGGGGCTATGTTGAAGGTCACCGATTTACAATTGTGACTGATCACTCAAGTCTGAAGTGGCTAATGTCACAGAAAAACTTGAGTGGTCGTCTGGCTAGGTGGAGCCTAAAACTCCAACATATGGACTTTACCATTGTCCACTAAAAAGGTACCCAAAATATAGTCCCTGATGCTCTATCTCGTCTTTATGACGATACACACGAGGAATTGACGGAAGCATTAACACATCACATTAACGACATTAAAATCGACAATGATGGTTATCGGCACATCGAGTATACTGATATGATAGCTAAAGTTCAATCATCACCAAAGGACTTTCCTTCAGTCAAAGTCGTGGATGATAAGCTATACATACGTATTGAGCCAAGACCTGATGCAATACCTAATGATGTTCCTGTGTGGAAACTCTGGGTACCAAAACCGATGACTTCCAACATGATTCAGAAACATCATGATGATAGTACTGCTGCTCATGGAGGTGTTAAAAAGACTTTAGAATTACTTCGACGTCTTTATTATTGGCCGGGCATGGCGTCACAGGTACACAACTATGTTGTGTCCTGCGACACATGTAAACAAACAGAAGCCACGAATCAGATATTGCGTCCTCCGATGCAATATCAATTCGAAACAGCACGTCCATGGCAGAGGGTCTATATAGATTTTTTGGGACCGTACCCTCGTTCTACACTTGCGAATACGGTATTACTGATAGTTCTGGATCATGCTACGAAGTTTGTACTACTGAAACCACTTAGAAACGCAACTTCACCGAAGGTGAATGCTTTTCTAAAGAACGAAGTGTTTCTTACATATGGGGTACCAGAGTTTCTACACAGTGACAATGGCTAGTAGGAACTTTCAAAGTCTTTTGTCAGATTTCGGTATTAAACACATTAGGACCGGTGTCTATAGTCCTCAAAGCAACGCGTCAGAGCGTGTCAATAGGTCAGTCCTAGCAGCAATTCGAGCATTCATAAAAGGTCAACATACCAAGTGGGATTCACAAATTGGTGAAATCGCGTTTGCACTGCGGGTTGCAGTACATTCAGCTACCAAGTACTCACCGTACTATTTACTATTTGGTCAACATTCAATATCGGATGGAAATACTTACCAATTGTTGAGATCACTACACCAGCTTGGTGAAGATGCTGGTGAGGAGTTAGAGCGCTCTGATCATTTGACTCTGCTCAGGAGCCGGGTTCAGGAAAATTTAAAAGCAGCCTTCAAAAAATCGCAACATCAGTATAACCTGCGATCTAAATTACGGACTTTTCAACCACAACAACGTGTTTGTACGGCAACATCATTTGAGTGACGCTACAAAAAAATTCTCGGCAAAATTGGCTCCAAAGTTCTTACCTGCGATGATTAAGACTAAGATTGGAAATGTACTCTATGAGTGCACAGATATGAGCGGTAAGAATCTTGGAGTCCATCGCGCGAAAGACATCAGGGAATGATGCCTTTTTGTTAGGTAGGGTCGTTCCTCTGGCCGGTTGTCGTCTCTGGGGTTCACATCTTCAGTGTCACATTTTGCTGGTTGTATCGGGGTGGCCATAGTGCTGACGTTCGGAGGGATGGTCGGTCTCAATACTCAGTGAAGTTCCTAGGGACCTCATGAGTGTTGGAACCGGTCAGCGGTGCTGACGCCAGTGACTGTGGGTTACTCGATCCCAGATACAGATTAGTTGTGGGAAGTAGTTCGGTGGTTTCTGACGTAGAGGGGGTGACGACGTTTTTGTGATTTCAAGGGTAAATATCTTGGTTTTTACCTTAAATTCATGGTGTAACGTCCGCTATATTCACCTTAACAATAATAAAATCAATTCATATTCTTTTTCTAATTCAATAAAAATTTATTTCAATAATTTCAGTTCATTTTTACATTAATAATAATTTTAAAATTTTCAACGGCCAGTTCCATTTCGAATATACTGAAAAAAATAAACGAACGTACCAATTTTATTTTCATTTCTAACGAACAGATGTCGTTACTCAATTTTTGCTTAATCTTCGTGTTGCACGATTGATTAGAAGATGTCAAAAGAAAAACACATTTTTCTGACATTCATTCCATTTTTGTTCTTGAAAACAAATGGTTTTCAGTTTTTGAATTCCAAGTTTAATTTTTAAATGCTAAACATTTTAATGCTAAAGTTATTTTTGATTAATAATATTATTGAGTTACCAGGGACTCATCAAAACCTGAACAGTGTTTAAAATGTTAAAAACAACACTTCTATTAATTAGATCGAAAGGAAATAATTTTGTAATAAAAAAAAATAAGTTTTATTATGAAAAAATAGAAATTTTAAATGAATAACTATGACAATTATTAAAATAACCAAAGGGAAAAACCAAAGGGAAAGGGGTGGTGAAATCCGAAATTCTACGTCCACGCCGTGCTACCTGGGTAATGCTAACAGAATTAGGTTGGTGTAGTTGAGAGGGGCAGAGTAAATACTGCTTATACTCAATGATTCTGCACCATGGCGAGTCATTGGCGCCACAAAACCAATGCAACTCAAGCGTCTGTTCTCCATGTTAGGGGCGGCTTGGAGCGGGCGTCTGTCTTGGATCAAGCGGCTCGCTATATAAACGTGTAGCAAGCGTCTGTTCTCCATCTTAGGGGCGGTTTGTAGCGGGCGTCTGTCTTGGATCAAGCGGCTCGCTATATAAACATGTAAAAAGGTTGTTTCTGGTGACCTAAAGATGCAGAACGAACCCATTCACGAAAATTTGGGTTGGGCGAAGGGCTAACACCCCATTTCCGTAAAAAACTACTTGTCATGAATTCTGTACACAGGCCTCGGATTATCTCGGATTCACTATTAGAACGACCTCGGAAACTGTACCCGGACTACGATTTAAAAATGGGAACCTGGAACGTGCTAAGCCTTAGAAGACCAGGAGATCTACTGAAACTTACAAACCAAATCAATAGCTATACACTGGATATAGTGGCGTTACAAGAACTAAGATGGCCAGGGAGTGGAATCCACGAAACAGCCAAAGGATACACTCTCTACTATTGCGGTCATGAAAACGGAGATTTGGAGTTGGCTTTCTCACACATCGTCGCGTGAATCAACATGTTATCGACTTTCGCCCAATTAATATGCGGATATGCACAATGAGAATCCGCACGCAAAAATTTAATGTAACGATCATCAATGTTCATGCACCTACTGAAGACAAAGCAGATGACATTAAAGACCTGTTCTTCCTAGAACTCGAAGAAGTCATCAATAACATCCCGCGGCACGATATAAAAATCGTGGTAGGTGACTTCAATGCGCAAATTGGTAGAAGTGCAGAACTTAAAACACATGTCGGCCCTAACAGCTTGCATCATGCTAGTAACAATAACGGCTTTCGCACAGCTGAACTGGCTATGATGTATGATCTAGTAATATCTAGCACTTTCTTTCCTCATAAGAGAATCCACAAAGCAACGTGGAAATCAAATGATGGAAGAACTGAAAATCAAATCGATCACGTCATGATTTCTAAGAGACACTCTACAAGTGTAACTGACGTTCGATCATACAGAGGTGCTGATATGGACACCGATCATATGCTTGTCATCTTTAAGTATAAGTGCAAATTATCATCTACATTTAATAGGCAAGCAAAAAAGACCGTGCGCTGGAATTTCGAAGCATTTAAACACCTGGAAACACTGAATAGATATCAGGAAATTGTAACGCAAAACATAGAAGAGCATGACATCCCATCTGAGATGCCATTAAACATACAAGAAGAATGGCAAACGCTTCAATCAACCATCATATCCGCAGCACAAACTACAATCGGAAAACGACCACCGAAATCACGTAACGAATGGTTTGATGACGAGTGCCGCGAAAGCATTGAGCACAAACAAAAACTGCGAGAAAAATGGTTAACAAGAAATACCCGAAGCTCCCAAACTGATTATCTATGCGCCAGAAAAGCCTCAGCAAAACTCCTACGGAAAAAGAAACGCGAACACATGAAGAGCTGTATCGAAAACATCAACCAACATGCGGCTAATGGAAATTCGAAAGAGTGTTTTGCCAATGCGCGGAATCTGACCAAAGATTTCCACCCAAGATCTACAGCCATCAAAAATGGAAACAACGAGCTTACAACAAGTGAACGTGATGTGCTGGAAGTATGGCGATCCCACTTTCAAGACCTACTGAATAGGACGAACGAAGTTCATCCTATTCGAGCAATTGCTCCGTCAAGTGAGGAGATTTTTGTCCCTTACCCAACAATAGAAGAAGTGGAAGCTGCCATCAAAAAATTAAAAAATGGCAAATCACCAGGTATCGATGGAATCCCTGCAGAACTACTTAAGAATGGAGGAGCAGCTCTGGTCTCACGTATATATGATCTGATTCTTGCAATCTGGGACCAAGAAGAACTACCTGCTGAATGGAAAACAGCTCTCATTGTTCCGCTACATAAAAAAGGTGACCGCCTAAAGTGTGCAAATTATCGTGGAATCGCACTGTTGAACACTGCATATAAAATACTAGCTAATGTCGTACTCGCTCGGCTCATCCCGTTTGTCGAATCTATCATCGGCGACTATCAGTGTGGTTTTCGTCCCAACCGTTCAACCACAGATCAATGTTTTACCTTAAGGATGATTCTGGAAAAATGTTGGGAGTACAACATCAGCATTCACCAGCTCTACGTTGATTTCAAGCAAGCATATGATAGCATCATCCGCGACAACCTCTGGTCTGCACTCATATGCCTTGGTATTCCAGAGAAACTTGTTTCTCTGTGCAAACTCACAACATCGGGATCAAATTGTAGAATAGTAATCGAAGGGTCAGTTTCTGACTCTTTTGATATAACATCAGGTGTTCGACAAGGTGATGCACTCGCACCCGTACTATTTAATTTGGCGCTTGAGTACGCGATAAGAAAAAGCCGCATTGAGACACAAAACTGTATATTTAACAAATCTAGTCAAATTCTTGGCTATGCAGATGATATTGTGCTTCTCGGACGTAGAACAAGCGATATCAAGGATAGTCTCTCTCGGCTTGAAAGAAATGCTAAACGACTTGGATTATGCATTAACACCGGCAAGACTAAACTATTAACAACATCCAGGAATAAACCTCCCGGCAATCTGAATACTGGCGACTATGAAGTGGAACGTGTGGAAAACTTCAAATACCTCGGGTCTGTGATAACATCGTCAAATGACATGCAGGCAGATATTAAAGCTCGTGTCTCAGCCGCATACAGAGTTTTCTACGCATACTCAAAACTTTTGCGATCTAAACATCTTTCGCAGTCGTGCAAACTCACACTTTACAAAGCATTAATTCGACCTGTGCTTACCTTTGGAAGCGAAAGCTGGACACTGACTTCCTCCGATTGTAGAATTTTATCAACATTCGAGAGGAAAGTCATACGAACAATTTATGGTCCATGTAAAGTTGCTGAAAATCAGTATAGAATCCGAATGAATCATGAAATCAGACAGCTTCTTGGAGGCTGCGATGTAATCGGATTCATTAAATCTAACCGGATTGGATGGTTTGGTCATGTAGAAAGGGCACCATTAGATAGAATGATTAAAAAAGCGTCCCAACAACAACCAGCTGGTGTTCGTCGAAGAGGAAGACCTAGACAGCGCTGGCGTGATGACATCATCCACGACCTTCGTGATATAGGATGTCGAAACTGGGGTCAACTGGTCATGGAACGAGACGATTGGAAGCTGATTGCACAGACGGCAAAATCCCTCCATGGGATGTAAACGCCAGAGAGAGAGAGAGAAAGGGAAAAACCAAAAATTGTAAAAAAAATTTATATATATATATATATATATATATGTATATATATATATATATATATATATATATATATATATATATATATATATATATATATATATATATATATATATATATATATATATATATATATATATATATATATATATATATATATATATATATATATATATATATATATATATATATATATATATATTTAAAGTGTTTATAAATGAACATTGAGAAATACTAATATCTTTTTTTAAAACAAACAATCGTCTTCAGTTTTTTTTTGCCTAGGATTGACGTCCATGTTGATTGGGAAAGTATTTTTTTGATCATCACCATATTAAAGCAATTTCTTTCTTGTCTGCCACAGAATAAATGTCAACTAAGTTCTATCCAGGAACATGGAATAAAAAAATCCAGAAACATATTATATATGGTGAAGCAGATTTCTGATATAAAGCACATCATAATACCCATTAGTACACAACAAAAGAAAGGGAAAAGGAAATATTGTACGTCGAATTGAAATAGGAAGGAGGCAGATATATTGGGACACGGTAAGCTGATCAACAGACAACATCCTACTGACAAGTAAATTCATTTTTTTTTGTTTTTTTTATATGTGTAACTTATATTAACGATACATATATTCATATAAATCTATGTATGATATCATGAATGTTAAATTTGGACTATTCTCAGTGAAATCCTAAGAAATGGTAGGCTAATTTCTTTAGATATATGATAAGAGATTCCCGGATTTGGGTTCGTTTGTCTATAAGTAATTCTTTTTTTTTCACCCGGTGTGTTTAATGTGATATTTTTATTATATGTATAAAAAGTCCAAGCCGCAATAAAGTGGCAATCTAATAAAACTACTAGTTAAATTGATTTGGCTCTATGTTTAATGTAATAAATACTGAATAATAATATTTATCTGTAAAAGTTTTGCTGGTTTAATTTAATAAAGATTTAAGTGAAAACGAAAATAATAATTAGAGCAAACTACTGGTTAAATTGATTTGGCTTTATGTTTAATGTAATAAATACTGAATAATAATATTTATCTGTAAATGTTTTGCTGGTTTAATTTAATAAAGATTTAAGTGAAAATAATAAGGAGAGCAAACTACTAGTTAAATTACTGAAGAATGAGAACAAACTGCAGGATTCCAAAAGGTAAGGCAATCTTATCACTTAGTTACTTTTAATTGTTTTGATGGTTGAAGCAGAAACCAATTATTTAATTTGTTTTTGGTTGTTCTTGTTTTTTTAAATGCCAGTGGTGTTAATTGATCCTCTTCTCGGTAGTGAAGGGTGTCACGTTTATCATGTTTGACTTTTGCCACTTTCAAGTAATTTAAAAAAATGTAAATTCATCGCGAGTGCAATGCATTCCACAAAGGAATGAACGGGTGAAAACATGGTTTATTGGATTTGACGGTGAGTAGGGATGGTAGTCGCATTATAATCTCGTATATGTTGTTCTATATTTATACCGCTTACTACTAGGACCTTCTAGTTACCGGACAACCCACGACCAAATACACGTCTGAGCCAAGTCGAAAAAGCGGGTCCGGGTACTAACTAGGTGGACAAAATCTATAACGTTAGTTAGTGCAATCTTTGCTTACATCTGGTGGTCATGGGTTGCACTGCTAATCGTTACAAAATGTCAAACACATTCCATGGAGAGATCGAGAAAGTACAACAAGAAGTAAAGCACAAACAAAAAGTAAACAAAAAGTTCTCGATGAAAACCAGAAAGTACAATCAATGGTTGTGAATTTTGAAAAAAGGCTTAAAGATGTTGAAATTAATGGTAAAACAATTCACACGGTTCAACAAACACTAATAGTTCTAATAGTGGCACTGAAGGGTGAAGCAGCAGAAACAATACAAGCAGTTCCAGAACAAGATCGAAGGAGCTACAATGAGATCATGAAGGCTCTAGATCGCAAAAATGGTAATGACCACAAGCGGGAAATATACAGACTTGAGTTGAAGGGTCGCTATCAGTGAATTGGAGAAAGTCTGCAAGAGTTTTCGTCTGCGATCGAACGTCTGGTACATATAACAGGTCGTTCAATAAGTCCGTAGGATAAGTAAGAAAAAAACAACATTTTGACAAAACTCGATTTTTTTATTCAACATAGTTGCCTTCGAGGGCGATACAATGAGTATAGCGATTTTCCAACTTTTCTATACCACTTTTATAGTACGATTTCTCTTTCTCGTCAAAATAGGCCTCAGTTTCAGCGATTACTTCATCATTGGACTTAAATTTCTTTCCAGCAAGCATTCTCTTGAGATCTGAAAACAGGAAAAAGTCGCTGGGGGCTAAATCTGGAGAATATGGTGGGTGGGTAAGCAATTCAAAGCCCAATTCATTCAATTTTGCCATCGTTTTCATCGATCTGTGACACGGTGCATTATCTTGGTGAAACAACACTTTTTTCTTTTGCAAATGTGGCCGTTTCTTTGCGATTTCAGCCTTCAATCGATCCAAAAGTTCACAGTAATACTCGCTGTTGATGGTGGTTCCTTTTTGGAGATAGTCGATGAATATTATTCCGTTCGTATCCCAAAATACAGACGCCATCACCTTACCGGCCGACTGTTGCATCTTTGCTCGCTTTGGATTCGGTTCGTCGACTGCTGTCCACTCAGCTGAATGTCTTTTGGATTCTGGTGTGTAATTGTGAAGCCATGTCTCATCCATTGTCACATATCTACGATAGAATTCCCTTTTATTGCGGTTTAACAGTGCCAAAGACTCCTCCGAAGCATCGATTCGTTGTTGTTTTTGGTCGACTGTGAGCTCACGCGGCACCCAATTTGCACAGAGCTTTCGCATACCCAAATGTTCATGTAAAATGGTAAAAACACTACCATCTGCTACCTTTACAATATCAGCTATTTCGTGCACCTTCAATTTGCGATCGTTCATAACCAATTTGTGGATTTTTTTTATGTTTTCTGGAATAACAGCCTCATTTGGGCGTCCACTGCGCTCTGCATCTTTTGTGCTGGTACCACCACATTTAAATTCAGCCATCCACTTCTCTACCATTTGTCTCGATGGAGCAGAGTTTGGATAATGTTTATCAAGCCATTGTTTGGTTTCCACTGTATTTTTTTTCATCAAAAAGCAATGCTTTATTAAAATTCGAAATTCACTTTTTTCCATTTTTTTTCAAAAACAAAAGTTGCTTCACACAAAATGCTATAACTCACGAATAAATAGTCAGATTGCTGTCAAATTTATACACGTATCGTTTGAAAGTTAGTACTAAATAAAAATCATATGGAAAAAAATTCTAGTAACGCCATCTATGTGTCATCCTACGGACTTATTGAATGACCTAGTATATGGCACATCGAAATACATCACCAGAGTATATGGAAAGAATGAAGATAAATGCGGTCATCGACGGCATTAGAGATCCAGAGACGCGGAAGTCAGCTGTGATGACACCTAAAGCTACATTTGCTGAAACAATAGCTTGTGCATTGACTAGTTAGACGGCACAAGCAATTGTCAAACCAACAATCAAAGTACGCCGTGTAGAAGTGGAAGAAGAGGATAGTTTCAGAGCTCAAAGAAGATCCCGAGAATTCAACAGTAGAATAAGATGTTGGGTATGTGACAAACTTGGTCGAGAATGCAGAGAGGCCAGACGAAAACGGGGAAGACCAAAATCACCAATCAGACGAAGATCATCTGAAGAAAAGGCTCAAGCGGGAGAGGATGGTCAAATAGCAGCGGAAGGGTTAAACTAAAACGAGTCAGCTTTAAGGGGCGTAAGCTGGCTCCCACAACCGAATGCCCCATAATCTCCATCCCTATTTCAGGAATCGCAAGGAATAGTGACAGTTTAACGATTGGAGCTGAAATTGATGACAACAACTGTACCATTACACTAGATACTGGAGCAACTCGCACAATAGTCCGTACAGATTTACTAAAAGGGGAATTACAACGAGCAGAAAAATATCGAATACAAACAGCAACAGGGGAAAGTGCAACTATCAGGGGAAGCAAAATTGCTGATATAAAAATAGGAAACACACACTTTCAGCATGAAGTTCTAGTGGCAGAAATCGTTGATGAAGTAATTTTGGGCATGGACTTCATGAGGCCGAACGGATTTGTAATAGACGCTGGAAATGGAGTACTCAAGTATGGTAACGTAGAGTTGGCCCTTCAGATGAATGGTTCAGAATCAAGTATGAGGCGAATAATATTGGAACATCGCGAAAAGCTGCCACCTAATACCGAAACAATCGTCTGGGGAAGATTGGAGAGAAATTCTGGGTCAACAAGGTTGTGGGTTATGGAAGCCAATGAAAATGGTCTACAACATCAAGAGATCATTATAGGGAAAACATTAGTTGTACCAGATGAAAACTTAAGACTACCGATTAGAACACTAAATCTGTCAGACAAAACAAAAACCCTCAAGAAAGGAACGTCGGTAAATGTGAAGAAGTAACTACCATTATGAAATGTGAACAACAGCACACAGAAAGGAAAGTCGAAAATCAAACGCAGAAGAAAGAAATACAAAATCTACTACAGAAGTTGACAACAGAGCTTACAACAGAACAAAAGAAAGAAGCAGAGCAGTTGCGCGAGTTTATTTGTCCATCTTCTGCAGTACATCAGCAGATAACGGAAGAACTAATCTGGTTAAACATAAAATTGACACGGGAGTAGAGATGCCGATTCGCCAAGCACCAAGAAGATTACCATTAGCAAAACGGGAAGAAGCTGATAGAATGGTAAAGGGTATGAAAATGGCTGGTGTTATCGAGCAATCAGATAGTCCATGGAGTTCACCTGTGGTTTTAGTTGGAAAGAAGGATGGAACTATGAGATTCTGCGTCGACTACAGAAAACTGAATGCAGTAACAAAGAAAGCTACCCATTACCTCGAATTGATGATACCTTGGACACATTATCAGGTGCCAAATTATTCTCAACATTAGATCTACAAAGAGGTTATTGGGAGGTAGAAGTCCAAGAAGAGGATCGAGAAAAGACAGCGTTTAGTGTGGGTAGTGGGCTATAGCAGTTTAACGTTATGCCATTCGGGCTATGTAATGCTCCCGCAACATTTGAACGTTTAATGGAACGAGTGCTGAAAGGATTACATTGGAGAACGTGCCTTGTGTACTTGGATGACATCATTGTAATGGGCAAGGATTTCGACGATCATTTGAAGAATTTAGAAGAAGTCTTCAAAGGCGAATCCAAGCAGCAGGACTTAAATTGAGTCCAAAGAAATGTACACTTTTCAGACAGGAAGTAAAGTACTTGGGGCACAAAGTAACAACAAATAGAATACACACAGATGCTAATAAGATTACAGCAGTAAAAGAATGGCCAAGACGTAAGAATTTACATGAGCTTCGCAGTTTACTGGGAATGTGTACTTACTACCGACGTTTTGTACCAGGATTTGCCAATGTTGCTAAGAGTCTACATGAGCTCACGAGGAAGGATAAAGCTTTTGAATGGACCAAAACGCAAGAAGATGCGTTTGTGGAGCTTCGAAAAAGATTGTGCACTGCACCAGTTCTGGTCCACCCTATACCAAATTTTAAGTTCATATTAGACACTGATGCCAGCAATGATGGTATAGGAGGAGTGTTATCTCAAGAAATTGATGGGCTAGCTTATTACTCAAAAATACTGTCCAAGCCAGAAAGGAATTATTGTGTAACCCGTAAAGAATTGCTGGCTATAGTGGAATGTGTAAAACATTTTCACAAATATTTGTACGGCCAAAAATTCCATTTGAGAACTGATCATGGAGCGTTGAGGTGGCTACTACAATTTAAGAACCCGGAAGGACAAGTAGCACGATGGATTGAACGTTTAAAGGCTTATAATTTCGACATTAAACATCGAAGGGGAAGTGCACATGGAAATGCTGATGCATTGTCAAGAAGACAATGCCAGGTGGAATGCAAGTACTGTAATCGGGTGGAGAGTAAGGAAAACATCATTGATGTCAGGCTTCTGCAACTGCTTCCTAGTGAAGACTGGACGCATGAAGTGGTAAGGAAGGAGCAACTGGAAGATCCGAGCTTGGCACCAATAATAAAGTTCAAGGAAAAGGGAGAAAAACCTGCATGGAGTGAGATTGCGGATAAAAGTCAAACATTGAAGGCATATTGGGCACAATGGGACAGCCTCTATATTGAAGATGGATGCTTGAAAAGAATTTGGGAAAGTCTTAACGGATCAGTTAAAGAATCAATGATAGTAGTTCCCAAAATAAGAATACCTCAAGTATTAAAGGAATATCATGAAGGAACCGGTGGCGGTCACCTGGGTATTAACAAAACCCTTGCTAAAGTACGGCGTAGATTTTATTGGTCAGGAGCACGTCAATCGGTAGTGGAATGGTGTCAAGCATGCGATCAATGTGCGGTTGCAAAGGGACCTGCAAGAAGAAGTCGTGGTAACATGAGGCAGTATAATGTAGGAGCACTATTCGAGAGAATTGCAATGGATGTAGCTGGACCATTTCTGACTTCTGATAACAATAACAAAATGTGCTAGTGATAATGGATTATTTTAGCAAGTGGCCAGAAGTGTGGACAATACCAAACCAAGAAGCAACAATCATCGCTAAAGCAGTAGTTAGTAATTGGATAAGTCGCTACGGAGCACCGATGGAGATTCACACAGATCAAGGAAGAAATTTTGAATCTACCATATTTCAAGAAATCTGTCAGATGCTTGGAATCAATAAAACCAGAACAACTGTTTCACATCAGATGGCATGGTGGAAAGATTTAATGCTACTCTTGAGAAATATCTAGCGAAAGTAGTATGGTTTTTCTACGATAAAATTTCTGTCGTAGTTAATCGTTTTGAATCAGAAGATCACGATTGAAATTTTTTTTGGTGAAATTGAAAAAGTTTTGAATCGTTTTCTATCCGACATTACATATATAGCACCAATCGTAACTTATCGTATTTTCCCATCATTATAGATTTCTATCGGGCTGAATCTGAAATTTACGATTGAGATGTTTTCAGGAGAAATCAACCAATCGTTATCAATAGGATTTTTTACTTTTCGGTTTCAATGGTTTTTTTACGATGGAATTTCTATCGTTGTTAATCGTTTTAAATCTGAAGATCACGACTTGAAATTTGTTGGTAAAACTGAACAAGTTTTGAATAGTTTTTATCGTACATTCCATATGTAGCACCAATCGTAACCTATCGTATTTTTCCGCCTTCAGATTCCTATCGGTTTGAATCTGAAATTTACGACTGAAATTTTTTCAAGAAAAACAAACCAATGGCATCTACCGTCACCTATGGGATATTACTTCGGTTTTGAAAAAACCTAAGTATTGCAAATGTGAAATTTTTACCCCCCCCCCTTTTTGGCATTTCTCGACGTTTTAGGACCCACTAATTCTAAAAAAGCAACAAAAAAATGTATGTCTGTCTGCCGGCCGGCCGCCGAAATCTAGAAAACGGCTGGACGGATTCCACAATTTTTTTTTCTAAAAATAGGTTTACTCAATGGGAAGAGCCGAAAGGTCGTTGTGTTCGATAACTATACCGGAAGTGTGTCAAAAAATCGTCGAGTGTGTCAAAACAAGGATATTTGCATATTTTTTGCTTAAAAAACGTTCATTTTAAGTGATTACGAATAGAAACATTGAATTTGAAGAAATCTTGATGATTGGGATTGCTATGCGAGACCAAAAACTAGATTATTGCATTATAAGTTTGTCAAAAAAATATTGTGAAGTATGTCAAAAAAATGATTTTCATTTACTTTTTTAGCCAATTTTTTGGAAAAAAATTTAGCTATTTGTACTTTGTATGACGTAAATGTGACATGGAAATTTTTGAATTTGTTATAGTTTTTGAAATATTTTTGGAATTTTGAAAAAAGTTTCAATCTTTGATTTTGTAAGAATTTTTGGAATATTTTTAGAATTTTGGAAAAAGTTTGAATTTTTAAGAATTTTTTGAATATTATTTAGATATAGAAAAAGTTTAAATATTTGATTTTATTCTAATTTTTGGAATAATTTTGGAATTTTTAAATAACTTTCAATTTTTGATTTTGTTATAATTTTTGCAATATTTTCAGAATTTTTGAAAACAGTTTAATCTTTGGTTTTGTAATAATTTTCGGAATATTTTTAGAATTTTGGAAAAAGTTTGATTTTATTTAATTTTTACAATGTTTTTGGAATTTCGAAAGAAATATGAATTTGTGATTTTGTAATATTTTCTCGAAACGCTAAATGGAGAGGTTTTTGAGTAGTTTGCTGATTGTATCATCTTTTCACTAAATTATGTTAATTTATGATCTGTTATGATTTTCCGGCAACGTATTGATGCTTCGTGTTAGTTTTGTAATAAATTTCTAACCAGAAAAAAAATAATGTGAAATAACCCATTGAAAACGATTCAAAACGATAGGATATTGCACTAAAATTCGGCTTTTACGATAAGAAACGATTAAAACGGATAGGAATTAACAGAAAAAAAAATAATGTGAAAAAACCCATAGAAAACGATTCAAAACGATAGGATATTGCACTGAAATTCGGCTTTTACGATAAGAAACAATTAAAACGGATAGGAATAAACAAAAAAAATAATGTGAAAAAAACCATTGAAAACGATTTAAAACGATACGACATTGCACTAAAATTCGGCTTTTACGATAAGAAACCATTAAAACGGATAGGAATTAACAGAAAAAAAATAATGTGAAAAAGCCTATTGAAAACGATTCAAAACGATAGAATATTGCACTAAAATTCGGCTTTTACGATAAGAAACGATTAAAACGGATAAGAATTAACAAAAAAAAAAATAATGTGAAATAACCCATTGAAAACGATTCAGATAATCTACCAAAAAACGATAGGAAACGATTAAAGCGATACAAACATTCTATCGGAAAAAAACGATACAGCCCCATTCATTTTCATTAAAAAACCGCATAGGAAACGATAGAAAACGGTTCTATTTTTTCACTAGATTTTCATTTCTATCAGAAATTAACGATAAGAAACACCCAAAAACGATAGAAATTGCGTCCGCCACAAAAGGCAAAACGTAAGAGTCCGCATCCGTTTCTATGGGAAAAAACGATTCCAACCCGTTAATTCTCATTCAAAAACCGCATAGGAAACGATAGAAAACGGTCTATCGGTTTCTATCGTTTTCTATCATTTTTTTTTACAAGGGAAGAAACGTTACAATATTATATTTGCATATAATTATAACTTTGTGACAAACTTTGCTTTGGAAAGATCAAGAGTAAATCTACTCTTCTTACTACCGTTCCATTACGTTTACGAAATTTGTTTTCGTATTTCATTAAGAATTTGTGATGAACCCAGGGAGCTCATAATATTAAAATTAATGTATTTCATAAATATTTTAGTAACAACCGACAAAATCAAAAGTGGTCTCTAATTTGTTGGATTAGTTTTACTCCAAGCTTCTACATGAAAAAGTCTATTAAGCGGTCTTTGCTGAGTTCATTTGTTTTATTTGACAAATGTCATTTGTGGCATAAAAAACATCGTAATTTTTTGTAAACTGCACGTGCTAAAACTGAATTTTTATATCAAATGGAAAATGAAAATCAAATATTGGTCAATTTCCATGAAATGGAATTAGATGATCGTTTGTTAAAGGTAAGATATTAATAACTTACGACAAAAGTGAATAATTAACTTAATTTCGTTGCATTATTTCAGGCAATAGCTTTATTAGGTTGGATTACTCCTACTTTAATTCAAGAGAAAGCAATTCCTTTACTTTTAGAAGGAAAAGATGTGTTACTGCGAGCGAGAACTGGTTCAGGCAAAACTGCTGCTTTTGCAGTACCTGCAATTCAAAAAATTTTAAACCACAAATCGGAAGCAAGGGAACAAAAAACAAGCACAATCATTTTAGCTCCGAGTAAAGAATTATGCCAACAAGTTAATATTTTAATTGATTTTAACAAAGGATTTTTGATTTTAATTATTTTATTATTTTTTTTTTTAATAATTTTAGATCAAATCTGTAATCGAAGAACTAACAATCAAATGTTCTTTAGTAGTTCGATGCATAGATATATCTTCAAATTTAGAAAAATCTGCACAAAAACATTTATTATCCGAACGACCAGATATTGTTATCTCAACACCATCAAAGCTATTATCGAACGTAGAATCTGGGAATATAAATTTAAAACAAGATTTAGAAACATTGATAATAGATGAAGCCGATTTAATATTTTCATTTGGTTTTGAAAAAGAAATAAACGGTATTGTAAAATTTCTACCACCAATATATCAAGCCATTTTGGCGTCAGCAACACTGAGCGATGAAGTTTTAAATTTAAAAACGATCGTTCTTCATAATCCTGTAGTTTTGAAGTTAGAAGAACCTGATCTAGCTCCAATGAAACAGATGACACATTATCATATATCAGCTGAGGAGAAGGAAAAGGCAACAATATTATATTCGTTATTCAAATTACATTTGATAAGAGGAAAAAGTATAATATTTGTGAATACAGTTGATAGATGCTATAAGTAAGTATAATTTTCGGTCGTACAAATAGTTTATAAGATGATGAATCTATAAGTTTTTGATTAAGTAACATTTTCAATGTTGGCCTAAATTGATAGTTGTCTAATCTTCTCACTGATAAAAACTTTAAAATTATAAATATTAAATATGTATTAATTAGTTTGTTAATCAATGATTTTTTGTTATTATAGATTAAAATTGTTTTTGGAACAATTCGGAATTCGTTCATGTGTTCTGAATTCTGAATTACCAGCTAGGATTCGATGTCATGCTGTGAACGAATTTAATCAAGGAAAATATGATATAATTATTTCATCAGATGAAAGGGCACTCGAAAATCCACAATCTAAGAAATCGAAAAATAAGGCAGTCAAAAAAGAAGATAACACAACAAATCAAAAATCAAAACGAAATGTTGATAAAGAATTCGATTTAGCTCGTGGAATCGATTTTCAATGTGTGTCCAATGTTATAAATTTTGACTTTCCAAGGACTGTAAATTCCTATATACATCGTGCTGGTCGAACAGCAAGAGGTAATAATACAGGACGTGTTCTTTCATTTGTTAATATGCAAGAAAAGGAATATTTAAATAAAACAGAAGAACATTTGAAAGATGGCTACAACACCGAGGATGAAGTATTTAAGAAATATGAATTTAAATTAGAAGAAATTGAAGCGTTTCGGTATCGTGCAAATGATGTGTGGCGTGCGATTACAAGAGTTGCTATTAAACAAGCTCGTTTAAAAGAGATTAAAGCAGAAATGGTTAATAGTGAGAAATTAAAAAGTTTCTTTGATGAAAATCCAAGAGATTTGCATGTTTTAAGGCATGATAAACCGTTACATACCATAAAAGTACAACCACATTTGATGGATGTTCCAGATTATATTGTTCCAGATGCACTGAAATCGATGGTTGGAATTGCTGTTACGAAAAAAAGGAAATCAAATTATATTAAAACTTCAAAGGCGAAAGCAAATTATGAAGCAAAATTAAATAATCCGTTACTTTGTGCTGAAATAGATTATATTAAAAAGAGAAAAATGAAATAACAAATAAAATTATTTGTATTTACAATCCTTTGTTTATAAATTAATTATATTTTCTTCGCAGTTAGGTGAGGAATTAATAATTATACATTATAGCTACTATTTGTTTGATTGTTTTCCCAAAAACCATAAGCGCCTGACTTTAATAAAATTTAATTACAATCGCACTAACGGTTTCAACCTTCTATAATGATCAGCGACAGGTACTATGGTGCAATTCTTTAATTGCTAGATTTGAAAGAACAACAATTCTATTACCAAATCAAATTGGAATTAATATAACGATATTTGTAGTTTGTACCTTTTGGTAAGTAAATTTAATGCTTGTCTTTAGAAACAGAAAGGTTCATAAAACTAGATTATATTAATCCGTTTGATAATATTTTGAAAATTGAAATAAAATTGGTAGCAAAAGTTGATTAAATTAGAGATTAGATTAGCCATAGTTGATTAACAGATTAAATAATAAAAATAGATAATATTTTAAAACTTGTATCTATCTATCATTATATCATAAAAATTCAAGCAGTTTGTTTATTACAGACTTAAGTGCAGTTTCTGTGTGTTTAATTCATAGATTTCTTTTTGTAAATAAAATTATTTTGTTAGAAGTATATGATGGTAAATATGCATTGGATTTTAAATAAATGTTTTCAATCAAGATTTGATTCTAAAGGAAAATTTAATTGTTGAAATTGAATTGAATTTTTTGATTTTTGTGCTTGAAAAAAAGTGGTGGTTTTGTTTAGTTTACTACACAAATTTTTAACAGACCGAGTAGATTAATGGTATGTTAATTAGCTAAATCTTGCTCCATAAATTTGATTAAATTTGTTGTTTTTAGCATGGAAGTCTGTAAAATTGTTGCAAGTATCTAAAATATTTTTAAGGTTCAAGGCTTCTGGAACGGATTTTGTGGGCGTTCTAGTAATCCCTCATCAGTGCTTAAAATAATATCTGGTTATCAGCGACCAAGACGTATTGACGTCTTCATTGTTAGCTTCTAGCTATTCTAATTACAATATGGTTTTGATGCCTATCTTTAGTTTCAGCAGTCTTTAGCGATGAGATGTTGAAACGTTTCCGTTAATATTTTTGGAAATGATGAATAATTGCCAAAAATAAAAACTCAATATCAGAGTTTACAATTATGACTTTGAAAATTTAGAATTATCGTTTTTTAAATATTTTCGATATTCGTTCGCAAAAATAATGTAAAATCAGATATGTTAATGATAAGCAATATCAATGATAGCTTAATTTGTGTTTCACGCAATGGGGTGTTAATTGGGATTTAACAGCTTACTCTTCCTTACCATATCAAATTCTATAATATTATCAGTATTAATTGGCAAAAAATATGTACGCAAGAAGGTGAAAAATGTTTTTCAACAATCAGAACTGATAAACATAAGCTCTTTTATCTGTATGAGAGCGCCTTTGAACTTACATAACCGTTGAGTTCAGAAGTATCAATTGCCATTCAGTTTTTAAGGATATGCCAATTAAGGTTCGTTTTCTTGTCATTCTTATATATTTCTCGGACTGTTGACGGACAATTTTCAATTGCTCTGAACTTTCTAAGCTCTATCTCTCGCATAACCTAGTCCCATCTCCATATGACGCGAGAACCGAACACTTATATAATGCTATATAGTTACTAGGAGATCGCATTTGTTTTCTCGACGGATCTCAATCGAAGTTCAAGGATTGGAGTAAAAATTTAGTTCTAATAAAAACTATTCGTTGTTCTAGCTCAATTGTTAAAGGTCTTGTAACTGAAGGATGCCCTGTTTGATTACCGGCAGTGGCCAAGCTTTCCTATACATTTAGAATGTGGGTTCAGACCTGGTCGTTTATCATACGTTGAATAAAGATTTTTAGTAATATTTAAGGTTTGTGTATTTTAAAATGTGTTTAATTTTCTCATTATTATTGTCTTTTCTGACTTTTCACAATAAAACCAACATTTCTTATTCGTTGTTGTTGTAGCGACGTGTTTGGTGCTAATCCTCCGACTCCATGTCCAGGTTCAGGAACTCTGCTAATGCCCTTGAGCGGTACCACAAGTCCTCCTTCGTCAGGTTGGTTATCTTTCAATACCAGCCATGACGAGTAGTGTTTGAAGCAGTGAGGCCAGTGACAGCTGCTTCTTTACCAAAAAAAAAATGGAGCGTCGGATTTGCACCTTCCGTCGAAATTGTTGTGATGGTCCTTGGTCGGAATTCAATTCCGAGTGCTTCTGGGCCGTGGACCCGTCCATCTTGGGGAAGCTTTCTTATTCGTAACAATACGTGTCTTATTTTATATTGACACCATAATTTGGTGCCATTTTATTTTCATGGTACTTATGGTACCGAGATGGCACTATTATATTTTCACAAGGACCTATACCATTATTTTTATTCTTTCACTCAACATTTATAAATTAAATTTCTAAACAAATAGTCATATTTTAATCAAATTTGTATATTTTAGGCATTACGTAGTTTAAATTTGTTGCCTAAACGTGCCTTATCAACTACAACTAGTCTAACAAATGGATTCAACTTTTCTTTGAATGAAGAACAAGCACAAGTTCAAGAATTAGCAAGAAAATTTTCAAGAGAAGAAATTATTCCTAATGCATCAAAACATGATAAATCGGGCGAATTTCCATGGGAGATTATCAAAAAAGCTCATGGTCTTGGTTTAATGAATGGTCAAATTCCTCAACAATATGGTGGTCTAGGTGTAAGTCTTTTTGACAGCTGTCTGGTAACTGAGGAATTTGCGTATGGCTGTGCGGGCATCACAATGTGTCTTGAAAGTACCGTACTAGGACAAACACCGTTAATTTTTGCTGGAAATGATGATCAAAAGAGGAAATATTTAGGAAGGTTAATTGAGGAACCTCTTTTATCGGTATTAAACAATATAACAGACGTAAGATAGTGCACAGATAATAATAAAAAATTAAATTAATTTTTCAGGCTTATGCTGTAACTGAACCAGTCCGATGTGAATGGTATAAAATTGAAAGCAGAAAAGAAAGGAGATGAATATATATTAAATGGACAAAAAATGTGGATTACAAATGGAGGAGTTGCTAACTGGTATTTTGTTTTAGCACGTACAAATCCGGATCCTAAAGCTCCAGCTTCCAAAGCGTTTACAGGTTTCATTGTGGAGCGTGACACACCTGGATTAACACCTGGCCGTAAAGAAATCAATATGGGACAACGAGCATCAGATACACGTGGAATTACATTCGAAGATGTTTGTGTACCCAAAGAAAATGTTGTGATGGGCGAAGGAGCTGGATTTAAGATTGCCATGTTGACTTTCGATAAAACTCGTCCTACCGTTGCCGCTGGTGCTGCTGGATTAGCGTCTCGCTGTTTAGATGAATCAACAAAATATTCTCTTGAACGTAAAACTTTTGGAGTTCCAATTGCTGCACATCAAGGTGTTTCATTTATGTTAGCTGAAATGGCAATGGGTGTTGAAACTGCACGAATCTTATGGCAACGAGCCGCTTGGGAAGTTGATAATAACGGTAAATATCGTAGTTTATATGCGTCGATTGCAAAATGTTACGCATCAGATATTGCCAATAAAATTGCATCCGATGCAGTTCAAGTATTCGGTGGAAATGGTTTTAATTCGGAATATCCTGTCGAAAAATTGATGCGTGATGCTAAAATCTATCAAATCTATGAAGGAACTTCGCAAATTCAAAGACTGATTATATCACGAGAAGTTATTGAACGTGCAAAATTGATGACGTAAAATGTCTAGTATAAGTATTTTTTTTATTTGTTATCGTAAGTTTAAATGAAGATTTGATTTATTGTTCTATGCGTGCAGTTTTACAGATAGTAAAATATTTTCTTGCTTATAGATTTTACAAGGCTTAAGTTTTTAAACTACCTTTAAATTCTTATCTCATTGTTATCGTAAAGTAATATTTATTGTAATTGCTTTCTTTAGGTTTAATAGATTTGTAGCTTTCGAATCAAAATAAGCATTTGTTAGTGTTTTGGCCGAGATATTTGCTTTTTAATAAAAGTACGATGTTAATCTATGATGCGAGCGTACAAAGAATTTGTAATTTTAATTTGATTATGTTTAGCAATATTCGATATATTTTCCTACCTACCTAGCCATTGTTGGCATAATGCATTTAAATTAAAATCAAGCCTTTCCGTTATTCAATTTCGAATTAAATTTAACGTTCATAAATTTCAAAACATAAAAACTGCAAATCTCAACACTACATCTATGTTTCGTTCCAGAAACTTAAATAAAAATAAATTCCATGGTTGTTGATGATAAATAATAATTCACTACAATAAAAATTAAGACTTTGATCTTTGAGCTCGTCAGTCGCCACTTTTGACAGAAATTTTATTTTGTATTTTTATTTATTAAAATATTTGTAATCGCACGAATATTTTTTGTGTCAGTTTTGATTTAATTTTTATTAAACGAAGTACAGCTTCACTGCTTTGATCAAATAAAATTGATTCATTTATATTTATTATTGACAATTGTGTATGATTTAGAGAACGTTTTTATTTTATCAATAGTGAATAATAAATTATGGTAAATATGTTTTTAATTTAAATACGTGTTTATTCTTTAGAAGACTACCTAGTCCAATTGTGAAAATCTACGTTAAATTAATGATAAATTGATGATTGCATAATTTGAAACGTTTATATTTTATTATTGCTGATGATAACCATGTAATTTATGGTGGGTCAATGTTTTATTATCACTGATTTTGAAGATACTACTATTTGACTATTTTGTAGCTATAATGCATCGCCACATAGGCATAAAGCAAATCGTCCCATCCATAACATCTAATTAAAATATAATTAACGAAATATGGTTAAAAGTGAAAGTAGCCTATCTAAAATTCTTACCTAGCTCAAAGTCAAGGGTTTATAATCTATATTATCGATTGAAATGTCAAGTGTGATAACGTTTTTATTATTTTTACTGTAAATATTCCCTTGTGATCTTATATCCACACAACTTACACAATTTGTGCAAGGCAAAACACAATTTGTGTCTGTCAATTTTAAAATTTGTGCAATTTGTGGAAGGGTTATAAAAACAGCATTTGTGCAAGCAAAACTTCAAATTAAATTTGACACATTGTACATGTACAAAATTGAATAAATTTAAACTAATTTCAAATTAACTTACTCAAAATATATCGAAATTGTTAAAAAAATTATATTAGCTCTGAATTATAAATAAATTATCAATATTTAGCACCAATTTTAATATGTTTTTGTTTACATAACCTAAATAACTTATTTATTTTGACATTACAAACGTCAAAACAAACCTGCACAAATAATTTTTTTTCTGCCACAAGAAATATTTTTGTGTAATTCGTGTTGCACAAATTACACAAATTGTGATTTTAAGAACAGCATTTGTGTACGCAACACTTGCCGCAATTAATATAAAAACCGCAATTTGTGTAAGTTGTGCAGTTTGTGTAAGTTGTGTGGATATAAGATCACAAAGTTATTAACATTGAGGTGAAAAATGGATAAGTTGGTGAAATATCGAGTGGGTTGAGCATTTGCTAACCTATTTCTTTTGGCTATATTTTTGTTTATGATCATTTTAAAAGATCTTTCGTTTGAACCTCATAGTTGGCTAACGATATTGTTAAAAGTTTGTAAAAGGTTTTGGTTGTTATTGCTTGACAAAGGATAATTTTTATTGCTTGATAATAATCTTACCTAATACTCGAATAACTTGATTCACTAAATGATTAACGTTTATCAGTTTGGAATGGAAAGACAATTTTCTTGTTGTGCAACAGTTAACGTTTTACTTTGGGGTGTTAAGCTTCATACGGCAGTTCATATGTCAGAATGCTTGTGACTATATTTCTTAATAATTAAGAACTGCCGATTTTTTGCGAGTTAAATTTAATAAAATTGGTCTCTTTCAGAAACAAAGAAACGGCATAGACCCCATAGATAGGCTATCCCTTATTTCTTGGAAACAGTTATTTTGAATTTGTATATAAACAAAGATCCAAATCAAGCGGACCACAACCTTTGAAAGCTTTAGCTTCAGAATAGTCACAGATGTATCGTCATTGTGTCAACATTGTGGTCGTCTACCATATTATCAGCTGTCGTCTACCATATTATCAGCTGTCGTTTACCATATTATCAACAGCCCAACTTTTATCAGTCTAAATATACAAACTTTACTGAAAATTAGAGGTCTCAAAACTCGCAAAAAGCTTGTGTTTATATTGACAATGTAAATGTTTCTAAACTTTACTAAAACAGTTCCATTCTTTTTTTGTGTCGTTCACAATTTTACAACCCAAGCTATGTTCTGGTTCGGGTTCATTTTACTACTAATGGTGAATTGGAAAACCGGCGTTTTGTCGGTTGTTGACATGTTAGTTAAAAACTGTCTGACTTGAATGGGATTTAAAGTTTAGTTCAAGTTCAGCTTTGCTAAACACCATTCATTTTTTAGTGCGGTTGATGTCCCACGAGTGTCCCTCATTACTTGTATTACTTTTAACAATTTAAACCATTTTGTGATTAAGTTTCACTTGAATCCCATGGAGTGCATATCTAATTTATTTACTTTTAGGCAATTGGAAAACCATTGTTTGTTATCATTGTGCTAATAAAAAACAACTTGATCTGGATGAAAATCTAAAACGGGTCCTCCGAGTTCAAATCCAACTACTTTGCCACTCGGCCTGCTTAAAAGCTTAAGTATTCACTAATCCTGAGTCCTGAAATCGCACTTAGTTCAGCTTTTTTCTGAGATACCAGTGTTTCTATTAGAAATCATAATATTAACAGGAAAATGGCAAAGTACCAACAGACCAAGACAGATTAATGACTTGACGTTATATACAAATTAAATCAACATACACGCCTTTATATGTCAAACTGAAGGAAAAGAACTTGAACAGCGAAAAATCTGTGCATGTAATGTGCTCGGATTATTTGTATCTAAGCCTCGGTCTCAAGGTGGTCATTCTTGCCCAACCTAACCTTATACAAAAACTTTAGTGTTTTTTTTGTCAGTCTAGTCTAAAATATGTAAAACATTGTATCAAGTATTAGTACGTCGATTATACATCATTTTATGTTGAATAGAGTTGAAATACCAAATACGTTTTTATGTACACAATATTTGAGCTTTGTTTTACACTTGAAATTACTATAAATTGTGCTACAACTGCCTCAATAAGACTTTAAACAGGTGATTTTGATTTGTAAATATATGTATTTTATATTTGAATACATTTATAGTATTTATATAGTCTAGTCTTAGATTCGTCTTTTAGAAATTGTAATATGGATGGTAAATTAGTTTTTCTCTTGTTATCTTCATCGTTTTCGTTAGATGTAATATCATACAATAAATGGAAATATTTAAACGTTTATGGCATGTGGAGTTTGGTATAAAGATATTGTAAGTTTGGGTGGAATATTTGGTTAAGGTACATCTAAGTTCGTTGGTAAATCTGACTTCGTAATGGAAATTACACTGATTATAATACAAATATCACGTCAAGTTAAACCTAAAATTTTAATTGCAAAAACTCAATTATGACTCTTACTCAATTTAAGCTCTTACTTAGTTTTTAAATACTTAATTTAATCCCTTTTTTATATGCGTGGTCAGCTCACAGAGATATTTTCCAAATCACCAACCAAATCGGTTGAGTATCGGAAACTCATTCGGCTCACGCCCAACAGACTATTGAAAATAAAAATTTATGAATTTTTTTCAGGCACTTCGCAATTTAATTTCTAGACGTGGTTTATCAACTACTACGACACGTTTGACAAACGGATTTAATTTTTCATTAAATGAAGAACAATCACAAGTTCAAGAGCTAGCAAGGAAGTTTTCGCGTGAAGAAATTTTGCCAAATGCAGCAAAATACGATAAAACTGGAGAGTTCCCCTGGGATATCGTCAAAAAAGCTCATGGTCTTGGTTTAATGAATGGTCCTATTCCAGCAGAGTATGGAGGATTAGGCGTTAATATTTTTGATAGTTGTCTTGTTACTGAAGAATTTGCTTATGGATGTACAGGAATTACTCTAGCAATTGAAGGTACTATGTTAGGGCAAACTCCATTGATTCTTGCTGGTAATGATGCACAAAAGAAAAAATATTTAGGTAGATTAGTTGCAGAACCTCTTTTAGCGGTAAAATATAGCAAAAAATATATTTGAATTCAAATAATTTCGAGTTTGTACGTTATTTCAGGCATATTGTGTAACAGAACCAGGGGCAGGTTCCGATGTAAATGGTGTAAAATTGAAAGCAGAAAAGAAAGGAGATGAATATATATTAAATGGACAAAAAATGTGGATTACAAATGGAGGAGTTGCGAACTGGTATTTTGTTTTAGCACGCACAAATCCGGATCCAAAAGCCCCAGCTTCCAAAGCTTTTACAGGTTTCATTGTAGATCGTGATACACCTGGTTTAACACCGGGTCGTAAAGAAATCAACATGGGACAACGAGCATCAGATACGCGTGGAATCACATTCGAAGATGTTCGTGTACCCAAAGAAAACATTTTAACTGCAGAAGGGGCTGGGTTTAAGATCGCCATGTTAACATTCGATAAAACTCGTCCTGCAGTTGCTGCTGGTGCTACAGGGTTAGCGGCACGTTGTTTAGATGAGGCCACTAAATATTCTCTAGAACGTAAAACTTTTGGAGTTCCAATTGCTGCACATCAAGGAGTTTCATTTATGTTAGCTGAAATGGCAATGGGTGTTGAAACTGCACGTATCTTATGGCAACGGGGTGCATGGGAGGTTGATATGGCCAGTAAATACCGTAGCTTACATGCATCGATTGCAAAATGTTACGCAGCCGATATTGCTAATAAAATTGCATCGGATGCGGTTCAAGTATTTGGTGGAAATGGTTTTAATTCTGAGTATCCGGTTGAAAAACTAATGCGTGATGCTAAAATCTATCAAATATATGAAGGAACGTCACAAATTCAAAGACTGATTATATCACGAGAGGTTATCGAACGTGCAAAATCTATGGCATAAGATTCGAATTATTTAAGATTTTTTTTTTTGTATTATAAGTTTAAAGAATGAATATATTTTGCTTCGTTTGAAGAGATAATAAAATCCATTATGTTATGAAATTTTTTTTATATTTATTGTGAACCATAAATATCATCATAAATTTTTACAACTGGGCATCGTGGTGATAGACGAGTGTTTGTAGAATATTAAGCGAAAGAAAACGAAAACAAATATTTATTTCTATAATTTATTTTAAAAAAAATTTAATACTAACAGGTTCAATATATCCTGCTTTTAGAATAATTCGATTTATTCCTATTTTAAGTTAACCCATTCTCTTCAGCAATTAACTTTTCACTTTTATTTAATGGTTTCATTTCTTGAGATGTTTTTATTTCAATAGCTTGTTCTGTTGGCTCGACATATCCATTTTTAATTTTCTTAACAGGAGTATGATGTTTTTGTGCTGGCCTCAATATTATATGTGCGATTCCTACAACAAATGCGAATCCAGATAAACATTGAAAACTTGTTTTTCCTCCTAAACGTAAGAACATTTGACCTCCAATTAATGACCCAATCGCAAAACCAACACCATCATCCATTCCGGCTACAAGCCCTTGTATCGTTGCTGATGTACCAGGTGGTGAAACTGCTGATGCATACGCAACAATTGACGTATAACATAATGCATAAACACCTTGGAATATAAATTCACTTGGAATTAAAAACCATGGATTTGTGATCATGGATATTAATCCAAGTCTTACTGAGTAAATAAAGAAGCACAACGATAAACAATGTACGAAACCAATTTTGCGTAATATTTTTCCAGAAATAAAGAAAAATAAAATTTCACCACCTATACTGCCTGCTGCCACAGCAAACCCTTCAATCATTTTTATTTGTTCAGAATATCCTGTTTTAGCAGCAACATCTTCTAGATGCCAAAACATAAAGTAAAATATAAAACAATCAAATATTCCAGCAATAATGGCAAAACTTAGAAATACTAATATTTCAGTTTGTTTCAAAAGTTTTATTACATCAGAAAAAACTGTTCCTGAATTTGAAAGATTTGGCAAACGTAGCTGTGTTGCACTAAGAATATCACATAGACAAAATATTAGCATAACAACTATTGCCGGCCGTATGCTTTTCACTGCTCCTTCTGTAAAATGTGTTACAACAAGACCACTTATTAACGCTGTAACACCATATCCTACGGTTCCCCACGCCCGTTGATATCCATATTTCATTGTGTTATCTTCACCTGTAAAAAAAGAAAGTTTAAGATATTATTTTTTTGAATAAATTCGAAGGGTAACATCAATTTCTTGTGTATTGACTAGAGGTTCAATTATCCTATAGAAATAGATAATAGATATACATTAGTGCAATAACAAATAAATAATGTATCAAGTTGATTTATTATACTTAATGTATTACTAAACAGGGTTGTTGCGATAAATTCTGGTAAAAAATGGATTGTTTGTTTGTTCGTTTGACAAACCATTGATAACACTAATGTTTGCCACCAAGAGTGCGAAAAGCTCACATTCGCTTAAAATTATTTCCGCAATATTTAGGGCGAAAACTGTGAAAAGTTTCCCGTTGAGCTCCATCTACATTTTGTCAAAAAATAATTTACAATTAAACAAAACTTGTATCTGGACTAATTGAATATGGAGACCTCTGATACTCTCAGGAATCTAGTAACAGCCGGCAAGGTATGGGTCATCAGTCTTCAAGAACTAAGACAGTTAGTAATCGTCAACGTCTAGTAGAAATTGACTAAGGAATTTGGGCAAAAGGAGGGAATAGGGATATGGAAATAGTAAGACTAATTTTTTAGGTGCCGATCGAAATTGTCTTTAAATGTCTTAAGGGTGAATTCGTCGAGAATTACGAAGAGGAGCAATAAATGTAGTGATTAACCGATTTTTAATAAACAACCGCATTTCATCTTTTATGAATTTAGAAACTCTTAGTGCTGATGTGCAAAGATCATGCTCAACACAACAAATTTTTTTTCCAAGAGCGAAATCAAGATTCATCCCTTCGGTTCCAACCAGTACCATCCTTTGTTGGGTACCAGCAATAATGTGGATTGGAGATGCGGCAGGGTTCATATGATTTAAATCAATTGATTTAAATCGTTGATTTAAATCAGGTTTAATTCACTTGATTTTTTTAATTAAATCGCTGATTTGAATCAAAATTTACAAAAAAATAAAATGCTAAATAAATTATGAAACACCAATTTTGAAAAAAAAATTCCAAAAATTTCCTTTCAGTAGGTACCACTAAATTATTGAAATTTATGCGCATTTTTGCAAAACAACTAAAGTCAAGTTTACACGATGTTAGCTACTGGTGTGCCAGTAGACAGTAGCTCGCTTGTTCAATCGCTTTAAAAAAATTGGACAGTAGCTGTACTCGTCTTTACTGTTCAGTGTTCATACGATGACAGTTGCTTGCCAGTTATATGGGAGTTGATTTTGCGTTGTTTTTCTTTTTAAAAAAATTTGACAAATAAATAACCAAAGTCAGCTAATATTCGATGTTTTATAACATTTTTTAGTTAAAAAATCAAATAATTTACTGTCGAAATCAACCGAATACAATACGCCCATATTTTTCAATGTGGAGGGGAAAGGCAAGTAAAAACAAAATATGTTGTAGTAACTCGCCTGGTAGTTTCTAGTCTCTCGCACATTCGAGTAGCTCGCCTTATGTGTTCACGTGATGCCTGTAAAGTGTAACTGTACTCCATTAACTCGTCTGCTCAACTCGCATGTTTACTCGCCACGTGTAAAGTAGGCTTAACTGTTGTCGTTATCTGCGAATTATCATTTCTTTTAGTTTATAATTTTGTGGTAACATTTTTTTCTATTTATTTTGAGTTTTGACTGAGAACATGAAATAAAAGGTAACTGGGTATTTTGTACCGCCGTACAAAACAAAATTTCGGACAGTGTGATTTGCAAGTAAATTTAACGTAGAACAAAAAAGAATTTCGCTCACAGATACAAAATGGCCCTGATACCTTGCCATTATGCTGCGGTTCTAATTTCACCCACCGAAATGTATGATAAAGAAATGCTAATGCTAACAAATTTGAACAAATTATATTGAAGAGTTTCCTATTTCGTTCTTTCAAGGAAAAATTGAACCATTTTCTGGTGCAATAATGAGAGAATAAGTAATTACATCGATGACGAATTTAGATTAATGAAAATCGTTTATAACGTTGAAACCGACAGAGGTTTCTAAACTCAGCGAAGAAAAAATATATCAATTCTTAGCTGAAGTTTATTTAATAAATGTAATAAATTTATATTTTTCTGTACTTAGCTTCAATTTTAGTACAATTTTTTATAAAAAAAGTGAGCAAATCAAAAAAATCGATTTTTTTGATTTAAATCAGATTAAAATAAAAAAAAAACGAGTTTTTTGATTTTTTTAATAGAAACCAAAAAATATATGAACCCTGAGATGCGGATAGAGTAGCACACATATCCGGTAAATCACTGTATAAATAGTATAGAAATGTCGTTCGTGTTGCTCGACCGACTAATACTCCTACTGAACTAGGAAAAGTGAAATATCAATCCAAATTTCCAATTTGACCAACTGTCACAAATTGCTCAACTGATGTACTCCCTTGTATTCCGGTCGGTCGGTCGGTAGACGGTCAACAATATGCCTTTAAGAAAAGACACAACCCCCCAACTGGTCTCCAAAATATTACAGATAGACCACAGAGAGGCATTAATCAAAAAAGAAACTCTCTCATAAGCTATCAATACGGACTCTTACAGTAAACTACTGCCATTTGCGTACGCAAGGGAGGAGGGGTGGGTTGCTGGAGATTTGAACAGACCATGTTGCATCGAATCGGTTAAAAAGATATTCTAATATACGCTAACATGGAATTTGCATTTCAATTTACTATACTGAAAACTTAATTGTCTCTATCAGATCCCTTATTTCATAATAACAGTAGTTATTTTGTGTGTATGTACATATTATTTAATCTTGAATTCAATTTGAATATCAATAAAATATAAAAAAACAAAAATCAAATTGCATTTTTTATCAACACCCTACCAGCACACAAACTCTTTTGTTAAATTTTTAAGCAATTTTTGATCTAATGACTTAGAAGTTTTTTCATTGATTACGTTTGAAATTAAAGGGTGAAATCTTTTTAAAAAATGCCAACGTTTTTCAAAACACCACACTCGAGCAATTAGAGCACCACACCCAAACAATTTCGTTTAACACAATTTCGCTGAGGGTACTGGGTAGGGCAAACGTAGAAAAAGAACCCCAGGTTGTTATAGCCGTTTTACAGTCGCTAAACTTATCCTTAACGTAAAGTAGAAATGTATGGAATTGCACTAAAGCATTTACAGTTGGTAACGTAAACTTAATGTAAATTTCATTTTGTTTTATTTTAAAGATTTTTTTTAGTTAAGGATTGTTTAGTACAAAATCAAATAAAAACTCAAAGTTGATTGAAAGTGTCCATAAAAATGAAATTTAATTTATAAATAAATGCAAACTGCAAAGGATATAAAAAAGCGACGTTAAAGCAGGGTTTTAACTTTTAACATGCGAACTGTGGACTGTGAACTGCAGACTGGACTAAATTTAATATGCGAATTTTTTTGTCACGCTCACATAAAGATTTTTAATTTATTTGTTTCATTTTATTTTGTTGCTCTTCAAAAATTGTTTTCATGTGCTTATTTTTTAACAATATCAATGCTTTTTATTTTTTTCTAAAGAAATAGAGCATTATTTAACTAGGAGCTACAGTGCTACTTTTTGTGTTGAGTCTATAGTTTGACGGCCGACCATAGGGAGCCCGACAATTATAGACGATCAAAAGAGACGATAAAAGTCACTTTAGCTCCGAATTTAATACACTTTTTTCGGCAAACGTTTAAATTTTTTATAAATATGAAATTAAAATGCAACAAAAATTTATAAATATGATTTATTACCGTAATAATTACGTCCAAAAAGCAAATGAAAAACATTTAAATTTGTATAAATAAAATTTTTTATCAAACAACCTCCGTTGTCATAGTTACATACAATAATTCAAAATTTCATAATCCAATCAGAATCAATTTCTTATGTTTTGTTGTCATAGTTATACAATTTGTTTGAAAAAATAACAAATAACAAATGCTACTTTACTGCCGCCGTAAAATAAAATAAAAATACCGTTACTTTTGCAGCCGCTTTGATTATGAATCAAAAAAGTAAGACTTTATTTACTCCCTAGCGGCAGTAACGTTAAATTTTACAGCCGTTTGCCGAATTTTCTTCATACGAATTTTGTATTGATGCTACTGCGATAAAAAAGATCAAATAAAAAGATGGTTTTCGTCTGAACTGAAAGAACTTTCGTCTGCAGACGTGGTGAATATAAAATACCTTATTTCTGATTGGTTAATAACACGGTCCACAGTCCACACTCCACAGTTGGCACGTTAAAAGCCAATGTTCCGCATGAAATTGCAATGGAATATTGGGGCATTCCATGTCCCGCACGTGAGAATCGCAAGCAAATTTTTTTTTTGCTTGCAAATGTCACGTGCGGGACATAGAATGCCCCTATTTTATTTTAAATTACTTCGGTCTGAAAGTAGGGTTACCAGTTAGAAAATACACTCCAGAGGACAAATTTAGTTAAAACGAGGACATTTTAGATTTTCAAAAAGAGGACAAAACTAGGACATCTTCAAGTTCCTGTAAAGTTTTTTCTGTGGCATGTGGTGCAAATATTTGAAAAATTGTTGCTTATGCCTTGGTTCTTCCGCATGCTAGTTTTTGACAGATTGCAAAATCTCTGAATATATAGTTTTATAAAGTGCTACAAAGCAATCATGAGATTTATACGCATCACCAATTATTTAAATCTCATGATTGGATAAGCTATGGTGTCCTCAGCAGCTCGTCTATATTATGAATGTGAATCGCTTTCTGATGTAATGAACTTTTCTAAAATATTTGAAATACCTGATGTTGATTGTATATTCTTCTTATGTTTCGTAGTGCTAATATGTTCTGTAATATCTAATTTTCCTTTGTTTGCAATTGAAATGTAACTATTGCAAAGATTGCAAAAAACATCATTCGCAGTTCTGCCTTTCTTAAACGACGGAAATTCTTTTATCATCTACAGACCAGACAACACATTTTCTTTTTGGAGCCATCTGTTTTACTAAAAAAACAGTATAAATAGTACGAAATCTTTTTAATTAAAATCAATTTAAACACTATTTGTATTTTAGATGTGAAAAAACTTGAATAGCAAAAGAGTGAATAAAAACACAACAGATTCGAATAAATAAACTGACAATTTTTTGAAATATTTATATTAGACATCGCACCAGTGTTGCTGTTGCAAAATAGAAATAACCAACCCTATAAACACAATACACGTTATCGTTATGTTTTATGCTATGTCGTAATATTAAATTGTACATTTTTCGAAAACTAGGAAAAACTAGGACTTGGGTCAAAAACCTGCGAGGACGTCCGAGGACGCCCTCAAAACTAGGACATGTCCTTGGAAACGAGGACAGATGGGAACCCTATCTGAAAGACCTAAGTATTACATTTATGAGCTAAAAGTGATTCTTACCCCCACTGTTTTGGAATTTCTCGACGTTTTAGGACCTACTGATTCTAAAAAAGCAAAAAAAATGTATGTCGGTCTGCCGGCCGTCCGTCCGGCCATCACAACCAACGAAATCTCAAAAACGGCTGAAGGGATTTTAAAAGTTTTGGTTTCTAAAAATAGGTACACTCAATGGTAAGAGCCGAAAGGACGATGTGTTCGATAACTGTACCGAAAGTGTGTCAAAAAAAATCGTCAAGTGTGTCAAAACAAGGAAATATGCATTTTTTCGCTTAAAAAACGTTCATTTTAAGTGATAATGAGTAGGAACAAAGAATGCGAAGAAATCTTGATGGTCGGGATTGGTATGTGATACCAAAAACTAGATTATTGCATTATTAGTATGTCAAAAAATGTGGTTAAGTGCGTCTGGATTTTTATTAGATTTTTATAAGAAGGATTTTTATTTATTTTTTTATCCAATTTTTTGGAAAAAAATAAAATTAATTATTTGTTGGACATGAAATTTTATTATTATTATTGAGAATTATGGCATTATAAGTTTGTCAAAAAAATGTTGTCAGGTGTGTCAAAAGAAAGATTTTTTACCCAATTTTTTGGAAAAAATTGAAATTAATTATTTGTATGACATGAAATTTTATTATTATTATTGAGAATTATAGGTTTGTCAAAAAAACAATGTCAAGTGTGTCAAAAGAATGATTTTCAGTTATTTTTTAGAAAAAAATAAAATTAGTTATTTGTATGAAATGAAATGTAAAATGAACATGAAATTATTATTATTGAGAATTTTATTGCATTATAAGTTTGTCAAAAAATATTGTCAAGTGTGTCAAAAAAATGATTTCATTTATTTTTTTAGATAATTTTTTGGAAAAAAAATTTAGCTGTTTATTTACGTAAATATAATTGAACATGGAAATTTTTGAATTTGTTATAGTTTTTGAAATATTTTTGGAATTTTGAAAAAGTTTCAATTTTTGATTTTGTAAAAATATTTAGAATATTTTTAGGATTTTGAAAAATTTTTAATTTTTGATTTTATTATAATTTTTATATTTTTGGAAAAAGTTTCAAGTTTTGATATGTTATAGGTTTGGAAAAAGTTTGAATTTTTGAATTTTTAAGAATTTTTGGAATATTATTAGAATTTAGAAAAAGTTTCAATATTTGATTTTATTCTAATTTTTGGAATGTTTTTAGAATTTTGAAAAAAAAAATTTTGAATTTTGTATATATTTTTAGAATTTTGAAAAACTTTGCAATTTTTGATTTTGTAAGAATTTTTGGAATATTTTTAGAATTTCGAAAAATTTTTTGATTTTATTATAATTTTTATAATTTTGGTAAAAGTTACAATTTTCGATTTTGTTATAATTTTTGCAATATTTTTAGAATTTTTGAAAAAAGTTTTAATCTTTGATTTTGTAATAATTTTTGAAATATTTTTAGAATTTTGTTTGAAAAAGTTTGAATTTTTGATTTTATTTAATTTTTACAATATTTTTGGAATTTTGAAAGAAATATGAATTTGTGATTTTGAAATATTTTCTCGAAACGCTAAATGGAGAGGTTTTTGAGTAGTTTGCGATTGTATAAACTTTTCACTAAATTATGTTAATTTACGCACAAACGAATCGTAAAACACATTTTACATCCTAGTTATCGTGGCTGAAAGTTGAACTTTACATCCGTAAAATAAAATCCCGTTGCTATATGAAATATTAATACATTTTTCTACTTTACCGCCCGTAAAATAATCACCCGTAAAATATTCATAAAATTAGAACAAACAAAAAATTATTGTATGAAGTTTATAGAGAAAATCATTCCATGTTTAGCATAATTTTCAAAATGTTTAGCGAGTTTAAAAAATTTAAAAATTGATTTATACTACAATAAAGTTGTGCAGTTGTGCGTAAAACGTTGTGCATACACTCAGGCTGAAAGGAAGATTACGCCCTTGGTTCAATAAAAGACTTCGCTTCGCGTCGGGCTTCAATATGAACCGCTGGCGTAATCTTCTACTTTCAGCCCTCGATATGTAAATAACTATTATGATCTGTTATAATTTTCCGACAACGTATTGATGTTTTGTGTTAGTTATGTAATACATATCTAAACAGAGATAAAAAATACATGTACTTTAACAAAAAGTTATGTTTGATATACATCGCTGCCAAAAACTAAAAACCATGTCCCCATAAAAGTTTTTTGCCGAAAACTATGTCAAAATCCTTAACGCAGATCGAAGTCTTGATATCTCAGAGCTTGAAATTTCAGCCCCTCCATATTTTTATATCGAATTCTTATTTGGAATTTCGTTACTTTAAAATAGGTTATAAGGAATTGATTGATTTATAAAATTGAAACTTAAACTTAAGAATTAAAACCAAACATGAATGTGAAGTTAAACCTCAAACATATGTAATTTCTTACAGATTATACATAACTAAAAATTGTATGTATCGTCTTAATTAATTAATTAATTATGTGTCTTTTTTACTCTGTTCATTTGCGTTACTAAGAACATATATGGCGAATATGGCCAATTGAATTACGAAATTGCTTCAACAACTGTACAGGTACAGCAGCCAAATTCTGTAATTGTGAAGCGGTGAAGTGATAAAAATTTCTTCGTTTCTTTTCATTAAAAAACTTATCACTTCACCGCTTCACAATTACAGAATTTGGCTGCAGAACACTGAAGTTGGGGCGTCCGCTCGATATGTTTATGTGAAAATTAAATATAGTTCAACCAAATTGAAATATACTTCTGTTTTGAAATAGGAAAATATGGAGGGGCTGAAATCTCACAGCTCTGAGATATCAAGACTTCGGTCTGGGTTAAGGATTTTGATATAGTTTTCGGCAAAAAACTTTTATGAGGACATGGTTTTTAGTTTTGGGCAGCGATGTATATCAAACATAGCTCTTTGTTAAAGTACAAGTATTTTTCATCTCTGTTTAAAAATTTATTACAAAACTAACACGAAACATCAATACGTTGCCGGAAAATTATAATCAAAATCCCAAAAATATTGTTAAATTAAATAAAATCAAACTTTTTCCAAATTCCAAAAATATTCCAAAAATTAGAATAAAATCAAATATTTAAATTTTTTCTAAATTCCAATAATATTTCAAAAGTTCTTAAAAATTCAAACTTTTCCAAAATTCTAAAAATATTGCAAAAATTATTACAAAATCAAATATTGAAAATTTTTTCAAAATTCCAAAAATTATAATAATATCAAAAATTAAAAATTTTTCAAAATTCTAAAAATATTTCAAAAATTCTTACAAAATCAAAAATATTGCAAAAATTATTACAAAATCAAAAATACAAACTTTTTCAAAATTCCAAAAATATTTCAAAAACTATAACAAATTCAAAAATTTCCAGGTCCAATTTCATGTTAAATTACATTTACGTCATAAAAACAGCTACATTTTTCATTTTTTTTCCAAAAAATTGGCCAAAAAAATAAATGAAATCATTTTTTGACACACTTGACAATATTTTTTGACAAACTTATAATGCCACAATTCTCTATAATAATAATAAAATATCATTCATGCAGGTTATTAATTTTATTTTTTTCTAAAAAAATTGGGTAAAAAACAAATAAAAACCTTTCTTTTGACACACTTGACAACATTTTTTTGACAAACTTATAATGCCGTAAATCTCAATAATAATAATAAAACTTCATTTCAAACAAACAATTAATTTTATATTTTTTCCAAAAAATTAGGTAAAAAAATAAATAAAAATCTTTCTTTTGACACACTTGACAACATTTTTTTGACAAACTTATAATGCAATAATCTAGTTTTTGATCTCACATACCGATTCCGACCATCAAGATTTCTCCAAATTTAATGTTCCTACTCGTAATCACTTAAAATGAACGTTTTTTAAGCCAAAAATATGAAAATTTGCTATTTTTGTCACACATAATGATTTTTTTGACACACTTTTGGTACAGTTATCGAACACAGCGTCCTTTCGGACCTGTCCCTTGAGTATACCTATTTTTAGAAAAAAAAAATTTTGAAATCCCTCCAGCGGTTTTCCCTGCAGCGTAGGTAATGACGGACGGCCGGCAGACAGACATAAATTTTTTTTTGCTTTTTTAGAATCAGTAGGTCCTAAAACGTCGAGAAATGCCAAAAAAAGTGGGTGTAAGAATTTCACTTTTGGCTCATGAATGTAATATACTTAGGTCTTTTAGACCGAAGTAATATGAATGATTGAAATTCGGGGTTTTGTTGTTCTGAAAGTGACTTTGAGTTTGGTAAAAGTTACGCGGCAGCTGTAAGAAAAACACAGAATATGGCAGAGAAAATTGTCTTTAAATTTTAGCCTTCGAAAAATTCCACCAACCATTTATTGCAGTATTTTGCATAAAGATCTGTATTTGCAGCCAATCATGGTTCAGATAACTCAAAAAATAAAACCATCAGACGGTCGCAAATTTGTTAATGTGTTTTATTTTAAAGAATGGAAAACTAAACAATAAATCTTATCACATATTAAAATATGACATAGCGTAATATTTCATGATGGTATAAAGGAAATAAAACTAAAATAAAATTGTTAAACGGAAATTTTTTATCAAAATTTGCACGAACAAAACCAAAATTGGGTTGCCAATAATTCAGTTAGCGACATATTTCTTGATCCTCAACTATTGAAGCCGAGATATAGAGTTATATGAAGGTTCGTTTCATCGAGCAACCGAAAACGCACCATAATTAAGCAATATTCCACAACAAAAATTTAGACAGTTGTCTGAATACAGTTCATCCGCTACCACTCCAACGAGAGGACCATGGCTATGGTATTTCACTGCTATTATACCATACCAGTAGTATGTGTATCTTTCTCATGGTAACTTGTATTTCAATTGTCAATAACAGGGACTGGTGTATTCGGTACTGTCGCACACGTAGATCAAAAATAAAAAAAACGGAGCAGATTAATAAAAACTAATCTCACCATAGCCGCTTTCCAATCGAGTGAATTGCTAAAGGAAACGATTGTAGTTATTTGGTCTTAGGTCTAATATTCAGTAAATAATTAAAAATAGAGCCAAAAGAACAGAAATAGCAATTTTTCGACAGTTAAAAAACAAATATGTACCGATTTAATTTTAATTATTTTTATCATTTGACTACAAACCGTAAATAACAAAATATTAATATTGTTACGTTTTTCTAACCTTCCTTCGAATTGGCCTAACTCACAATTCGATAAACGCAATTCCCAATCTCTTTCTGAGTTCGATCACTGATTAGTAAGCAAACACACCAGGTTTTATTAAGTATTCAACACCTTAATTGTTCCACAACAACAGGAAAACAATACAGCAAACAATATTCCCAACTAGAATATTCTTTCAACAGCTTCGAAACTCCAACGGTTTATTGTAGAAATTTCCAATTCACAACGTTCAAAATAATACACAAAATATTTCTATTTAATAACACTTATAACTTTATTTACAAAAACTTTACACAAAAACTAATTTAAAGATCACTTTTATAATTTTTAACTTCACAATCGCAGGTTTAAAATAAACTAATTTTACATTTAATCTCACTTTACTGTCGCAGGTCTAAAATAAAACTAATTAAAAACTACAAGAAACATTTTCCTTATATACCTTCTGCTTAATCTCTAGAAAGTTCTAGGTAACTTTTTAGAAACCTTGAGAAAATATTAGAATATTCGATTATTTTACGTTACGTTGATTTGATTTATAAAATCATAAAACAAATAGACCTTAATTCTAAGAACATGTACAACAACAACAACACTATTTCATTCACTTTCTGTTGTGTTTTGTTGATTTTATTTTCCTGGAAGTGACCGTAATCGTTTAGATCTTTCTGTAATCGTCTAGATTTTTCTGCAATCGTAACAATACCCTCCACTTAAGCCTGTTCGTCCCGAACAGGATCTAGCTCTCCTTTGTATAAGGCCAATCTTTCCAAATGTACTACTTTCGCTTTGCCTCGATGGCCTTTCTTAATTCTATAAACCACGTCATTCAACTTGGTTATAATGTTGTAAGGTCCTTCCCATGCAGCTTGCAGTTTTGGTGATAACCCTCGTTTTCGTTGTGGGTTGTGTAGCCATACTAATTGTCCTTCTTCAAAACCTTTATTATTAGATCGTATATCATATCGGGCTTTCATTCTATCACTGGTCAGTTGTATCTTCTGCCGAACAAGCTTGTGAATATCCTCAAGGTTCTCCCTGATTCGGTTGACGTATTCTTGCGCAGACAATGATGTTGATGGTACCGCTCCAAATTTGAGGTCACCAGGAAGTCTTAAATCACTTCCAAAAATAGTTTGAGCTGGTGTCATGGTCGTGGTGTCATGAACTGCTGATCTGTATGCCATCAAAAATAAAGGAATATGTTGATCCCAGTTACGTTGGTTCTTACTGACCACTTTAGCTAGAAATTCCTCCAAAGTAGCATTGAATCTCTCAACCATCCCATCTGACTGTGGGTGTGAAGCTGTCGTTCTCGTTTTGTTAATCCCCAGCATTTGACAAATTTCCTGGAATACAGCTGATTCGAAGTTCCGTCCCTGATCGGTGTGGATCTCCATAGGAACTCCATAGCGGCTAATCCAATTATTTATCACAGCTTCAGCGATTGTGGTTGCTTCCTGGTTGGGAATCGCACACACTTCCGGCCACTTACTGAAGTAGTCCATGATCACAAGCACATATTTATTCTGATTATCAGTTGTTGGAAATGGTCCCGCTACATCCATTGCGATCCTTTCAAATGGAGCACCTACATTGTATTGCTTCATTTTTCCATGACTTCTTCGTGCGGGTCCTTTCACCGCCGCACATTTATCGCATTTTTGACACCACTCCACAATTGATTGCCGAGTCCCTGACCAGTAAAACCGTTGTCGTATTTTTGCAAGAGTCTTATTGATCCCAAGATGACCTCCACTCGTTCCTTCGTGATACTCTTTCAATACTGCTGGTATTTTCCCTTTTGGTACCACTGTAAGGGATTGCTTTATCTTGCCATCTGAGCTTTCCCATACCCTCTTTAAACATCCATTCTCTAGCTGAAGACTGTCCCATTGCGCCCAGTACGCCTTCAAAGTTGGAGTTTTATCAGCAATATCTCCCCATACTGGTTTGCAACCCTTTTCCTTGGACTCGATGATCGGTGCAAGATCCGGATCTTCTAATTGATCTCTCCTTATGGCTTCAGCAGTCCATTCATCGTCAGGTAGCACTTGTAGTAATCGGACATCGATGATGTTCTCCTTATTTTCTTGACGACTGCAATGCTTACATTCAACTTGACAGGGTCGTCTCGATAATGCATCAGCGTTCCCATGTGCAGTACCCTTTCGATGTTCAATGTCCAAATCGTACGCCTGCAACCGTTCGATCCAACGTGCTACTTGTCCCTCTGGATTTTTGAACTGGAGTAGCCATCTTAACGCACCATGGTCAGTTCTGAGATGAAATTTCTGACCATACAAGTATTTATGAAAATGTTTGACGCATTCCATAATGGCCAATAACTCCTTCCGGGTAACACAATAATTTCGCTCCGGCTTTGATAACATTTTGGAGAAATAAGCTATCACCTTTTCCTGACCATCTATTTTCTGCGACAATACTCCTCCTATACCTTCATTACTGGCATCAGTATCCAAAATAAACTGAACATTTGGTATAGGATAGGATAGAATTGGAGCCGTACACAATCTCCTTCGGAGCTCCACAAATGCTTGTTCCTGAGGTTCATTCCATTCAAATGCCTTATCTTTTCTTGTTAACTCATGCAGACTTTTGGCAACGTTGGCGAATCCTGGCACAAACCGTCTGTAATATGTGCACAATCCAAGGAAGCTTCGTAGTTCATGTAGGTTTTTCGGTCTTGGCCAGTTCATAACTGCTGCAATCTTGTCAGAATCTGTATGAATTCCCATTGCCGTAACTTTGTGTCCCAAATATTTTACTTCTTCCTTGAAAAGTGAACACTTTTTGGGACTTAACTTTAAACCTGCTGCTTGCAATCTTTCTAGTACCTCCGCCAAGTTCCTCAAGTGGTCATCAAAGTCTTTGCCCATGACGATGATGTCATCCAAATATACAAGGCATGTTTTCCAGTGCAAGCCCTTAAGTACCCGCTCCATTAATCTCTCGAAAGTTGCGGGAGCGTTGCATAACCCAAATGGCATGACATTAAATTGCCATAGTCCATTCCCTACACTGAACGCTGTTTTCTCCCGATCTTCATCCGCAACTTCAACCTGCCAGTAACCACTCTGCAGATCCAATGTTGAAAACAATTTTGAGCCCGATAATGTATCCAGTGTATCATCAATCCTAGGCAATGGGTAGCTATCCTTCTTAGTAACTATGTTTAGTTTCCTGTAGTCAACACAAAATCTCAAGCTCCCATCTTTCTTGCCAACCAACACCACAGGTGAGCTCCAGGGACTGTCTGAAAGCTCAATTACACCAGCTTCTTTCATATCTCTTACCATTTTATCAGCTTCCTCTCTTTTAGCTAATGGTAATCTCCTTGGTGCCTGGCGTATCGGCTTTTCTGCTCCGGTGTCAATACGATGTTTTACCATATTGGTTCTGCCATTCCCTTCAGGTGTACTACAGAATACAGACTTGTGCCGCTCCAACAATTGACGTGCTGCTTTCTTCTGTTCTTCTGAAAGCCCTTCTGTCCATTTCTGCACAAGTTGCTCCATTTCTGCTTTTTGTTGTTTTGTGTTGACCGAGCAATTGATGTTTTTCTGCTCGCACTTTATTATTTTAGCTACCTCTTCACATTTTCCTATGATTGATCCTTTCTTCATTGTTTTCTGGGTATCTGACAGATTTAAAACTCTTACTGGTATTTTGTAATCAGCATCCGATCTAACTAAGGTTTTTTCTTTTACGACTTCTTTATAATTTTGATCTTGTTTATTGGCTTCCACAACCCACAACCTGGGTGTTAATGCTAAGTTAGACACCAACCTGATTGTTAATATGACTGCCTGAATACGCAGCCTAGAAGATACTTCCTAAAAATAATAAATCATTTTATATTACAACGACCAAGTTTATGCCTTTCATAAGATATGATTATTCATCAGCTGTGCAACAAATGAACAAATAAATCAATTGATATAATTAGAGAAAAAAGTAATTTGTACTTACAGTTGTTAACAGTATAAAAAAAACCAAAACATTTCACTTTATTTATTATCTATAATAATTCATTTGTACCATAATTTAAATCAACTATAAAATTAGCCAATACACATTTTAGCATTTAGTATTATAATTCTGGTGTATAAATGTAGATGTAGCTTAATATTAGTTAAAATTTTAATTTAAGTTCATTGAAAAATGTCACTTCGATAATTTGATTTAGAAATAATTGTGTAAAAAACTTTCTCTTTTCTTTTGAGTTCTCATAGCGATAACACCAAATTAAAAATATTATTAGAACAATTCTTGTGATTTAAATAAAGTATTGTAAAATCTAAAATCTTTAATTAAATTTATTAAATAAATTTTGATAATTTAATCATTTGTGATTAAAACAAATAATTTAGTTTTTATTAAACTAAATCAAGGTGAAGTTATTTTATCAGCAGCGTCTGGATCCAAACATTGGTCCTTCGAGTCGGATTCTACGCCAGCAGCCTGTAAATTGCAGATAGGACGCCATTTCACCACGTGCGATAAGTATCAAATTTTTTATTTTTATTCTTGCTCGAATAATTTTTCGAAATAGTAACCATTTAATCTGAAAATAAAGAAAATTGAAACTTTAATAATAAATTTGACTTTGAATTTTATTTTAATTAATTTATTTGAATTTATATATTTTATAATACGGTGGATTGACTGTGGTTAAAACTTTAAAATAATAGTGTATAATAAGTGAATTTTAGTGAATAAATAACAATAGTGAATAAAAATTAGTTGGTATTCAATTGATAATGGCTGAACTGAGTATGAAGGCGCTTTTGAAAAAACGTTCATCAACCAAGGGTCAAATGACGCGTTTAGTGACATTTGCTCGCAGTGCGGAAGAAAAACCTTTGGAACATTTAAAAACACGCCTACAGCGAGCGCACAGCTTATTAGAAGAATTTACTGCAACAGAAGATCAGATTTACTCTGTAGATGATAAAGAGGAATCAGAAATGGCCGAATTTGAAGAAAACTATTACTATGTAGTTTCGGAGCTTAATTCCGCCATTCGTCAGATGAATTTAGCTACAGCCAATACATCACAATCTATAAATGAATCAGTGGGTGTATCAATGAACCAGCACGTGTCATCTGAAGTAAAGCTGCCACGTATAACAATACCAGTTTTCGAAGGTGACTACAAGGATTGGCAGTCATTTTACGATTTGTTCACCAAACTCATTCATGAGAATAATACGCTTTCTGCGGCACAAAAATTCCAATATTTGAAGGGTTGTTTAAAGGGTGAAGCAAGCAACTTATTAAAGCATATGGCGATTTCTGAAGCTAATTATATTGAAGCCTTTCAGAAATTATGCAAGAGATACGATAAGAAGAAGCACATTGTTAATTCATTTATTCAAACCTTTGTGGAGCACCCTCATATTAGGAATCCATCAGCGTCAGCATTACGAGGTCTTACAGACACATGCGATGAAGTGATTCGAGGGTTAAAAGCTCTTGGAACTCAGTTTGAAAGTCGAGATCCATGGTTAATTTATTTGGTAGTCAACAAATTAGATGAGGAAAACCAACAACGATGGGCGAATTTCATCATTGATATCGTTTGTCCTAAATGGAACGATTTATTCAACTTTCTGAACCAAAGAGCAGACGCAGCAGAAGGATTTAAAGCTTCTATTAAACCAACATCGTATCGGAAACCAACCGCAAACATCAAATCAATGCATACAACATCTGATAATAAATGCAGTGTATGTAAAGCGGAACCACATCACTTATCTGAATGTTCTATGTTCTTGAACATGAAGGTAGCAGATCGCCGAAAACATTTGAAGAATATTTACTGTTGCTACAACTGTCTAAATACAAATCATCCAGTTTTCAAATGTCAAGCGAAAGGGAAATGTGACAAGTGTTCTAAACGACATCATCCACTGTTGCATTTGGAAGAAGAGGCGTTGCAAGGGGTAAGTGCTAATAACCTATCTAACAAAAATAAATCCGTGAAACCAGTCGTAATCACTACCAATCAAATTACAACCTGTAACATTAAAGCAAAGGTTGATAATTCTGTAGTACCTGCTATATTACCGACTGCCAGTGTCATGTTAATGAGCTCATCAGGTGAACTTCATCCTTGTCGAGCACTACTAGATTCAGGGTCTGAAATGTCTCTAATTACGGAATCATGTGTTCAACGGCTAAATTTATCTCGAAACAAGGCCAGAGTTACTGTGTCTGGATTATCCTCAAAGGCAGCATTAATTTCTAAAGGAACTACACAAATTACTGTTGTATCCAGATTCAATCATCAAAACATATTGAACTTCAAGGTCTTAATTCTACCTAAGCTTACCAGTAAGATACCATCACTAGGATTTAGAGAATTAAATTTATCTAATCTAAAGAACCTTGAACTAGCAGATCCAGACTACAACAAACCAGGTGAAATCGATCTCCTAATTGGTGCTGATCAATTTTTCAAGATATTAAGTTCATCACGCATCACCAATGGATCCAACAACCCTATCGCCCAAGATACCATATTTGGGTGGATAATCGCTGGAGAGTTAAATGAAACAAAGGTTGATCATACTGTAGTTAATTTGTTTACCGAAATTGACATTGATCAGTCGCTTCGTAGATTTTGGGAGCTAGAGGAAGTTTCAACAAAATCAATTTATACTGAAGAAGAAACATTGTGTGAACAGCATTTCTCTGACAACGTTTTTCACCAGCCAGATGGAAGATATGTGGTAAGTCTTCCTTTTAAGCAATCTGACGGTGAACTGGGAAATTCACAAGCATCAGCTATAGCTCGTCTCAAGTCGATTGAACGAAGATTTCAAAGAGACCCAAAATTTAAAGAAGCTTACGTTACCTTCATGAGGGAGTATGAAATACTGCACCATATGGAGCTAATTCCCAAGAATGAGATTGAGGTAAGTGTAAATAATTGCTTCTATTTACCACATCATGGCGTGATGAAAACATCAAGTTCAACGACCAAATTGAGAGTGGTTTTTGATGCTTCCGCATCGTCTCAATCTGGTCTATCACTAAATGATAAATTAATGGTTGGACCAACAATTCAGTCCAGCCTCTTGTCCATTTTATTAAGATTTAGAACACATCCAGTCGTATTCTCAGCTGACATTGAAAAGATGTATCGCCAAGTTCTAATCAATAAAAAGGATACCGATTACCAGAGAATTGTTTGGCGGGAAAATTCCCAAATGGAGCCAAACCACTACCGGTTATTAACGGTTACGTACGGAACATCGTGCGCTCCATTCTTGGCAACAAGAGTTCTGAAACAAATTGCTTCAGATGTCCAGGATAAATCGAAAATCATTTCCAGAGTCATCGAAGAAGACTTTTATATCGATGACCTAATGTCTGGTGCTGAAACTGAAACTGAAGCATTAAACATTCAACGTGAAATCATTAAGGTTTTTTCAAAGTCTGGACTAAATTTGAGAAAATGGACATCAAATAGACCAGCTCTTTTAGAAACAGTTTCAACTGAACAAAGAAGGATAGAGAATGTTCTATTTTCTGAGGATTCTACAGTGAAAGTTCTGGGAATTGAATGGAATCCAACCACAGATAATTTTTCCTTTCAAATCAACCTAGACAATACCTCTTCCACCACAAAGAGAGGAATATTATCAGAGTCGTCAAGGATATTTGATCCATTAGGATGGCTCTCGCCATGTACTGTGCTGATAAAAATATTCTTTCAGCAATTATGGCTACATAAAATTGATTGGGATGAACAATTATCACCGAGTATTGTCAATAAATGGTCAACTTTAAGGAATGAAATTCCGCTTTTAAAAAATATAACAATTCCTAGATGGTTGGGTACTACAAACGTAATAGAGTTACATGGGTTTGCAGATGCATCCGAGTTGGCCTACGCTGCGGTGGTCTATTCACGAGTAGTGCAAGAGGATGGCAATATTATCATCAGGCTGATTTCTGCAAAAACAAAGGTGGCACCGATTAAACAGATCTCCATACCTAGGCTTGAGCTCTGCGCAGCAGGTTTGTTAAGCAAACTAATAGAAAACACCATTATTGAGATGAAATTAGTGAATGTTTCGGTTTATGGGTGGACAGATTCAACAGTTGTATTAAACTGGTTAATGCAAGTGCCCCGTCAGTGGAAAACATTCGTAGCAAATCGCGTTTCGCAAATTCATAGTGTATCAACGAAGATTAAATGGTTACACGTACGGTCAAAGGACCAGATTGTGCCTCGCGAGGAATCAAGCCGTCGGACTTGATTCATAATTCGTTATGGTGGAATGGTCCGTCATGGCTATTGGAAGATATTACATCATGGCCTATAAAACCAATTGACGTTATACAGCTGGATCATAACGAAAAGGAATGTATTCTAGAGGAAAGGAAAAACGATTCAATTCTGGTGTTCAGTGGTTTTGTATCAAAACACGTCTCGAATATTTATGAAACCATTATAAGCAGAAGATCGTCTTTTTCCAAGATTGTTTCAATTATAGCATGGCTCAACAGATATATACATAACTGTCGTACACCAAAGGAAAAAAGAAGATCAGGGAGTCTAACCGTATTAGAACATGAAGAATCAGCGAACAAATTAATACGTTGGGTACAAGAACTGGAATTTCCAGAGGATATTCAACAATTGCAAAGTAACCACAAATTATCCTCCTCCAGTCGTATACGATCACTTAATCCATTTGTAGATGATAACAACATCATACGAGTCGGCGGACGAATCGAAAATTCAATTGCTCCATTCGATATAAAGCATCCAATCATTCTGCCATCTTCACATCTTCTTATTAAACGATTAGTTGCAGAAGAACACATCAAGAATCTACACTCTGGCATTACTCTATTGATGAATATCTTAAAACAAAAATACTGGATCATTCGCGGTAAAAATATCGTTCGAAAGATTGTTCATGACTGTATACCTTGTGTTCGTCACCAACACAAGTCAGAACAACAAATGATGAGTGATCTACCAAGTGCCAGAGTAACTTATGAACGTCCGTTCTTGAAAATCGGCATAGATTATGCTGGACCAATCACGATTCGAATGCAGAGAGGTCGAGGCAGACAAGTACATAAAGCATATATTGCACTATTTGTATGCTGTGCTACAAAGGCGGTTCACATTGAACTGGTTAACGATTTAACTACCGAATCATTCTTTGGAGCATTTCACCGATTTATAGCTAGACGAGGCGTATGCACTGATATTTTCAGTGACAACGGGTCCAATTTCATTGGAGCTAACAAACAATTGACTGAACTGTTTGAATTTCTTAAGAATAATAATAATAACATTTCTGAATTTCTTTTAAGGGAAAAAATTCAATGGCATTTCAATCCGTCCGCAGCTCCACACATGGGTGGCTTATGGGAGGCCGCAGTTAAGTCAACAAAGTATCACCTCAAACGAATAGTTGGTAGTAATATACTCACCTACGAGGAGATGTCAACATTGTTGGCCCGTATCGAGGCCATTTTAAATTCTCGCCCTATTGTTCCATTGGCAGCAGATGATATTGATGTGCTCACACCGGCACATTTTCTAATTGGGCATCAGCATACGCATCTTCCAGAGCATGATTTGCATCATTTGAAGGAAAATCAATTATCACGGTGGCAGCTTGTTCAGCAAATTTCTCAACACTTTTGGAAAAGATGGCATCAAGAATATTTGACTGCAATACAAAGGCGAAATAAATGGCATGTAAAACAAAAAAATATAAAGGAAAACGACATGGTTATCATAAAAGATGACAACTTACCTTCAACTAAATGGTCACTTGGCAGAATTGTTAACACACATGCAGGAAAAGATGGTCTAGTCAGAGTCGTATCAATCAAAACAAAATCTGGAATCATCAAACGTCCTATTCAGAAGTTATGCCAGTTACCTCTATTTGAAACAGATGTTTCAACGCGGCCGGAATGTTAATGCTAAGTTAGACACCAACCTGATTGTTAATATGACTGCCTGAATACGCAGCCTAGAAGATACTTCCTAAAAATAATAAATCATTTTATATTACAACGACCAAGTTTATGCCTTTCATAAGATATGATTATTCATCAGCTGTGCAACAAATGAACAAATAAATCAATTGATATAATTAGAGAAAAAAGTAATTTGTACTTACAGTTGTTAACAGTATAAAAAAAACCAAAACATTTCACTTTATTTATTATCTATAATAATTCATTTGTACCATAATTTAAATCAACTATAAAATTAGCCAATACACATTTTAGCATTTAGTATTATAATTCTGGTGTATAAATGTAGATGTAGCTTAATATTAGTTAAAATTTTAATTTAAGTTCATTGAAAAATGTCACTTCGATAATTTGATTTAGAAATAATTGTGTAAAAAACTTTCTCTTTTCTTTTGAGTTCTCATAGCGATAACACCAAATTAAAAATATTATTAGAACAATTCTTGTGATTTAAATAAAGTATTGTAAAATCTAAAATCTTTAATTAAATTTATTAAATAAATTTTGATAATTTAATCATTTGTGATTAAAACAAATAATTTAGTTTTTATTAAACTAAATCAAGGTGAAGTTATTTTATCAGCAGCGTCTGGATCCAAACACTGGGTGACCCAGAACCTCCTTCCAATTTTCCCCAAATGATTGTTTCTGATTGGGGTGGCAGCTTTTCTCTGTGATCTAATATTATTCGACGGACACAATTTGAATCTTCACCATTAAATTGGAGTGGCAACTCGACATTTCCGTACGTGAGTACTCCTTCGCCAGCATCAATAACGAATCCATTTGGCCTCATGAAGTCCATTCTTAGGATGACTTCATCCACAATGTCAGCTACAACCACTTCATGTTGAAAGTGAGTATTCCCTATTTCAAAGTTGACCACTTTCTTTCCTTTAATACTTGCACTTTCGCCAGTAGCTGTCTGCATTCGGCATCTTCCTGCTGGTTTTAGTTTCCCTTTCACAATATCAGTGCGGACAATTGTATTTGTTGCTCCCGTATCTAACGTGATGACACAACTTTTTCCATCAATATTAGCCCTAACAGTAAGGCTGTCACCTCCCCTTGTCAATCTCGAAACATGGATGAAGGCTATGGGGCAATCGGTTGTGGGAGCCAGCTTACGCCCCTTTAGGCTGACTCGTTGTAGTTTAACTGATGCGGTGCTACTCCATTGTCTTCCCTAGCTTGCTGCACCCGTTCTTCTGCTTGACGTCGCTGCATAGGCGATGCTGATCTTGCTCGTTTCCTTCTAACATCTCGACAATCTCTCGAAATATGGCCCAACTTGCCACATAACCAGCATCGTATTCTGTCACTTCGAATACTTTCTCGTGCTCTGGGCTTGTAATTGTTATCATCAGCCAACTCTACCCGGCGTATTTTAATTGATGGTTTAATAATTGCTTGTGCCGTTTCATTTGTTAAGGCATAAGCAATGGTTTCTGCGAATGTTGGTTTTGGCGACAACATTACAGCTTTCCTTGTTTCCGGATCACGAATACCATCAGTAAACGCCTCGATCTTCATCTTCTCCATGAAATATGGTGGTGTATTTGAGTGTGCTAAATGAACAAGCCGCTCTACAGCCGAAGAATAATCCTGTAGAGATTCACCATTTCGTTGCAAGCGACCTTTTAGCTCAATCCTGTATAATTCCTTTTTATGGTCGCTGCCATATTTTCGTTCCAATGCATTCATTACTTCAGCATAGCTTTTTTGGTCATTTTCCGGCACTGCCTGTAGTGCTTCAGCTGCTTCACCTTTAAGCGCAACTATCAATGCAGCAAGACGATTTTCTGCGTTCCAAACATTCTGGTCTGCTGCTGTCTCAAACTGGAACTTAAAGATGCCGAAAGATGTGGTTCCGTCATACGATGGTGGTTTCAATTTAATATTAGCTACTTGCTGCACCACCTGGGAAGTAACTTTAGTCGTCTCAACATCCTGCAACCGTTTTTCGAAATCATCAACTTTGGAAAGTACCTTTTTGTTTTCGTCAAGCACTTTTTGTTCTAATTCTTGGATATCGTTTTGAATCTTCTCGACTTTTCCATCGAATGCCGTTGACATTTGTAGAAGTTTCTCATCCATAATTTGTTTGACTTCATCGCGACTCATAGCAATGTTTGTGTTTATTGCTTCTAACTGTTGATTGATGTTGAGACTAATTTCTTCCTTAGTAGCAGCCATTTGTTGATTGATGTTACAACTAATTTCTTCCTTGGTAGCAGCCATTTGTTGATTGATGTTACAACTAATTTCTTCCTTGGTAGCAGCCAAGCTTTGATTCACATTGGAACTTACAACATCCAGTTTTTGATTCATATTGGCATTTACGGCAGCCAATTGCTGATTCTGTTGACTGATGTTCAAACTCATCTGTTGCATCATAGCCATTAACTGCGTAAAATCACAATTTGCAGGTGGCAATGAGGTTGTTGTTTCCGCAACAGAACTTTTCTCTTCATCAACTGCTACTGCATCATTATTTGTCGTGACTCTTACAAACTGGTAACTTTCCACGTCCATTCCATTGGCTTCCATACCTTGTCGAAGCCGTAGCATTAATTCAGTTTTGTTTCCACTTGTTGACAATCCACGTTGTTCTAGTTCTTTCTTTAACTCAAGAACCTTCAAATCACTTAATAAAACCATTATTAACAGCTAACTAATCCGCCGATGTCACCAATGTTACGTTTTTCCAACCTTTCTTCGAATTGGCCTTACTCTCAATTCGATAAACGTAATTCCCAAATCTCTTCAGAGTTCGATCACTGATTAGTAAGCAAACACACCAGGTTTTATTAAGTATTCAACACCTTAATTGTTCCACAACAACAGGAAAACAATACAGCAAACAATATTCCCAACTAGAATATTCTTTCAACAGCTTCGAAACTCCAACGGTTTATTGTAGAAATTTCCAATTCACAACGTTCAAAATAATACACAAAATATTTCTATTTAATAACACTTATAACTTTATTTACAAAAACTTTACACAAAAACTAATTTAAAGATCACTTTTATAATTTTTAACTTCACAATCGCAGGTTTAAAATAAACTAATTTTACATTTAATCTCACTTTACTGTCGCAGGTCTAAAATAAAACTAATTAAAAACTACAAGAAACATTTTCCTTATATACCTTCTGCTTAATCTCTAGAAATTTCTAGGTAACTTTTTAGAAACCTTGAGAAAATATTAGAATATTCGATTATTTTACGTTACGTTGATTTGATTTATAAAATCATAAAACAAATAGACCTTAATTCTAAGAACATGTACAACAACAACAACACTATTTCATTCACTTTCTGTTGTGTTTTGTTGATTTTATTTTCCTGGAAGTGACCGTAATCGTTTAGATCTTTCTGTAATCGTCTAGATTTTTCTGCAATCGTAACAATATGTTGAACTGATGAACATTTTTTTTCAGTAACTTTATTCAATTCAATTTAATCAAATAGACATTCGTTCTGTAGTAGCTTAACTTACGTTCAGTGTGAGCTGAATATTACAATTGGAACAAACAAATTCCGGAATGCAATTCAGTTTAAGTGAATCATTCAGTATAATTCACTCGTTTGGAAAGCAGCTCTTGTAAGAATTGTAAAGTCTTTTTTAAAAAAATTGGAAGATGAAGATGTCTCATGTCCGGAAGGACAAGTGGATGTCAGAAGAATCTGACACAGGATATTGTTGGAGAGAAAATGTTTCACGTTTTTAAACAGTAATTTACTTAGTAACGAAACACAATTTCATTTTTCTAAAAGGTATTTGCTTCATGACCGTCATGTCATATAGAGTGTCAAAACTCATCTAGATGTGGTCTTTACATCGTTCCACTTTTGATCTTAATATTTTTCATAAATATCGTCAACAACGGTGCTCAGATGAAATCGGATGCATCATGCCTCAAATATATTCGTTTCTTTGTTTAAATCGTCAGTCGGTTAGAAAAAACAACCATACTGTAGTGATATCCAGCTTTCATAGTGACAAAATGTAAAAACTTCTTGTAATACTTCTTTGTAAAAAATACTGCTTAAACCGGTGGTGATGAATCCATTTTTTGTCAAATTAATGCAGACGATATGGAGAGTATCGAATTTTAAATAATTTTGAAAGCATGCAAGGTGCTCGAAGTATTTGATATAAAATGTATGTAGTATCCGTTCTAATAGAATTCCTTGTAATACTGCACGGTTTAGAGTCCAGCGTAATAAAAAAGAATTAGTAGTAAGTATTCTAAATATTGGAGTTGTTGCAAGCGAAATTTATTAACTAACAAACAAAATTGTTATAAACAAATTTTAAAAATTATTAAATATGGAATGTTTATATTTATCTGTTATTTACATATTCTTATTCGTGCAATTAAGAATTTTACTGTCAAATGCCAATAACCTTTTCAACCGGTTTTTTTGTTTTTTAACTACGTTAAATCAATACTAAATCAAATTTGACAAAAAAAACGAACTTACCTAATATATCGAAACAAATAGCATCACTTATAGAATTGGTAACATTATATCCTATAGTACCAAGACATAGTCCAAACAAGAACATAAAAAACGTTGCGGAATTATAAGAAAATTCTGATACAACTACATCACTTATGGTTTCATTTGTACTTAAACTATTATTAGAACTATCACTTGTATTTAATAATGTTGAGTTAATCATACTGGAACTTCTCTGTCTATCATCGGATATGAAAAAAAACATACCATAAAATACTGAGGTAAATAATAATAATCCTAAAAATATAAGTTTACGAAAACGCTGTAACGAAAGAAAAAATTATTTATTTAACTTTGATTCAGATAATGCTCGTAATATGGTTGCTTACCGGAAAACTATCAGCTAAAAATCCAACACATGGTTTGGCAATCACATATAAAAATGGCAAGATTGATGTAATTAAACCCATAACATCTGGTGACACACCGATTTGTCTACCGTAAACTGTTAACTGTGGAAAAATTGGTCCCATCGATGCCATAAAGAAAAACCAATGTATTTTTATTGGAAGCAATCTTTTATTTATTTTAACCATTTTTGTAGCTTTTAATTTTCACTAACAGACTATAAATATTTAATTACAAAGGCCAAGATACGAAATCAGTTTAGTTTAGGTTTAAGTTATATATTTATCAACATCTTGTCTAGAAGTTATGTTTTTATGTCTTATTTAAAGTGGTGAGTTTGATTGCAATATGAAGCCTTCAGAAACTAGGTGGTGGTGGTGGTAGTGTGAGTCTCTTTTAGAAACTTTTGAAAAAAAATCTGAAAAGAAAAAAAATTGTCAGAAACATGGAACATCTATAGTATACTGATGGATGTGGAAAAAGTAAATCCATTCCATAATATAATAGCCGTGAGTCTATCCTTCTATACGAGCGTAACGTTCAATCTTTATCTATCCTTTAGTCTATCATTTTAGTAACGTTCAAATTACAATATGGGTAGCGCGCTCGACTGATGATTTATAGGTTGAAAGTTCGAACCCTGTGTCGCACATTTTTTTTTATTTTTTTTAAAATAACATTAAAATTATTGTTTTTTTACACACTTTTATTTTATTCATACATACATTTCGTTTTACGATAATGCAATTTGAACGATAATGCAGTTTTTATAGCATTTTATTGCACTGTCATTTCCCGTTTCGTTCAAATTATAATTTCGATATTAACAAGAAAATTAATTAGTTTTTTGACAGGCAGTGCTAAAAATCATATAATAGTGGTTTCCGATAATTATTTGCCATAATTTCATTCCTGTGAACTAAAATAAGGAAAAACAAAAACTACTATTTGAGTATGTATTTCTCTTGCAATATAACAGCTTTATCATAAAAAGTAAAGTATCATACAGTTAATTCTGTATCATACAGTAAATTAACTCAATTTTCCTTTAATTTAATTATCTCTTTATCTTTTTTAGGTAAGAATTTTGACAGAAAAAATTGTGTTTTAAAATTGAAGGTCTTGAACAGGGGCGTCAATTGGGTAGGGCTGGCGGGGGGGGCATTGGCCCCCCCCAAGGATCTGATACTATCAATACATCGATTCCATAAAACCATCCAATCGTGATAGAATTATACACTATAAAAATTTCAATGCACTGTTATTTTGTAAATTCGTCTAATTTTTAGAAGATTTACTTAACTAATATACCAATTTTATCGCATACTATCAATTGAAATATATCTGATAATATAATTATTACGTTACATCTTATTTTGGCCCGACTAAAGTACAGTTCACCGCAATATTCAAACCGTTATCGTTCTTTGTATTAAGGACTAGAGTGCCACCGATACGAAAGGCGATCGTATTGCTTCTAATCTTCTGATGAAATCAGTTTTATAAACAAAACACGATCGTTCTTCCAAAAACGCCTTGGGTGCGTATTTTGACAAAATTCTATCGTACTATAAGGTGCGCGGCATCACTGCTTTTAGAAGAACGATTGTGTTTTGTTTATAAGATATTCGTGTCTGAGCCAGAGGAAACAAAATATTTCATTAGTATAGGGTTCCTCGAGAGTTTATAGTGCAGTATTTAACATTCAAATTTCAATTGTTATTGGTAATTTTTATAAACTTAAAAGTAAGTACATGTAGGAGAACACAATCTAATTATACCCCACTTATTTGGAGAACCCTGACTGTTTCGCCTTGTTTTTTATCTATATCATATTGTACAAACTTTACAAGACTTTTTTAAAAACAATAAATTAAAAACAATTCTAATATGTAAAATCCTATAACATCTCAAAATTTTACTTGATAGTTGTGCTAATTTTTATAAAATGAATGAAAATAATTACGGGAGTAATTTAAATTTATTGGGTTATTTCCAGTGATTTTATAATAGTGAATGTTTTATAATAGACAAGCAATATTTTCTAATGACACGAACAAATATTTAAGTTATGTAAATATTTTCAAAGTATGTTATGAAAACTTGCTGACAAATTATTTTCGCTATATTGACTATAATTTTTAATTCATAAAATAGCAAAAATTATATGTTTGGTTGGTTATAATAAAATCCAAAACGTATTCTAAACGTCAATCTTTGTTCATTTTTTTCATACAGTCACTGGGAGGGAGAAACTATTATTTTTTGTGGTAGGTTTTTCTTATAGATTTAAAAGAAGCTCGCAATAATTGCACAATTTTGAATCAAATGAATAATTTACGCACGTTTATGGGTAGTAAACTGACCGTGAAAATGTCACACATTTCATTGCGTTGTCCCACGGAGAAATCTGTTCCACGAAGCGTCCCACGAAACAAATATTTCCACCACATTTGCCCGTATTATCGAAATAATCAAAAAACCTTATATCTACCTACGTACAGTTTGCGCAATATCTTAGTCAAAGCAATGGCCACAGTTTTTTCTTGCAGTTTGTATAATGCTATGTATATGTTGATTTAACCATATTGAGAAAACAAACCAGTGCAATATTTTTTTTAATAAAATAGTGTTTTAACTATAATTTTCTTAGAAATACTAAACTCAGTTATTTCACTTCAATATTTTACATATATTTTAATGTCTAACCGATCTACCTCAGCGAAAATGTTTCTTTGTTTATAGAAACATCTCCCGGTGTATATACGAGAGATCGAAAGTATATTATGAAAAATAAAATACAAAATATTTTACTTAAAAAGATGCAGTTTTGCGTATAAATTCATAAAAATTTAAATTTTTAAACCAGAGTTTACAATTTTCCTTTATTCGAGCACTTATTTCAATCCTTTGAAATACTATTCAAAAATTAAAATCTTCATAATTTGAATATCGTTCTTACTCGTAAGAGTAAAATTTTTGTTTTTTCGATTTTACTCCTTTGGAGCAGATTACATTTTCCTGTTCTTTCATTCGATTTGCAAAAGAAGAAAATTAGTCACTCTACATCATCCTTTATATTCATTTTACTAACAATACATGAATAATTGAACGAATCATTCGAAGCATTTTACGTTGGAAGGCATCAAATTTGACGCAAAAATAAATGTTTTGAGTATTTGAAAGAAAATATTTATTTCAATTTAGTAGCAAGAATAATATTTTATTATTTTTACTTCTGTATGCGAGAGTGTTATATTTTTTTTAAGCTACGCATTCTGAAAGAACAAAGTAAAGGAGTGGTATAGGTAGCGTTTCAAACTCTGTTTAAAACACACTTTAACTAGGTAACTCAAAAGTAATATTAATATTTTCTAATTTCTAATTGTTTTTCTCAATAAAGAACAAACAAAGTAAACAGCATAAAAGCTTGATAAATGGTATAGATTTGCAAAAGATAGAACGAGAGGTATACTGTATACCTCTTATACCTACAGAATACAGAAAAGATATTAATTATTTAGTAAAATTAAAATAAATTGTTTCAATTGTTTTGCAGTCTTTATTTGTGTAACAAAAGTTTTAAGCCACTATAAAAGGTAAATTTATACTAATTTTTAAAATTATATTTAAAAAGTTCTCCTGCAAATCAAGACGGATAGAAAACGTTTACGTAAATTCTTATACGATATTGAATTGGACTATCCTTTTATAAAAAAATAAAAATATAACGACGCAAAAGTTTAGTGTATTACCAGTCGGAGTGAATTTGCAAATTAACAGTGGACATTATGATATTAAAAGACATATAGATACAGATAAACATAAAAAAGCGTTGCTATAAGCCGCCAGCTCCAGTAGCTTAAACAAGTTTTATTGTTATGTTGTTGCAATTTGCGCTGATAACACGAACACCAATTTTAGTGGTGTCACGTCAAGGGGTGAAAATTTAAAAACAAGCTAAACTCGAATTTGAACCAGAGTGTATTGGGTATTGGATTCGCAGCTCATATTCTAAATAATGCAATAAGAAATGCTGCTGATTTAAATGGCAGGGTTAAAAAAATTTGGATATTTTACTGTCTTTACTGAAGACGTTGAAGGAGTTCTGCGGCAAAAGTAATGTCGAACATAACCAACTTATTGGATACAGTGAAACTCGCTGGCTGGCGGTAATGCCAGCACTAGAAAGAATTTAGAAAATGTACGAACCACTGCAAGCACATTTCCTAACGGTTGAGTGTCCAATTAAAATAAAAGAATTTTTTGAAGAATTAAATAGTAAACAAATAGTAAAGGAAAGCATTAAATAGTAAATTTATGCACAATCTAGTTAGCACGTTTTCACCGTTCCACTTTCTCGCAATAGAAATTCTAATTAGTTAGTATTTGGAAGAATGTTTGCATTTTGTCCCACATTTTAACGATTTGGCTCTGGTCAGTTTAGGGTAGACATAACTCTTTCTCTCTGAGATAAATAAAGGAAAACAAACAAACAAACAAAAAAACGATTCGACATAAGAGGAGTCACGTAGGGATTGCAATCCCGTGGTGTTTTATGGATCCTGGGACTATGTGATTCATAAATTTTAAATCCCGGGATGCCCGGGAGCTAAAAAATTGTATTGAAAAACCATCCTTTTTTTCTATGCAGCACGATCTGCTGTCGTTTACAAATTCACAGTTACAAAGCAAAGATATAATAATTTCTAGCACAAGCGCTTTAATTAAAACTACTTTTTTGATGCTTAAACAATGCAGAGATAATACTAAATTTGAAATTATTTTTAACAAATGAAGGGATTTTGCAGAACTTTGCGGCATTCTCTTCGATGAAACAACACCAGCAGACTAGCAGAGTAACCAATGTAGCTCAAAAGCATCTTATTTTTATTTCTAAGTCGATGCATTTAAATGCTTTTAAATATATGTGTGTATAAAAATGTGTATGTTATGTTTTACGAAAAAAATCTTTTTATGTCATTTAAATTCTCGCCCCCCCAAGATTTTGGTGAAATGACGCCACTGGTCTTGAAGTTCTTGAAGTATACTGGATTAAAGTGTTTATAGCTGAAAAATAATACAATTTCTGAAATTTCTGGTTTAGTCAATCAACCAGAATTGAAGTACTGATATTTAAAAAATAATAAGGCTATAACACACAAGAAGAAAATTTCAAAATAAGGAATTTTTTTAAGGAACATAAAGAACAAGTTATTTAAGATAAGTATTTTATTTAAATTTAAATTTAAATTTAACTTTAACTTTTACGTTGCAATTCATTTCGCTTGTTATATTAGTTTTGGCGTTTTTTGTTTATTGTTTACCTTATATTGTTTCAATTTCTCTTATGATTTCACAGTTCAATTGCCATTTCAGAGTTTAGATTGTCGATTTGGCAGCTGGAACTTAGACTTAGATTCAAGTTTTCGAGCTGTTGATTTGTCAGTTTGGATTTTGTTTCTATATTGAATGCAATTAAGGCTTTTCTTCAAGGTTTAAGGTTTATAAAGGTTTATAAACGTTAAGTTAAAATGTCTGAATTATCAATCAATTTTACAAACATAAGAGGTTTGAACATCAATCTCAACTCGGTCCACCAATACCTTGAACGTTGCCATCCTGATATTCTTTTTTTAACAGAAACGATTATCAGTGAGAGAGCCGTAACATTAGATAAGAGTAAATATATTTGTCCTAATTATGATCTATAATCTTCATTCTATAACAAACATGGTGTTTGCGCTTATGTTCGAAATTCTATTCCATAGGTGAGGATTAAAAAATTTGAATTAAACACTAAACACCACAATATGGTATCTTTAAAAATTTGTTGCCCTAATCAAACTTTGTTTGTTTTTGGACTGTATCGTTCTCCTAATTCACCTGAGAACATTAATTTATTTCATGATCTGTCTGAAAAGATAGATAGGTTAGCTCAGTATCCTAATGCTAAGTTTATTCTTCTAGGGGACTTTAATGTTCATAATAAAGGATGGCTCATACACAGCTCCTCTACTGATGAGATAGGTAAACAGGCTGAGCTCTTTGCTCTTTATCATAATTTCACTCAGATAATAGACCAGCCTACCAGAGTTCCTGACATTCCTGGACAAAGTAGCAACTTACTTGACTTATTTTTGACAAATGATCCATGCTTAGTACAATTTAAAGTATCAGAGCCTTTATGTGGGTCAGATCATAATTTGATCTCCACTAAATTAAATATACAAATTCCTAAACAATTTAAAGCGAATCCTCGTCTTGTTTGGGATTACAAAGCGGCGGATAGGGAAGGACTTAAAATCTTCTTCAAACGCTTTCCTTGGAAACCTAGTTGTCTTACTGGCCAAGATCCAAACATTGCTGCTATTAATTTTTCTGAAATTATAGGTGAAGGCATGCGTAGATTTATTCCTAATAAGTTGATCATTCCGAAGGTTGATCTATGGTTTTCTAGTAAATGCAAAAAAGCAATCAAAGCTAAAAAAAGGCTTTTCGAAAGTTTTTCCAAAACAAAACTGATGAAAACCTTAGAGAGTATCGAAAAGAGAGGAATTTATGTAGAAAACTAATAGATGGAGAAAAAAATCTATTTAATTTGAAAAAAGCTTGTAAATTTGCTGAGCACCCAACTGGATCGCGTAACTTCTTTAAAGCCGCTAAGGCTATCCAAGGCAATTTCTGTAAATCTTCTCTTCCTCCTCTTATTGATAGAGATATACCTATTATTGACCCAAAAGAAAAGGCTAATTTGCTAGGACATATTTTTTCTATAAATTCTACCTTAGTCGAACCCAATTTTCAACCTAGACCTATTCCTAAAGCATCGCTCAAAATGAAGCGAATAATTTTTCGTAAAAACATTATTCGAAAAATGCTTTTACAAATTAATACCAACAAGGCATCTGGGCCTGATAATATTCCTCCAATTATACTTAAAACGTTTGCTAGGGAGCTAGCACCTATCCTCACTAAAATATTTTATTTGTCTTATAAGAAAGGGATTTTTCCTGTAATATGGAAAATTGCTAATGTACAGCCAGTAGCAAAAAAGGGTAGCAAAACTGACCCATCCAATTACAGACCCATTTCAATTTTGTCAGTAGTGTCTAAAGTTTTTGAGAAATATATAAATTTTAATTTACTGAGCTTCTTAGAGTCTTCCAAATTACTTAATGAAAGACAATACGGCTTCCGAAAAGGAAGAGCAACAGGAGATTTGCTTTCGTTTGTTACTCATCTTTGGAACAAATCCCTTGAAAACTTTGGTGAGACTTTCGGTGTTGCTCTTGATATTTCCAAAGCATTTGACAAAGTTTGGCACAAAAATCTTATATGCAAGTTGAGATGTTATGGTTTAGATGAGCCACTAATTTCCTGGATGCAAAGCTTTATATCTGAGCGGAAATTTCGAGTCAATGTTAACGGTATTTCATCGGATGTATTTTCGACTAATGCTGGAGTTCCTCAAGGTTCCGCTTTGTCCCCAACTCTTTTTCTTATCTATATTAATGACTTGTTGCTTTCAACAATTAATCCTATCCATAGTTTTGCTGATGATAGCACTCTTCATGCATCTCATGTTGCACCTAGATCGTATTCACCTTTAGCGCTTAATAACTGTAGATCAAATTTGATAGATTCATTAAACGTTGATCTTAAAACTATCTTTGATTGGGGTGTTACTAACAGTGTTGAATTCAATACGTCCAAAACACAAGTTTGCCATTTTTCAAGATTATCAACACCTAACCCTTTTCCATTGAAGTTTGATTCCAACGTTTTGATAGAGAAAGAGTCCGTGAAACTTCTAGGAGTTGATGTTGAAAATAATATGAAATGGAATTCTCATATTTTTAACCTAGCAAAAAGCGCTGTTCAAAAATTGGGGTTTTTAGGACGATGTCGTAAGTTTTTCAGTAGCGAACAACTTCTTTTAATATACAAATCTTTTATACGTCCCTGCATGGAATATTGTTCTCACATATGGGGTGGAGCATACTTATGTAGTTTGAAGTGTCTTGATTCTGTACAGCGGAGAGCAGTTAAATTGATTGGTAATTCAAATCTTACTAATGACCTTGATTCCTTGCAGCATAGAAGAAATGTTGCTGATTTGACGATTTTCTACAAATATATCATGGATGAACGGGTTTCTGAAGAGATCAAATCGATTTTACCTAAGCCTGCAAACCTATCGCGTCATACCAGAGCATCGGTAGCGGCCCATCCTTTTACGGTTCAAATAATTAGATGTAGAACAGTAGCCTTCCAGCGCGACTTTTTCAACAGAGTCTCTCATCTCTGGAATTCATTACCTTCATGGGTTTTCCCTGATAACTTTAACCCTCAAAAGTTCAAAGTCAACGTTCATAAACTTCTAAAAGAAACTTAATTCTCAATTGATTATAATCCCTAGTTGGCATGGTATCTTCGGATATTCAGAGACGTTAATGTATAATTAATTATATTAACACTAAACATGCCTAACTTCCAATAAAAAAAAAAAAAAAAAATCATAAAAGATCGTGTGACGTCATTTTGTTTAGTTATTTGAAGTTTTAATAAAAACTAGAATGCATTCAGGGTATTTTATTTTAATTAATTTACATAATACATATATTTATAATTTTTGTTGATGTTTTATTAATAAAACCTTTTATATTTTGAATTAGTCACAAGATATGTAATATTTATTATGAAAAATAGTTCGAATTTTTTTAAAGGAATAATAACCTTTTTTTACTGGAATAATTTTTACATTAAATAGTAAAGCTGGTAGATGGTTTTTATAATAAGTTTATTGAAAAAGAAAAGAGGAAACAAATTGATGAAAGTACATCATTAAAGGTCTATTTCCTCACATTTTGACACAACATTTCGTAAAATACTTTCTTCAATTAAATTATACAATTTAAATGTAGATCAGTAAGATGTTAAACAATGAGTATTGGGCAATTTTTCTGTTCCGGTGTTCACCGCAAAAGCGCTATATGGAAAAAAATCACAAAATTTACAAAGGATTGTATACCAAACACAACTTCCAATAATTTTAAAAATTGTCAATGAAATTTTTCATTGTACTAAAATTTAAAATTTAAAATTTAAAATTTAAAATTTAAAATTTAAAATTTAAAATTTAAAATTTAAAATTTAAAATTTAAAATTTAAAATTTAAAATTTAAAATTTAAAATTTAAAATTTAAAATTTAAAATTTAAAATTTAAAATTTAAAGTTTAAAATTTAAAATTTAAAATTTAAAATTTAAAATTTAAAATTTAAAATTTAAAATTTAAAATTTAAAATTTAAAATTTAAAATTTAAAATTTAAAATTTAAAATTTAAAATTTAAAATTTAAAATTTAAAATTTAAAATTTAAAATTTAAAATTTAAAATTTAAAATTTAAAATTTAAAATTTAAAATTTAAAATTTAAAATTTAAAATTTAAAATTTAAAATTTAAAATTTAAAATTTAAAATTTAAAATTTAAAATTTAAAATTTAAAATTTAAAATTTAAAATTTAAAATTTAAAATTTAAAATTTAAAATTTAAAATTTAAAATTTAAAATTTAAAATTTAAAATTTAAAATTTAAAATTTAAAATTTAAAATTTAAAATTTAAAATTTAAAATTTAAAATTTAAAATTTAAAATTTAAAATTTAAAATTTAAAATTTAAAATTTAAAATTTAAAATTTAAAATTTAAAATTTAAAATTTAAAATTTAAAATTTAAAATTTAAAATTTAAAATTTAAAATTTAAAATTTTTAATTTGCTTATTGAATATATCAAGCATAATTTATGTAAAATGTATTTTAGCTAGCACATAAAAAACACGAAAATGATCGAAAATTTCCATATAACTTTGCATGGAAATTTTTGACAGTTTTAAATTTGCTTTTGGACCTATATAGGTAAAAAGATGCTATATATAGTAGTACTATTATGCTTGATTTAGAGTAGGGATGGAAAGATTTATAGAAAAGTCGATTCTCGATTCCTAGTTCGATTTTATACATTTCGATTCCTAGAATCGATTCTCCGGCTGCCAAAGTCGATTCTTTCGATTTTAATCGATTCCTATGTCAAAAAAACTAGCTTTAGCTGAAACAAATTTAAATTTATAGTGATATACATTTATTCAAAATAAATTTTAGACAATCAACTTATGAAAACCACACATTTTCTGCAACTGGTCTTAAGAAAAGTAGCATATTCAAATGATCAGGCGTTAATCTACTTCGAATCTGATTTGCAATCAGACCATTGTCTGAAAATAAACGCTCACATGGAGTTGATCTTGCTACTATGTATGCATATTGTTTAATATTTTTTGCTATATTGTTGATAAATATGAATGTTCATTTTCGAGTGTTTTTCATGTGATAATTGGATTCGGATTACTTTTTCTGTCGACTGTTGGCCGATTAATGAATTCTCTTAGTTCAATCAGCAACCCGCCTACTTCCTCACTGTCATTATTTTGATGGTTTTGTTGCATAGTGTCGTCTAAAAAATCCCAAATACCATTATCATTTCAAGATCGTTGATGATCTGCAGTGTACTCATTGTCATGATCAACCGCAACACTTTTTGTTAGTTGATCTTCTTTTTCCAAGCAATATATATAGATGAAGTTTGAACGTATATAGATAAAGTTGAAACAAATTAATTGAAAAACCCTGACGAAGAAATGTTTCTTTAAACTTAAAAATATCTTGTGATAAACACATACCGACAATAATCACAGCACTCGCGGAGTTGCAAATATTTTAAAAGCCTAGATTTTTACATCGGGAGTCGAGCAGCGTATTAATAGAGTGAAACTTAACGGCTTCTAAAGCCAAAAAAATCGAATACTAAGAATCGATTCTTGATCGACTTTGAAAATTGAAAATCGATTTTTTATAATCGATTATTTTAACAGAAAAGTCGATTCTCGAGTAGAATCGGAATCGACTTTTCCATCCCTAATTTAGAGTAATTAATATACTTCACAAACAAACTTAAATCGTTTAAAGCAAAAACACGAGAAATTTCATAGAGAATTTTTTAAATGATTATAGTTACAATACAATAGTTAATACAAAACACGTATGCCAATATAAATTTTTTGAATTTTTTTTCTTATCTCCCCTTTCTAGCGCTATTATGGCAGGACCAGAACCAGAAAACTGTTCTATAGTACAGCGAACATAACAGCATAGAAAAATATAAATTTTTAACAATTTTTAAAAACAATGTAGGTTGAAAACATTTGATATTTTTGGGACAAAACACAGTTTGTGTCATAATATACATTTTCAAACATTTAATAATTTAAACCGAATTAATAAAATGAACTTTAAGAAACTCAGTACGAAATTTCGTTGTCATTGCCGATGTAGGGGGTTGTGAGAAAGGTTCGGGGCTCAACGCGAACCCTATATTTACTTTTTATTGTTTTGGTTTATTTTTTTTATAGAACATAAAAATTATTCCTTTTTATTCATAAAATTCCATTTGCGGCATTTAAATTTTTCGATAATGTAGTTTTTCAAAATTATTGCTCTAATTGTCTTTTAGCCGTTTCGTTCAAATTTATATCGTTGCGATATTAATAAGAAAATTAATTATTTATATGACAGATAGTGCTAAAAATCATAGAATATTTTTTTTCCATCATTATTTTTGCATAGTTTCATTTTCTGTAAATAAAATATATAGACCGAGAGCCCGCGACGGCCAGACCTTCGTTATTTTATAAAAGCTGAAAGTTTTTCTGCGCATACCGCGTACTCAGGTAGGGACGAATAGCGACATATGAAGTTTGGATCATGGTGGCTTTGGCAGGGAGCAGGTAACACAGGGGCCTCCAAAGTTTCGTGAAAGTATAAAAGGTAATTTTTTTATATGTTCTTCGGGATGGTATTAGAAGTCACGTCACCCATTGCCAGGAGCCCGCGGGATACCACCTACTTACATATATAGCACCAATCGTAGCTTATCGTATTTTCCCGTCATTAGATTTCTATCGGGCTGAATCTGAAATTTACGGTTGAGATGTTTTCAGGAGAAATCAACCAATCGTAATCTATCGTTATCTATAGGATTTTTTACTTTTCGGTTTCAATGGTTATTTTACGATGAAATTTCTTTCGTAGTTAATCGTTTTAAATCTGAAGATCACGACTTGAAATTTTTTGGTAAAACTGAACAAGTTTTGAATAGTTTTTTATCGCATATTCCATATGTAGTACCAATCGTAACCTATCGTATTTTTCCACCTTCAGATTCCTATCGGCTTGAATCTGAAATTTACGATTGGAATTTTTTCAAGAAAAACAAACCAATCGTAGTCTACCGTAACCTATGGGATATTTCAGATTTGGTTTCAATGGGGTTTTTGCGATAGAATTTCTATCGTTGTTGATTGTTCTGAATCTGAAGTTTTTGATAAAACTAAACAAATTTTTAAACGTTTTCTATCGTACATTCCATATGTAAAACCAATCGTAACCTATCGTATTTTGCCGCCATCAGATTCCTATCGGTTTAAATCTGAAATTTACGATGGAATTTTTTTCAAGAAAAACAAACCAATCGGCATCTACCGTCACCTATGGGATATTGCTTCGGTTTTGAAAAAACCTAAGCATTGCATTATGGTTGCATTATGATTACAGATGTAAATTTACCGGTAAAATATTTTTGTGGTAATTTTACCGTAAAATTACCGGTAAGATTGGTAAAATTGGTAAAATAGGTAATATATAAACTGGATCAAAAAATTAAATTATGGTTGCATTTTTAATTAATTCAAAATGTACGACTCTATCACAATCATTTCTATAGTTTATAAAAACATTAGATGCAAATCAAATATATTTTTATGGAGTTATCAGCATTGGAAAATTCTTTTAAATCTAAAAAATGAACGAAAATCGGCTGTTGTTCATACATAGCATTACATCTTGAAAACGGACAACACGTTCTTTGCACATCTGCAAAAAAGGAACAAATCCTGGAGCAATTGGCTACAACGATGACTGCTTTCTTCACTGTTATGTCGAAGTTATGCGTTTGTAAGGACAATGGTATATTCGAAAATGTTTACGTATTAGTATTACACATGGCATGGAAATATAAAAACATTTGAACGGCACAAATTCAAAAAGTGAGTCTACAGAAAACCAAGCATATTCATTGAAACTTAATATATGTTCAAACTATGTACGATGCCAAACTATATGCGAACTACATACCAATCTAGATAAATGCTACTTTCATCGCATGTGGTTGGAAAATGAGCCCGGTTCAACGTTTTTTCAGCATTGATGATTGTCAAAGGCATTAAACGTGTGACGTGCCACTCCACATATACCACAACCGACGATGGGATAGATACATCTAATTCGTGCATTGTTTCATTCATGGGAAAAATATAAAAGGCAAATGGCTAATAATTTTTTTCTCAAATTCGAAATAAAAATTTACAATAAAGGGCTGATAATGTTTCGTTGCGTTGTGTGTTCTTAATCGTTTGGGAATTCCATCGATCTGCTGCTGTTGCTGCTTCGTTTATAGTAAAATTGCAACGCGAACCAAATTACTTTCCAATTATTTCCAAATATTCTAACTTACTAAATAAGAATCAAGATTTGTGAGAAAACAAACTATACTTGCGGCCAACATTAAAGACATCTACAAACTTCACAAAATTATTCAATCTAACATTTAAAGCGAAGAAATTATACAGAAATCCGTCTATACCGCAACTGCAATAGAGCCAAATGAAGCATTATGGTTTTCCAACAGAATGTTTTTAATTCACTCGATCTTTCACACTACGTACTGCAATTGAAAAACAGTTCACCGCAGTGTACCGATGAAATGCATAAGATTTAATCTTTCATTCGTATCAATTGCTCGCCCGTGGGTACTGCACAAATACATACTGCTGAACCGAACTGCAAATCATCTGAAATGAAATGATTTGCTGGAATCAATAACCTTGGATGGCCTCAATCTACAGCTGTTTAAAAAAGTGTTCAATACCTCAGATGCATTTTGGACTAAGATCTAGGTTTTCAGAGGCATCTTGTTGTGATAAATATTCTTGTTATTGTAATAAATGTTCTATAATTTCCCAAAAAAGCACAAACTTTGATTTTTATTAAACAAAGGTTAATAAAATTTCATTGCAATTTTACCAATTTTACCAAGCCTAAGTAATATTACGTAATATTACCAATGTTACCGGTAATTTTACCATGGGTAATATTACCTTTACATCTGTAATTATGATTCGGTAGTCTGGTGCTTTTTCACGTCCAGGTAAAATTCTATTTTTGTGTCCGGGTCTGTTATTCTCTTTCTGATAACGAAATTTAATATATTAGTTTTTTTCTGGGGTTAGGGTGTTAACCTTAGACCCAACCCAAATTGTCGTGAATGGCTCCATTCTGCATCTTAAGGTTACCAGAAACAACCTTTTTACACGTTTATATAGCGAGCCGCTTGATCCAAGACAGACGCCCGCTCCAAGCCGCCCCTGACATGGAGAACAGACGCTTGAGTCGCATTGGTTTTAAGGCGCCAATTCGCCGTGATGTAGCGTCATTGACTAAGCAGTTTTTACTCTGGTTGTCTCCAATACACCAACCTAATTCTCTCTGCATTACACAGGCAGCACGGCGTGGACGTCGAATTTCGGATTCCGCTACCCATAATCTTTTCACTAAATTATATTAATTTATGATCTGTTATGATTTTTGGGCAACGTATTGATGTGTCGTGTTAGTTTTGTAATAAATTTCTAAACAGAAAAAAAAGAGAAGGCAGTGTTAAGGACTGCCGACAGAAGTGAAAACTTAAATCTGTGAAATAGCTGTATTTTTTTGGTATCTACCAATTATTGTAGCATTGCAAATTAACATTTCAGAATGTTTAAATTAAAATCATTAAAATTATTCTGGGTTTCACAACTATCATCATTCCAAGCAACTATTACCCGACTAGAAATTACATCAGTATAGGGTCCGATCCGGATCACGATTGCCTGAAGACTGATCAGGGATGAATCAGGCATCCTAATCCGGACATGATTAAAAATCGTCATGCCATATATGATCCGTACAGGATCCATTTAAGTGATCCATGCAGGATCCATTTCAAAGATCAATTCCGGATCCATTTCAAAGATCCATTCCGGATCCATTTCAAAGATCTATTCCAGATCCATTTTAAAGATCCATGCCGGATCCATTCAACAGTTTCATGTCCGGTCTGGTCAAGAGATCCATACCAGAACCGTTCAAAGGCTTAGAATTAATTTTGTTCTTAAATATTAATTTGACATTAAATAAATGAAAAAAATATTACCATTTTTCCTTAATTTTATTCATAATTGCAAGTACACTTCAAATGCTTATATATTTAAACAGTAAGTTTGTTAATTATTTCTTATTTTTATTTTATTTAGTCCAAGTTTTGGCATTATTGATGATTTTTCCAATGGTATCATAAAACTCTTTGTCACATAGGCAGGTATGGATCCAAGTTTGGATTCGAAAACTAACTCCACCCATACCTGCTTTAGATCACTTGTCATATTTCAAATAGAATAATTTTTTAGCAACATAATAAATATTTCACCAATTACTGCTAACAAAAAACATCTGGAAATTCGAGAGCAAAGGGTAGATGCAAGATAAAAATTTAAATTATATGCTTTTATTGATATATTTTTAACAAACAACCCACAGTTGATATCCGAAGTTAACACCATTCAAGCACTCTGCTCCGATCATCTGCCAGTCTTCTGTTCAATAGTATTTAATAATCAAGTAGATCATTGCCATCGTAAATACTTTAACTATAAAAATGCTAATTGGAGCATTTATTAGAATCATGTATCATCTGAAATTGAAAATTTCAATTTAAGTTCAATTCATACTATTTCAGGTGTCAACGTTGCAGTCGATTTTTTGACAGCATCTATTTCTTCAGCTCGTGAGCTATCCGTACCGCTTGTGCCTGTTCTTCCAACTGATAAATTGTTATTATCTGATCAAGTGTTAAGTTTTATCAGACACCGAAATTCGCTTAGAAGATCTTACCTCAGAAGTCGCCTTGCTCACATTAAAACCTCAATAAACTTGCTAAATAGAATTATTAAATATCATATAAATATTCTTTATAATCAAAAATGGCAAACGAAGCTTGAATGCTTGGATAATGGTTCAAAAAACTTCTGGAAAACAACTAAACATTTTAAAAACCATCGCAAGTCCATTCCACCATTAGTTATTCCCAACACTGGAAATCGAATTTTCTTAAATACAGAAAAAGCACAAGTATTGGCTGATGTCTTCCTTGACGCTCATCAAATTCCAAACTCCAATATTGTAATTGAAGAACAAGTGAATGACTTTTGCACTAATTTCAATAATTTGGATAACAATGTTACAATTCCTGAAATTCACCCTTCTGAAATTTCTGATATTTTGAAATTCCTTCCAAGGCTCAAAGCTCCAGGTGTAGATAATATTCCATTTATTTTACTTAAAAATCTTCCTGAAAGTGGAATCCATTTTCTTAAGATAATATTCGAGTGCTGCTTGAACCTAGGCTATTTCCCCATTCAATGGAAAAAAGCAAAAATTACTCCTGTTTTAAAGCCTGGCAAAGACCCCACTCTTGCTACAAGCTACAGACCTATTAGTCTTCTTTGTACATTGGGAAAACTCTTTGAGCAGATTATCAAAAGAAGAATGGAAGAGTTCATAGCTGATAATCAAATAATTATAAACGAGCAATTTGGTTTTAGATCTGGGCACTCTACAGTTCATCAAATCCATCGTGTAGTCAATCATATTAAATCTAATAGATCTTCGCTAAAATCTACTGGAATGATATTATTAGACCTTGAACGAGCCTTTGATAAAGTTTGGCAAGACGCAGTCTGCTATAAATTATTTATATATGGTTTTCCAATATTTTTAATTAAAATCATAAAATCGTTTTTAACTGATAGAACATTTTTTGTCCAGATGTTTGATTCCATGTCCTCTATACTTAGCATTCCAGCTGGGGTTCCTCAAGGTGCTGTATTGAGTCCTTTGCTTTTTTGTTTATTCATCAATGATATTCCAAGAGATAGTGAATGTAAATTATCATTATTTGCTGATGACACTGCAATATTTGTGTCAGATGAGCTGGCGGTATCTATTATCAATAAGCTTCAATTGTACCTCACTAAAATTCTCGAATTTTTTAAAAACTGGAAACTTAGTATTAACATATCCAAATGTGAAGCTATTTATTTTACTAGGTGCAGAGCATCCCGTAAACTTCCACAACAACCCTTTCTGATTCAAAACTCTTGTTTGGAATGGAAACCTTCAACTAAATATTTAGGAATTTATTTGGATAAATCATTAACATTTAAGACACACGTCACTCAAATACAACAAAAATGTAATGCACTGTTCAAAAGTCTATATCCTCTACTCAACAGAAATAGTAAACTGAATAGTCATAATAAGACACTAATTTACAAGTGTGTGATTCTTAATATCATACTTTATGGTGCGCCAATTTGGTGGGATATTGCTTTGTGTCATAAAAAGAAATTTCAAATCATTCAAAACAAATTTCTAAAAACTATATATAAACGCCCTAGACGTTATAGCACTTTAAGACTGCACAACGAATTAAATATAAAGCTTGTCAATGTAGTTGCTAGAGAAGCTAATGATAGATACATAAATAAATTAAATCATATTGAAAATGAATTGATAAACGCAATTAGCTTTACCACCGCTTAATTTTTGCAATGTAGCTTTTAAGTTTAGATTTAAGTAGGTTAGCTAAATATAAGTTTTTTATTAGTTACTAAGCAGACTGAACTGCATTTGAATATATAAACATTCTTTTTTCATTTGTTTTTCGCAATACTCATAATAATTAATTTCATCTGCTGTAAAGCTTACTATTAAAAGCTGATCTCAGTAAATTATTAAATGTACACAACTGTATTACAAAATTTGAAGTCAATAAAGGATTATTATTATTATTATATGCTTTAAGGTTAATAAGCAAGATCCCTCACAACTGTAAGTTTGACAATGCTGTTTTCGATTCTACAATAAATTTGTACTTATAAGTACAAAATATTAAACAATTAAATAGATTCAGTCTACAGTTAATTATTACAGTTAAGTATATTATAATTAACTTTTATAAAAGTTATTAAAAATTCGTGAAGAATGAGAAAATTTTTTGCACAAAAAAAATTTTAAGTTACGTAAATGTACTATTATGACGTCGATAATATAATTAAAATAATAGTTCAGTTATACCATTAATAACGAATTTATTGTTTAATGAGCAATATTATATACAGAATGGATCAGGTAAAAAACTAAATTTTGTATTGGACATCGGATAAGATGAGTTTTTTCGATCAGAAACTGATCGTATGAGTGGATCAACGGATAAAGTACTGCACGCTGATCAGTAACTGATCCGATAGCCGGATCAAGGGAAACGGTACTGTACGCTGATCAGGAACTGATCAGATGGCCGTATTGCGGAAAATCTGATCCGGATCTGATCATAATTCGGGTTCCCTGAACTAATTTCCAGTCGGGTATACACATTTTTATATTTAAAATAATCAAAACATATCATATAAATATTTGCGTCTATCAACCTTAGAAAACATGTTGTTGTGGGACCTTGTTCTTAAAAGTTTTTTATGTGTTGTTGTGACACACCTTGTAATTTCTACTACCAAACACATTTTATTTAAAAAAAAATAGCGTATCATCAAAGAATATTCCACAACTTAGAGTAAGAGATGGTATACCTGCCACAGTAGCCAAAGAAATTTTTTTCAACCGCGTACACAAATATTTTTTCCCGCCCGGAAAGCACGGGATGCAAACTCTAAACACCATGACCACCGTGACACCACCATGACCATTAATGACCACCGTGAACACCCCGACTGGAAATTAGTTCAGGGAACCCGGATTATGATCAGATCCGGATCAGATTTTCCGTAATACGGCCATCTGATCAGTTCCTGATCAGCGTACAGTACCGCTTCCCTTGATCCGGCCATCTGATCAGTTCCTGATCAGCGTACAGTACTGTTTCCCTTGATCCGGCTATCTGATCAGTTACTGATCAGCGTGCAGTACTTTATCCGTTGATCCGGCTATCTGATCAGTTACTGATCAGCGTGCAGTACTTTATCCGTTGATCCACTCATACGATCAGTTTCTGATCGAAAAAACTCATCTTATCCGATGTCCTGAACTGGATAATAATACAAAATTTAGTTTTTTACCTGATCCATTCTGTATATAATATTGCTCATTAAACAATAAATTCGTTATTAATGGTATAACTGAATTATTATTTTGATTATATTATCAACATCATAATAGTACATTTATACTTAACTTAAAATTTTTTTGTGCAAAAAATTTTCTCATTCTTCACGAATTTTTAATAACTTTTTAAAAATTTAATTATAATATACTTAACTGTAATAATTAACTGTAGACTGAATCTATTTAATTGTTTAATATTTTGTACTTATAAGTACAAATTTATTGTAGAATCGAAAACAGAATTGTCAAACTTACAGTTGTGAGGGATCTTGCTTATTAACCTTAAAGCATATAATTTAAATTTTTATCTTGCATCTCCTCTTTACTCAAGAATTTCCAGATGTTTTTTGTTAGCAGTAATTGGTGAAATACTTATTATGTTGCTCAAAAATTATTCTATTTGAAATATGACAAGTGATCTAAAGCAGGTATATGGGTGAAGTTAGTTTTCGAATCCAAACTTGGATCCATACCTTCATAAGAGCCTATGTGACAAAGAGTTTTATGATACCATTGGAAAAATCATCAATAATGCCAAAACTTGGACTAAATAAAATAAAAATAAGAAATAATTAACAAACTCACTGCACTCAGAAAAAAAAACGATACGTTTGTTACTTATGCGCTATAGTAACTCCAAAATTGTAAACATAACGTACGTTTTTCTAAAATTTACTAGTGCAAAGTATTGATATTAATAAGTAATATTATCCTGTGGCACGTTAATAAAGCAAAATTGGAATTGTAAAATTTTTGAAAATAAATTTACTACTGAAACAGTAAAATCAACATATGATTGCTGTAATTTTAGCTTATACGAAAGTTAATTTTGAAAGATGAAAACAAAGTTACCTAATGGTCGTTACATTTACTTAACAATTTTGTAAAACATAACCGTCGAAAAATGTTAAATTTACCTGGCAAATAGTGTTAAACATACTTATACACACGCGTATATATAATCCACTATTTACCCAAAGAGATTAACTTAAGTATGCTGGAAATTGCTTATATGCAGAGGCGTAGCTAGGGGGGGGCGTGGGGGGCGGTCCGCCCCGGGTGTCACCCGTTTTGGGGTGACACCCGAACGTAAACAACTTAAACAAACCATCACAATGTTTTCAACGATAAATCACTTCGAAAGCGTTTTGGGGTGACACCCGAACGCAAAAAACTTAAACAAACCATCCCATGTTTTCAACGATACATCACTTCGAAGCCGTTTTGGGGTGACACCCGAACGTAAACAACTTAAACAAACCATCACAATGTTTTCAATGATAAATCACTTCGAAACTGTTTTGGGGTGACACCCGAAGGTAAAAAACTTAAACAAACCATCACAATGTTTTCAACGATAAATCACTTCAAAACCGTTTTGGGGTGACACCCGAAGGTAAAAAACTTAAACAAACCATCACAATGTTTTCAACGATATCACTTCGAAGCCGTTTTGGGGTGACACCCGAACGTAAAAAACTTAAACAAACCATCACATGTTTTCAACGATAAATCACTTCGAAACCGTTTTGGGGTGACACCCGAAGGTAAAAAACTTAAACAAACCATCACAATGTTTTCAACGAGATCACTTCGAAGCCGTTTTGGGGTGACACCCGAACGTAAAAAACTTAAACAAACCATCACATGTTTTCAACGATAAATCACTTCGAAACCATTTCAACCAGGTTATCCATATAATTTTAATTTATAAATTGTGATAGCTTATAAATGTGTCCTATTGGTTCAAAAAGGATCTATTCTACTTTTTAAAATTCTTGAGTTATTACGTAAAATAAAATTTTAACAATATGTGCGTATTTCTTTTTTTTTAATCGAATCAACATGCTAGCGCATTGAATACAATACAATCACCACAATTACTCAATAGCTTTGAATATTCCTATAGATACCATATTGACCGTTTCCTTTTACGGTACATTATTTAGTATACAAGAATGATTCTTTAACGACCAGGTCTGAATACACATATGCTGAATAATGTATAGGAAAAGTGGTTTCCGTCGATAATGAAGCACCCTGTGTCGATAGGGTGTCACCCTTGAGTTACAATGTCTTTATTCCAAAATTATTTCTAAACTATCAGTTTAACTTTACTACCTAATATGTTTTGCATTTCAAACAAATTAATTGCAAACACCTAAGGAAACCAACAATCAAATCACCGTGTTTGTAAATAATCTCAAAATAAATTTTTTTTCCTTAATAAGACAAAAATATTTAATAACATTGCAGTATTTCAATAAAGAAATGGTATTGCTTCGTATTACTTTGATAAAATAAAAAAATTTGAATTTATGTTAATCAAATCCATTTTTTAATTGTGATACAGAGAAGAAGATATGGGACTAAATGGACAAAATCTGGGATTAATTTTTATTTAGTCAATTGTGTGGATATGATTTCGGATCTTGGACATCTGTCCAATATGACGAGCATAAGGATGATTTGTACCCATTGTACAAAACCTGAGCATCATTGGATTGTTGTCTGGATTTAATTAAAACGAACAATAATTTCGAATTGTAATTTTATTTGATCTGAGTTATTCGTTTTACTGTTTGTAAATGGTAACATTTTGAACATTAATTTACATCATGTAAAGGTTTAGTTTAATGCCAAGTATATACCATGCTATATTTTAATAGGATAATACCAAATATATAAACAAATAATCTATTCCTATTGTTTTATAAATAGAAGTATTCTGCAATTTTATGTCACAAATACTTTCCGGTCCATCCTTTAACCATTTGCTTATATAATTTTGTTTCTATGTTTCATGTAATAAACAATTAGACAGGTAATAAAAACAAGATAAAACAGAATAAAACTAGGTAGTAAACAAAAAAAAAAGGAAATTGCATATGAAACTAAAAGTAACTCAGATAAAAAAAGGATTAAATATTGATCAGTACGTGTTAAAGAACTATTGATTTTAGAAGTTTGTTAGTAAATCTTTTATATCTTTATCAAAAGTCTAATTATTTTAGTGTTAAATTATTAAGCCAATTATTTGAATTATTTAGTGTGACAATTATTAACTAACTGTAAAGTGTTAAAATCGTTTGTATAAATCTGTGTTTAAAATCAGTGAAGTGTTTGTTGAGTTTATAGCATATATATGTATATTTACCCTGCCGTAAAAGATTTGTTTTTTTTTGGCTTTATAATTAATTTCAGAAGCTAAACAAACATCAAAAAATCACATTTCCATTAAGACTTAAAACAAACCGTTAAAGAAAGCATTGCTAAACCAAAACATACTATTTTGCTTAAATCTTAAGAATTAAAATTTTGAATTACTCACTTAAAATTTGGAACTGATCCTATTGGTATTGAAAATATTTAAATTTTATTTATTACAATTTAATGGACATGAATATAAAAATGGAAAAACAATTTCAAATACAACAGAATTTACATACCAAAATAGTATGTATTGCATGGCACTTTTTGTTCAAAGGTCTGTATCTTCGACATTTACGGTTGATATGACGAAATGTGGATCGCTTTAAGTTTAGTCTATTATAAAGCTAATAAAAGCATATATCTTTACTCTGGTATTTAATTCATCGTGCCGTATACATCTTTATATATATAATCTTATAGGTGATTACCAAAACAAAAAACTAAAACTATTACATATTATTATACTAAATTAGTGTTTTCTTTAAATCGTAAGAAATAATTAAATGTAAGTACCATTTGTTAACTAAAACAAAAGCAATGCAATTAGCTTATTTAATATCATTTGTTTTAATGCTTTATATGGGGTAGTTTGTTGAACGCCTTTTTATGTTAGTACAAATCCAAAGACATGCTAAAAATTTCAGTTTACTTTTTAAACTAAGAAGGATTAATTAAACATCTAAACTAAAGCAAAATTAGATTACATTTTAGTGTTCCTAGGTCTTGATGGTTTTACAAGATATATTTCGTTTACGTTCTTGGCTATATTAGTAGAAGAGAGTAGGTACGTTCGATTTGACTGAAACAACTTAAAAAACCACAGCAATTGCATTCAATTTATCAGTTGCTTCAGTCAAATCGAACACGCCTTATATTAGTAGAAAAAACGAAATTTCAGGATGCAAAGTTTAGGTTTTTGCGCATATTATTATTATTGAGGATGAAGCTGACTTTAGTTTTTTCAATTCATTTTAATTGTATGTTAGAATTTTATGATGCCAATTTTGGCAAACTTTTCATTTTTAAAACAATCCAAAATGCAATAAAAAGCAGAGTTACAAAAAAATCTTCCCATCTACTCTTACTCTTAATACTAAAAGAATTTTGATTTTCCTTCTTTCATATCTTCATTCTTTTACGATTGAATAGTGAGTTACAAAAAATATTTTATACAAGACTACTCTTTAAATTGTGAATAAATATACTTCATTGTATAAAGACTTACTCGTCACAAAAAAAAAATTACTTACTCTCACTCAATCATAAAATTTAAATTTTCCAAAAGTAATCGATTTTTTTTGCTGTTAAAAATGTAACATTTATATCATTCTTCTATATCGGACGTCTTCTATATACCATTTATTTATAATTTACATCCTCAAATCTAAATAAAATAAACACAGAGAAGAGTAAGAATAGGTAAAACAGTTTAAAAAAAAAGGCTCACGGTATTGAGATCAAATTTATTATTTAAACGAAGATCAATCATAAGCGAAAGAATAAACAAAAGGAGTAAAAGAGGAATAAGTTTCATGAATTTTCATTAACTCACTCCTTATGGAATGAATATATAAATTTAAAGAGCGAGTTTTGTATCACTGATAAAAAGTATAACCCTTTGCGTTAAAAAGCAATTGTTATAGAATTGCTTTGCATTAAGCAATTGATAGTACATATATCAAAACTAAAATTTTACTCCGCGTTCTTTGGATTACATAACTATCATATATTGAACATTTTAAAATATTATCAGTAGTAATCATCCAAGGGCGGTGATAATTCGAAATAATCTTTTAAAAATTTCGAAAGCAAATACCTTAGAGTATATATAAATATAGAGAGAACATAACTTTAAAATTGTATGAAGAGAGACATAAGAAATCATGTTTGCTAATATGTCATATTCAATTTCTCATTTCGCCATTTGCATTTCTGTTTATTTACAACAACCAACTATTGTATTAAATTATAAATTAAAAACAATTAAATAATTTAAAACGAAACAAAAAGTACAATCTATTATTTTTAGTTGTGCTAATTTTTATAAAATGAATGAAAATAATTACGAGAGTATTTTACATTTATTGTGTTATTTCCAGTGATTTTATAATAGTGAATATTTTATTATTTTATAATGCAAATGTGCAAATATTTAAGTTATGTATACATCCTGAAAGTATATTATGAAAACTAGCTGGCGACCAACTTTTCATTATTGTGTAGTTTATTTTTAATAGATAAAAGATTAAAATTTATATGTTTGGTTAGAATCCAATCCTAATCTGTCATTTTTCTTATTTCTTTTTATATAGTAGCAGTGAGGGAGAAACTATTATTTTTTTGTGGTAGGTTTTTTCTTATAGATTTAAAAGAAACTCGCAATAATTGTACAATTTTGAATCAAATGAAAAATTTATGCACGTCTTTGGGAAGACAAACCGGTTTCTCTCTCAGAGAAATAAAGGAAAACAAACAAACAAAAAAACGATTTGACAGAAGATCAATCACGATTAATATTAGTTATGGTGGTCGGTTGGCAAATACATATATTGATAATAGCACGAAGCCGTAGGCCGAGGGCTATTATTAATACCACTTGTTGTAGGAATTTTCCAAAAAATTATGAGAATTTATCAACGAACGAGGGGAATTCGTTTAGAAATTTTTTTGTCATTTTTCATTTCTTTGTATATTTTTTATGAATTATACGTTGGCCTACTGCCAACCATATCAGTTAATTATTTCAAAAATTATTTGATAATTTTTAATATCCTAGTAGGCCAGAAGTACAATTATTTGTTATTAATATAATTCAAATGTTATTGGTGAAATTGAATGATGTCATTACATTTTAGAGAATTTAATTGGATTAAATTAAAATAAAACTAAAGCAAAAAATTTTGTATTTTATTTATTTAAAAAAAAAATTAAAATATAAAAATATTTTGGTCTCCAAGTTGTTTTTATTTACTAATATAATAATTTATTTGAACTAAATTTATTTAAAAAATCCTTGTAACATAAATGTGAAGCCTTCAAATTTTGTTTATAAGTGGTGTAGTTATGATTGTTATTAACTAAATGGTTTGACTTTAAATTTAAAAATAGACTTTAAATTTTGATTATTTTTCTTCTTAGATTTTTAGACGATATTCCTTAAATCAGTCTTTAAAACATTTTTCGGTTTTCCAGATGTAAAATGTTTCAAAAGAATCACAATTAAATTTGTAAATTATTGAGCATGATTCTAATTGGATATTTAATTTTGGTTTCAATACTTTATATAAAATTCTAAAAGATGGATTTTATATTTATATATTTTTAAATGGTTCCTAATAATATTAAGCATATGATTTGTATATTCCATTTTATCAAATATTGTTTAATATAAGTTGTTGCAAGGAATTTTAAATAAATTAATTCTGGTAGTGTATTTAATCGTTAACACAGTGTACTTATTATGAAATAGACATATGTATCCTACAAATATATTTAGAATTATAGGTTTGCTGATGCCTACTATAATTAAAAATATTTTTTTAGATTTCGTCTAGCAAATATCCCAACAAATAAATATGCCACGAGGAGTTCATACTTCTAAAAGAAAAAGCGGGTTCCAGCAGAGAAAGGCCAATCAGGCTAAAATAGATAATGTTCAGAGCATATCTGGATCGATTTATAAATATGTTACAAAACCTGCTGATAGCCAAAGCTCATCAAAAGAAACTGATTCTCACGTTAATGCAACGAATGTTTCAGAGAATATTGGATCATCTTCAGAAAGTAACAGCGACAACACAGAATTAATAATGATAACCTATGATGAAGACGAATCAGAAAAAAATACTGAAAATGATAGTGATAATGCTGCTAATGCTTCTACTATCGAAGACAGTATTTGTATGAGTGAATCACTTCAGGACTTATGAGATGTATCACATTGGAATATACCCGTTTCTGATAATGTTCGCATTGAAATCATAAAAAAAGGAAGTGAACATTTTCAAAATAGAGAAGGGCCGTTTGCTACTGTATCTAGACCCGGGTTAGATACAAAAGGTAATGTTCGCCATCTTTCTAAAGAATGGTTTTATAAAGTGATGCCTAATGGAGAAAAAATTCTGCGGTCATGGATGGTTTATTCTCCTATAAATAATAGCCTGTACTGCTTCTGCTGTCGTATATTTGCTGTCATCAATAGTTGTAATATAAATTCAGCATTCACGACTGGATTTCAGAAGTGGTGGAAACTAAATCCCAAAGTAGCCGACCATGAAACTTCAAATGAACATCTGGAGAATTTTGAAAAGTGGAAAACTTTGGAAATGAGGTTGAAATGTCATAAAATGATAGGAGACGCAGCCTTACAATTAATAGATAATGAAAAACAGAAGTGGAAACATCTTTTATCCAGATTATTGGATATAACTTTGTTTTTATCTAAACAAAACCTAGCATTACGGGGACATGATGAAGGACAAAGTTCTTCAAATAAAGGCAATTTTTTAGAACTAGTCAATCTATTGTCAAAGTATGATGTAGTGTTAAAAGAACACATTTTGAATTTGGAGCATGGCAAATCACCAAAAGTATCATATTTGTCACCAGATATACAAAATGAGTTCATAAATGTTTTAGCGAACCACGTAAAGTTTAAGCTTGTCAACGAAATTAAATCAGCAAAATATTTTGGAATCATGTTTGATAGCACACCTGACATTTCACATATTGATCAAATGTCTGAAGTGATTCGTTATGTGAAAATTGATGGTGGAAGAGTGGAAGTCAAAGAAGTATTCCTTGGATTTTTTTCTTTACATGGAAAAAAAGCCGCTGATTTAAGCGATGAAATTCTTAAAAACCTTAAAAATGACGGTTTAGAGGTTATGAATTGTCGTTCCCAAGGTTATGATAATGCAGCTGTTATGAGTGGTATACATGGAGGAGTGCAAGCTATTATTAAAGCAAAAAATAACAAAGCAATTTTTGTGGGCTGCATAGATCATTCAATTAATTTATGTAGCCAACACTCATTTGCACAAAATGTAGCTTGTGTAACGTTTTTCGGAACAGTGGAGGCCATTTTTACATTTTTTTCTGCTTCGACTAGCCGCTGAGAAGTGCTTGTTAAACACAGCAAAACAACTGTTGAAAGACTCTCAACAACGCGTTGGAGTGCTCATTATGCTGCAGTAAAAGTATTGGCCGAAAATTTTGATGGGATTGTGGCTGCAATTGAGAAGCTAAGTGATCAACAAAAAAATGTAGACACTACAGGCGCTGCACACAACCTTATGCATGCAGTGTGTGATTTTACGTTTCTTTGCTATCTTTTGTTTTGGAATGATGTTCTTAGGGAAATAAATTGTGCTCAGATTGGATTGCAAACCAAAGGCTTAAATATTGATCAATTAATTACAAAAATAGAGTCACTTCGTCTTTATATTGAAGAAAAACGAAATGACATTGTAGAACAGGCAATAGATCTTACTGCGACGAAATCGGAGAGCTATGACATTCCAATGGAAAGACGAATTCGTCGTAAAAAACGAATGGCTGGTGAGTTGGCTCCAGATGTTGGACTGACACTGAGAGCTGAACTTAAAAAGGACATGTTGGAATGTCTTGACCGATTCAGTGTTGAACTCCGAACAAGACTGAAGTCAAGTCTCCATTCTCCACATGGAGGGATCAGTTTTTATTGTTTTGAAAATTTTTTTTATTTTTGATCTACGGGTGTGACAATCCCGCGTACTCCAGTCCCTGCTATTGACATACGAGTTAACGTGAGATATCACATACCACTGGCAATAGCAGTGAGATATTACTAGCCAAAGTGACATCTTAGGGGTGGTGGCGGATGAACTGTATTCAGTCAACGGTAGCACCCTCAATCTTAGCTGTGAAAACATCCTTGATAATGATACGCTATTGCTTGCTTGAAGAAACGAGCCTTCATATAACTATGTGTGGGCTTTAATCCTCAAGAGATACAGTGCGTCACAGGATCAAGGAATAGGCAACCGGCTGGATTATTGGCAACTACATATTTGTTTTGTTTCACCAAATTTTTGTAAAAATTTGCTATTTACTTTTTAATTTACTTTTATTTTCTCTATTCTATCATAAAATATTGGCCTATGTCATATTTTGTCAGTGATAGGATTTTTTGTTTAGTTATCCATTCTTTAACTAAAAATATAAAAAAACAAAAAAGAAAGATTTATGTCCATCAACACCTTTGAACGTCTGTTGTTGTGGGACCTTGGTCTTAAAAGGGGTTTATGTTTTATTGTGACATATATTGTAATTCCTACTACATAACACATTTTATATAAAAAAAAAAAAGTTCAAGATGTTGCTTCATTGTTCGGACAAAGACTTTGCTTTTGGCGAACAGTGAAGAGTTGAAATTATCTGTATCAAAATTTACCAGTTTTTATGATGAGGTATCGGAAACGGAACTCCTCACAGAGATACCAAGGTTGAGGAGGCATTTAAAAGCGACCAATGTTACAGTTTCTAACAGGGTATGCCTAGACTTTTTGAAATTCATCGTGGAATGGGACTTTACAGAATCTCTTCCGAATCTTATGGTCGCACTAAAGTTATTTATGACTATTTGCGTATCAGTGGCTTCGTGTGAGAGGAGTTTCAGCAAATTAAAATTAATTAAAAATTACAATGACCCAAACGAGGCTTAAAAATCTTGGCATATTAACCATAGAACATGAGGCAGCACAAAATATAAATTTTGAAGTTGTGATTTCTGAGTTTTCAGCTGTTAAAGCTAGAAAGAAGAGATTTTAAGTGTATGTGTATAATATGTATGTGAGAGTATATTAATTCTACTCTTATTTTTCTTTTACTATACTTTCCAGGGTTGCCACTTGGATACATTTGTATTAATTTGGATACATTATTTAAAAAATTTATTAAATGGATACTGGGTACTGGAAATGGATACTGGAATGGATACAATTTATTCGCAAGAAAACATTGTGTATAAAATGCATTAAATGCATTTGAAAATGTTAATAAATTGTGCTACATTGTTCGTCGTATTCTCTTTTAGTAGAAGATAAAGGAACAGAAAATTGACGAACAGTGTAGCAAATATAAACAGTTGTGGAAAAACGATAACATTTTTTGTAAACAGTTCTGAATTGAGTGCATTTAAGGTTGCATTATACCGTAACCGTTGCAATGAAAAAAAGGAATTCCAGGTATATTTTGCGCTGAAACCGCACAATATAGGTCGTTCTCAAATAAACTAGCAACATCAAATAATCATGAATACATTTGGATCCTCTTTTTTTATACAACTGGATACATTTTAATTTTTTTGAGTGACGCCGCTGATACTTTCTTAAATGATTCATTTTCATACATCAATATGAAAGAATGTATAATAAAACAGTACTTTAATTATACATATATAACTTATTAATAATAATACTCATTTGCATTAATTAAATAATTTGTATTAATTAAATAAAATTATAAATTACGTATATAGGCTTTTTATTAATATTGACAGTTTTCATTCTTGGGGTGACACCACAATATCCGCCCCGGGTGTCACCCATGCTAGCTACGCCACTGCTTATATGATACGTACTTTTTACTAAGGCATCTTTAAATTTACGTTTTCATAGTTTGAAAATTACGTATGACTTTGAGTATTAAAGTCATATAAAACGTAAATTTTACTTAAAATAATAGTAAAATTTACATATGTATAGCTGTCAATTTATGCAGCACATGTTCTTACGTTTTGGCGTGGTGTTTTGTTTGTTTACTAATTTTGAGAGATATATGTATTTCTTTTTTTTATTGTATTTTATGCTTTGCCCTATAGCTAAAAATCTAGATTCAAAAAAATCTTTTTAGGGTGAAAACTCACTTTTTTTGACCAAATAAAACACGTAATGTCAAATAATAAATTGATCTGAGAGCAAAAAATGTCAGAACAGTGTTTTGGCAAAAAGAATTTGACAAATATATAATTGTTATTTCTGTGTTATTATTATTGTCGGAATAAATTTGAAATGTTTAGGTCTATATAATTTTAAAATAACTACAGTATCGATAAATTGAAATGCTGTGAAATTGAATTTTTATGAATAAAAAGGAATAATTTTTATGTTATTTTAAAAAAATAATAAAAATGTAATAAAAATAAATAGTGGTCAGTCTGTGAATCGAACCCTCGAACGTCCTAAACTTAAGCATCAACATAATATTCATAAATAAATTGATGTAAATAATTATTTAGATTGACGAATGGTTAATGCTGCTGCCTTGTACACAGAGGTCTGGGGATCGAATTCGGGTTAAGTCCAAAATAAATATTAATAATAATAAATATAGCATTTTATCTTTACAGGGCCCTTCTTTAACCGCTGTTAATCATTGCCGTGTATAAAATTCCCCCTGAATTGATAAAAAAATGATTAATAATTGCAAAAAAACTAAATTTTTTTCATTTTTTTGGTGAGACAAGATGGTAGCATAATAGTAGCAATATTTAAAAATAACATAATATATAATATTATAATTCATTCATAATAACACATATATATAATAGTAGCATAACAGCGCAAAATTTTTTACATGCTTTTAAGTAGATTTTACTTAGTTAATTTTGTTTAGTTTGCTTATGCCTCCGCTGGCTCAATTCGTACGTCATTTACAGTTAAATTTACATATACTTTACGTTAAATAAGCTATCTCTTTTTTCTGAGTGGTTTAAATATATAAGCATTTGAAGTGTACTTGAAATTATGAACAAAATTAAGGAAAAATGGTAATATTTTTTTCATTTATTTAATGTCAAATTAATATATAAGAACAAAATTAATTCTAAACCTTTGAACGGATCTGGTATGGATCTCTTGACCAGACCGGACATGAAACTGTTGAATGGATCCGGCATGGATCTTTAAAATGGATCTGGAATAGATCTTTGAAATGGATCCGGAATGGATCTTTGAAATGGATCCGGCATGGATCATTTAAACGGATCCTGTACGGATCATATATGGCGTGACGTGATTTTTAATCATGTCCGGATCAGGAGGCCTGATTCATCCCTGATCAGTCTTCAGGCAATCCTGATCCGGATCGGACCCTATACTGATCTAATTTCTAGTCGGGACCATGACCACCATGACCACCGTGACCACCATTACCACCATGATCACCATGACCACCTTGACCACCATGACCACCATGACCGCCATGACCATCATGACCACCGTGAACACCATGACCATTATGACTACCGTGAACACCATGACCACCATGACCACCGTGACCACCACTACCACCGTGATCACCATAACCACCATGACCACTATGACCACCATGACCACCATGACCACCATGACCACCATGACCACCATGACCACCATGACCACCATGACCACCATGACCAATTACAAAAATAGAGTCACTTCGTCTTTATATTGAAGAAAAACGAAATGACATTGTAGAACAGGCAATAGATCTTACTGCGACGAAATCGGAGAGCTATGACATTCCAATGGAAAGACGAATTCGTCGTAAAAAACGAATGGCTGGTGAGTTGGCTCCAGATGTTGGACTGACACTGAGAGCTGAACTTAAAAAGGACATGTTGGAATGTCTTGACCGATTCAGTGTTGAACTCCGAACAAGACTGAAGTCAAGTCTCCATTCTCCACATGGAGGGATCAGTTTTTATTGTTTTGAAAATTTTTTTTATTTTTGATCTACGGGTGTGACAATCCCGCGTACTCCAGTCCCTGCTATTGACATACGAGTTAACGTGAGATATCACATACCACTGGCAATAGCAGTGAGATATTACTAGCCAAGGTGACATCTTAGGGGTGGTGGCGGATGAACTGTATTCAGTCAACGGTAGCACCCTCAATCTTAGCTGTGAAAACATCCTTGATAATGATACGCTATTGCTTGCTTGAAGAAACGAGCCTTCATATAACTATGTGTGGGCTTTAATCCTCAAGAGATACAGTGCGTCACAGGATCAAGGAATAGGCAACCGGCTGGATTATTGGCAACTACATATTTGTTTTGTTTCACCAAATTTTTGTAAAAATTTGCTATTTACTTTTTAATTTACTTTTATTTTCTCTATTCTATCATAAAATATTGGCCTATGTCATATTTTGTCAGTGATAGGATTTTTTGTTTAGTTATCCATTCTTTAACTAAAAATATAAAAAAACAAAAAAGAAAGATTTATGTCCATCAACACCTTTGAACGTCTGTTGTTGTGGGACCTTGGTCTTAAAAGGGGTTTATGTTTTATTGTGACATATATTGTAATTCCTACTACATAACACATTTTATATAAAAAAAAAAAAGTTCAAGATGTTGCTTCATTGTTCGGACAAAGACTTTGCTTTTGGCGAACAGTGAAGAGTTGAAATTATCTGTATCAAAATTTACCAGTTTTTATGATGAGGTATCGGAAACGGAACTCCTCACAGAGATACCAAGATTGAGGAGGCATTTAAAAGCGACCAATGTTACAGTTTCTAACAGGGTATGCCTAGACTTTTTGAAATTCATCGTGGAATGGGACTTTACAGAATCTCTTCCGAATCTTATGGTCGCACTAAAGTTATTTATGACTATTTGCGTATCAGTGGCTTCGTGTGAGAGGAGTTTCAGCAAATTAAAATTAATTAAAAATTACAATGACCCAAACGAGGCTTAAAAATCTTGGCATATTAACCATAGAACATGAGGCAGCACAAAATATAAATTTTGAAGTTGTGATTTCTGAGTTTTCAGCTGTTAAAGCTAGAAAGAAGAGATTTTAAGTGTATGTGTATAATATGTATGTGAGAGTATATTAATTCTACTCTTATTTTTCTTTTACTATACTTTCCAGGGTTGCCACTTGGATACATTTGTATTAATTTGGATACATTATTTAAAAAATTTATTAAATGGATACTGGGTACTGGAAATGGATACTGGAATGGATACAATTTATTCGCAAGAAAACATTGTGTATAAAATGCATTAAATGCATTTGAAAATGTTAATAAATTGTGCTACATTGTTCGTCGTATTCTCTTTTAGTAGAAGATAAAGGAACAGAAAATTGACGAACAGTGTAGCAAATATAAACAGTTGTGGAAAAACGATAACATTTTTTGTAAACAGTTCTGAATTGAGTGCATTTAAGGTTGCATTATACCGTAACCGTTGCAATGAAAAAAAGGAATTCCAGGTATATTTTGCGCTGAAACCGCACAATATAGGTCGTTCTCAAATAAACTAGCAACATCAAATAATCATGAATACATTTGGATCCTCTTTTTTTATACAACTGGATACATTTTAATTTTTTTGAGTGACGCCGCTGATACTTTCTTAAATGATTCATTTTCATACATCAATATGAAAGAATGTATAATAAAACAGTACTTTAATTATACATATATAACTTATTAATAATAATACTCATTTGCATTAATTAAATAATTTGTATTAATTAAATAAAATTATAAATTACGTATATAGGCTTTTTATTAATATTGACAGTTTTCATTCTTGGGGTGACACCACAATATCCGCCCCGGGTGTCACCCATGCTAGCTACGCCACTGCTTATATGATACGTACTTTTTACTAAGGCATCTTTAAATTTACGTTTTCATAGTTTGAAAATTACGTATGACTTTGAGTATTAAAGTCATATAAAACGTAAATTTTACTTAAAATAATAGTAAAATTTACATATGTATAGCTGTCAATTTATGCAGCACATGTTCTTACGTTTTGGCGTGGTGTTTTGTTTGTTTACTAATTTTGAGAGATATATGTATTTCTTTTTTTTATTGTATTTTATGCTTTGCCCTATAGCTAAAAATCTAGATTCAAAAAAATCTTTTTAGGGTGAAAACTCACTTTTTTTGACCAAATAAAACACGTAATGTCAAATAATAAATTGATCTGAGAGCAAAAAATGTCAGAACAGTGTTTTGGCAAAAAGAATTTGACAAATATATAATTGTTATTTCTGTGTTATTATTATTGTCGGAATAAATTTGAAATGTTTAGGTCTATATAATTTTAAAATAACTACAGTATCGATAAATTGAAATGCTGTGAAATTGAATTTTTATGAATAAAAAGGAATAATTTTTATGTTATTTTAAAAAAATAATAAAAATGTAATAAAAATAAATAGTGGTCAGTCTGTGAATCGAACCCTCGAACGTCCTAAACTTAAGCATCAACATAATATTCATAAATAAATTGATGTAAATAATTATTTAGATTGACGAATGGTTAATGCTGCTGCCTTGTACACAGAGGTCTGGGGATCGAATTCGGGTTAAGTCCAAAATAAATATTAATAATAATAAATATAGCATTTTATCTTTACAGGGCCCTTCTTTAACCGCTGTTAATCATTGCCGTGTATAAAATTCCCCCTGAATTGATAAAAAAATGATTAATAATTGCAAAAAAACTAAATTTTTTTCATTTTTTTGGTGAGACAAGATGGTAGCATAATAGTAGCAATATTTAAAAATAACATAATATATAATATTATAATTCATTCATAATAACACATATATATAATAGTAGCATAACAGCGCAAAATTTTTTACATGCTTTTAAGTAGATTTTACTTAGTTAATTTTGTTTAGTTTGCTTATGCCTCCGCTGGCTCAATTCGTACGTCATTTACAGTTAAATTTACATATACTTTACGTTAAATAAGCTATCTCTTTTTTCTGAGTGGTTTAAATATATAAGCATTTGAAGTGTACTTGAAATTATGAACAAAATTAAGGAAAAATGGTAATATTTTTTTCATTTATTTAATGTCAAATTAATATATAAGAACAAAATTAATTCTAAACCTTTGAACGGATCTGGTATGGATCTCTTGACCAGACCGGACATGAAACTGTTGAATGGATCCGGCATGGATCTTTAAAATGGATCTGGAATAGATCTTTGAAATGGATCCGGAATGGATCTTTGAAATGGATCCGGCATGGATCATTTAAACGGATCCTGTACGGATCATATATGGCGTGACGTGATTTTTAATCATGTCCGGATCAGGAGGCCTGATTCATCCCTGATCAGTCTTCAGGCAATCCTGATCCGGATCGGACCCTATACTGATCTAATTTCTAGTCGGGACCATGACCACCATGACCACCGTGACCACCATTACCACCATGATCACCATGACCACCTTGACCACCATGACCACCATGACCGCCATGACCATCATGACCACCGTGAACACCATGACCATTATGACTACCGTGAACACCATGACCACCATGACCACCGTGACCACCACTACCACCGTGATCACCATAACCACCATGACCACTATGACCACCATGACCACCATGACCACCATGACCACCATGACCACCATGACCACCATGACCACCATGACCACCATGACCAATTACAAAAATAGAGTCACTTCGTCTTTATATTGAAGAAAAACGAAATGACATTGTAGAACAGGCAATAGATCTTACTGCGACGAAATCGGAGAGCTATGACATTCCAATGGAAAGACGAATTCGTCGTAAAAAACGAATGGCTGGTGAGTTGGCTCCAGATGTTGGACTGACACTGAGAGCTGAACTTAAAAAGGACATGTTGGAATGTCTTGACCGATTCAGTGTTGAACTCCGAACAAGACTGAAGTCAAGTCTCCATTCTCCACATGGAGGGATCAGTTTTTATTGTTTTGAAAATTTTTTTTATTTTTGATCTACGGGTGTGACAATCCCGCGTACTCCAGTCCCTGCTATTGACATACGAGTTAACGTGAGATATCACATACCACTGGCAATAGCAGTGAGATATTACTAGCCAAGGTGACATCTTAGGGGTGGTGGCGGATGAACTGTATTCAGTCAACGGTAGCACCCTCAATCTTAGCTGTGAAAACATCCTTGATAATGATACGCTATTGCTTGCTTGAAGAAACGAGCCTTCATATAACTATGTGTGGGCTTTAATCCTCAAGAGATACAGTGCGTCACAGGATCAAGGAATAGGCAACCGGCTGGATTATTGGCAACTACATATTTGTTTTGTTTCACCAAATTTTTGTAAAAATTTGCTATTTACGTTTTAATTTACTTTTATTTTCTCTATTCTATCATAAAATATTGGCCTATGTCATATTTTGTCAGTGATAGGATTTTTTGTTTAGTTATCCATTCTTTAACTAAAAATATAAAAAAACAAAAAAGAAAGATTTATGTCCATCAACACCTTTGAACGTCTGTTGTTGTGGGACCTTGGTCTTAAAAGGGGTTTATGTTTTATTGTGACATATATTGTAATTCCTACTACATAACACATTTTATATAAAAAAAAAAAAGTTCAAGATGTTGCTTCATTGTTCGGACAAAGACTTTGCTTTTGGCGAACAGTGAAGAGTTGAAATTATCTGTATCAAAATTTACCAGTTTTTATGATGAGGTATCGGAAACGGAACTCCTCACAGAGATACCAAGGTTGAGGAGGCATTTAAAAGCGACCAATGTTACAGTTTCTAACAGGGTATGCCTAGACTTTTTGAAATTCATCGTGGAATGGGACTTTACAGAATCTCTTCCGAATCTTATGGTCGCACTAAAGTTATTTATGACTATTTGCGTATCAGTGGCTTCGTGTGAGAGGAGTTTCAGCAAATTAAAATTAATTAAAAATTACAATGACCCAAACGAGGCTTAAAAATCTTGGCATATTAACCATAGAACATGAGGCAGCACAAAATATAAATTTTGAAGTTGTGATTTCTGAGTTTTCAGCTCTTAAAGCTAGAAAGAAGAGATTTTAAGTGTATGTGTATAATATGTATGTGAGAGTATATTAATTCTACTCTTATTTTTCTTTTACTATACTTTCCAGGGTTGCCACTTGGATACATTTGTATTAATTTGGATACATTATTTAAAAAATTTATTAAATGGATACTGGGTACTGGAAATGGATACTGGAATGGATACAATTTATTCGCAAGAAAACATTGTGTATAAAATGCATAGGCTTTTTATTAATATTGACAGTTTTCATTCTTGGGGTGACACCACAATATCCGCCCCGGGTGTCACCCATGCTAGCTACGCCACTGCTTATATGATACGTACTTTTTACTAAGGCATCTTTAAATTTACGTTTTCATAGTTTGAAAATTACGTATGACTTTGAGTATTAAAGTCATATAAAACGTAAATTTTACTTAAAATAATAGTAAAATTTACATATGTATAGCTGTCAATTTATGCAGCACATGTTCTTACGTTTTGGCGTGGTGTTTTGTTTGTTTACTAATTTTGAGAGATATATGTATTTCTTTTTTTTATTGTATTTTATGCTTTGCCCTATAGCTAAAAATCTAGATTCAAAAAAATCTTTTTAGGGTGAAAACTCACTTTTTTTGACCAAATAAAACACGTAATGTCAAATAATAAATTGATCTGAGAGCAAAAAATGTCAGAACAGTGTTTTGGCAAAAAGAATTTGACAAATATATAATTGTTATTTCTGTGTTATTATTATTGTCGGAATAAATTTGAAATGTTTAGGTCTATATAATTTTAAAATAACTACAGTATCGATAAATTGAAATGCTGTGAAATTGAATTTTTATGAATAAAAAGGAATAATTTTTATGTTATTTTAAAAAAATAATAAAAATGTAATAAAAATAAATAGTGGTCAGTCTGTGAATCGAACCCTCGAACGTCCTAAACTTAAGCATCAACATAATATTCATAAATAAATTGATGTAAATAATTATTTAGATTGACGAATGGTTAATGCTGCTGCCTTGTACACAGAGGTCTGGGGATCGAATTCGGGTTAAGTCCAAAATAAATATTAATAATAATAAATATAGCATTTTATCTTTACAGGGCCCTTCTTTAACCGCTGTTAATCATTGCCGTGTATAAAATTCCCCCTGAATTGATAAAAAAATGATTAATAATTGCAAAAAAACTAAATTTTTTTCATTTTTTTGGTGAGACAAGATGGTAGCATAATAGTAGCAATATTTAAAAATAACATAATATATAATATTATAATTCATTCATAATAACACATATATATAATAGTAGCATAACAGCGCAAAATTTTTTACATGCTTTTAAGTAGATTTTACTTAGTTAATTTTGTTTAGTTTGCTTATGCCTCCGCTGGCTCAATTCGTACGTCATTTACAGTTAAATTTACATATACTTTACGTTAAATAAGCTATCTCTTTTTTCTGAGTGGTTTAAATATATAAGCATTTGAAGTGTACTTGAAATTATGAACAAAATTAAGGAAAAATGGTAATATTTTTTTCATTTATTTAATGTCAAATTAATATATAAGAACAAAATTAATTCTAAACCTTTGAACGGATCTGGTATGGATCTCTTGACCAGACCGGACATGAAACTGTTGAATGGATCCGGCATGGATCTTTAAAATGGATCTGGAATAGATCTTTGAAATGGATCCGGAATGGATCTTTGAAATGGATCCGGCATGGATCATTTAAACGGATCCTGTACGGATCATATATGGCGTGACGTGATTTTTAATCATGTCCGGATCAGGAGGCCTGATTCATCCCTGATCAGTCTTCAGGCAATCCTGATCCGGATCGGACCCTATACTGATCTAATTTCTAGTCGGGACCATGACCACCATGACCACCGTGACCACCATTACCACCATGATCACCATGACCACCTTGACCACCATGACCACCATGACCGCCATGACCATCATGACCACCGTGAACACCATGACCATTATGACTACCGTGAACACCATGACCACCATGACCACCGTGACCACCACTACCACCGTGATCACCATAACCACCATGACCACTATGACCACCATGACCACCATGACCACCATGACCACCATGACCACCATGACCACCATGACCACCATGACCACCATGACCACCATGACCAACATCATCATCATGACCACCGTGAACATCATGACCACCATGACCACCGTGACCACCATGACCACCGTGACCACCATGACCACCGTGGCCACCAAGACCACCATGACCACCATGACCACCATGACCACCATGACCACCTTGACCACCATGACCACCATGACCACCATGACCACAATGAACACCATGACCACCGTGACCAACATGACCACCATGACCACCATGAACACCATGACCACCGTGAACACCGTGATCACCATTGCCACTATGACCACCATATTACCACCATGACTACCATGACGACCATGACCACCATGACCACCATGACCACCATGACCACCATGACCAACATGACCACAATGACCACCATGACCACACCATGACCACCATCTGCAATCGACACATCCAACTTATATTACATTTAGTACGAGACTGACTAAGTGAATAAAAAATATAAAAAATAACAAATGAACAAATGAATGACTTGACATTTATATGTGTGTCATAATCGAATTGTATCGTATATTTGCCGAATATTATATTCGTTTTTTTAATTTGGTTACTTCCGTTGCAAAATTCTCACAACGCGCCTAAAGAAGTTAAACTTCAATACTTCAAAAATAGTTATTTGTTTAACTAGGCAGCAAAGTAGTAGATTGACTGCCGCGGCTGATAGTTCATAGCAGAGCGCAGCGAGGCTAGGAATTCAGCCAAGGCGGTCAATCTACCTTGCTGCCGAGTTGAACATATAATTTTTTCTCCGATTAATTACAATGATATGTAATTTAATAATTATTACTTCAAAAATAAAGCAAAATTTTAAAAATGAAAAAAAAAATCGCATTTGTTGGAAGATTTAGTTGTTATGGAAATGTAATAATAATTATAGTTTGACAATTTAAAAAATTTCTGCCAGATTCGTGGAAAAATATCTGTTTATTTCTATGAAGTCTAATTATTTTGCTGCCTAGGCAGCAAAGTACTTGCTTTGCTGCCTAGGCAGGAAAAGTGCCACTTTGCTGACTGAAATAAGTCTGCAAAATTTATATTCGCTGTCTATCGGAGAAAAAATAATTTTAATGGTATTTAATAAAAATTAAAAAAAAAACAATAAAAAAATGTGTATCACACCAAGAACTCAACTCACGACCTACAGAACATCAGTCGAGCGCGATATCCACACCGCAATTTGAAACGTTAAGAAATGATAGATGCAATGTTCCCTCTAAGGAATTTTTCCGATGCGCGCAAAAACAAATTGGTGCGCTACTTTTTTCTCAAAAATAAATAAATGCGCGGATAAATGAAACATATATAAAATTAATTTATATAAATGTTTTGTTGTTTTTTATCAATTTGATTGAAATGAAATGTCAAAAAGTGGGCAATTTTCACATTTGGCTCGATATTGTAATACTTAGGTCTTTCATACCGCACAGGGGGATAAATTTCAGAATATTTTTGTCCAAAACTAAAATCTGTTACGTTGGTTGCGATTGCATTGTAATCAAAGGCATACCAATCTTTTATCTCTTCTGATGGAAATCGCTTTGTTAGATGATGACATAGTTCGTTAATAAATGTAATAACATAAAAAGTGTTAACGCTTCGTTTTTTTTCTAATGATTTTGATAAAACATTTTCTGATTCTCGGCTCTAGAATGGACTTGTGGACTTAACTTCTTCATTGACTACATTGGCGATAGTTCACTTTTTTGTAGAAACTTGAAGAGCTGTCCTAGTACGTCCAAAACATCATTCAAAACTATTAATGCAAAATGATTGGTTTTGTTTTTCAAAGCACTTAAACAATATTTTGAGATTGGATTATTATTTTCTTGGTCTTACTTTACTTCGTCTTTAAAAAATTGGATCAGAACCACATAACCAATTTCTTACAATAGCAGCTATAGCAAGCTGTGGAGAAAGCCATCTTACTTCATTTATAACACGACAACACAACATTTAAAATTCACATTCTATTTTGTCATGGTTCCTTTGCTTAAAAACATTGTAAAATTACATGTTTTACAACGTTTTAAATAACTACAATTTGTTATTAAGCGAAAGTGATTTTACATTGGATTAAAAAAAACATTTTTATATGTGATTAAACCTGCATGAAAATAGACTTTTTATATGCTATCGTAGAAAAAAACACTAGAGTCACTTAATCTTACAACTACTAAATTTCATTATAAATGTTAATAAAGGAAAATAGAGTTTGCATTGAATTAGCATAAGTAATGTCGTATCATTTAGTCTCCGTTAAAAAAGAATGTACAAAATTATATATCGACAGCTAATTCTAGTACATACTTTATACTTATATACAAGAATTTTTAAATAAATAACGTTATTCTTTAGGCTCCAAGTTTGCCTGAAACAAATATTAAATTTTAGGTTTTGTTTTCAAAATATTTTTAATTTTAACACTATGTTCAAAATTATGTTATTATGTTAATTTTAACATTATGTATGATCACAATTAAAATTATTTGCATATTTTTTTTCCTGCGCGCATATTTTTTTTCTCTGCGCGCTTATATGTAATAAGATGTGCGCGCAGCTTAGCGGTAATTTAGGATAGATGTATTTCATATTTAAAAAAAATATTTTTTTGTTCTTCAAAAATGCATATAAAACATGGTAACGCGAATATATAAATTTCACCTCATACAAAATTCATAACGCGGCTAAAGAAGTTTTCAGTTAAAAATAATGTGAAATAACCCATTGAAAACGATTCAAAACGATAGGATATTGCACTAAACTTCGGCTTTTACGATAAGAAACGATTAAAACGGATAGGAATAAACAAAAAAAATAACGTGAAATAATCCATTGAAAACGATTCAAAACGATAGGATTTTGCACTAAAATTCGGCTTTTACGATTAGAAACGATTAAAACGGATAGGAATTAACTGAAAATAAAATAATGTGAAATATCCCATAGAAAACGATTCAGATAATCTACCAAAAAACGATAGGAAACGATTAAAGCGATACAAACATTCTATCGGAAACAAACGATACAGCCCCATCCATTTTCATTCAAAAACCGCATAGGATACGATAGAAAACGGTTCAATTTCTTCACTAGATTTTCATTTCTATCAGACAAAACGTAAGAGTACGCATCCGTTGCTATGGGAAAAAACGATTCCAATCCATTAATTCTCATTCAAAAACCGCATAGGAAACGATAGAAAACGGTCTATCGTTTTCTATCATTTTTTTTTACAAGAGTGATCTCCAAAAGTAAACTGTTGAATTACACTTAGTTGATTGTTTTGTGGATTTATTTTTACAATAATTTAATAATTTAAATTATTGATATAATTATTTGCAAATAAACCAATAATTGCAATAATATGGTAGGCGGCGATTTAAATTCGTAATAAATGAATACGAGATTATTTGCAATGATCTCATGAAAAAACCCGTTATAGTTATAAATAAGTAACAGTTGCAATCATTTTGGTTAAAACTGATTACCGCGAGTTTAAGATAAATCGTTATTTGAAGTTTTGATTATACAGTTCCAGTAATGATTTTTATAATTTTAATACACAAATAAATTCCCATAACAAAGATTAATAACATTCGGTAGTATCAAAAGCACAGTTATATGTATATATATAAGTAATAAAGAAATAATTCACTTAAGTGATTGATTTTGTGTTTGCTTTTACAAACTAAAAACATTTTATTACTTTATTCATGAGTCTTGGAAATACAAAGTGCATATTTATTTATTGTTTGCATATACATACATGTTTGTATTACAAAAAAAAACAAATAAATTAGTAATATACTGATGTTTTTTTAATTTGTTGGATCGTAAGTGTGGACAACACTGCATCGAATTCCTCATCTGTGAAATTAACCACATGAACCATTGACGCACAAATTGCAATATCCCGACTAGAATTATGAAAGAGCTCAAATCTGGAATGGATACCGCTTTCCCTACCACTGATAGGAACCGGATCAGGCACTCTGAACAGATCATGTTCAGTAATGTAACGCCTCAATCGCGAATACAGGATGAAAACCGTTTTGAACTAAATTAACTTACATTAAATTTTTGAACTAAATTAACTGACCCTGTACAATTATTTTTTTATCTTTGGATAGAATTCTGATAACTTTTTATTTAAATAATTTTTACGGTTTAGAAAACAATATAGCTAGCGTATTCTACAATCTAGATACCTATATTTTTTTATCGCGATTGAAAAGCAATAGACGTTTTTATTATGTCGAACTACTTCAGCGATAAAATGTTCAGTTGTCATTTTCCTAATAATAATCTTTATTTCCTTGAAAATGTTTTATCAATAAATATAATTCAAAACGAAATAAAATATTAGTTTAAACTCAAATTAACTGACTTAAACTGACTCTTAATTATATATTCACTGAAAAAATGGGATTATTATTGCCCCACATATGTATATTTTGTTTGTCTCTTCATATATAGAAATAATTAAGAATAATTTTAAATATAGTAAAAACAAATTTAAATGTTCTATGTAGAAATATATCTCGTTATTAAGACAAACATTTCAATATTCCTTAATTATATTCAATTAAAAATAAAACGATTAATTTATTTGTTGACAACAAATAATCATTATTTCTTTGAATTTATGAGGGTGGATTTTAACAAGAAATAAACAGATTTATAAAAACAAAATTGCCTAAAGAGAGTTAGTTCATTTAACAATAACAATAAAAATGATAATGTTAATTTATTCAACAAACGTTTAAAAGCATTATATATCAACTACCATCAAACCTTCCCACAGTTATATGAGATCTACCTTAATATGTCCTGTTCTACATCTTTGATTTAATCATCATGAACATTGTATAGTTTCTTCTAAAACTGTATTTAAAACTAGATTTGGTTGTTTTTTAAGATAAATCTACCAACACATCTTACAATTACGTCAAAAAAAATAATAAAAGTTGCAGTTTCTATCAAAATTTAGGTAATACAAATTTGTTTTCGATATTCTTAAAGAAAAGTAAACTGTAGGTGTTGATTAAATGGTCGAATGGTTAAGCAAGTGCACTTGAGTGCATAAAATCTGGATGTGATTCAGGTAAATATGTGTCGAGTTCGTCCATTTGGGTCATATTGTCGATCAATTTAAAATTTAAATCGAACTAAAACGAACTAAAATTGACAGTTTGAACAGTTACTCAAAAATTGTATTGTCTTCTTTATTTTCCTTTTAACGTTTCTTATCTTTTTCGATCCCAGGACAAAAATCCCTTACCTCACATTTATTTTCATTTATACACTAGCATCTGCATACATATAGCGAAATATGCATGATATACATCAGTTTTACACTCAACCGCACAGTCATTTGATTATGATTTCAATTATTTGATTCTTGCTGGGGTTTAAAAAAAATCTAAACATACTGTGTGGCTAGCAGATTTATTTTTCAGACCAATATTTTCAATTGATGAAGCTTCGGTAAAGTTTTCTTTAAGTACCTGTGATCGTGTCCCTGGACTTTTCTTGCGATTGAATTCGACTGAAGATTAATGGATTGATCCCCCCTATCCAAACTCTGTTAAAGTATTTTAACCAATATTGGTCCGCCGTCATGCCTTTTTAAAAAAGGCCAGACGGCATTTAAAACTTAGGTCTTACGCTTTTATTTGCGCCCAAACAAACTGTAAAACACTTTTAACAGATTTTGGACAGGGGCGGGTCTCCCGTTGACAGGATACACTCCATATAAATTACATATTATGTAAAATTGTTGTCCATATCGTATTGAGCAATTTCACGCAAGTTCAGCGAATTTTTGGGAAATTTTGACTTTTTAATTTTACCTTTATTTTGACCTTTTAATTTTGATTTTTTTTTGTTTATAGATAGTCTTTCATAAATAAAAAATACAAGTTCTCTTAGATTTTTTTTGCGACCAGGGGTCTTCACAGGGTGCCCCTCAATTTTTTGTTATTTTGTGATGTGAGTGCATTTTGACGAGTGATTGTAGAAAAACTACTCAATCGATTTTCATAAATGATGTGTTGTTGAATAGGTATTAGAACAAAGTTTTTAAAAATGTACACTGTTAAATTTTTGAAATAATTTTTAATGGTGTAACATAATAAAAAAACGGTGTAATTGAAGAAAAGTTGGCGCTACACCTTTTTTTTAAACTAAATTGAAGCTTATTTTATATCTAACAACTTGTGAAAAATTAGGACTAGTGATATGTTTTGTTTTAAAGATAAAATTCGTTGTGCATATGACTGTCGGGAATCAGTTTTTTTTGTTCTGAAGGAAAATTATAAAAATGGCGTTTTAAATATTATAAAAATTATATATGTACAATAAAGAAAATATGAGCAATTTCAGCATAAATCCACAAAAGCGCTTATTGCTATGTACATTAAATGAAGCTTATGTGGAGTTTAAAAATAAGTTTCCTGATGTGAAAATAGGATTTACTAAATTCACGTCCCTTCGACCACAAGAATGTATAAAATTATCCCAAGGAGTTCATAATGTGTCCGTACCATGTACCATACATCAAAATATGAAACTAATGATTCAACACTCTAAGATGTCTTGGATTACTGATGCCGCTTTCCAGAATTATAAAACATTAATTGACTTTGTTTCATGTGGTGAATTAACAGAAGATTGTCATACTTTGAAGTGCAATGAATGTTCAAAAAAACTTCAACAACTGAAAGAAAGATTACTAAATGATTTTGACGTTAAAGAAATCCTTCAAGTCAAATATCAACAATGGAATACCACTGATCGATGCAATTTGGATACTTTAATAGAAACCGTAGAAGAATTTATGAAAAAATTTGTTTACCGTTTACAAATTTTGATACCACACAACTTTATAGCAAAACAGCAATCTACACTCATTGAGGAAAGAAAAAAAAAATTAGAACCAGGAGAGTGCTTCGTTCAAGGGATTTTTCTGAAAACGACGCCTTCATAATTCAGAATCCGTTTCAAGGTTATCATTATAATAATTCACAAGCTACTATTCATCCATTTGTCATTTATTTTAAAAGTGCCGCAAGTGAATATATACAGCACCGAAGTTTTATACTCATTTCGGATATCACTACAGTACTACAGTCCATCTTTTCATTACAAAACTTATTGAATTCATCAGAACGCATATAAATTCTAATATTACGAAAATAATTTCTAACACCGACGGTGCACATTCTCAATACAAAAATAAATCACCGTAAAAAAGACTTTAAGGTTGATGCAGAATGCCATTTTCATGCTACCAGCCATGGAAATGGACCTTGCGATGGAATTGGTGGTACACTGAAGCGTGCTGCACAGCGTTATAGTATGGGGAGCAGAGATATTATTGATACGCCAAAAAACTTTTCGAATGGGCTTTAAAATGGGAATCTACCATGAACTTTGGATACGCCGATAAAAATGAATATCAATTAACAAAAGAAAAATTACAAAATAGATATAAAAATGCGATTACTATAAGTGGAACTCAAAAATTTCATTCTTTTGTACCATTAAATACTAAGACAATAATTGCAAAAATGTTTTCCAACTCAAAAGAAACTTTTGAATGTAAAATAAGTAAATAATTTTTAATAACTATATTTATTTTCTTTAACCTACATATATAGTTTGTATGATATTTTAAAAAGTTTATGCAATAATAAAATATTTGTAATTTAATGTTAAAATACAATCTTTTACTTTTACTACATAATAACATAATACGAACATAATACTTCTCCAGTCAAAAGTTCCTAAATAGATTTAGTTATTTATACGGCTTTTTTGTTTGCAGTCGAGACTGTCAAATTATTTTTTATAAGAGTGATAAGTGGTTACTAAAAGTGATAAATAAACATTTAATTTTTTTATGTCATCTAATACAAAGAAAATAATTGCAGAAGTATTTTCCTATTCAAAAGAAACTTTTGTTTGTAAAATAAGTAAATCATTTTTTAACAATTGTATTTATTTTATTTATTGTACTACATATATAATTTTTATAATATTTTAAAAAGTTTATTTAATAATAAAATATTTGATATTTAACATAAAAAAAACTCTTAGTTTATAACGCCATTTTTATAATTTTCCTTCAGAACAAAAAAAACTGATTCCCGACAGTCATATGCACAAAGAATTTTATCTTTAAAATAAAAAATAGTAAAGTTATATAGTTAGTATATAAATAGTTAGTATATAATAGTTAAATAAATAGCTAGTCCTAAACTTTCACAAGTTGTTAGATATAAAATAAGCTTCAATTTAGCTAAAAAAAAAGGCGTAGCGTCATCTTTTCTTCAATTACACCGGTTTTTCTTATGTTACACCGTTAAAAACTATTTCAAAAAATTAACAGTGTACATTTTTAAAAACTTTGTTATAATACTTTATCACGCGTTAATCAACACCTTAGAACGCCAGTTGTTGTAGGACCCAGGTCTAGACCTAGGTCTTAAAAGGTATTTATGTGTTGTTGTGACACATATTCCAAACCCTATTACACAACACATTTTATTAAAAAAAAAAAAACCGATTTAACGACATATCATTTATGAAAATCGATTGAGTAGTTTTTCTACAATCGCTCGTCATAATGCACTCACATCACAAAATAACAAAAAACTGAGGGGCACCCTGTGAAGACCGCTGGTCGAAAAAAAAATTTCTGAGAGAACTTGTATTTTTTTTTATGAAAGACTATCTATAAACAAAAAATAATCAAAATTAAAAGGGGTCAAGTTAAAACGATGTTGAATCTTCTTGAAATTGCTCACTTACACCAAACCAAAAACATGTTTGTTGTAAATTAGAAATATTTGTTGCAACGTAATGTGTTGGATGCATATAATTGTATCATGTATGTATATAATAAATATATAAATGTATAAAATTTTCATCTAAATGAATTTGTTTGTCATATTATACTTTAATTTTCCATTTGAATGGTAATTCTCTTTTGCGGAAAAAAAATCGATCAAAGATAACTGAGTGAAAGTTGAATAAAAAGCCAAGTATAAAATATAATATACATTTAGGCAAACTATTAGGAAAATTAAAATTATTAATTAAAAAAAACTAAATTAAATTTTAAAATTTCGGCTCCGAGGTGCATTAGTACCTATTAATGGCCTTCTCTTGGCAGAATTTCAGACTCCTGTGTGCTACAGATTTTGCTGGAGAGCGCACGCAGACAGACAAACACTTTATTTTATTATTATAGAATAGATTAGGTTTTGCAATCAAAAGAGAGCAGCAATGTGCTCCATGGATAGGAACAAGCTAGGAATGACATCTGACAGGTTTTCTTACAAGACATTGTACATTAAGAGAACACCTTAAGAATATTGGTGTTGATGAGAGAGGCGAATGTAGAATTTGTCTTTTAGACGAAGAGACCCCAGTACATCTTCTCAAAGATTGTGGAGTTTTAATCTACACGAGGTGTTATATGAGTAGAGTTTGTATCCCAAAATTTATCTGCCGGAAATTCCCGGAAAATTTGCTATTTTTTCTAAACCCGTTTCCCGGGATTTTATTAATTTCCCGGGATTTCCCGTATAGTTTAATTAGAATTAAATAAAAGTGACCTATATAGTTTGACGTATAATGAATTATTTTTTCCGTTACAGTTTTCGATCATATTGCATGACTAAACGTTTTAAAAAACGGCCGGGAAATACAAGCTCTACATATGAGAGAGTATTATATTGACGGGCATGACCTGCATTCAATTCACTTATCCCTCTCAATATCCTGAAGTTCCTAAAGGAGAATGAATGGAAGTGAATACTCATACTGGGTAATCCTCAGAAAATAAATGGGACTTGTTCATATCGATCGCTGTACAACATATTACTGAAGGGGTTAAAAGGTTAACCTCTCACAATATGTTTTATATTAAATAAAAACAAGCACTTTTATTTTAATTTAAATTTAATTTATTTAAACAAAGTTTCGATTCAATTTATAGTTACAATTTTAATTTTCGTTTTGATAAACAAATGTTGTTCGACCGAACGCAAAACTCAGAGTGAGTGTAATGTTTTGTATTTTATTTTAATTACAATAATTATATTTTATTAAGCCGAATTCAGCTTCCGTTGGACCTGTTTATTTATTTTGTTTCGCCGAGTGTTGTCATTATTATTTAATGTGAAATGGTATTATTTCAGTGTTTTGCCGCTACATTACCACTTACTAATCTAATCTCTAATTTAATGCACTGATTTTCCAACTACTTCACAGTTCACCAAAAATTTGTAGTTTCGTATGAAAAATAGTATGAAAAAGAGTGACAGAAGGCATAGGCTTTAAGTCATATGCTATCGACTGCACGATGTTTGCAACAGAAAACGACTTGATACAACTCAAAAATAAATTGAACTCCTACCTTAACACTGTGGATAAATGGTTAAGAAGCAGAAAGGTACTTTCTACTGAAAAGTCCACATTTACACGTTTTACCTCATAGAAGAGATTCAGATAAACTTCAGTTTATCAGATTCAAATAAATCTATCAGATTAAGATAAACTTCCCGAAAGAAATCAAAATCACAAAAAAAACAATAAAAAGTTTTTCATACTCATCAGGTCTGGTAAAGCACCAAACAAAAATGTTATTCCTTATAAACAAAAAATAAACAATTCTAGCGAATTACAAAGAAAACAAAACATTCGCAACAACACATTTTCTTTATAATTTCCTAGAACAATAGACTAAGTTTTGGCTTACAAGCCATACTATTTCTTACTTTAATAGTTCATCTAGTCGGCTAGCCCTTATTACAATTTTAAATTTTCTTGCCCATTTTTATTAAATTCCAACTAGTTCGACCAAACAATTCCATGGAATGCAAAAGAATTTCATAATTTGCACAATGGTTTCTAGGATACGCAATATATAAATGAGGATACGCAATATTAATAACCCCCACTCAGCTCAATAGCTCAGCTCAATAGCCCACACTCAACTTTTAAAAATGTAATAATTTTTTTTGTGCTGTCCCTCTACTATGATGTTTGGGATGCAGTTTTTATTATTCATATACCATCATGAGTATGCCATCGGAGTGATGTTAAATCACAACAAATTCTCAAAATTAATGTTATTTGTTGTTTCATAATAAAGAATGCTGCCCATTTATTTTTCTGCTGTCCATAGAATCATAAAAATCAATTGTAAAATGTTATAAAGTTGTTTGCAAATCATGCTTTATGTTTTCAATTGCAAAATATGAAGGGACTGAAATCTCACAGCTCTGAGATATCAAGACTTCAGTCTGGGTTAAGGATTTTGATATAGTTTTCGGCAAAAAATTTTTATGAGGACTTTGTTTTTAGTTTTCGGCAGCGATGTATATAAAACATAAAACTCTATGTAAAAGAACAAGTATTTTACCTCGGTTTAGAAGTTTATTACAAAACAAACACGAAATATTATTACGTTGCCGGAAAATTATAATTCAGATCATAAATTAATATATAAATTTGTGAAAAGATGATATACCCAGCAAGCTACTCTAAAACCTCTCCATTTAGCGTTTCGAGAAAATATTGCAAAATTAAAAATTCATATTTCTTTCGAAATTCCAAAAATATTCTGAAAATTAAAATAAAATCAAAAATTTAAACTTTTTTTAAAGTTATAAAAACATTCCGAAACTTATTACAAAATCAAAGATTGAAACTTTTTCCAATATTCTTAAAATATTTCAAAAATTATAACAAAATCAAAAATACAAATTTTTTTAAATATTTTTAAAATTAAAATAAAATCAAAAATTTAAACCTTTTAAAAATTGTAAAAAATAGTCGAAAAATTCTTACAAAATCAAAAATTGAATCTTTTTATGAAAATTCTAAAAATATTGCAAAAATTCATAATTCACAAATTTAAATTCAATTAATAAATTCAAATATTCAAACTTTTTTCAAAATTCTAAAACTATTACTAAAATTATAACAAAATCAAAAATCCAACCTGTTTTCAAAATCCCAAAAATATATTCCGAAAATGCTCACAAAATCAAAAATTGAAACATTTTTCAAAATTCTAAAATTATAACAAAATCAAAAATACGAACGTTTTTAAAATTCCAAAAATATTTCAGAAAATTATAAAACAATCAAAAATATAGACTTTTTCAAAATTCCAAAACTTATTACAAAATGAAAAATCGAACTTTTTCCAAATCAAAAATTCGAAATTCAAAAAACTTTTTCCAAAATTCTAAAAATATCGCAAAAATTATAACAGAATTAAAAATACAAATTTTTCTTCAAAATTCCAAAGATATTCCAAAACTTTTTCAAAACTATAAAAATATTCCAAAAATTCTTACAAAATCAAAAATACAAACTATTATCAAAATTCTAAAAATTATAACAAAAAAAAATTTTCATGTCCAATTTCATGCTCGATTACATTTCATGCCATACAAATAATTAATTTCATTTTCTTTAAAAAAATTGGGTTAACAAAAATGAAAATCATTCTTTTGACACACTTAACAACTTATATCACTTTGGCTAATGAGATTGCACTGCTATTGCCAGTGGTATACGATATCTCAAGATAACTCATATGCCAATAGCAGGGACTAAAGTACGCGTGGTTGTCACACCCATAGATCAACAATTTTAACATTTACAAATTTTCCTGCGGAAAGCTAAGTATATTCATTGGTATTAATCGCATTGTTGCCGTTTGCAAATCACTATCGGCTAAGTGCCACCATTTTGAATTAGTTTATTTAGTTATTGTTTATTGCCGTCCATGTTTAATCATATATAAGCTATGCATCTTTGTATAGAATTTATGCGATTTCCGTCTCGTAATTGTGAACTTTAAATCGATATAATCGATGTTATCAAGTATCAAGTTACAAGTATTAAGTCTTTACTTAATTTTCGAAATATGTATTACATACAATTCCAAACCGACAACATATTTGGTGAAGATGATAAAATTCCAATACATATAATTTTGATATGCAAATGAAATGTAATTGTTTCAGGTTATACTATCTTTCTTTTTTTTTTTTTAATTTACGGCTTAGCTCTTCATTGGAGCCATATCGCCGATCAATTGCAAATTTACAAATTTTAAAAAATGCATAAATAGAAAAAAGACATAAAATGTGATTCTCCAAAAAATTAAATAAATAATGCGTAAAAATAAAAATTAATATGAATCAAATAAGGATATACCAAAAAGAAAGAGGGATAGTAAACTATTTTTCTTACGTTATTTTCAATATCATAAAAAAATTATGTTCAACAAAAAAAAACATTGATCAACGCAAACTACCGTTTAAAACGATAACTCAATAAAAAGCAAATTAAGTGTACACAACAACTTCCCAAATTTTCAGGATGATTAGTGTATTAATGCATAAAGGACAAACAGGTATACTTTCAATTTCATATATATTCAATATTTATTTAGCCTGATGACTCGAACGCAAATTCCAAAAGACAGTAGCAATATAACTTTAAAAAACTGCATTATAGATCAATTTTTTAAAATTCTTAAAAAGAAATTTTTATTATTTTTATGAATTCATGAATAAAAAAAAATTTTAATGTTATTTAATAAAAATTAAAAAAAAACAATAAAAAAAATGTACCACGCCAGGAATTGAACTCACAACCTATAGAACCTTAGTCGACCGCGATATCCACATCGCAATTTGAAACGTTAAGAAATGATAGATGTATTTCATATTTAAAAATATTTTGTTCTCTTAAAAATGCGTTCGCGAATATATAAATTTTACTCCATACAAAATTGCATAACGCGGCTAAAGAAGATTTCACTTCAAAAATATCTAAATTTCGCATGAAGCGATTATAGTTAAAAATTTGTATAGAAACATACCTTTCCTAATCGATGATCTTTCTTAGTTATCTTTATAAATTACAACATAAATTACTACAATATCTTGTCTACAAATAATTACGTAGCCAACCATTTTAAGCTGTTCAGTATAAAAACTAACGAATTGCATTTTTTAATTGTTTTGGTATTGAATATTTTCAAATATTTTTTGAATTGTTTATCTATAGTTAAGCTTAATTGCTTGATATACTTATTTACACATATATCTAATAAAAATCACTGAACTATTATTATCATATCACATGTCATTTATTTCGAGGGTCTTAAAGCTTAGAAAACCGGAATTGGTATATAGTAATACAAGCTTAACAGTACTCTAATCAATCACATATATACTATACTAACAATCGTATATTATACAGTTGGTTTGAATTATTTGAACTAGGTAGGCTGGAAATAATTGAATAAGGAAATACAAAAGAATCAAAGAATCGATACGACGCAATCCACATTAAACTATCATCACATTGCACATACACATTTTGAAACAATGTAATTATTCGCTGTTAAATTAATAATTTATTTCATTGATTCAACCTAAATTGATTGATTCAACCTAAATTTTGTATTTCTTGTTCTTTTGTTCAACATTAGACTTTGGAAATAGACTTTGGAATAGACAGCTGCCATTGTTATAGTTTGTCTGCATTAAATTAAAACCATATTTATCAGAATATTAGGTCCGTTTGATATCAAAATTTAAATTAGAATAAATATTCAAAGTTTTAAGATTAAAATTAACATACATTATTACGTTATATGTATACGAGAATGACTGACATTTTTTTTAACTCATTAATTTGAGTCATAATATACATACATGCTTCAGTTTATAATTACATTAAAGTTAATGCAAAAACATGCATATTATTGTTTATCAAAACTCTTTAGAAGTTATAATTTTGTTTATGAATGACCTTGTTCTTTGATATGATTATTTGTAATAGTTAAAACTCTTTTCGGAAATAAAAGAGGAGGAGAAATAGATAAGTGCTTTGTATGATAATAGATATAATTTGAGCGAGTTTATACAACTATTCGCAAATATACAAAACCTACACTGAAAAAAGAAATGTTCTACGCATATGTTGAGTGTTGACGTTATAATTTGAAATCTTGATGTTATAATTTGGTTTAAAATCTTCAGAGCTATATTCGCTTGAGATGTAAAATTACATGTGTAATTAAATAATCGGCTATAACCTGCAGACTGGGGTTGATTATGTTAGGAGAAATAGGTAGTATGCCGAAGTCCCAAAGACTAGAGACTGTTTATGAATGTTGATTTGAAATTGGACATTGAAGAAATCTAAAGCTACACAGTTAAAAAAAATTGAATATGTAATGCAAATTGCTACACATATAGGTCCTACGGAAGTTTCCATTACAAAACAATACAAAGCTTGCTATATAAAGTTAAACTAATGCTCTTTGCATCAATATTTAACAGAGTACTTGGAGTAAAATAAAAAAGCTTGTTGTTTAAAAATGTCTGTTATTTGCTTTAAATAAATTACGCGCAACATTTTTTTAGTATGACATTTTAATGCAAATTACATCATAATTTCGAGTTACTTTGATTATTACGCACCTGCCTAAATTAATCAAATTAAAATAAAAAAATTACAACGGAAAAAAATAAAACATACATACCACCTTAATCACTATTATTATAGACTTTCAGCTGAGAAGCGATAACTAAAACATACATGAAACGATTTTGACTATATATTTCTAAAAGGGATAGTACTCTAGTGAATTTTGAAATTTCATTAATGTATTAAATTGTAGCAAGGTGCATTAAAACTTCTAGCTGTTCTATAGAAATAAATAATGATGCAAGAGTTGTTTTAAATTTTATAGAAATGCATTGGAATTAGGTTTAATGCAACATTTACTTTACAATTCAATAATAACCTGCAACGCATAGCTCCTATTGCAAGACTTGCTTTAAATATTGCAGTTACTTTTTCAACTGTGTAAGAATATAACGCTATATGGACATTGATGAAATCTAAAGTTATACGTTCAAATAAAAATCTAGAATACTTTTTTTTATTAATTATTTTCATTGACTTTTTTTATAAAATTTCTCTGGCATTTTGTTGAGAAAAGTTCTATTCCAACCTCAGTAGTAAACACCGAATCAGTTCAAATAAGTCTAATCGAACTCAGATTTAAACTACAGTGCTAGTCGGATGGTATATTATTTATTTTATGGTCCATATTACTACGGTCTGAAAGACCTAAGTATTATATTCTCGAGAAAAATGTTTCTGTCTACCGGTCGTCACAACCTACGAAATCTAGGTAAACGCTGGAGGGATTTCAAACATTTTTGTTTCCAAAAATATGTTTACTCAATGGCAAGATTCAATGTCAAAAAAATCGTCAAGTGTGTCAAAACAAGGAAGTTTGCATATTTTTTGCTCAAAAAACGTTCTTGATGGTCGGAATTGGTATGTGAGACTAAAACTATAAGTTTGTCAAAAAAATGTTGTCAAGCGTGCCAAGAATGATTTTCATTTATTTTTTATCCAAATTTTTGGAAAAAATAAAAATAATTATTTGTGTGATATGAAATGTAGTTGAACAAGAAATTGGATATGCAATTGGACATGGAAATTTTAGAATTTTTTATAATTTTTCGAGTATTTTTGGAATTTTGAAAAAAAATTGAATTTTTGATTTTGTTATAATTTTGCAATATTTTTAGAATTTTGAAAAAAGTTTTAATTTTTGATTTTGTAAGAATTTTTGGAATATTTTTAGAATTTTGAAAAAGTTTAAATTTTTGATTTTATTATAATTTTTGGAAATTGAATTTTGAAAAAAGTTTTTATTTGTGTTTTTGTTATAATTTTTACAATATTTTAAGAATTTTTGAAAAAGTTTCAATTTTTCATTTTGTAATAATTTTAATTTTTATGAATATTTTTAGAATTTTGAAAACGTTTAAATTTTTGATTTTATTATAATTTTTAAAATATTTTGGTCATTTTGAAAGAATTTTGAATTTTTGATTTTGTAATATTTTCTTAAAACGCTAAATGTAGAGGTTTAAGAGTAGTTGGCTGATTGTATCATCTTTTCACAAAATTATGTTAATTTACAATCTGTTATAATTTTTCGGCAACGTATTGATGTTTGGCGTTAGTTTTGTAATAAATTTCTAAACAGAGATAAAATACTTGTGCTTTTGCATAGAGTTTTTTGTTTGACATACATCGCTGTCCCAAACTAAAAACAATGTCCTCATAAAAGTTTTTTGCTGAAAACTATATCCTTAAAAGTTGTCTTCTAAAACTTTATTGGTAGATTTATATATGCGAAATTTTTTGTGTCCCGTGAGTTTTTAGCTCATCAGAAATAAAGCTGGGTTTTAACATGCGAACTGAGGACTGTGAAATTTTTTATGAAGCAATCAGAGAAGATAATTTTAAATTTCACCACAAAATTCTTATTTTGATTGGTTGATAACACCGTAACAGTCCACAGTTTGCATGTTTTAAACCCAGCTTAAGAATGCTATAATATTCACCACAAAATTCTAATTTTCGATCGGCTCTAGTGATACAAAAAAGTCACATTTCGAAATCAACTTTGTGTTACAAGTAAATAAAGACAATGATTCTCATCAATTTATTTGATGACAAAGAATTAATTGATAATTTTTTTTATTTGTGTAATCAAAAATTCAACTGCATTAATAAATATTATGTGTACACTAAACAATTATTCGTCAATAATTTGAATTACAAATTGTGTTCGTATCGTAGCAATGTTAAAGTTAGTGAATAGTGAGTGACTATCAAAACACAAAGAACGGCTTGCCGAAAGACGACCAAAAGTTTTCGTTTGAATCTGGAAGTCTAAAATTTGGGTATGGTGCCAATAAGAAACGGCTTCGCATATACAATCGCAGAAGCATAGCATTATTTTATGTATTTTTCAAGAAATCTTAATCTATTGCATTACAAATCAATTTTTTGTAGTAACTGAGATATTTGCATTATTTAGCATGTATTTATTTAATTAGATAGTAAATCTAAAATACTTTCAACAACACGTGTTGACAGTTGTTAAATAAAACGAGATTATGAACTTGGTGATTGTGCACTGTCAGCTTTTTTTTTAATTATTTTTCGTTCATTATAAATATTCATATTTCTGTCAAAAATAAAATTGATGAAACTATAAATGTGTCATAATGGGTTTGAATTTAAAATATACTTTTTGTAATTTTAGCTATACATATCTATATAGATTTGATTTTAAGTTTTTTATCAAAAGAATATGCAAAAGAAATAATCCGGTTTTATTACATTTAAGCGGGGAAATAGTTTCAGTTTAATTATTGTGGGTCGGCTAGGGATGAGTAACGTGAGATATCATATCAAGCTAACGTGAGATATCATATACCTCCAATAACTGTGAAATATCGCTAGCCAAGGTGTTATCTTAGGGGTACTGACAGATGAACTGAATTTAGTCAATGGTTGCATCTCCTATCTTAGTTTTAATATATGTTCCTTAATGATGGCACGCTATTGGTTGCTCGAAAAAACGTGTGAGTTTTAATAATTGAGGAAGATAATGCGTAACATGACCATGGCACATGACCACTAACTGGATTATTGGTAACCCAATTTTAATTTTATTCCTAAAATTTAAAAAAAAAAATTCTGTTTACTTTTAATTTTATATCCTCCACCTATCACGAAATAATGGCCTATGTCATATCTTTATACATACATTTTCTCTGTCCGTTGGTTTTTGACTGAACTCTTCCTTAACGTCTGTATTGGTTTTAATGAAATTGTGTGTGTGCGGTACAGTATGATGTGAGAATGGTTAAGATTTACAATTTACAAGATTTACGAACACTTGAAAGTTTGAAACTTCAATAACTTCTAATTCTGGCTTGTAATCTTATAGTCACTGGGCCGGCACCGATTTCATGTGATGATTACAACATGTTTTATACTTCGTTAGGCGCCTGTCCTTGACGAGCTCGAAAACATTTGTTCGGCAAGCTCCCAAAAATGCCGATTGCCCGCGATCTTGTAAATTTGGTACCAAATTTTTTTTTTACTGTGGGGGTTGGAAATTTGTTTTAGAACACGAGGGTAAGCTTGTCCGACTAAAATGTGTCGGATATTGTCGAGTCCGACAGCTGATTTAGATGTTTGTGTTGTCGGACTACACAATAACGGACAAATTTTGGTTGGACAAGGTTACCCTCGTGTTCTAAAATAAATTTCCAACCCTCACAGTTAAAAAAAAAATTGGTTGCTAAATCGGAAATTGTTCTTCCACTATACTTCTAGCTGGATAACAGTAACATATAATTATGTGGAGTAGTGGCGAGGGCTTAAAAGAAATAATGCTTAAACTTTATAAAACCGCATATTACGATGAGTTTTTAATGTCTAAAAACCCAATCTACTTACCCATATAGGAGGAATCGCCATAGTTAACAAACGGATCAAACTAGGGCCAACTCTGGAATAGCATATATGGGGTAAATTTAGTTGGTCTAAATCTGGCTCAACTATGTTTTGCCAAACATGATCCAAAGTACTCTGAAGACTGAAACACACTTGGCACAATAATGTTTCGCCAAACATTGTTTTCTTATAGTTGGATCATACTTGGGCCAACATGTTTCAGTCAAGCATTGTCTTCTCGACAATGAACCATATCTGGGCCAATTATGCATTTAGTTATACCATAGTTGAGCCAATGAACTTTAATCATACATTGGGTTTTTGAATTTAACCATACTTGGGACAATACTCTTTTGCCATTCCTAATATTCACCGAGTTGAACCATACGTAAACCAATTATGTGTTACTAAACTTTCCTTGCCAAAGATCATGTTATCTCATACTATAACAGCATTGTAAAAAGTTTCAAAAGGTTCTTTATTCCATTAAAGTTTAGGTTATAATTATAACAAGAATAATTAATCATTTTTTATTTTTAGTTTCTTGAGTTTTGTTGCCATTTTACATCATGAAACGCAAGTTTTGGTTTTCTTTAATTTTCTTTAAACTACTATTCCCAAAAATGTCTCGTGGATTCACCTGAAACAATGTGCAATAGATTTTGTCGTATTTTTACTACTTACATAGTGGAAAAATATTCATTTGACGAAAATAAAATTTTGTTTTTATCATTTAGTACTAAAATTTTAGTGTAAGTGACATCCACCATTGTTGTTTCTCTGTCAAAATTTTAACATTAAATTTTGACAGCTCTCTGCTTGTAAACGTACTTTTGAAATCTTACAGATTTACGGTGTTTTGTGTGCTTACATTTATTATAAACAATAATAATAATCAAACCAACGCTTCATATTTTATTATTCCTTGGTTTGGCCAATTTATAATTATAATTGGTTAGAAATTAATAGTTATATTTGGCCCTAAAATTTAACCCATCCTTGGACCAAAATTGTAAGCCATACTTGGCGTGGGTCTAAAAATCATGCTTGGCCCAATATTGTAAGCCGTACTTGGCCCAAACTTATTAAAACAACTCTGGTACGATGTTATCATTTCGTGGTTTACCCAACGTTGGGCCAACAGTGGCAAATATACTTGGCCCAAAGTTTATATCTGGTATGCCAAGCATGTGCCATGTCTGGCCCGATTGTTTTTTCCTACCTGGGTTAAGCGTATGTTCTTGCAGCTTGGCAAGATAGCCGCTATTCGACTAACATTTTGTTCAGACATGCTCTATTATAATCCGCTTCGGACGGTAAAGACGATTAAGACGTAATAGCACAAACCCTAATATGGTATGTTACATTCGGTCTATAGGATATGTCTTATTTGTCCTGATCTGAGCCCTATTGCATTTGATCGGGTTCATATAATAAATTGTCCTATTCAAGCCTTATTAGGGAAATCCCTATTATGAGCTGATCCGACCTAAATCCCTAGTGTTGAAATTTGTGATCTGGATAACCAACGTTGAACCCAACCCTTTTTGATCGATTTCATACTTGACATACAAGTAGTATAGGTGAAATAAAAAATAAGCATCTCTTTAGAAAATTTTTAAAGTTTTTAATTTGAGAGCAGAGTGGTCGGAAAGATTTCTGGTAAATGCTATAATCTTTTAATTTCATCAAGTTTAATGATAAGGTTGGAATTTTCATATTGTGAAAAAAAACTCATAAAATGCTTCACTGCATCAGCGCCACCTATAAAAATTTTATTTCTTAATATTTTTAACTAGTTCCTGGCGAAGCAGAAAGTTTAGTGTATATTTTTTTTCGATAGCCTAATAAATTTTTTATTCACCTTTACTACTTGTAACATGCCAAGTATGAAATCGATACAAAATTGTCGATTCAAATTTCGACGTTTGGGGCTGTCCAGCACACGAATTGCATCTTTTAGTAAATGCCTGATCAAGTTGAATTCAGGATGAATGTTTAATTTTATAGTAATCTGTACTTTCTTCTCTCGCAAGAGAATTCACAAAGCTGTGTGGAAATCAAATGATGGAAGAAAGAAAAATTAAATCCAAAACGTCACGGTCTTTAGAAAACTTATGGAGTTTCTTTGGGTTTTGAAAACCAGCCCAACTCATACTCAACTGGTATTGTAAATTCTTACTTAAACCAAAAACAGTTACAAGAATTTACATTAATAAAAAAGCTAAAAGCTTATATCGAGCATCAAAGTTTATTTAACATAAACCCATTCTCGGAAAAAATTAAATCTGAGGGTTGGTGCATAAACTCTTATTGTTTGTTCTATCCATAGTACAGTTCAATGGTTCTTACCTTTCATTTTTTGTTATTGCTTTTGCTAATTAATTTCGAATATATACTTGTAAAAAGTTATGATTTGTGGCAGTCGATCGGAAGAAGATAGGAGACAGGAGATCGAACAAAACAAAATGAAAGTAAAATAATTTTGTGTTAAAATTTTTTTCAGTTTTCAGTTAAAAAAAATTGGATTAATATTAGTTAAGATTAATAGTTGAATAAAAAAAAATTTGAACATTTGATAAAAGATATTAGATAGCTTATGTGCAAAAGTACTTGTTATTTCATTGCCGCCTTTTTTATGAAAAGATTATATGAGATATATTCTATGCATTGATGAGGCTAGATCCAAAAATTATAAGTATTTAACTAACAAGTGAAGAAAAAGTTTGTGGAAGTATTCCCTATTATGCCGGTTATAGAATATTTATGGATAGATAAAAGTGAATTTAAGTTATCCGTTTTTTTTCTTTGTCGTAATCTGTAACATTGAAAAAGAACAGTTATTAAAAAAAACCCGACACGCTTAATTTTTGTTTGTTTGATCGATTATAATTTCGAACTTCATATCGTACCATAACTGTTAGCATCGTGGCCTGTGACTCATTCAATATTAGTTATTTGAAAACTGGTCGATGTTTGGTTTTGTTGTGTTTGATTGATATTATTAAGTATCGAAATTCAATTAATTGATTCAATAAAAATAACTACGACCATAGAGAATGTGACCGATCAACAGCAATAGCAGTAACCAACAATAACCGGTTTATTTTGGTGCATCAATTATATTGATGATTATACATCATTCATTTACTTATTTCATTTTGGTAAAACTAAAAACTTTTTTGTCTATATTACGATACTATTTAACAACCAACTGTTCATTTTGGTTAAGCGTTTTTTTTTCCTATGTTGCGATAATATTCATCAACCAACTGTTGATTCTGGTAAAACGATTTTATTAGTAACACTATTCAACAACCTGCTATGTATTTTGATGTAACGAAGATTCTTCTTTCTGTATTTGGATGACATCATTCAACAGACTCCGGTTTAATTTAATAATGTAAGTAAAATTTTTATTATTAAAAATTTAAAGTAATCATATTGGATGTAGTTGGTGGTGGTGATAACCTTTGTCCCTCAATAGTTTTTTGGGTTCGTCAAAGTCCCTTTTGTTTGTACCTTTGATTCCGTTCCCTTTTGAAACTTATCGCATTGGACTAGGAAGTAGATCCGAACCCACAAACTGAGTTTGGCCGAAACCACTATAGGCACGCGACTCCTAGGAAATTTATGATTATTATTCTTTGATCCTGAAACTCAACAGCCGCTCATTACATTACCTGAGATTTTCCAACTGATCATGTTCAAATTTTCTCAGAAATCTTTCCCATTTAGCTGTATTTTAATAATTACAAACTATGTGAAAAATGAGTTTTAATCTGCAACTACCTGGTGTTTCAACTATTCCCATTAGTCAGAATATACTAAAACTTTAGTTATCCACAAAACCGAGCTTCATCATAATCAAAAGACAAGACTTAGAGTTACTGAAATTTTAAATATGCAACTGTTCGTGAAACCGCTGTCCACTTTGTTCAGTTTGCCCCACAGTCTTTCAGATCAACGCATTCGGCTAACGAAATTAAAGAAAACAGGAGCAAGATTTAAAAAAAATCAGCAGAATTATCTCTCGAACTAAATTAATACATACTAGGAGGGCCCTGCGTGCTTCGCTACGCTTATAAATAAAGTTTTTGCGTAGACATTTTGTTGACGTAGAAGCAATGATTTCAAAAAGTGGTAATGAGAAATGCTAGCATATAATTTTTAATTTTTCTTTTTAAATATATGAATGAAAAATAATCAGAACTCTAGCTGATCAGTTCGGATATATGACAAATTAGCGATCAAATAAGTTAGAGATCAAATAAGCTTACTTAAAAACTTATTTGATCCCTAATTTGTCATATATCCGAACTGATCAGTTAGAGTTCTGATTATTTTTCATTCATATATTTAAAAAGAAAAATTAAAAATTATATGCTAGCATATCTCATTACCACTTTTTAAAATCATTGCTTCTACGTCAACAAAATGTCTACGCAAATCCTTTATTTATAAGCGTAGCGAAGCACGCCGGGCCCTCCTAGTTAATATATAAGATAATAAAAAAAACAAAGAAAAATAATATAAACTCACATACCATTATCACGTCGAATCAATTCTATCTTCATCTGACAAATTTAACAAACACATGAATTTTAAAATATGTATAAGGAAATATTTTATTCAAACATATTAGGCTTTTAAATTTATAGGTTTGACATGACAAAAACGACAACTCATATCCAAAGCACCACAAACATACGAATCAAAGTTACCTGTAATGACATTCAAAGCACACTTGAGCGAATCTCTCAAAATTACTAAGGAGATTTCTATTTCATCATTCACCACATTCAATTCTAAATCATCATTCATTTCTTCATTCACAATATTCATTCACAACATTACCATTTATTTCATCTATCATAAAAAAACAAACAACTCTAACTCTTCGAATACGATAAACTTTAAGAATTAAATTTCATTTCGTTTTTGTATGTATGTAAACTTATAATGAATATGTATATAAAAAATTTTTCGTATGTAATAACTTTTTTATTTATGATCCGAAAAATCCCAAAAATCTTTAAAACCTAAGTTACAGTAATATCAGTTAGCACTGAAAATTTGAAATTAATCAAAATTCGAATAAAAGAGCCTTAGGATCCAGAAAGTTTGTTTTTAACGTATTAATATATAAGATGTAGTAAAAACAACAAACCAAACGAGTTTCAAACAATTATTGTTGATCGTGTAGGTTTGTTTGTCTGTATAGTAGATGAGAGCAGTGGTTCTCAACCTTTTAGCAGTTCCCTTTACTTTATAAAATATTATTGCAGTATTATTACATTACCCTATTATTATTACATTACCCTATTGTATTATTACATTACCCTATATACGGTAATGTAATAATCATTAAGATTAATTTTAAAACAACGAATTTACTGTCCACTGACATATTGTGATGACAATAATTAATTGATAATTTGGAAATATATCAAAAGCAGAATCTTACTCAACCGTATTCGCAAATCCATTTTACTATGAGCAAAGATTTGCAAAAGTGTCTTGATCTATTCTGAATGCTGAATTCACGGTCGTTTCCACACCATACATTCCCCTATGTGGAGGAAGCCAACAGGCCTTTTAACCGATCGTACACAACAAAAATGTGAACAAGAAATATCTACTTTTGTGGGTAAAATGTACAGTGAGTGATTTCGACAGTACGAATACTACTTATTTCAAAATATTGGTTTATTTTACTCCTTAATTAGTATTTAACCTACTAGCTACACTAATATATTGAACTATTTATTTGACTAAATCAACATCTTTTTTCTAAATAATTGTATTCTTTTATTAATATCTGAAAATCAAATTAAAATTAAAATTGGGCGATCTTGTAGAATGAAATTTAGATTTAGGATTTTACTACTATTACGTTTTTCCCAGCGGACTTCGGATTGGCCTTACTCTCAATTCGATGAACGCAATTCTTTCTGAGTTCGATCACTGATTAGTAAGCACAAACACCAGGTTTTATTAAGTATTCAACTTCTTAATTGTTCCACAATAACATGAAAACAATACAGCGAACAATATTCCTAACTAGACTATTCTTCCAAGCAGGGGCGCACACAAAGGAGGGGGGGGGGGGGGGTCCGGACCCCCACCCCCCTAACCTATATTTTTTCAGTATTGTTTTTTAAAGTTAGACATTATTTAGTGTTAACCATAAGAAATTAAAGATAAACATCTCTCAATATCGTAAGATACGATGCTAACTAGGGCTCTAAGGTTACTATTGATCAAATCTCTTTGAGGATTTTTTGAACGCTTTTTTTAAAGTTTTGTGGATTACAATTATCAAGGAAGACCCACGTCAGCAAGGCATTCCAGAGATGCTAGATTCTGTTAAAAAAATTTTTTTGAAAAGCTACATCTTGTCACTCGAACCTTAAAAAGATGGACTGCTATTGATACTCTGTTCAGGTAAAATTGATTTGATCTAAACAGACACACGCGTTCATCCATAGTGTATTTGTGTACTTTCAAATCAGCAACATACAACGAATCAAGCTCATAAGTAAGATTTGAATTGCTGAGCAGCAATGAAAGTCTCACCAAGGCTTTCAACCGACTGTTCCAGATATGTGTGACAACTGACAAAGAAAGTAAATTTCCCGTCGCTCTTCCTTTACGGAAACCGCATTGTCTTTCATTAAGTATTTTTGACGGCTTAAGAAGCTCATAATATTAAAATTAATGATCTTCTCAAATATTTAAGCAACAACCGACAAGATTGATATGGGTTTGTAATTAGTTGAATTCGTGTTAGCAACTTTTTTGGATATGGCTGTATACTGGTCATTTTTTAAAGAGCATTTATTTTAAATTTTATTGCTTCTTCACATTTACCCGAAACCTAAAGATCAGCCTTCAGAACCATCTATCGGAATAAACCTGCGCATACCCACGTGTATTATTTCTGAAAAATTAGAAGCAGAAATGTTTGAATTAGACATATATCTCTAAGCCTCTGCCAATCTGCAACCCAAATAAGACTAGGATTAGATTGAAACTGTTTAGAAACTTGTAAATTTAAATGAGTGGAAATCAAATTATGGTCTGAACCACCTAAAGGTTCTGATACTTTAAATAGTACTAACGAAAGATCATTTATCAAAAACAAATAAAGCAATTTACTAATTGCCAGGAGTGTCAGAAGCTCTGGTAGGTTGTTTGGCCATTATGTCCGAGTGAAAATAAATATAAAAATTAAATAATAAAAAATCCCAGCGGCAGGTATATCCGCTAGAAATAGGTAGATTTCGGGGTCAGACGGTTTTGTGTCCAAATAAAATTAGATAAGTCAGATTAGTTTAAATAAAAAATATAAGTAGAAACAGAATAATTCAAAAAAATTATCGAACCAAATTAAATACATTATCCGAACTAACTCCATCAATACAATTTCGGAACAGTTTTATTTAAGTTGGTTTAAACTACTTTTAATAACATATTAAATCCACCAAAGATCAAATGAACTACGTCACAACTACAATTATACCATCACACATAATTTATAATCAAACTTTATCAAACAATTTTATTTCAAAATCATCTTTTGTTGTTGTGTTTTTTTTTTGTTCTTATTTAATCTTTTTTCAAACGGTTACTTAGTAAAAAAAATAAAAACAAAAGAGATTTTGATAATTTTTCTATGGTATTAAATGGGTTGATATTTTTCTTGTAAGGGTTGCATTATAATGCTTATAAAAATGGAACCTTTTGGGTTAGAAAGCTGAAATTTTTTGAGGCTATAGTTAAAAAGTATGTTTAAAAGCTAAGATGAATTTAAATAACATAAACTGAAACATGATGAAAGCATTGTCTTTTGCGTTTGTTTTCATTTCAACAGCCGTAGGGTCTCAACCGTTAAACTTAAACTATTATTTTTGAAAATTTTGGAAAGATTTCTATTTTAAGTACGTGAAAAAAAGTTTTCAAATATGAGTTTGGCCATTTCAGCTAGATCAAGGGCAGCAAAGTTTAGTAAATTTTTAAAACAGCTGATTTTTGAGGAACCTGAAACGCCAAAGTGGTCATCTGGATAAAAATGATAAAAAAAGGTTTAAATATTCAATATTTTTAAATTTTATTAAAATATTATTATTCAAACGGAAGTTATAGCGCCCTAGATTATTCGACTTTTTAGGCTCTAGCCGCTTAACCGGTACCCAGATATGGCCAGTTCACGAACTTGTCCAAGACATTATTTGCCGAAACATACACAGAAAATTATTTTGGTGTAGGTCGAAAAATGCGACCGTGAGAGTGCCGCTAAATTCCGTTATACCTCATATCGTTATATATATATATATATATATATATATATATATATATATATATATATATATATATATATATATATATATATATATATATATATATATATATATATATATATATATATATATATATATATATATATATATATATATATATATATATATATATATATATATATATATATATATATATATATATATATATATATATAATTTTTTTTTTTTTTGTTTTTCCATCTCCGCTTATCACATATAGTCGTTTGGCATCAAAATTTTTCCGAAATTCCGAGATGAAGCCCATTGCAATAGGTAGATTTTTATATGAAATCTACCTAATATAACAATAATATAGTATAAATTTTGTTTGACTAAACTGTTTTAGTATCAATAAATTCGTTCCCTTTTCAATAATGAAACCCCAACAAAAATATTTGTTTGTATTTTTGATTTTGTAATAATTTTTGCAATATTTTTAGAATTTTGAAAAAAGTTTTAATTTTTGATTTTGTAATAATTTTTGGAATATTTTTAGAATGTTGAAAAAAGTTTGATTTTATTATAATTTTTACAATATTTTAGGAATTTTGAAAGAAATATGAATTTGTGATTTTGTAATATTTTCTCGAATCGTTAAATTGAAGGTTTTTGAATAGTTTGCTGAAAATGAAAATGAAATTGGACATGGACATTTTTGAATTTGTTATAGTTTTTGAATATTTTTGTAATTTTAAAAAGTTTCAATTTTTGATTTTGTAAGAATTTTTGGAATATTTTTAGAATTTTGAAAAATTTTGATTTTATTATAATTTTTATAGTTTTGGAAAAAGTTTCAATTTTTGATATTTTTATAATTTTTGCAATATTTTTAGTTTTGGAAAAAGTTTTAATTTTTGATTTTGTAAGAATTTTTTGAATATTATTAGAATTTAGAAAAAGTTTAAATATTTGATTTCATTCTAATTTTTGGAATATTTTTGGAATTTTGAAAAAAGTTTCAATTTTTGATTTTGTATAATTTTTGCAATATTTTCAGAATTTTTGAAGAAAAGTTTAATCTTTGATTTTGTAATAATTTTTGGAATATTCTTAGAATTTTGAAAAAGTTTGATTTTATTTAATTTTTACAATATTTTTGGAATTTCGATAGAAATATGAATTTGTGATTTTGTAATATTTTCTCGAAACGCTAAATGGAGAGGTTTTTGATTAGTTTGCTGAGTGTATAATCTTTTCACTAAATTATGCTAATTTATGATCTGTTATAATTTTCCGGCATCGTATTGATGTTTCGTGTTAGTTTTGTAATAAATTTCTAAACAGAGATAAAAAAATACATGTACTTTAACAAAGAGTTATGTTTGATATACATCGCTGCCTAAAACTAAAAACCATGTCCTCATAAAAGTTTTTTGCCGAAAACTATATCAAAATCCTTAATTCAGACCGAAGTCTTGATATCTCAGAGCTGTGAGATTTCAGCCCCTCCTTATTTTTAAATTTCTTTTTTAATTTATTGTTTTTACAACTTGTTAAATATTTAAACAAAAATGGATGAAAACAATCAGATTTTGAGCAGGAGGCAAATGGTATGGAAAATGAGGAGACCGAAAATTTAAATGAACTTGCTGATTTGACAAAATTAGTTTGTGATTGATTTGGGTTTAGTGAACTAATCTACAATCATCTTATTGGTAAGAATAATATGCATTTAATATTTCAAACTTTAGTTTTATTAATATTTTTCAAATTAGCCAATGATTTTGATATGAAAAGTCTTAGTGTAGCAACGGACTCCGAATTAGACTATCTATTTCCGGCTCCTCTTCTAGGAACTAGAGTAAAATTTATATATCATTTAAATTTATGGTGAAAAGAGCAGGCAAGTTTTGTTATAAATATGTACATAAATTTCAAGAAAAAAATTTATAAAAAAATTTTTATTCCTGCGCAGAGCGGGCAGTACGCATTCAGTTTCTAGTTCTGCAGGGAATGGATTGAACTGAATTCTCATTGGTCTAGCTCACGATCTTCAACGGAGAACAGTTTACCTTCTACATCGCTTTCTTTGAATACATCATGTGGAAGCGAACTGTTAAATAATTTCCAAGTAACTGATGTATTTAATAAATCCAAGAAATTTGCTGAAATTTTGAGTTTTTATGGAAAACGAGGTTATCTTGATGATACTCACAAGGAAATGTTGACGTCGATTATTGTAGATGAATATTCTAACAATATGTTTTGTTACTGATTGAATGATTGATTTGTTACTTTTTTTTCGTTAATTTTGACTTTCATTAACTATAATCATACACGTTAAAATTAAAGTATTATGACCTACAAAAACGAAGGAATGGATTGAACCAGTTGGTAAGCTTCATGACAAAGCTGTCAACGCTCGTGTGAAACTAAAAAAATTGAGAATACTCCTAGACCTGGAACCAGTAGAAGGTAGTAAACTCCTAGACCAGTACAAGGTAAAGCAAATATAGATTCGGAGAAATTTTTATATTTTAAATAAAACGTAAGTTCATTTACAGGAATTTTACACAGTGCTCCATCCACAATTGCAGAAATTGTCATTCCTAGTGAAAGTGATGAACAAGCAATTATTTGGCTAACGCGTAATTTTGAGCCGTGGTCTGATGTAAAATATTGAACGCAAGTTTCTCATATACGGAAACAACATGTAAAAAAAATGTTAAACTTTATTGACAAAATGGTCACTGTTCAAACATAGCCTTGGACACACTTTGGTATATTTGTCATTTATTAAACAAAGTTATAAATATTTAAAAAAAAATCTAATTTGAAGGTTGATATTGATTAAAATTATTTTCTACATGAAAATTCATCAAAATTGTTTCAATTGTGGCCAACATTTGTAACTAAAATTGTGCTCTATTTTAAAAAAATTATTAAAAATAAAACATCATTCAAGCTTCTTAGACAATTACAAAAGGATATTGTTGACAGTAAGTTTTATTGCTTTAATATAATTGTATTAAATTAAAATTAATGTTTTTCTGTAGATTCTCGTGATACTATGTTATTTTTGCTACTTCATGCTGTTCTTAAACCACCTATAATTGGGTTATGAAAAAATAAAAGAAACGCTAAGTGGAAACCAACAATCATCGATTGGTCAATCATCGAAATTAGATCTTTATTTTATATGTCGAGAGTGGTATATTCGTTATTTTAGTGAGCATTATCAGGCTTACATTGTAGATACAAACATGAATGCTGTTTCAGTTCACTTTGTGCTTGAGTTTGATGGGCCTCCGATCCATATACATCTCCTCAACGATGGAAACATTCTTATAAAATTAAAAAATATTGAAAACCTGTTTCTAACTTGTAAATCTAACTCTTTAAAATATGGAGGGGCTGAAATCTCACAGCTCTGAGATATCAATATACTAAAAAAAAATTGTAGGTAAAATACAACAAACAATAGTCTGTTGCATTTATTTAAAGGACACGTTATTTGATTTTCTATTGTTTTAACAAACATGTTTGTTAATTCCTAGTTTTCAACAAACATGTTTGTTGAATATTTATAACTACCTTTACAAGCAGTTCGTTGATTTTCGTTTGTTAATCAAATAGCCGAAAACCAAAAATATAAAACATAAATATGAAAAAACTCGAGCAGTAAGTGTTTGAAATTTATAGTGAACTCAGTGGAAGTACAGATAAAGTGAAATTTTGTGAAATAAAAAGCATAGTTTTAAGAAAAAGTGTGAGAGTATCTAATGAATTGTGTCAATTAAAATACCCAAAAAAATGAGTGAAATTTTAGTGAAATTAAATTATTTGAATGTTCTAAAAAATTTAAGGAAAGTCAACAGTTTTGTTTTAAGGATGTCTATAAAGGTAAATTTTGTTTCAGTAAATTTTAATCAAAATCATTATATAAACAAAATATAAGTATATTTAATAGTATTATAATAAAATTTAAACCAATTATAACTAACTAATTATTTTGGAAATATTTGATAAAATCAATAAAATAAAATGTCAAAAGTTTACAAACATGTTCTTTATTTTAATAGTCCAGTTGTGATTTTGTTCGTAATAATTAACATACATGTCTGTAAAATTTACGAACTGTTCGTTATAAATTGATGGTAAAATAAATTCAACTGACATCAATTTGTTGAATTCAACGAACAATTTGTAGGATCAAAAGTAACAGAAATGTCGAATGACATTTCTGTAAATTTTACGAACCTTTTTTTTTTGAGTGTATCAAGACTTCGGTCTGGGTTAAGGATTTGCATATAGTTTTCGGCAAAATACTTTTATGAGGACATGGTTTTTAGTTTTGGCCAGCTATGTATATCAAACATAACTCTTTGTTAAAGTACAAGTATTTTTTATCTCTGTTTAAAAATTTATTACTATACTAACACGAAACTTCAATACGTTGCCGGAAAATTATAATCAAAATTCCAAAAATATTGTTAAATTAAATAAAATCAAACTTTTTCAAAATTCCAAAAATTAGAATAAAATGAAATATTTAAATTTTTTCTAAATTCCAATAATATTTCAAAAGTTCTTAAAAATTCAAACTTTCTCCAAAATTCTAAAAATATTGCAAAAATTATTACAAAATCAAATATTGAAAATTTTTTCAAAATTCCAAAAATTATAATAATATCAAAAATTAAAAATTTTTCCAAATTCTAAAAATATTCCAAAAATTCTTACAAAATCAAAAATTAAAAATTTTGCCGAAATCCTAAAAATATTGCAAAAATTATTACAAAATCAAAAATACAAACTTTTTCAAAATTCCAAAAATATTTCAAAAACTATAACAAATTAAAAAATTTCCATGTCCAATTTGATTTTAAATTACATTTACGTCATAAAAACAGCTACATGTTTTTTCCAAAAAATTGGCTAAAAAAATAAATGAAATCATTTTTTGACACACTTGACATTATTTTTTGACAAACTTATAATGCCATTATTCTCTATAATAATAATAAAATATAATGTCATACAAACTATTAATTTAATTTTTTTCTAAAAAAATTGGGTAAAAAATAAATAAAAACCTTTCTTTTGACATACTTGACAACATTTTTTGACAAACTTATAATGCCATAATTCTCAATAATAATAATAAAATTTCATTTCAAAGAAACAATTTTATTTTTTTCCAAAAAATTAGGTAAAAAACTAAATAAAAATCTTTTGACACACTTGACAACATTTTTTGACAAACTTATAATGCCATAATTCTCAATAATAATAATAAAATCTCATTTCAAACAAACAATTAATTTTATTTTTTTTCCAAAAAATTAGGTAAAAAAATAAATAAAAATCTTTCTTTTGACACACTTGACAACATTTTTTGACAAACTTATAATGCAATAATCTAGTTTTTGATCTCACATACAAATCCCGACCATCAAGATTTCTCCAAATTGTAATGTTCCTACTCGTAATCACTTAAAATGAACATTTTTTAAGTCAAAAATATGAAAATTTGCTATTTTTGACACACATAATGATTTTTTGACACACTTCCGGTACAGTTATCGTACACAGCGTCCTTTCAGACCTGTCCCTTGTGAATACCTATTTTTAGAAAAAAAAATTTTTGAAATCCCTCCAGTCGTTTTCCCTGCAGTGTAGGTAATGACGGACGGCCGGCCGGACGGCCGACAGACAGACATAAATATTTTTGTTTTTGCTTTTTTAGAATCAGTAGGTCCTAAAACGTCGAGAAATGCCAAAAAAAGTGGGGGTAAGAATTTCACTTTGAGCTCATGAATGTAATACTTAGGTCTTTCAGACCGAAGTAACAAGTATTATTGTTTATTTTATTTCCAATTGTTATTTTTTGAATTATAATTAATAAATAAATTTATAAATTACAGTGAAATATGGTTTTTGATTTGCATTTTTAAATTGAGGTACCTAATCCCAAAATTTAGAATATTATCCCTTTGAATTGTAGGATTGTAGTTTTAATTTTACAGTCACTCCTATTAATTTTAATGCTTTTGATCATTTTAAATTAATATGTAATAATTTTTACATTAATAGTACATACAGTTAAAGTTCTATATGATATAATATTATTTTATAACTCTAATAATATAAAATTAAAAGAGAAAAATAAGAATTAATATAAAAGTATTCAAATTATTATTTTAAAACTAGAAATACTATTGACAAATATTAATAGGTAAATACTATAGAAATAATACTAAATCTTACTATTTATATAGGATTTTTTTCTGAGTGTGGCAATGTTCATTGTTTATTGCAAATGGCGTGAATGGGTAGGGTAATGATATATCGGGGGTTTTGATTTTTTTCAAAATTGTTTTACGGGTATTACTAATTTTTCTAAAAAACTTTTCTTGTACCGTTTTATTTTATTTTCATCAATTCATTTATTTTCGAATTAATTCGAAACAAAATATAATATTATTTGTCAACAATAATGTTTTCGGTGTATAGTCAATAAATCGGATTTTCGTGTTGGTATGTTAGTATTTGTTTTTATTAACGTCTATTTTCTGTCATTATTAAGGAAAAACAAGCAAATGTATGAAAGAATGAGCATCTTGCGAATGTCGTTGGAATATCCGAAGATAAACAAGCTTACAATTGAATCGAGTTAAACAAAGTAATTATATTGATTGCAACCAAACTAGAGTGGTTCTTAGTGCCTTTTGTTAGAACCTATTTTCTCGAGTTAACTATCTAAATTTTTTAAAATTATTTAACGGTAACATATATCTCATAGGGCTTCTTCTGTACTATTCAATAAAAACCATATCTTTATATCAAACTAAAGAGTCAAACAAAACTCAAACGGTTTTGTCTTATAGTGAGTGAAAATGGAAACCTTACACAGTTGAAAAAGTATCTGCAATATTTAAAGCAAGTCTTGCAATAGGAGCTATGCGTTGCAGCTTATTATTGAATTGTAAAGTAAATGTTGCATTAAACCTAATTTCAATGCATTTCTATAAAATTTAAAACAACTCTTGAATCATAATTTATTTCTATAGAACAGCTAGAAGTTTTAATGCACCTTGCTACAATTTAATACATTAATGAAATTTCAAAATTCACTAGAGTATTATCCCTTTTAGAAATATATAGTCAAAATCGTTTCATGTATGTTTTAGTTATCGCTTCTCAGCTGAAAGTCTATAATAATAGTGATTAAGGTGGTATGTATGTTTTATTTTTTTCCGTTGTAATTTTTTTATTTTAATTTGATTAATTTAGGCAGGTGCGTAATAATCAAAGTAACTCGAAATTATGATGTAATTTGCATTAAAATGTCATACTAAAAAAATGTTGCGCGAAATTTATTTAATGCAAATAACAGACATTTTTAAACAACAAACTTTTTTATTTTACTCCAAGTACTCTGTTAAATATTGATGCAAAGAGCATTAGTTTAACTTTATATAGCAAGCTTTGTATTGTTTTGTTATGGAAACTTCCGTAGGACCTATATGTGTTGCAATTTGCATTACATATTCAATTTTGTTTTAACTGTGTAGGTATCGAAGTGAAACGTGATATCACGAACTATTTTACTACATTGAAGAAAGGACAGCTCTCACATTTGTTCAAGATGGTTTCGTTGGTAAGGTCGTTAAGTCATAAGAACGATTGAAATTAAAAAAAAAAGAATTGCTAATTATATTGTTTTTTTTTACCAACATCAGTCATCAACCAATTTCCTTATCCTCTTCCTCCAATCATTTTGTGATACTTCAATTCACAACGTGGTTGAAATTGTTCAAGGTATGAACGTCATGGCCACAAATGAATTTGAAATTAATTTTGAACGATTAGTTTATATTTGGAAAATAACACAGTGAATAAGTAGATGGAATGTTTATGTTACATAAAATATTGTTTTATATATGATGAGAACTATTACCTGTATATTTATTGAAAATAAAAAATATTAAAGGTTAGTTTTCTACATTCAATAATTTTTTTTAAAAACTTAATTATATAAAGTTTGGTTTCTTTAGCTTTTATTTATAGAAATAGTAACTAATTTAAATCAAAACATGAAATTAATGTTGTTACAAAAGTAAAAATTTGGCAATAAAAAAAGGTGTTTAAATTTTTTTGTTTCGTAACCAAATAATAAGAAAAACTCGAATAGTAATAATTAATTAAAGTAGAATTCAAACACATACATACCAAATTTGTTTTTATTTTTTTGAAAGCTGGGGATGTTTAGTGTTAGCTAAGCTAAATAAAAAATTAACGCCTCTGAGTATCCAAAAATACTTAGTTTCTATATAGGGCGTTCGTAGTGTTAGGCTTTTCAATTATGGTTGCTTTACGAATTAATTAATAATAAAATTTTGAGGGTTTAAATTGTTCTAAGTTAAGCTAAAAATATGTAAATTCCATTTCATATTATTTTCAACCTCAACTCCTAGAAGCTTTCAAGGGGCCCTTTCCAACTATATCTCTGGCATCAAACTTCAAAAGAAACGGAATAGATGTGCGATTGATTTAGTGTAAATTCAGCAAACCCAAATTTTAGTCGCTTTGATTTCAACGCTATTTGCAAAACCCATATCCATATTTGTTTTACGATTAACGTTTCACGTGTGTACGGGACGACATACTACCATAAGCAAACCTATCGATGATACATCGTCAATTGGCAAACTGTTGATATGAACTCTATTATTTATTTGGAATGACAATTATAAGCAGAAGGTCAATCTGATTGTAATTTTAATTAAACAGGAAAACAGAAGCTCTAGCAATTTGTTTTGCAATTAAATTTTAACAACTCAAATTTTGTATGTTAGTCAACATTTATTTTATTTTTCGTCATGCGTATTTAACATTGTTAACGCAGACGACAAAATACGTTTTCGTTGTTGACATAAAGAAGGATAGGAACGTAAATTTCCTTTCATAAAAGAAAATTGCTTAATGATATCATCCAAGCATTTCTAATTTTGCTTTATTCATATAACATGACCTATAATTTAGTTGTTAACTAGGCGCCAACGTATGTATATATGATTTAATATTTATTTTGCATACACAAATCATATCATGACTATTACATAATAAGAAATATGCTGTGAGAATTCTAATGGGATTATCATAAGATATATTAGTTTAACAAAAATAATAAATTCGATTTCATTGAATTTAATTTCAGTTTTATTGATATTTGACAGCATTTGTCACCCACTCATTCAATATTCAGTGGGTGTAATCATAGAATTATGAGTAAATGTTTGTATCTCAACTGCTTTATTTTTACATTTTAAAGTACATAAATCTGTTAATAGTTATTGGAAAATATATAAAAGATTTGAGTGTTACCTAGCAAGAGAAACCAATGACACTGGATAGAGGACAACCCTATATACATTCCATAATTAGCGCTAGTTCCAAATAACCACAAGGGATTCCAGCACGATACACTACATCCATCATTTGCACATCCTGTGTTACCATTTCCACTCATGCCTTTTTCGTTTTCCCTTTGACTGAATTATATAATGGTGACAAAAAGTAAAATATCTCAATTTCGAGTGCCGTATCGAAACACCTTCCGGCCTTCTAAATTAATCTTGACTTGTCTGTATAATGTGGATGTCTGTAAATTTAGACACCTCTACTTTAGACACCTCTACTCTGTAAATTGTGGGAGCTCCTTGCAAAAATTAAAAGAAACAACATTAAGAAAAAACTTAACAAATTTAAGGCGTCCAAAGTAACAGTTCCAAAAACGAACGTCAGTCAGTAATATCGTACACCATCACTTGCACAAATTTAAAAAAATCAGATTTTTTGATTTAAATTGTGTTTTTTATAGAATAATTTTGTGATTTACGAGTATGGAAGACAATTTCCAACTAATGGAGATGGACACTAACACCGGGTTTTAGTTTTAGTTCTAAATTTTATTTGAATGTATATTTCTGTATATACAAAAGACTATGTTTGTGTGCATTGGACTAGCTTAGGAATTTTAATTCACTCGACTTGAAAATACTATCTTTCGTGTATATGAGGCATTCCACGTGAACGGGAACAAACAAAAATTTGTTTGTTTAAATTTTGGGGATTGGTAGTACTCAATCAGAAAACAATTTTGGATTTTTTTTTTAGATTTTTTGGCCAACCCCCTTGGTGTTAGTGACGATCACAAATTTGAATTTTTTTTTAGAACAACAAACAGACATTTTTTTAAAATTTAGTTGAAAATATGCATTTTCAAATTTTTTTATCGCGTGATGGAAGTAGTATAGATGTGAATGCTGGTGGGCACTAAAGATTAAAAACCACCTCCAAAACCAGTTTTCACGTTATATCTTGTGCTGTTAAACAGAAATTAAAGGTTAAAGAATGTATTATAAAATAATTACGGTCACTGGACCTAAATCCGGTATCAAATTATTAAAAGTCAAAATGGTGGCTCCAATATGGCGGCCAATGTTTTTTATATGTTAAAACAACGTTAAATTTTGACTGGCACAATTAACAAGAAAAAAAATTTAGAGGGATTTTTTGGATTCATATTGGAAATCACTTGAATTTTGCAATTCGAAATAATTTTTCATTTTCCCTAAAACTCCTTTAGAAATTTTTTTTGTGTTTCGTGCCAGAACCCGAACTCACACTCATCAGAGACACCTGTTCAAATCCCGTGTGTCTTACACAACTTAGCCATAGCGCGAAAAAATCCCATAGAAAAAAATGTTTTTTAAGTGGACGAGTTTTGCCAATCAGAAAATATATTCGTAATCTTGTGCAAAATTTTCCTACATGGAGCTATTTCCGAGAAAAAAAATCATAAAGTTCTGAGCTATACGTGAAAACTGTGTTTTTTTACCTTCAGCGCCCTCTAGCGCTCACATCGACACTACTTCCATCACGCGATAAAAAATATTTGAAAGTGCATATTTTTTTTTGCACATTTTTGCACATTTTTAAACCAAATTTTAAAATAAAAATTAAAAAAAACGTTATACAAAAATTGATGTTAAACTTTAAAACCCTTCCTTAATAGGAAGCCTGATTGAAAGTCCAATATCAGGGTGATGAGATATAGCATGATAAGTCCAGAAAGGCTCTATTATGGCAATATGATGTGGGCCTGTTCCACACCTGATTTAGAATAACCTCTTAGGATTGACCCTATTTGAATATATCCGGCCCAGATTAGATTTTTCGTATTTGACCTCAAGTTAGACAATCTGATCACGGCTTGAGACGAAATACCTTACTAGAGTTTACCATAATGATCAGTGGCTAACTATATCCAAATCAGGGCTTGGTATGGCAAAAGCGTTACACTCGTGATCAGAACCTATTGAGCTAGGGAAAACTTAAACAGAGCCCTATTTGAACTGAACAGAGTCCTGACAAATTGCTGCTCGGGATAGGACTTTATATCTTTTTATAAGTTCTCTAGAGCTTCGTGAATTAGCGATAGCATAATTAGTTTAAACATAATTAGTTTAAAGCAGCATAATTAGTTTAAACAGCACTCACAGCATAATTAGTTTAAACGTGCCATCGTAACATCGTGTCGTGAAAATATTCAAAGCAACGAACCCTTGTCTGAGCTTTTGAAAAAATCGAAAAAATCCAAGTAAGATGCAGTTTGTTAGCACTTCGTCTAAACAAATCTAAAGTCGTACGACTATTATCGGTATAATAGTTTGAACAAAAAAACTATTATAATTATGAATTAAAAAACAACAAAAGTATATTAAAAAACTGTAGTAAATATAGTTTGTCGTTATTCATTTCGTCTAACACATATAAGTATACAACATTTTGCTTACCTTCAAATGTTTAATTTTACATAATTAAGCAAAAAAAATCAAATTAAAAAGGTAATTGCAATAAATAGTATTTCTTTGTTTATTATTAAGAGAAAACTTTTTGCGACCAATTGATTTTAAAATATGCAAATATGTAAAATATATGCGGATCAGATAGAAATATAAGTTGTTTGTTTCAAACAAGTGTCAATTATATGTAATTGTGAATGCAAAATTTATTCGGTTTTAGCTGAACATATGCCGCCACAATATTGTAATGTGACAACTTAAACGAATCGGACGTAAGGCAAGCTTTTCGAATCCTTACAATAGGGACATTAAATAGACAGTAAATTCTTACATTGCTCTTTTCCTTATTTTTCTTATTATAAATGTTACCCCAAACAAATTCGTTCGCAAGAATGAGAGCATTAATTAATTTGAAGTTGATGTTTTTCGTTTGAATTTAATGAGTTAAATTAAAACGGTTTTATTATTTTGTCGACAAGAAACAAACTAATAAATAATTTCTCGTATTTATGTAGTAAATAGTATATAAGTTCAAACTATCAAAATAATAAATTAATAATTCAAGAAGTCTACTGATTATAGATTACATACTTTTTGATTTATTTAATTGTATTTACTAAATACTAATTCATAAAATATGGCAATATTCCAATAAATGTTTGACGTTTATTTTTCAGTCTCAACAATACATATATTTCACAAATTTATGATTGAATATTTCATTTATCATTTGAAATTAATGTTTTTAAATTTGAATGATCAAATCAAAATGAAATTTTGTGTTGTAATTTTAGTTTACCTCAATTAAAAAAAAACAACCAAAAGGATTGCATATAAAATTCATCTTACTCAAAGTATCATGTAGATTGTAGAACGTCAGGATGAACTTAAAACGGGGTTAAACTTTAAATAGAAATTAAAATCTGAAAGATGAAGTCGTGCATACATTTTCTATATACAAAAATGGTAGCCGTTTTTAATTAATTTTATATTTTTTTTTTTATATTTTTACATATGTTCATTATGATAAATAGTTATACATTTTGCGTTGTGAAAAAGGCTAGCTAGAATACTTTTTTGCACTGGTTAATAATTTCAATCACGCGTTGTAGAAATTTCCAGTCGATCGGATTTTAAAACTCTTCATCCAAAATATTCTTAAGGTCAACAAAAATTAGAATTCGTTAGAAAAGGATGATTTTCTCATATAATTGTTTAAAGACACATGTTTGATGACGATCACTTAATTTAGTTGTGTTATAATGACTATTGATATTTTCTATAATGACTATTGATATAACAAGTTTTAATAGCGAACAGTGTTTTTGGTGTAAAAGTTTCTGCATGGAATATCATTCCCATGTGGAACGAGGGTGGAACATATTTCGATAGTTTAAAGTTCGAAAGAATCGAACTACTTATTTTTTTACCCAAAAAATAATATTAATTATTTGTTTGAAATGAAATTTTATTATTATTATTGAGAATTATGGCATTATAAGTTTGTCAAAAAAATGTTGTCAAGTGTGTCAAAAGAAAGATTTTTATTTATTTTTTTACCCAATTTTTTGGAAAAAATAAAATTAATTATCTGTTTGAAATGAAATTTTATTATTATTATTGAGAATTATGGCATTATAAGTTTATAAGTTATTATAAGTTTGTCAAAAAATATTGTCAAGTGTGTCAAAAGAAAGATTTTTATTTACTTTTTTACCCAATTTTTTGGAAAAAAATAAAATTAATAATTTGTATGACATGAAATTTTATTATTATTATAGAGAATTATGGCATTATAAGTTTGTCAAAAAAATAATGTCAAGTGTGTCAAAAAATGATTTCATTTATTTTTTAGCCAATTTTTTGGGGAAAAAAATGTAGCTGTTTTCATGACGTATATGTAATTGCAAATGAAATTGGACATGAAAATTTTTGAATTTGTTATAGTTTTTGAAATATTTTTGGAATTTTGAACAAAGTTTGTATTTTTGATTTTGTTATAATTTTTGCAATATTTTTAGAATTTTGGAAAAAAATTTTAATTTTTGATTTTGTAAGAATTTTTGGAATAATTTTAGAATTTTGGAAAAAGTTTGAATTTTGAAGAATTTTTGGAATATTATTGGAATTTAGAAAAAGTTTAAATATTTAAAGTTTAATAAAAAAATAAATAAAATATGGATGGGCTGAAATCTCACAGCTCTGAGATATCAAGACTTCGGTCTGGGTTAAGGATTTTGATATAGTTTTTGGCAAAAAACTTGTATGAGGAAATGGCTTTTACTTTTGGGCAGCGATGTATCGCTGCGTACACATAAAGCTTTGTTAAAGTACAAGTATGTTTTTATCTCTGTTTAGAAAATAACACGAAATCAAAACTTGAAACTTTTTTAAAAATTTTAAAAATATATATAAAATTCAAAAACTCTATTTTTTTCAAAATTCTAAAAATATCGCAAAATTAGAATAAACTAAAATTAGAATATTTAAACTTTTACTTCGGTCTGAAAGACAAGTATTACATTAATGAGCTAAAAGTGAAATTCGTACCCCCACTTTTTTGGCATTTCTTGAAGTTTTAGCACCTACTGAGTATACCTACTTGAGTATACCTTTTTTCTAAAAATAGGCATACTCAAGGGACAGGTCCGAAAGGATGTTATGTTCGATAACTGTAACGGAAGTGTGTCAAAAATGGCAAATTTTCATATTTTTGGCTTAAAAAACGTTAATTTTAAGTGATTACGAGTAGGAACATTAAATTTGGAGAAATTTTGATGGTAGGGATTGGTATGTGAGTTCAAAAACTAGATTATTGCATTATAAGTTTGTCAAAAAAATGTTGTCAAGCGTGTCAAAATAAAGATTTTTATTTATTTTTTTACCCAATTTTTGGAAAAAAAATAAAATTAATAATTTGTATGACATGAAATTTTATTATTATTATAGAGAATTATGGCGTTATAAGTTTGTCAAAAAAATGATTTTCAATTAATTTTAAGCCAATTTTTTGGAAAAAAAAATGTAGCTGTTTTTAAAGACGTAAATGTAATTGAACATGAATTTGGACAAGGATATTTTTGAATGTTATAGTTTTTGAAATATTTTTGGAATTTTGAAAAAAGTTTGTATTTTTGATTTTGTAATAATTTTTGCAATATTTTTAGAATTTTGGAAAAAGTTTTAATTTTTGTTTTTGTTATAATTTTTGCAATATTTTTAGAATTTTGAAAAAAAAAAATAGAATTCTTTTATAGTATATAATTTTAAAATTTTGAAAAAAGTTTTAATTTTTGATTTTGTAAGAATTTTTGGAATATTTTTAAAATTTTGAAAAATTTTAAATTTTTGATTTTATCATAATTTTGGAAAAAGTTTCAATTTTTGATAATGTTATAATTTTTGCAATATTTTTAGAATTTTGGAAAAAGTTTCAATTTTTGAATTTTGAAGAATTTTTGGAATATTATTAAAATTTAGAAAAAGTTTAAATTTTTGAATTTATTTTAATTTTTGGAATATTTTTAGAATTTTGAAAAAAAAAAAAATAGAATTTTTGAATTTTATATATAATTTTAGAATTTTGAAAAAAGTTTCAAATTTTTATTTTGTAAGAATTTTTGGAATATTTTTTGAATTTTGAAATAATTTTAAATTTTTGATTATAATTTTTTTTAAATTATAGTTTTTATAACTGTGGAAAAAGTTTCAATTTTTGATTTTGTTATAATTTATGCAATATTTTTACAGTTTTTGAAAAAGTTTTAATCTTTGATGTTATAATTTTCCAACAACGTATTGATGTTTCGTGTTAGTTTTGTAATAAATTTCTAAACAGAGATAAAAACATACTTGTACTTTAACAAAGAGTTATGTTTGATAATTGATATACATCGCTGCCCAAAACTAAAAACCATGTCCTCATAAAAGTTTTTTGCCGAAAACTATATAAAAATCCTTAACCCAGACCGAAGTCTTGATATCTCAGAGTTGTGAGATTTCAGCCCCTCCATATTTTTTCATTTTAAAATTGAAATGTTTGAGATTAATTGAACTAAATTTTATGTTCACGTAAATATTACGTGTGATTGTCCCAAGTACATCGTTCTATTATTGTATAGTTGTTGAAACAATTTCACAGTTCTATTTGCCATATCTGCCGCCACGGTGAGGTTGAGACAACTGCATTTCGATTGGAAATAGAACATGTTTTTTTCAGTGCAAAGACCGTAGATCGTTTGCTGGTGATTATTTGTCACATAGATGGAGAACAATTGTTAGGCGCACCCAAGATATCAGGATCAACTGGTTCAGAAGTGGCGTGGGCTTTTTTTGAAAGTTTAATCGATTGAAGAGCAGCTGACAATGTTGTGATGGCTTACTTCGATGCAACAAACGCAAATTCTGGAAGGCTAAATAAAGCAGCAATTCTTTTAGAATTAAAATCGCAACGAAGCTTATAATATTTTCCCTATGTCGCAATAACATCTACATGCGATTACATTTTAATCGAAAATGGCAGTATATCGGGAACAAATGGTAACTAATTAAATAAAGATAACTTCAATGCAGACCTATAAATGATACAAAAGTTCAAACACAATTAAATCATGTGAAAACTGAGTTATTAAGTTTTTGTAAGACTGGATTAAAAAAGTAACAATAAAAAGAAAATGTTGGCAATTGCTCTAATATTTTGGCTTGCTGTTGAATGAAAATGAAAAATTTCTTATGCATCATGCTCACTGGATGTCCACAGTCATTTTGGCAGTGAAGTTCTTTATTTCTGGTGAAGAATTTAAATTAAAGCTCAACAAGAGAAGAATTTACCAGAAGTTTGGATTTGTGTCCTAAGATTTTATGTGAAAATTTGGGTTAATTGCACTAAAGCACGAAAGTTGGATTTGAACTATTTACAAGATATTTATTACTATATGGCGGGGACTGTACTATGTCGAGTCTAGGAAGCGTGTCTGAAAATGAAAAATTGAAAATTCGTTTTTATTAAATTTCAAGTTCAAGTCACGGCTTTTAAATAATCTTCTATTGACTTATTTTGTATTGTATTTTATTCTACACCAACATGATTCCAAAACATCATTATGTAATATTTGAAAAGACACACATATATATTTACAAAAATCAATTGATGTTAAATTGCATAATTTGAAAATAAAAACTTTAAATAATAACAAAAAATCCCATTCAACTTCGCCGTTGTTAGTTAAGTTAAATTTGCAAATTTGTCATCTTAAAGTAAAGAATGGCGCTGCTTCCTAGTAACACAATACAGATCAAAATCCTTCAATAAGAAATTAAAAATACTTATATAATTTTCTTTCTATAGGTTGTTGGGTACAAATTACTATATGGCTTTATTCAACTATAGATGATGCTCCGCCGGCTGTGCCGTTTACTAACCGGTTTTGTTGAGTATCTCCATTAGTGTCTACAAAATTAAACATATCGGCTTTTAATCGCATTCTAAAGAATGCGACAGTCATAATTTCTTTTGATCTCAAATTCGGATCTTGTAGAATCTCGATTAAAGTACAAACATTTATATTTCGTCTATTTTCGTCCATTTCGGAACTCAATGCAGTTGTTTGGTATCTCAAGTCCATTGAAGAATGACGATGGTATACTTACTATTTGTTCGTTTCATATGGCAAATAATATTGATAGTTTTAGTGCTTTATTATATAGTTTGGATGTAAGGAACCGTATTAACATACGTTTGAAATGTATCCAGCTATATTTCTAACCTTAGAGTTAATTCTCTGCCGCCCCCTCATCCGCTCTGTTACATATTTCTGTACTGTTGCATTCTTTAAAGCAGATTTGAAAAGACAAGAGTTTGCAATTTAAATGTGTTAAAATCTTAGAATATTGGTTATGTAAAAAACGCGTTCTCGAATGGGTATGTGACCACACGGTAAAGCTCCAACCGTCATTTTCAGTAGATTAGTTTCATCAACTTACATTTTTTAAGTTTTTTAATCAAAAATTTGATTATTGATAATTGATAATCGATTATTGATAATCTTACGGCGTCGGTGTTATAAGTTATGTATTATAAGTTATGTAAGTATGCTTCGATTAATATTCTTTCTATTTCAGAATTAGAGCTGCACCATTTGTAGTCGAATTTATATTATAATTTTCAAAACTTAGATAAAATTGAATGAGCTTTTCGGCAGTCACCTTCATCATGATTTCAGCGGAACAAGAAAGCAAGACATATGAATTGCAATTAATCGGAATTATTTAGATTTCCATCTGGTATTCGTTGAGTTTTATCATTAACGATTATCTGCATTGCATAGTAATATTCCTGAACTAATGTCATAGTGATAGTTCTAGTTAGGATAGCATTGTAATTATGTTGAGGCAGCATGTAACATCTAGCGGAGTGTTGTAGAGAAAAACGTGGCAAACGTTTACAAAAACGTTGACAAAATTCTAAAAATATATTTTTCGAAAATGGCGCAAAATGGAACAATGCTTCGACAATAGTTCCAAAAACATGTAATACAAAATAAGAAAGGGCGAGTCATGGTTCACGAGCAATTAATAGTAGTTTTTATATTACAAATCATAGGGTTTTGATGAAGCTATGATATGTACCCAGGTTCATATAAAAATGGAAAATTTGACTTATTTCTAAAATTTCACAAACAGGAAAAGTCTTATATTTAGAACTAACTAGTGGTGAAGTCAGCGTATGCATCAGCATCACCAATATTTTTTTTGGTTTTTGGTATCTATGAGTTATTGTTTTTTTATGGTTATGATTGATCATACATTATGATGTATGCAATATTGAATAGATCTGGATTTTATGGTGTTATCTAGGAATTTCCAACATTTGGAACAATTTGTTGGAGGTAGAAACAAATTGTATTACCTAATAAAGGGTAGTAAATGAGGAATTCATTGACTTAGTTTAGTTTTTGGTATCTTCTAGAACCAATAAAAAGTCCCTGTCGAACACCAGTATAATTGAATTTAACTTTTTGTAGTAGACATGCTAAAATATTCCAGTTTGTAAAAATTTGTCCTTCCATTTTAAATAGCAAATTTGTATTGATATCCGGAACCGTCTGAACTTATCTAAAATTCGACGTAATCTGTGATGTGAAAACAATTAAAATTGGAATGGTAGAGAGGAGAAACAGATACACATATGAAAGTTATTCTGGCTTTGGATATTGAAAATCATTTTGGTTTTGAAAATCTACACTAAAACAGAGACGTGGAATCATAATATTGATGGAGTTGGCACCATCAGACATTTGTAAAATTTGAAGCAATTCGTTTGATGTGGACATGATTCGTTAGGCTGATTTCGCATTTGCAATATTATGATTTGCAATCCATTGAATATGAGACATGATTTCGATTTATCGGAGCTCTGGAAATGACAACATTTTTTCAAATCACAAACAATTTTGTTGATTTTTGCGTAGTTCTTTAAATGTGAATAATATCCAATTTTCCCAATTTTTTTTCTTATAATACAAGTTGTCGTAAATGGATAAATCTATTAATAACGTAATATTTAGTGCTGTGGTGGAACGTGATTTTGATTTGCATGAGCTATTTGTATTGGAACAGCGAACGTTATTTTGGTTTTCGTATTTTATACATCATTCTAGACCCGTAATATTTGAGAAATTTAGAGAAGTCTGTTTTATCTGAACCTCGAAACTCGAATATTTTATCTGTTTCTGATAGCAATTTTGGCAGGATTGAACATCATCGCTAAAGTCTTTATCAATTGGTATAATTCGTTGGTTAATTCGAATCACAGAATGCACCGGAGCTTCGATGACTGGATAAGTAAATATGATATAGACCAATATTTCATGATAGGATAAAGGAAGTAAAAATAAAATAAAGGGGTAAAACGGGTAAATGGGAACAAAACTAAGATTGGGTTGTCAAAAATCTAGCTAGTAGCATATTCTCTGATCATCAAGGAATGCCTTACGATATCACTTTGGCTAGCGAGACCTCATTGCTACTGCCAGTGGTATGTGATATCCTACGTTAACTAGTACGCCAATACCAGAACGCGGGGTTGTCACACTTGCAGATCAAATGTTTATATTTGATTTACAAACTAACAAACACTGAACCCTACATGCAGGCGTACTCAAAGCAAAGTACAGACAATGTGTTATCCTAGTTTTGTAAGATTTTGGGCGATTTTGCGAATCCGTTTGATTAAAGCTTTGTGAGCGGCAGAAAACGTTTTTTTATTTATTTGTAATTCTTAAATTGAAATGCTTGAAACGCGTTTTTCTCAAAACTGCATCTTCAAAATCTGTTGCCATTAGTGACAAAAATCTATGGAGCCGAACGGTCTAAATCTTTTATTTTTAAATGAATTCTTCATGAACTAAACCACAATTTGACCTTAGATTACAAATTTGGCTTCAACAGAGAGTTTTAAAGTTGAAAAAGAGGCCTTTTTTAAACTTTTTTATAAATAGGTTAAATGGTGGTTCACTCCCTAAGTTCTAGTGTCTCCTTTAGTTTAGACTCTGTTTTTTTCATGTCTCTAACCGGAGCAAAGCCGCAGTGCAGTGTAAGATAATTTGCATTTACGAAATGAGGACTCGACTTAGCGTCTTTTTGAAACATGCATATCAACGCAAAAAAGAATCCGAGAGAAAGTCGAAGATATGTCCTTTCATATGCAATAATTTTTTAATGATCAATAAAAGGATTGTTCAAAAAAAAAAATAAAAAAGTTGTTGTTTTTAAAGCGATTTACGACGAAAACTCCTTAAAATTAATAAAGTTGCACTATTTTATCATTTCAATTTTCGGTGATTGCAAATATGTTCAATTTTACTTTTATATTTATTATTTAATACATTAAACAATTCATTACATATGTACAATTTATAAAAACATGTGGTTGGCCTTTGTTTGTTATGTATGATAAAACAAAAAAAAATCAGTTTGTTTGTTCCACTTGAAAAATAGATATTGAATGAAACAGTTTTAAGATAAAATATTGACCAAAGTTCAGCAAATAACTTTGACTTCTTATGTTGCTGTTCAACAACTAAAATCGATTATTGAAAAAATAGAAAAACATTGCCAATTATACTCAGGCGATATTCTACGATCACAACACAATTAATGTAATTTCACCACATAAAAGCACAACGGATTTATTTTGGCACTCACAACACAATAATAATGAATAATTAAATTTTCAGTTGTGTTTTCTATAAATTTTATTTCCGAAAATATTTACTAACAGACACTAGAAAAGTAAAACAATTAAAAATAACTTCAACAAAAGTGACAATAGTATTTGCTTTTGGGTCACGACATCGACTATAAATAATTCAACTGTTGAATGTACGAAAAACTCACTTTCTATTTATCCCAAAAATTATAATTCTGATAAAAACTTACACTGAGTTAATTTAATCCTAATTTTTAAGGTAAATATTTTTAAAATTTTTATTCAAATAAACAAAAACTAAAACACATGTCGTTTTATTAATATGCCAATTAAGTTTTTGTTTTTAATTTTAATACAACAACACATAATAATTCAAATTTAGAAATAAATATAAAACAGAGACCACCTATATATTCACATATCACACGCTTCAATGTTTGAATCAAACTGAAAATAAAAATATTTCGTTTTGCTCGAATCGAAGGAAGGAACGATAAAACGCAAAACTTTCAAAACAAAATCAAAATTATTGCGAAAATCGCGCTTCGCGATAATAAGTAAGTACATAGTTGTATATTATTGTTAGGACATTGTTTTTATATGAAATCATAAACTTGAGTAGTGTGTTATCTAAACGTTTTAATAATTAATGTTATCTTTTACTGTAGACACGATGTTAGAATACAATTGAACAACTTATCTCTAAGTTATTACTAACATAAACTTGCACCAATGATTAATAATAAATCTACTTGTATTTGATTACAAATTGGAATCAACCTTATAATACCCGATACAAATGGGTTGACTGATTTTAGTAAATAAAAAAATAAAACAAAGTCAATAGCAAAAACGCGTTATGCATGGTAACATATCGAATTTTCAAACTACTTCCGGTGGAAATGTATTATAATCTGAAAAGTAGAACAAAAACAAAATTAATATGCTAATTTTTGATTTTTTAATTGATTAAGTATTTATTAGATACGATTAAGTATTTATTAGATACGATTAAGTATTTTGCATTTTGTTTTCTCTATTTATGCAGGGTGACCAAATATTACACAACATAACCCGAGTAAATTTTATGCAAACCCGAAGATTTCATTAAATTTCCATAAATTCAAAAAAATACATTGATGTGTATGTAGTTATAAAATAGACTTAAAACGTGCCACTCCGACGTGTCAAAACTTTGGTCTGTACGAACGGCTTAGTATAGTTAGTCCACTTAAAAAGCCGACAATCTGTTAGAGCGGTGAAACAGCACATAGTAAAAATGTTTTCTTCTTTTTTCCTGGCTGCCTGAGACCTTCAGGAGCATTCATTACCACTAACCCCTGTATGTCGTAGAAAAATGAGAATATCGGAGAGTTTCACCCCTGCCAAAGCTTCTCAAATAGTACCAGTGAAATTTTGTTTGAAAATTTAAAATTTCACCTCGGAAATCGTCTCTCGAGGGTGTTAGAGATCGTTTTTACGAATCCGAGGTCCAAAAGCAAATGAAGGTTGTTCCAAACCTTTAAAACCACCCAATAAGTAGCAGTTATATAAAAAATTAATATTTCCCATCATAAATCGTCGTTTTCGTGGTCGCTGATCGCGAAGCCGAGGTCCAAATCAAAAAATTCAATTGCCCAATGTGAGCTTAATAATTTATAAATATAATTGGAGAGAATTGCCGATACCGGATTGGTGGGTTCTTCTTTCATTTTGTTCAAATGTCATTTCAGCCGGGCAAACCAGTTCAACCAGTTCAACCATTCAATCGATATCAGTGGTTCCAGGTGGCTCGCGATGGGTCCGTAACCATAACCATTTGCGTAACAAAATTTACAAGTTTGAGAGCAGTATACGCCATTTTTCCTGCAACCATAAGCAGCTTCACATCCACATATTATTGCATTCATAATACTTTTTGACACGAACGGTTCGCTCATTCGTATATGAAATGCAATACGGCATCGCTTAATTTTCAACCCCCAATCATTTGGATTCAATGTTGCGGTTCGGTTGTGATCTGAATTTGCTAATAATCCTATCCAACACTCGATAAAAAATTCTTTCAAAAAGTTCCTGGAAACCGTTGGCAGTGGGCTATCACTTTTTTTACTGTTACTATTTGAGAAGCTTTGGCAGGGATGAAATTACCCTAATTTTCTCATTTTTCGTGGTAATGCAGGTTTAAGTACTGAAGAATGATCCTGAAGGTCTTAGGAATCCAGTAAAACAAGAATTTTTAAAATCGGTGCTGTTAAACCACTTTGCCAGATTGTGGCCAGATGGAAATAATAATTTCTTTTAAATTTTATTTTTTGTTGCCCAACTTACCGATTTGGTAAAATCGTTAAGTTGGGCAATCGATTTTTATGATAAAAATTGTCGAAGATCGAAAATTCGATGATTCAAACATTTTGCTGATATTGAAACTTAGTACGGTTATAAATAGTTCTGCACCCCAACTTCCGGTAAAAAACATTTGTTTGCATTTTTGTGGAGTTTCTATTTTTGATCGCAAAATAATTCTGCATTTCAACTCTCGTTTTGACATTTCCGATAACAAAACATATCTTTTTTCTGTATTTATTCCAACCCAAAACTTATGTGTGTTCGCACACTAGACCATTGGTTCATAAATCAATATTTAATTAGCCAATTGCAAAAATGTTGTTAGTCTAGAGCAGTGATCTAATAAGCTTTTCGACTGGATCACTAAACAACAAGTGTGTCAAAATAGTAGATTTTTATATAAGTGGTGAAAACGTCTCTTTTTGCGTGACTGAACGGTTTGGAATAAGTTCAGGAACGCAAAAACGTTTTTACCACGCGTAGAAAGCGCTATTTTTTCTACGCTTGTAAATATAAATGATAATATTTGAAAATTCATCTACTAAAAACTTACAAAACGACATATCTAAATTTGACTGTGTAAAAAATAAACAAGATCGCATTTTTACCAGTGTAAAATAATGTTATTATTGTGTTCGCCTACAGATGGAATAATAACAGGCGAACACAATAATAACATTATTTTACACTGGTAAAAATGCGATCTTGTTTTTATTTTTTACACAGTCAAATTTAGATATGTCGTTTTGTAAGTTTTTAGTAGATAAATTTGACAATATGAATAATGAAAATAGTTCATATATTTTCTCTAAAAACTTTTACAGATATTACAGATATTTTTTTACCGACTGGAAGTCATCGTTTAAAGTATAAATTTAAAAAATTGTAGGTAAAGTTTCAATTAAAAACAAATAAAAATAAATTTTTTAATAAAATTTATTTATTTATTTAATAAATTTTTTTTATTTTTTTTTGGCGGAAAGAACTCAGAGAATATATTCTATATCTGACAGTTAATTATCAGAGGAAAAAATTATACGATATATCTGGTACAAATTTTATTTTATCGCTCCGATTTCTCCGATATAGAAAAAAAACACACTCATTATTAGTTTAATTAATTAATTACACACAATTGATATAATGATTAGTTTCGATTCGATTCGATCAAAATATTCAAAATATTCAAAATATTCAATCCCTTCAAAATACTGCGATATTGACAGAAATAAACACAGCAACCGAAATAACAACAGCAACAGTAATTGAAATTCAATCTCAAATATTCAATTCTTTAAATAACCACCACCTGTAGGCGACCACCGAAACTTATTTACTTTCAGTCCTAGAGACTGAAAATATTTTCAGTCACTACTTAGAAAAAGTTTCCCTTTCACATAGGTTTCACTATATATTAAAATGACATTTTCGAAGCTTGAAGTAGAAAAAAATTATTTTCTTCTATTTTCCCTTAAATTTTAAAATGTTTGAGCTTCAGTGAAAATACGTGTTAAGTTTTAAAAATCAACTGGATCAGCTTCAGTTACTTCCGAATAAAAAAAACAAAAATTGTCTGTTGCAGGGTAAAAGTCATTTTCTACAAAAGAAAGTATTTACTGAAAATATTGTTTTACTCTAAATGTGAGAAAATTTCTGGCTGGATAAAGCTTTAACTAAGTCAGACTAATGGGTAGGAGTTGCCAATATTAAACAATGAACAAATCTCGGACCCGTATTGGCGAGTCAAGCCTTGGCTAGTTAACTTTGGTTTAGATGTAAATGCCTAGACTGAACCAAGATTTGGTTGATTCTATTTCGCGTTATTCACCAGTATAACGCATTGTAAACACGTGCAAGCCATATTATGTTTATCTTTATTTTTGGGAAAAAAAAATTTAATTATTTGTATGACATGAAATGTAATGAGCATGAAATTGAAGATGGAAATTTTTGAATTTGTGATAGTTTTTGGAATATTTTTGGAATTTTGAAAAAAGTTTTTATTTTTGATTTTGTTATAATTTCTGCAATATTTTTAGAATTTTGAAAAAAAATAGAATTTTTGTATTTGTGAAATTTGAATTTCTTAGAATTTTGAAAAAAGTTTCAATATTTGATATTGTTATAATTTTTGAAATATTTTTGGATTTTTGAAAGAAATATGAATTTTTGATTTTGTAATATTTTCTCGAAACGCTAAATGGAGAGGTTTTTGAGTAGAGTGCTGATTGTATCATCTTTTCACTAAATTATGTTAATTTATGATCTGTTATAATTTTGCGGCAACGTATTTATGTGTTAATTTTTTAATAAATTTCTAAACAGAGATAAAAAATGCATGTACTTTAACAAAGAGTTTTCGGTTTAATATACATCGCTGCATAAAACTAAAAACAATGTCCTCGTAAAAGTTTTATGCTGAAAACTATATCAAAAGCCTTAACCAAAGCCGAAGTCTTGATATTTCAGAGCTTGAGATTTCAGCCCTTCTATATTTTAGGTATTGGATTTGACATCAATAAAAACAAATTTTGTGTTTTTATTTTATGTTTTTTAAACCTTGTCTTAAGATACAGGGTGACGAATCAAGAAATTGTTCGACCCTGGTGTATTGAAATGGCTCTACAGTGAAAACTACTGAATTGATTTTAATGTTATATAACTCAAAATGTAGGTATTAAACAGAACTAATGAAAATGGTAATTCACATTATATGACCTTGAACATTTTGTTTTAGAAAAATAATGGCAAAAAATTCAAAATCGATTTTCTAAAAATGCGCATTTTTAAAATTTTTGATTTTTTAACATATGAAAGGGTTCATACTACATATGTTACTAACATTTTTTCAGGAGGGAAATTTTTTTGTTGTTTTAATTAATATTAATTAAAAAATATTGCGACGCTGATGCATAGGCTGACTTCACCACAGCTCTGGAAACATAGTGTTCTGGATATATAATGAGCTAATATCCATAAAATACTTTAATTAAAAGCTAACCAATATTTTGGACTTCGTATTTCTAGTAATAAAAATATTGAAGCAGGCAGTAGTATCCCAACAAACATAAATTCTGTTATACGAGAAAAAGTAAAAAAAATTTTATCGGAAGTGACAAAGCGAAAGTTAGGATGCAGAACTGTTGTAAACCGTACTAAATGTGTATGTACCAAATTTCATCCAACTCGATTATCAGGTACAGAAGTTATTGAGCTTCCAAAATAACAGGTGCTTGGAGGACCCCCTACCACTTTGTTCACTATCGCTAAAAAAACTAATCAGTTCCTTGCCATACATATTTGCATCTTTTTGCAAAGTGAATTCAAAATTACTTAACGTACGAATGTTGTATGCTTCCAACAAACATTGAAACAATAAACAGGTGTTCGGGAGGACCCCACCACTTATCACAATATTGTCCAAAAACTAGTCAATTCTTTGTCAATAAAGTCTTTATCTTTTTTCAAAGTGCCATTAAAATTGATTAATGAATGAAATCTGTATGCTCCCAACAAACTTTAAAAACCAAGTGTGAAAAGTCAGCAGTTGTATGGTAGATCCCCCGCCACTTTGATCATTGTGCCCCAAAAGATGATAATTATCTTCTTACACTAATTGCAACCTTTCCATAAGTTTTATCATAATCACTTCATTATTGTAGGCTGTAGTGTGCATAAAGATACTCAAAAAACTGCCAACAATTAAAAAAAATTTTTTTTACCGGAAGTAAAAAACCGGAAGTTGGGATGCAGAATTTTTGTAAATCATACTAAATGCTTATGTACAAAGTTTCATTCAATTTTACTATCAGGTACAGATGTTATTGAGCTTAAAAAAAAACAGGTGTATGGGAAAGTGTTATCAAAATTGGTTCACGAACGAATGCTGTGTGCTCCCAACAAACATTGAAAAAATGATGACACAGTAAACAGGTGTTCGGGAGACCCCGTACCACTTATCCCAATATTGTCCAAAAACTAATCAGTTCCTTGTCATTTAAGTCTCCATCTTTTTCCAAAGTGTCATTAGAATTGATTAATTAATGAAGTCTGTATGCTCCCAACAAACTTTAAAAACAAAGTGTGAAAAGTCAGCAGTTGTATGGTAGACCCCCCGCCACTTTGATCAATGTGTCCCAAAAGATGATAATTATCTTCTTACACTAATTGGAACCCTATTCCATAAGTTTCATCATAATCACTTCATTATTGTAGGCTGTAGTGTGCATAAAGACACTGAAAAAACTTAAAAAAAAGTACAAAAAATTTTTTTTTACCGGAAGTGAAAAACCGGAAGTTGGGATGCAGAACTATTGTAAACCGTACTACATACTCATGTACCAAGTTTCATCCAATTCGCTTATCAGGTACAGAAGTTATAGAGCTTTCAAAAAAACAGGTGCTCCAGGGACCCCCCACCACTTTGTTCACTATCGCTCAAAAACTAATCAGTTCTTTGTCATACATGTTTGCATATTTTTCCAAAGTGTCATCAAAATTTATTCACGAACGAATGCTGTGTGCTCCCAACAAACATTGAAAAAAGTGTGACACATTAAACAGGTGTTCGGGAGGACCCCCACCACTTATTCCAATATTATCCAAAAACTAATCAGTTCTTTGTTACTAAAGTCTCCATCTTTTTCCAAAGTGTCATTAAAATAAATTAATGAACGAAGTCTGTATGCTCCCAACAAACTTAAAAAACAAAGTGTGAAAAGTCAGCATTTGTATGGTAGACCCCCCACCACTTTGATCAATGTGTCCTAAAACATGATGATTATCTTTTCACACTAATTGGAACCCTATTCCATAAGTTTCATCATAATCACTTCATTATTGTAGGCTGTAGTGTGCATAAAGACACTGACAAAACTTCAAAAAAGTACAAAAAAAATTTTTTTACCGGAAGTGAAAAACCGGAAGTTGGGATGCAGAACTATTTTAAACCGTACTACATACTCATGTACCAAGTTTCATCCAATTCGCTTATCAGGTACAGAAGTTATAGAGCTTTCAAAAAAACAGGTGCTCCAGGGACCCCCCACCACTTTGTTCACTATCGCTCAAAAACTAATCAGTTCTTTGCCATACATGTTTGCATCTTTTTTCAAAGTGTCATCAAAATTCGTTCACGAACGAATGCTGTGTGCTCCCAACAAACATTGGAAAAAGTGTGACACATTAAACAGGTGTTCGGGAGGACCCCCACCACTTATTCCAATATCATCCAAAAACTAATCAGTTCTTTGTTACTAAAATCTCCATCTTTTTCCAAAGTGTCATTAAAATAAATTAATGAACGAAGTCTGTATGCTCCCAACAAACTTAAAAAACAAAGTGTGAAAAGTCAGCATTTGTATGGTAGACCCCTCACCACTTTGATCAATGTGTCCCAAAACATGATAATTATCTTTTCACACTAATTGGAACCCTATTCCATAAGTTTCATCATAATCACTTCATTATTGTAGGCTGTAGTGTGCATAAAGACACTGAAAAAACTTCAAAAAAGTACAAAAAAAATTTTTTTACCGGAAGTGAAAAACCGGAAGTTGGGATGCAGAACTATTGTAAACCGTACTACATGCTCATGTACCAAGTTTCATCCAATTCGCTTATCAGGTACAGAAGTTATAGAGCTTTCAAAAAAACAGGTGCTCCAGGGACCCCCCACCATTTTGTTCACTATCGCTCAAAAACTAATCAGTTCTTTGTCATACATGTTTGCGTCTTTTTCCAAAGTGTCATCAAAATTCATTTACGAATGAATGTTTTATGCTCCCAACAAACATAAAAACTTTGTGGAAAAAACCCCTTAGGGGGTATGGTGGACCCCCCAACCCTTTATTCAATGTGCTCCAAAAGCTGATAAAATCTTTCTCATGTTATTTAAAAGCTTTTCGCAACGTTTCATGAAAATCGATCGGTAATTGTAGGCTACAGTAGGGATAAACACCTGAAAAAAAAACTTTTTAACCGGAAGTGACAAACCGGAAGTTGGTATGCAGAAATCTTGGAAACAGTACTAAAACCTTATATACTAAGTTTCAATAAGATCATAGCCCGGGATCAGAAGTTATTCAAGATTTAACTTAGAGGTGTTCGGGAGACCCCCCGCCATTTTGTCCAAATTTGAAATGAATCCAGATCTTCCATTTTCAAGTGAACCTGTATCATTTGCCAAAGTTTCATCAAGATCCTATGCAGAAAACTCACCCACCCAAAAGGTATTTGTGTTGTTGTGACACATATTGTTAACCCTATAACACAACACTTTTTATTTAAAAAAAAAAGTTTTATCAAAATAAATTAGCAGGAACTGTTGTTATTGAAATTTCAAATAAACATATATTCGGAGGCCCCCACTACTTATCCCAATATCGTCCAAAACTTATCAGTTCCTTGTCATTCAAATCTCCATCTTTTATGATAGTATCGTCAAAATTATTTTATGAGTAATTATTTTATGAGTCTGTTTTGAAAAGGCAACAGTTCTATGTTGGATAACCGCCATTTTAATCGATGTGTCCCAAAAGTTGATCATAATCTTCTTACACTAATTGAAACCTTTGTCATAAATGTCATCCTAATAATTTCATTATTGTAGGCTGTAGTGTGCATAAAGAAAGACACTGAAAAAATTATAAAAATATATTACCGGAGGTGAAAAACCGGAAGTTTTGAACCGTACTAAATGCTTATGTACCAAGTTTCATCTAATTCGATTATCAGGTACAGCTGTTATTGAGCTTTCAAGAAAACAAGTGATCGGGGGACCCCACACTACTTTATTCAATATCGCTCAAAACCTAATTAGCTCCTTGCCATACATATTTGCATCTTTTTCCAAAGTGTCATCAAAATTCATTGACGAACGAATGTTATATACTCCGAACAAAAATTGAAAATATAGTGAAAAAAACACCTGTTGTATAGTGGGTCTACGTGGTTGTATAGTATATTTGCACTCACATTAACTCCAAAACAGCTTACGTCCGTGCGTCATATACTATTTTTTATTCGCCGCAAGCAAAATATTTTAAAAAATTGTTTAAATTTTGAAATAAAAATATTTAGAACAAGTAAACAAAATATTTGTTATTTCTTCAAACAAATAGTATAACTATTACAACAAAAATAACAAAAATTTTGATTCGATTATGAAATTTAGAATTGAAAGGTTGCTTTGATAAGAAAATTTATTTTTTACTGGCGATTTTTGAGATCAATTAAACTCAAGTAAGTAAAGAAGTAATTGGAATTTTTTCAATTCAAAAATTGATACGGTTGAATATTTCTCAGAAAAAAACTCCACTTCTCATTTTCCGTGTTCGGATGAATTTGAACCTTCCTCCTCAGTGCCTGGTTCGAATCCTTACGCAGACACGCTATCGATTACGCCGTTGAGGCGATGACAATTTCGAAGTTGAAACTTCTGCATCACTTATTTATTTTACTTAAGTTGAATTTTTCTTGTCCACTGTCATTAGACAGTTTATTTTTTACTTGTCATATTAACAGTCCGAAGAATAATATTTTTTTGCACAAAACAAAAAGTGAATGTTTTTATATCTCTATGCAAAACAAAACTCGAAGTTTGATAGTGAATTTATTGGCCCTTTCCAAACTTGTATGCAGTGCAACGTATTCTTTGTTTATTACCTCTTTGCCCTTAAACTACCTATAAACTAAATTCAAATATGACTAAATTCAAATATGAACTCCAATTTAGTGTATATAGGCAATTTTTAGACAAAGAGGTAAGAAACGAAGAAGTGATGTGTAAGCAAGTGTGGTAGTGTGGCATAGTGTAAGCAAGTGTGGAAAGGGCCATTATTGTTTGACAAACAATTGAAATTTTCGCTTGAATTTAGTTTGAAATGTAGATTAAATATACTTTATTCTCATTCATATATTAAAATCAGCTTTATTTGTATGTTTTTTCCATAATATTAGTATGTATTATTGTATTGTTTTCTAACCTATAGCCTAATGAACTTAACCTATTGTTTAATGAAAATTTTCCTTTAAAAAATTATCATTATTCAATTGGTATGATTCCAATTGGTCAAATTTTTTTGATTGTTTTAAAATTATTTTCAAATTATAACCACAATTGCTTTGATACGTTTTGTTCAAAAATCAAATTTAAATTAAATTCTCTTACTTCTTTTAGTTGGATTTGGTTGATTGTTGGGAATGGGTTTCTTTTATCATTAGGGTTTTTTTTAATCAAAAAGTTGATTTATCAATTAAACCAATAAAGATTTATTGTTTTAATTGAAGAAAACGTTTTTATTTTATATAATACATAATTCTTTGTCAGAGAATAAAGTAGTGTAATCAATTCGTGTTTAATGAATTTTATTCTCTCGCAAATTTGAAATTTTCGGTCGTGTCTCGCTCAAATTTTAAACTTTTGCTTGAGAATAAACTATTTCATTACACACTGATTGATTAACATACTATTAAATGTTGAATATTTTAAAACTTTATTAAATAATGGTTGAAGAAAAAACTTAATGTTTTACTCGGACTAAAACTGGATTTTGGAACTCGTAAAATTGCGACACTCAACTATCACGTTTCATGATGTAAAAGGGCTACAAAACTCAAGAAACTAAAAAAAAAAATTCGGACAAAGGCGAATAAAATTCGCTCACCAGGGGTACCGTGAATGTAAAAGAACGCTATATCAAAAATAATTGTCATACAGTTGTGTTATAAAGTCTGTATATTGCCAGACCATAGACCAAAAGAAACAAAACCAATTTGATCAAGAATAGTTATCACAAAAATGTAAGCATAAACAAAACAAAACCAACAGTGTCACAACCAACATAAAATACTTTTATTGTCCACTAAATTCAAAACCTTTTGACATTTAAAACCAGCAAAAAATCTGATTTGTTCGTGATAAATGGCTGCGTGTAGTACAAATTCCACATACGTCCAAAAACCTTACATTTCATTATAATCTACTATTCTGTAAAATATACCATAACAAAAAATGTCATTTTGATATAGTTGGAGAAGAAGTAAATTTATCTATACATATACTTGCAAAACAAAACTTTTTTCTTTTTTTACAAGATGTGTCACAACAACACATAAAAATCTTGTAAGACTAAAAATAAGGTCCCCCAACAACATGCGTTCTATGTAAGGTGTTGATAGACGCAATTTTTTTATTTTGTTTTTTTTAAATTTTTTTTTTATAGAAGGGATAACTAAACAATAAATCCTATCACATTATAAAATATGACATATAGGCCAATGTTTCATGATATAATAGCGAAAATAAAAATAAAATAAAAGGTAAACAGAAAATTTGTTTACCTTTTATTGGCTACCTCACTATATCTAACTGATATTGCCAGTGGTATGATGTATCTCAGGTTAACTTGTGTGTTACCCCGCTATCGCGTCACATCCGCAACTTTCTTACTCGCTCCAAAATCCACCATATTTTGTCGTAGTGAAACAAATAACTATTTCTCTAATTCGTATTATTTCAAGTTCGTGTAAAATGAAATCGTGCAAAAACAGAACGGAGAAGGCAAATGAAAAGGTTTTAATAGGAAGTTTTCTATAAACGATGGTTTTCGATCCATTTTTGTATGTGTTCTTATTTTATAATTAATTCAGAGAATCAGTTTGCTGGTCGATCTATGTTTCGAATCCGAAAAAAATTTACAATTTCTCCCTTAGGCTTTTTCTAACAAAAATTTATTCTTATTTCGAGCAACTTATCACTCTATTGGGTTGGCACGGTTTGGAATGATAAAACAAATATCCAAATAAGAACCAGTAGTTGTTCGTTGAAAGTGTAGAGATACAGACAACACTGTTGTTGTGTGCTAAGTGTTTGTGCTATGAAATATCAAAACTAAAGTAAATTAGTGGTGAAGCAAAATGAATAACGGATGCCGCAGACGAAAACCTATTTGTTAAAATTTTTAATGCAGCATAGACAAATGTCGTTAATTTGCCGATTGATAAACGAGCCTCCACAGAAATAAAATCGATCAAAAAAACCCACAACCTCCAAAATCCATTCTGTCATCCTGTAGGCGTATTATATACTTTAATTTTATCAACGTGCGTTAAATAAAATGACATTAAACTGCATAATAAAAGTTTAATAAAATGAACAAAAAACGTACGATTTTATCTTATCTATAATATATATAAATTGTAGTTCATAAAAATTTAGACATCTTTTAAAGAATCAAACTATGTAGGAGCGATAATATGTAAAAAGTCACATTTAGATATGATCACTGCACAGTTAAAAAAAAATTGAATATGTAATGTAAATTGCTACACATATAGGTCCTACGGAAGTTTCCATTACAAAACAATACAAAGCTTGCTATATAAAGTTAAACTAATGCTCTTTGCATCAATATTTAACAAAGTACTTGGAGTAAAATAAAAAAGCTTGTTGTTTAAAATTGTCTGTTATTTGCATTAAATAAATTACACGCAACATTTTTTTAGTATGACATTTTAATGCCAATTACATCATAAATTATGATTCATAATTTCGAGTTACTTTGATTATTACGCACCTCCTAAATTAATCAAATTAAAATAAAAAAATTACAGCCGAAAAAATTAAAACATACATACCACCTTAATCACTATTATTATAGACTTTCAGCTGAGAAGCGATAACTAAAACATACATGAAACGATTTTGACTATATATTTCTAAAAGGGATAATACTCTAGTGAATTTTGAAATTTCATTAATGTATTAAATTGTAGCAAGGTGCATTAAAACTTCTAGCTGTTCTATAGAAATAAATAATGATGCAAGAGTTGTTTTAAATTTTATAGAAATGCATTGAAATTAGGTTTAATGCAACATTTACTTTACAATTCAATAATAACCTGCAACGCATAGCTCCTATTGCAAGACTTGCTTTAAATATTGCAGATACTTTTTCAACTGTGTGCGTTGTTATCAAAACCATAAAGTTAGCTTGAAGAACGTATTTGCAGGTAAACTCATAAATAATATAATCGATATCTTAAAATATCACAAACTAGAACACTAAATGGGAAAATTGAAAAGACATTCTTTTTTTATAATTTTTTATACTTAAGTGCAATTTTGAGTGCTTACCATCAAACAACTAATAAATCATCAATTTATCTAACAAAAATAATATTGGTAACGCTGATGCATAAAGGTTGGCTTCATTACCTGTTCTGCGAACACAGTGATCTTAGTAAGCGGAATAGTGAAGTGAAATGAAATGAGAGAAAATGAGCGGAAGTAGTGATGTGAAATGGGATGGATATTGTTGATTCTGATGATATACCATCTAGGACCTAGGTCATACATCCACGGTTATTTCACCTGGTTCACGAGCTCTCAATTTTGTCGGGACAACCACGTGTTAAGAACAAATAAATTAACTGTCATGTTCTTCAAAAATTCTATTCGTTAGAGCGGAACCTGTTGGAGTATAGGTAGAACGCAGACCAGTGAACGAATTGGAAAATGCTAGTCCTTGGTTTTCTGAGTCATAGTTAGACCAACACGTCGCCTCTGTTCTCTGATCATTCATCGATTTTGCAAAAGAACTCTCACAAAACCCCATTTGTTTATTATATTTAGCTTGTTTTACAGCTACATATATTTTAGGTTCAGTTTTATTGGTTGTTCTGTCGATGGATGGCAGAATACAGACGTTCGAATCTTTTAAGAATCAACTCAATTATTCTTCTGGCACCTATCCAAATGGTTTTCTTGTTTCGTTCTCAAGCTTTTTTGGATTCTTGTATGTTTTTATGGTATTTATGTTTGACCTTATGTTTTTTTTGCTCTTAGTAGTTTTTCATTTAGCCCGAACTCAGTCGATAGGACATGAGACTTTTTATCTCTGGGTTTGAGTTTGATATTCTACTCAGCAACATTAATTCCTGTACTTTTCAGGATGAATGCAGTCTGCGGCACTCCTCCTTTCGTCCTGTCCTGTAATGGTCAAGACCTTATTTTAATTTGGGAGTAAAATGATACTTATTGATCGAAGGAGTCGTGCTGGTGTGTGGTTTTCCTTATTTATTTTCTTAATGGTTTTAAATTTAAACAGATGTTTTTGGAGTGCTAATTGGATTGATTATAGCGAATGAAAGAAATTGTTCAAGAATGGAAAATTACATAAATAATTCCAACATATTAAGTTAAAAAAGAGTAGTTTCATTCTTTAAATCTTAATGCGAAAGTTACTAAGTATTGTGAATATGTATAGAGTTCCGTCTAAATAGTTTTAGTGATTCTTGTGTAGAATGTTTAGTACAAGATTATCGTAATTATTCTAAATTGGATCATAACAAAATCAATAAAGAAAGAAGAATATAATTATTGTTTAAAGAAAGAGAAGTACATAAAGGGTTCAGAAATCTTATTGGAGTTTGGTAGTAGTGGATAGTTTAGGATACAAATGGATCAACCACAGGACTCGAGGGAGGACACCGAACGGGGTAAGTTGAATAATTTGTTTTTGTTTTTTGGTGGTTTAACATTTTTTGTTCTTATGGATTTAGTATGATCGTAAAAATGACGTTATATAGAAAATATTAGGATAGAGTTGTGGCATGACTGATCGCTCCTCTAGGAAATCTAGTTTGTGTGTTTGACGCACACGCGGTTTTGTTTCGGTATATGAGTTGTATAGTTTTTCTAATTTTCTTATTAAGAGTTGTATAGTTTTTCTAATTTTCTTATTATAATCCTCGCTCGAAATGAACAAGCACGTGTCGACCTAGTGGAGAAATCGCGGTTCAGCAGAGCTTTTAAAACAAGATCCAGATTATGGATTTAAAGTTTTATCGAAATCCTTTCATAAATGATGACTATCATAAATGAAAAACTAACCATTCTGCGGTTGTGACAAAAAAGTGACAAATATCTTTTACCGTTAACGACAGCAAATATGTACAAAGTTTCATTGAAATCGCTTACCATACTTTAAAGCTTTTGAAGTATTAAAAAACAGATCCTTGGCAGTTTCTTCAACACATTGTATATTATCGTTCTAAAACTAATTAGTTTCTTGCCATATTAATTTACAACTTCAGTCAAAGTTTTGGTTAGGTTATGATATAATGGCGTTCTTAAGGACGAGGCATAGACACTTGCTGTCTGTAGCCATACTATAAAATGAATTTTGCTATTCAAACACCACCTTTTTGGAAACCAGGCAAAATTGGAAACCAGAACATCCTGCCTATTCCCTGAATTTGGCTGCTTCCAAATGCTACAAATTATCAAATCTCAAAACATCCCTTATAGTGGACGGTGTATTTCTTAAAATTAAAAACCATTAAAAAAGGCTAGTTTGCAAATCTTTTGCAAACCATTTTAAAGAACTGACTTTAAAAGTAGATCATTGCTGGACCATGCGTCGAGTGTCCTCTCAAGTGTTATGGGAGAGTATAATGAAAAATAAAAATGTTTTTTTTTATGAATATGAGTTTTTTTCGTCATGCTCCGCGAAATACCCTTGTATATACAAATAGCGAGAAGAAAGAAAAATAATTATTTCATGCGATCTGGCAAAAATCACTTAAAGCTTAAACTTTTTATTTTATATTTGAAGTATACGCATTTAATTATTTTATGATCATTGCAAGCTTATTTAAAAAAGATAAGTTATTTTAACCTTGATTGTTATTGGGGAAAAATATGAGTTTTGTGTTACGTCGGTCACACCAGTTAAATCTAATTAATTTATTTATTTGTAGTTTCAGATATTTTTGAGTTAACCTTGAAAATGAGATAACAGAAATTGCAAATTTCTCAAACAATACAAAGTTTCGTTAGAAAAAATCAATTAAAAAGTAAACAAAAGATAATGTATTGCACTATAAAACTTTCATCCGGAAACTTTAACAGACGATAACCAGATAAAAACTATAGCAGATAATAATTAAGGTTGGTGAGTGAGTGAGTAGTAATGTAGTTGGATTTGAACTCGGAAGACCCCAGTTTGGTTCCCAGTCAGGTCAAAGTGTGTTTGATAAAAACAATAAAAACAATCCAGTTAATGCTGATAAATTAATAAAACACTATATAGGCCGATCACCCATATAACATCTAAATAATAATCGGTTAAATTAAGTCTTTTATCTAATGAAACCCAAGCAGCAAATTGTTAAAATTAATACAGATGAGAGACACTTGCAGTCGGCCCACGCTATTACTTGAAGCATCAAAGACACAAAAAACAAAATAACTAAATATTTAAAAAAGTCATGTTTTACTCAACTATCAGAACGATCCCTCATAAACCAATCGTCCATTCACCGTCACAATATTTTTACGATTCTCGGATTTTTTTTTTTTTTTTTTTTTTTTTAAGGCGTTCATGCTCCATGTAGGAGCGTTGCCAGGTTAATCAGCTTTGAATATTCACCACGGTCATTCGCAACAGCGACATAATTACCATGGCAGCCGATTTTTTTAAGGTCGTTTATTACGTCAGTCTCCCATTGTAGTCGTGGTCTACCTCGCGGTCTACCACTCCCTGGGGTACTAACGTACATTTTTCTAATCATTCCAGACTGTGAATCGGCTCGTAGAACATGCCCAAACCAAGCAATCCTATTAGAACGGATACAACCTATTATATCAGGACCCTCAAGAAGGTCTCTGATCTCAAAGTTATACCGGGTTCTATACTCTCCATCGTCTGTCTTAAGTGGACCAAAAATGTAGCGTAGGATCTTACGCTCAAATACAGATAAATGCGATTCGTCATTTTGTGTAAGGGTCCACGTTTGTGACCCATACATCACAACCGGTCTAATCAATGTCTTGTATAACTTGAGCTTGGTGTTAGTTGATACATACGGTGATCCAAGGAGAGGTTTAATTGAGTAGAAAGTTCGATTACCTGCAGCGATTCGAGCTTTAATATCTGTAAGTATGCTGTTGTTTGAGTCAAGCATTGATCCCAAATATTTAAAAGATTCAACTCCCTCAATTCGTTCATCGCCGCACATCAAATCTTTCTTCTCAGCCGCTCTTGAAACATTCATATGTTTGGTTTTATTGTAGTTAATTTGCAGACCAATTTTCCTAGCACCACTCTCAAGCGACTTGAAAGTCTCACTCATAACAGCTTCACTTCGGCCGAGGATGACAACATCATCAGCGTAAGCAATCACCTGTACTGAGTTTATTGACAAGATATTGTTATTAGTCGGTAGTTTCTTTTGACGGCACACATATTCCAAGGCTAGATTAAAAAGTATAGGAGAGATAGCATCACCTTGTCTTAAACCGGAGTCGACTTTAAAAAACTTTGATATTTCGTTCTCTACTCGTACACAGCATTGAGAGTTCTGTACTGTCATTTTGCATAGTGATACCAGTTTACCAGGAATTCCCATTGACACCAGAGCAGACCATAGAGTCTCTCGTTCGAGAGAGTCGTAGGCCTGCCTGAAATCAATGAAAAGTTGGTGCACAGGTATGTTGAACTCTCGACACTTTTCCAAAATCATCCTTATCGAGAAAAGTGCATCGGTGGTACCTCGGCCCCGCCGGAAACCACACTGATATTCTCCAAACAGTTGTTCAGCAAAAGGATTGATTTTGGATAGCAAAATGTAGGAAAAGATCTTATATGCTGTGCAGAGGAGGGCGATTCCTCTGTAGTTTGCACATTGTAGGCGATTACCTTTTTTATGGTTTCGTATCAGCATAGCTGTGTTCCAGTCCTGTGGCATGGTTTCAGTCCTCCAGATAATTTGAACAAGTTCAAACAATCTTAAGGATAGAGTTTCGCCACCATGTACAATCATTTCGGATGTTATATCGTCGATACCAGGTGCTTTATTGCATTTTAATTTTGACAGCGCCGCATCGAATTCCTCTCTGGTGGGTTCTTCTACATGTACCTTTGACGCACGAATAAGCTTTGCTCGTCGCCCGACTTGTTGCTGGTCACTTAAGTTGAGAAGATTCTCAAAATAAGCGGCCCAAGTATCTAAAATATTTTTAAGGTCTACTTGTAGCACCCCATTTTCGTTTTGAATAGCAGTCGATCTAGTTTGAGAGCCCTTCTTTAAGGTTTTAACCTGTTGAAAGAAGTTACGCGATTGATGTTCCTTATTGAAGCTTTGAATCTCCTCACACTGTCTCTTCCACCATTCTCTCTTCGTTCGTCTACATAGCTTTGTAACGGCTTGTCTTGCCAGTTTATTAGAAGTTGATTCACTTCGTGAATCGGATTGGACTTTTATCACAAATAAAAATGATACTACGGGATAGCGTTTGTCCCCACACGAAGCTTGAAAATTGGGAATCTCTTAAGTTTTATAAAATTATTCTATCATCAAAAAAACCAAGTTAAAACACACAAAAAAACTAAATTTCAATACTAATATAAAATAAAAACAATAACTTATCTTAAATTGTCTTGTTTGATGATATTTTGTCCAATAATTGCCTCCTTGAATTTATATTGTAGTTCTGCTACTGTTATTATGTCCAATAGTACGTAGATGAAACAAGCCCATTTATGTTGGTTGTACATTTAAAACTACAAAGCCATATGTTGTTTCGACGTATAAACTCGGAGATAACCTTTTGTATTCTAATTGTCCAGTATAATGCACATTTAACGGTTCAAATTGCTGATTCGGTATTTCCACAATTAAAGTTACAGGAACTTCCACCTTATTCCAAATTGATCTTTGAACTGATCCAAATTAAATACAGAAATCGTCGCTTATTCTTCTATTTCCAGATATAATAAAATCAAAATTTTCACTTCAATCGATGCGCTTAAGATGTTAAATTTAATAATATAGATTCCCATAACTTTGCACGAGTTTCATAATTTTTAATTTTGGAAAACATTGCCTATGATTTAAAAGAAACAATTTACTGATAAAAATGAGAACAATTTCTTTTTATTAATCAAAATTTTTATATACGATGAAACGTAACATCTAACACTAGATTAGGACATTTTGATTCATCTAATCTCATTTTATAAATTATGAACAATATTTCTATCTATCTTGTTTCAAAACTAACAAAAAATTGAAATTCTTTTATTATTTAACAATTAAACTCGGAATTTAAAACTTGAAAACAACATTTGTTTTTTAAGAACAAATATGGAATGAATCCCAAAAATGTTGGAAAAATCGAACAATGTGTTTTTTCCTTTCTTACATCTTCCGATGTCAAAATAAATCGTGTAATACTCAAAATTCAGCAAAGATTAGCAACGACATCTGTTCGTTAGAATTGGAAATAAAATTGAGTACGTTCGTTTGCTTTTTATAGTATATTCGAAATTTAACTAGCAGTTAAGTATTAGAAAATTTTAAAATTATTATTAATGAAAAAAAATGAACGGAAACTAATGAAATACATTTTTATTGAATTAGAAAACGAAGATGAATTTGGTTTTATTATTGTTTTGCGAATATTGCGAACGTTACACCATGAATTCAAGGTAAAAACCCAAGATTTCTACTCTTGAAATCACAAAAACGTCGCCATCCCCTCCATGAAAGAAAACCACCGAACTACTTCCACCTATTAAACTGTATCTGGGATCGAGATACCCGCAGTCACTGGCGTCAAGGCAGATGACCGGTTCCAACACTCATGAAGTCCTTAAGAACTTCACTGAGTATTGAGACCGACCATCCATCCGAACGTCAGCACCATGGACACCCCGATACAACCAGTAAGTATGACACGGGAGGTGTGAACCACAGCGAGGACAACTAGCCAGAGGAACAACCCTACCTAACGAAAAGACATCATTCCCTGATGTCTTTCGCGTGATGGACTCCAAGATTCTTACCGCTCATATCTGTGCACTCGTAGAGTACATTTCCAATCTTAGTCTTAATCATTGCAGGTAAGAACTTTGAAGCCAATTTTGCCGAGAATTTTTTTGTAGCGTCACTCAAATGATGTTGCCGTACAAACACACGTTGTTGTGGTTGAAAAGTCCGTAGTTTAGATCGCAGGTTGTACTGATGTTGCGATTTTTTGAAAGCTGCTTTTAAATTTAGTTGAACCCGGTTCCGAAGCAGAGTCAAATGATCAGAACGTTCTAATTCCTCACCAGCATCTTCACCAAGCTGGTGTAGTGATCTCAACAATTGGTAAGTATGTCCATCCGAGATTGGATGTTGACCAAATAATAGATAGTACGGTGAGCACTTGGTAGCTGAATGTACTGCAGCCCGCAGTGCATATGCGATTTCACCAATTTGTGAGTCCCACTTGGTATGTTGACCTTTTATGAACGCTCGAATTGCTGCTAGGACTGACCTATTGACCCGCTCTGACGCGTTGCTTTGAGGACTATAAACACCGGTCCTAATGTGTTTAATGCCGAAATCTGACAAAAGACTTTGAAAGTTCCTACTAGTGAACTGTTTGCCATTGTCACTGTGTAGAAACTCTGGTACCCCATATGTAAGAAAAACTTCATTCCTTAGAAAAGCATTCACCTTCGGTGAAGTTGCGTTTCTAAGTGGTTTCAGTAGTACAAACTTCGTAGCATGATCCAGAACTATCAATAACACCATATTCCCAAGTGTAGAACGAGGGTACGGTCCCAAAAAATCTATATAGACTCTCTGCCATGGACGTGCTGTTTCGAATTGATATTGCATCGGAGGACGCAATATCTGATTCGTGGCTTTTGTTTGTTTACATGTGTCGCAGGACACAACATAGTTGTGTACCCGCGACGCCATGCCCGGCCAATAATAAAGACGTCGAAGTAATTCTAAAGTCTTTTTAACACCTCCATGAGCAGCAGTACTATCATCATGATGTTTCTGAATCATGTTGGAAGTCATCGGTTTTGGTACCCAGAGTTTCCACACAGGGACATCATTAGGTATTGCAGCAGGTCTTGGCTCAATACGACTGTATAGCTTATCATCCACGACTTTAACTGAAGGAAAGTCCTTGGGTGATGATTGAACTTTAGCTATCATATCCGTATATTCTTTGTGCCGATAACCTACATTGTCGATTTTAATGTCGTTAATGTGATGTGTTAATGCTTCCGTCAATTCCTCGTGTGTATCGTCGTAAAGACGAGATAGAGCATCAGGGACTATATTTTGGGTACCTTTTTGGTGGACAATGGTAAAATCCATATGTTGGAGTTTTAGGCTCCACCTAGCCAGACGACCACTCAAGTCTTTCTGTGACATAAGCCACTTCAGACTTGAGTGATCAGTCACAATTGTAAATCGGTGACCTTCAACATAGCCCCTGAATTTCTTCACACTCAGAATTGCCGCAAGACATTCCAGCTCAGAAACCGAATAGTTTCGTTGAGCTTTATTAAGTTTTTTCGACATGAAGGCTATCGGACACTCTTGTCCGTCAGTATCAACCTGATACAACACACTACCTATCCCTGTCAGACTCGCATCGCATCTAATAAAGAACTCTTTATTATAGTCAGGGTTCACTAATACTGGTGCTGTAGTCAGCAATCGTTTTAAATTTTCGAAAGCAGCTTGCGCTGCTAATGTCCATTTCAATTTCCCCGAACTCTTCTTTAATAAATCTGTAATTGGTGATACCACGCTTGCATAATTTGGTATGAAACGTTGGTACCAACCAGCCATTCCCAATAGTCTACGTATTTGTTTTACTGTAGATGGAGCTGGATACTCTGCTACAGCTCTTACCTTGTCAGGGTCTGTTCGAAGACCATCTTCACCAACCAAAAATCCCAAGTATTTCACCTCTCTCAGAACAAATTTACTTTTCTTGAGATTTATTGTTAACCCAGCCGCTCTTAACAATGAAGAGACTTTGGACAGCAATTCCATATGTTCCTGGAACGTGGAAGAGACTACCAATAGATCATCTAAATAAACAAAGACATTTTCGTGATATTGATGTGGTATCACTTTGTGCATTAGCCGACACATTGTCTGGGGAGCATTGCACAATCCAAAGGGCATAACCCGGAATTGATACAATGGACGACCAGGCACTGTGAAGGCTGTCTTGTCTCTAGATGCTTCTGCCAGAGGAATCTGCCAGAAACCATCTTTGAGATCAATACTTGAAATGTACTTTGTGCTATTTAGACGACCTAGTAAGCCATCAATCAAGGGAAGTGGGTAAGCGTCCTTTTTAGTTAGTGAATTGACACGACGGCTATCAATACATAATCTGTTTTTACCAGATTCTTTTTGTACCAAAACCACTGGCGAGCACCAGGAACTGTTACTCTCTTCGATCACGCCCATTTGAAGCATTCGGTTGAGTTCGGCATAAACCTTTAGTTGAACAGCTGGCGATGTGGGATAATGCCTCTGTTTAACAGGTGCACTATCACCAACATCGATGACATGTTCAACCAAAGAAGTCTTTCCGAGTCCAGACACTTCAAATGACGGGAAAGAATCCTTGATCATCTCCAGTTCTCGTTGCTGGTCAGTGGTGAGGTTATGTATATTTAAATTTTGTGGCTCTGTACGAGTCAGTTCACTAACAAAAGAAGGAACAATACCAAATTTCTCCCAGAAATCTATGCCCAGGTAGAGCTCTTCTCGTAATCCAGGGACAATATGAAACCGCATTGGTTTAGTGGAGCCATACACAGTTATTGGAATTTCGATGTAGCCCAAAATTTTATTTGCAGTACCATCCGCCGTACGAATACACGAAGTGTATTTACAGTAGGTTGTACCTGATGATTCCAATAATTCCAAGGAATTTCTTCCAAGTATTGTGATCGACGCTCCACTATCCAATAGTCCTGAAATATTTTTGTTCAAAATCTTAATTGTTAGTCGCGGCCGAGGATCCTTTGTTTCTGAAAGGATAGATGAAATACAAGCTTTACGAAATAATTTCCTCATCCTCCAATATCTAATGTTGCGTTCAAGACGTCTAGAATATGTGTGATGTAATGATGGGAAATTAAATGTGTTTGATGATTTTATTCTGGTTTCCTGAGTGGTGATCGATCGTCCTGCGTTGCTACATCTCTCGTCGTTTTCTTCGGGCTCATTGGATGTTGAACCGAGGGTACCATCTCCGAAGCATGTACTCTCGGACGGTAGTTTACCGACGGGTGACAATATGAACAATTTGCGTAAATAACGTCCGGTTTGTTACATTTCCAGCAATACAATTTTATCCGATTCTTAGAGCAATCAGGAGCTCGATGACCGTTTACTCCACATCTGAAACAGACAATTGGTTGTCTGGATATTGATGGACCAGGTTGACTGTTGTCAGATGTTATGCCAGGTCGCTGCAATATCCGTCTCTGTGTTGAATCCACCGCTTCAATATATCCATGTTGTTCTGGTTCAGCATCCACCTCATAATCATCCATCTGTTGTAACTCGCTAATTCTTAAATTTGATGTTCTGGTCGGAACTGGTGTGGACCACCAACGTTCAAACTTCTGACATAAAGTCCGAAGTTCATCAATAGAATGTATTGTTGCAGCCAGAGTAGCGTTTTTGAGCTCCACACTCAGTCCCTCCCGAGCAATCTCTAGCATTTCACGGTCAGCAAATGGACGTGCTAAGCGACGGTTTAACGAACCAATCTCCGCTAGATATTCGTATACGCTCTCCTTTGACTTTTGTTTGCGGTTCAGAAGAACGCGCAAGATCGCCTTATCATCAGTGAGCGTACCGAAGGTTTGTAGGAGTCCCTCCCTTAGCACTGGGTAAGTCACCACCTCATATTCATGAGTTAAATTCAAATAGTATCTGTCGGCCGCTGCTTTCAGATACCGTGGTATGATAGACCTAAGGTCGTCCCATGACACACGGTCTCTTCTGGCAGCCGCCTCCACTCTATGAATAAACTCATGAACATCAGGAGAGTGACCATCCCCTGTGAAGGTTGGAACCCAATTTGAGTCATAACGACTCAAATTGTTCCCACGAACTCCTCGGTACTCCACTGGTGCTAACGCTGGAGCCGCGTCACGCCATACCTGAGGAGGTTGGTTGTATGGTGGTGGTGCTGTAAGTGGAGCTGGTGGATATATTGGTAGTGGTTGTACCAATGCTGGATTGTTATGTGTGTGTTCAGATTGGAGTGATGGACCCAATTGTGGTATTGCAAGGTCCTCAGCTCTCAAACCCGATTGCTGAAAATAAGCCGGTGGTAACTGATCTGACCGTCTCTGTTGTTGCTGGTTTGGACGATTCAGACTATGTATTGTTTCTGATATTGGCCGTACTGGGATTGGTGTGGATCTCTCACCTGGTTGAAAAGCAGGTGAAGCAGATGGAGCAGATGATACTCCTGGTTTATTCTGCATAACTGGACGTGTTGACAGTGATCCTATTATATCCCAGGCGCGTGACAATTGCGAGATAGCGTAGGTACGGGCTTCTTGCAAGTCATTGCGAGGACCCAACCTATTCATCCTACACGTGTAATGTAACACTCGATTCGCCAAACCATCTAAGAAGGTCTGATTAATTGGTGGCCGAAGTCGTCGTACCCGATTTAAAATAAGTTGTGCTGCCTGCACCACCATTTGAGATTCCTCGATCAAATCTCTTGCATGAGACACTGTTATTGGAACTGACCCATGATCTCCATGGTTTCGCAGTTCCTCTGCCCAATCGACCCCCCTAAAGTCCACACCCCGAACCAAACATTCGACTTGCAGCTCGGTGGGTTCCAGACCATAGAACGGATGGTCAACGTCTAGTTGGCTTGACATCTCGATGGTAAAATTTATAAAGTCCAGAATTCGCAAAAAACACGTCAATAACAATAACAAAACCAATTCCAACAAAAAAAAAATGTAGCTAGTACGCTATAAATGTGAAAATAATGAAAAACGCAAAACGAAAAAAACAACGAGCGCCCAATAAAAACACAAAAAAAAAAATTTTTTGTAAAAACAAACTTGTAAAGGAACAAAAAAAAACCACTGTCGCCGCTAATCTTTGCTTCACCTTTCACAAAAATTCCTATAATATTGTATATAAAAATGTAATTTATTTATTTAATTTCAGATATACTGAAATATATATATATACCTAAAATTAGTTATTGACGATAGCACCCCTAAAATATATTTATTTATTTTTTTAAAAAAAAATTGAAAAATAAAAAATATTCAAAAGAATGTTTATTTATCGGATGCACCGTCTTAACTTTGATTTATTTATTTTTTCAAAAAAAATAAAAAATATTTATTTATATCTTGATGTATTGCGTATTTAAAAAAATTTATTTATTTAGTTACCTAAAATTAACTTAAATTTAAAAAAATTATTTATTTAATAAAAATTTTATTTAATTAATTTTCAAAAAAATTGTTTTATTTATTTTATTTTTATTTAATAAGATAAGAGATTCCCAAAATCAAGATTCGTCTGGAGACAATTTAAAACGTAAGTATGGTACAATATCCATTTTGTTTAAATCTAAAATATCGCGTTCGCGAGCCCACTCCAACAATGCATGTGAGAACTGACTAGAAAAGCCCCTAACGACCAGATTCTACAGAACAGTTTCTCCCCAACCTAATAAAACAATCACAACTGTCACGATTAGACACTAGGTCCATTTCTACTGACCCAGTTGTGCTTGTTTAACCTACAAATAAATTACAACTAAACCTAATGCGGAAGTTGAAGAACGCTCCCGAGCACCAGACTTCAAAACCTAAACTCCATGAAAAATTGTTTTATTATAAAAGCTAAGTGGAAAAATGGAAAAGTTTTTTGAATTTGTATGAGGTGAAGCCTCTGATCCTGAAAGCAAAGTATAATTGGTTCTTCTCTTCATTACACCGAAGAAGCCTCTGAGCAAAGAATGGTACTACTGGTTTGCACCTAAGTACAAACACAGCAACACCACTCCTCGTCCCTGAGGACTTCCTCGCCGAATGAAGAGAAGAAACCAATGTTCTTCGATCGCATAACCCCGGTGGCCATAGGCGACCTAAGAACGTCATTATCGTTAAAGGGAGAAGCCCCATGGATGGCTTGTTAGGCCTACCGCTTAGAGAAAATATTAATTAAACCCTACTCTATGTACAAAAACCATTTACTAGTATATACCAATATATACCATAAACAAAAAAAAATATGTACAATATATACATGGTTATTCAAAAAATATGTACAATATATACATGGTTATTCAAAAAATATGTACAATATATACATGGTTATTCAAAAAAATATGTACAATATATACATGGTTATTCAAAAAATATGTACAATATATACATGGTTATTCAAAAAATATGTACAATATATACATGGTAGCATAAAAAAAATTCAAAAAAACTGCTTCCCCAAAACGGTTTTTTTTCCAAATTAAAAAACAATTAGTATTACTAAAATTCGAATGACAGCACAAAAAAACAATCTCCAAAAAAAATTGCTGTCCCAAAACGGTTTTTTTTCAAACAAGCAAACACTTAACTAATGATACAGTGAGGGACAGGGGCCTCCTGTGGACCAGACCACTCCTCTACCTGTCGCATGGTTGGTGAGATGGGAACCACCTCAACCAGCTCCTCTATTTGAGTACTCTTGGTCGAGGAAGCTCCCAGCTCCACGACCAAGCGACTCTCCTTCTCCTTCTTCCTCTTCTCCTTTCTCTTCAGGTGTAAGCTCCTGTTTTTCTTAACCCGTCTCCTCTCACGCCAGCCCACATTCACTTCCTCATTCACCTCCTCATTCACCCCATTCAACTCCTCATTCACTATTTCACGAATCAGATCATCCAATACCTCATCATATCGTTCTCCATAAATATCATCCATAATTTCCAAATATATCCTATTTTTCACCTCATTCAAAACCACATTTATTATTCCATCCACCACATTCCTCGCCTCAACCATTCTCTCCTTTCTCTCCACATTCGCTCTCTCATCCACCTCATTCATCCACGGCTCAACCCCCCCTGGTCGACACCTCCTTATCCCCCCCTGAAACCTCGTGTACATATTAAAGGAAATTATATACAACCTTATCGTAGTTTTTATTATTAATCTATTTTAAATTATGTCTAATACTTCTCCCTTTTCCCCCCCAGATTGTTACAAACAATCGGTTTAAACCAATAAAAGGAAGAATAGATGTGAGATAGTTATATAGTTAAAGAACTACTTGATTAATAAGGAATTTGTTCCAATTTTATCTCTATAAAAACAAAATTAACATTAAACACAACGTGTAAATAATTAATTTTACCGCTACTTCACACAATTCCCCACAAAAACCAAAAACCAGCAACTGGTTATCAAAATAAATTATGTTTACTATATATTTAAAAAAAAATATTATTAATAATAATGCACGTGGTGAACCAGAACTGGTTTACCACGCCCAGTTTATATAGAAAAAATCCAAACTGGTTTTGTCTAAATATACGCTAATTGCGCAAAAAATAGCTCTATAATTCAAATTCCGCCAAAATAATGACTCATTAAAAAAAACCTCAAGGTCTTTGTTCCGGCTGCCACGTTATTAGAAGTTGATTCACTTCGTGAATCGGACTGGACTTTTATCACAAATAAAAATGATACTACGGGATAGCGTTTGTCCCCACACGAAGCTTGAAAATTGGGAATCTCTTAAGTTTTATAAAATTATTCTATCATCAAAAAAACCAAGTTAAAACACACAAAAAAACTAAATTTCAATACTAATATAAAATAAAAACAATAACTTATCTTAAATTGTCTTGTTTGATGATATTTTGTCCAATAATTGCTTCCTTGAATTTATATTGTAGTTCTGCTACTGTTATTATGTCCAATAGTACGTAGATGAAACAAGCCCATTTATGTTCGTTGTACATTTAAAACTACAAAGCCATATGTTGTTTCGACGTATAAACTCGGAGATAACCTTTTGTATTCTAATTGTCCAGTATAATGCACATTTAACGGTTCAAATTGCTGATTCGGTATTTCCACAATTAAAGTTACAGGAACCTCCACCTTATTCCAAATTGATCTTTGAACTGATCCAAATTAAATACAGAAATCGTCGCTTATTCTTCTATTTCCAGATATAATAAAATCAAAATTTTCACTTCAATCGATGCGCTTAAGATGTTAAATTTAATAATATAGATTCCCATAACTTTGCACGAGTTTCATAATTTTTAATTTTGGAAAACATTGCCTATGATTTAAAAGAAACAATTTACTGATAAAAATGAGAACAATTTCTTTTTATTAATCAAAACTTTTATATACGATGAAACGTAACATCTAACACTAGATTAGGACATTTTGATTCATCTAATCTCATTTTATAAATTATGAACAATATTTCTATCTATCTTGTTTCAAAACTAACAAAAAATTGAAATTCTTTTATTATTTAACAATTAAACTCGGAATTTAAAACTTGAAAACAACATTTGTTTTTTAAGAACAAATATGGAATGAATCCCAAAAATGTTGGAAAAATCGAACAATGTGTTTTTTCCTTTCTTACATCTTCCGATGTCAAAATAAATCGTGTAATACTCAAAATTCAGCAAAGATTAGCAACGACATCTGTTCGTTAGAATTGGAAATAAAATTGAGTACGTTCGTTTGCTTTTTATAGTATATTCGAAATTTAACTAGCAGTTAAGTATTAGAAAATTTTAAAATTATTATTAATGAAAAAAAATGAACGGAAACTAATGAAATACATTTTTATTGAATTAGAAAACGAAGATGAATTTGGTTTTATTATTGTTTTGCGAATATTGTGAACGTTACAAGTTTATAATTCTTCTTCGTGGACCTGGTGTTGCGTCCTTGTAGACACTTCAGATAGCAATCTTTTTTGTATTGAATAGCATCAAGGCATGCTTGATCCATCCATGGCTTCTGAGAGTGGTTCTCTGGTTGTCCAAGTATTCCCTCAGCAGCGCTTAAAACAGCATCTTTGAGCAAATACCTTGACTTATCGACGTCATCATTAATGGTTTCTGATTTCTCCAATGTTTCGGCAATATGGATTTGATATCTCTCTTCTGTTTCAGCATTCTTTAATGTTGAGATGTTAAAACGTTTCCGTTGATTGAATTTTGGAATGGCTGGATTTGGGAAGTGGAACCTTATCGTTGCAGGTTCCGTCATGGAACCTTATCGTCGAAACGTGTTGTTACTAGAACGTGATCAATTTGATTTCGAGTATTTCCATTCGGTGAGACCCAAGTCTGCTTATGAATCGATCGGTGCGGAAAGAACGTACTGGCAATTCTCAAATTATTTGATAATGCAAACTCAGTCATTCTCTCACCATTATCATTCGAATTCAAATGCAGGCTGTTGGGACCCACCACATTTCCATAAGAGATATCTCTTCCAACCTGTCCATTATAGTCACCAAGAACCATAATGAAGTCGCGTGTTGGTGTTTGTTTCATAACCTCTTCCAGTGCTATGTAGAAATTATCCTTCTCGTCGACGGTCTTAGCTTCAGTTGGTGCATGCACGGCAATAAGAGAAATATTGTTATATGTACCGCGTACACGTAGGTAGCAGATCCTCTCACTGACCGGGATGAATTTCATCACGGCTTCTTGTATGCGTGCACCAACAAGAAAGCCAGTTCCAAATTCTCTTCGAGAAGGATGACCACTACAGTATAGAGAGTGACTATCCAAATCTTGTTTTCCGATTATCGGCTGTCTAATTTCTTGTAGAGCAATAATATCCATCCTATACCTCTCAGCCTCTGTTTCTAGACTTATAAGAGCATCAAGAGCGCTCAGGCTGCGCACGTTCCACGTTCCGATTCGGTAGTCTGGTCCTTTTTCACGTCCAGGTAAAATTCTGTTGTTTTTTTCCGGGTCTGTTTTTCTCTTTCTGATAACCAAATTTAACATATTAGTTTTTTTCCGGGGTTAGGGTGTTGACCTTAGGCCCAACCCAAATTGTCGTGAATGGGTCCGTTCTGCATATTAAGGTCACCAGAAACAACCTTTTTACACGTTTATATAGCGAGCCGCTTGATTCAAGACAGACGCCCGCTCCAAGCCGCCCCTGACATGGAGAACAGACGCTTGAGTCGCATTGGTTGTAGAGCGCCAATTCGCCGTGATGTAGCGTCATTGACTAAGCAGTTTTTACTCTGCTTGTCTCCAATACACCAACCTAATTCTGTCAGCATTACCCAGGCAGCACGGCGTGGACGTCGAATTTCGGATTTCGCTACCCATTCGTTTAATTGTAGAAATTTCCAGTATAAATACATCAACAGTATCAAAAACAAATACATATTTCTATTTTTAAATAAAACTTAAAACGTTTATTAACAATTTAAGTTCATTTGTATTATATATTAATAATATATTTATAATGCACTAGTGCGTAATAAAATAATGAAACAAATCAATATTGTCATGACAACGGTTGCCATGAAAAACTAATTAGATTTTAACAATTACAAAACTTGCACATAATGACAGTCTTATAAAAAAGGCGTTAACAAAAATAATCATAACAAATTAATCACAAGATTCAACGAGTTTCGTCCGCTATGATTATAGTATTTTACATTACAAGCCAGGTAAAATGGTTTTTGCTGGCGAATGGAGGATATATAACTGACGAGTCGAAGACGCGTCAGTTACTTCCTTGAGTCATTAAAACCTGTTACCTGGCGTGTCTTGTATAATATTTTATTTGTTACTAAATTGTAAACAACTAAATAAAAGTGTAATGATGCATTAATTGATACCCATCACAACCTTCTTAGTGGGTTCAGCAATCGTTAAAAATTTACAAGTTAATGCTTACCGTTTTTATTATCATCAAAAAAAGGCCTCTTTATTTGATTATAAATACTCATGTTTGAGTATAGAGACCCTCTTACAGGCTGATTCTGAGTTAAGAGGTCTTAGCTATGATTATTTTTGTTATGACAATTTTTTTAAGAGGAATATCTTAATTGCGATTCTGAGAACGTTGTCATAAAAAACCTCATAATAACTCTACAAATATATTTTGGAGATCTTTTAAACGGCTAGTTTTATAAACAAAATTATTATAAAATATCATATTTTCTTTTTAAATAATTTAAATACAAATTAAAATACCGTATAAATTATTATTAAGAATTATGGTATATAATAATTTTTTATAAAAATCAAGTTTATGTTTTAGAAATTATTTTAGGGTATTAATAATTTTTGTTTGTGAAAATATTCAACCGCCATTTTATTGAATATCAATCTTAAAATCAAAAATGTATTTTATTGTATAATAGTTTATATACAATTAATATATAAAATTATACCATATATTAATTATCAATTATTTTGCAATAAATTTGTGAGAAAAGAATGATTGTTTTTTCTTAAAAATTATATAAAATTTTCAAAATTTTCCTAAATCAACATGAGACGTCAAAGTTTGATATTGCAAATATGAAATTTTCAATCGCCATTTGATTTAAAATCAACATTAATATATATTTTATATTATAATTTTGATTCAAACTAAAATAAAATATAGATAATTATTATAAATTTTATAATAATTACATAAATAATTCATAATTAATATTTTATCCTTTATTAATATAATTTTTCATACAAGAGTTCAAATAAAAAAATATGAAACTTTAAATTATGATGCTTAAGATGACCATGTTTGATGGTCTTACGTTAAGAGGGTTTTTTTTGACATCTCACAGTTGTGACTACATACAGAATCGCATTTAAGAGGTTTTAGTCTTAGCTAAGAGAAAAGTCTTTGCTATGACTATTTCTGCATCTGTAAGGGTATGTCAGAATCAGCCTGTTAGTCTACTATTTAATTTTCTACAATTATTGGTTTGTTGTTGACGTCTTCGGCTGGATGATTTGTCATCTCCATATTTTTGTCATGTAAATTGAAGAAAAAACGCATGAATTTTCATTTTGTATATACTTATTTGTTAAATTATTGTAATTTTGTGCAAGATAGTGTAATTGTTTTCATCGTAGTAATTGACCAATGAATATAACTTGGATACGATATAAACGGTTGTTGAATTGTCTTCTTAATTTTCTTACCGGTAGTTGAATAAATACACGGGAACTGTTATCATATATGCTGTTACCTCATTACAATCAATAAACAATTAAATAAAAAGAAGAAGAGAAAAATATGATTTTTCCAAGTATATTCATTTGGTTTTTGTAAGTTAATTTCATATATTTCGTTCACGGGAATTTAACCTAAAAGAGAACATTGTGATTTTCTATAAATAAAAGAAGAAAAGACAGAATGTACGTACACACTGCCTGAACTGTTTTTTTTTGATTTTGTAAGTTTTTGTTCACATGAGTATTTCTGTTTACCGCTTAGATAATTTTTATTAAACCAAGGCTTTAAATTAAGCAAAGAACATTAAATTACATAATATTAATTTAGTTGATTAGTCATATAAATGCAAACAAACCAATAAAAAGATCAAACAGAAATAAAAAAATTATTAAAAGCAAACAAAAAATTTATCTATGTATTGTGGGAGGAAAGAACAGTGAAACTAATTTACAATTGTGAATAAATCGTTGGTCCAAACAAAAAAAAGGGATTCATAACCAAAAAAAGTAAATTATTGTTGTGCCGTTATCGAACAGCATGGAGGATTGAATTGAATTGCTGGAATGAGAGTGGGATAATAGATATGAACCGCTAAATAAAAAAGGGGAGTGATGAGTGGTTTCGGATGCTGCTATGGGAAATGACTAGACGGGATTACATTCCCTACCAACTATATTGGAATGCAAAGGTTGGATTTTTTTTGTTATATATAAATATAGGTAAATATTTCCACAACTATTGTTACTAAAAAGCCATAAAACGCGAACGGATGTACATAAGATCACAATATTCGTTAGTGTAAAAAAATCAAAATAGTACAAACTTTCGATTTTTGTTATTAAATTCATGAAATGACCTATATCGAAAACCAGTTTTTTTTCATTACGGTTATCTTTAAAATCTCGAATCATGATTTTTCTTGTATCTTAATTCATGTAAGCATATAACTAACGGCCCATTTTTGCATTCGTGTTATGGATTGGTTCACATCAATTTGGCTTTCATTGTGTCTGTAAAGTTGGAACCGAATTCAAGGTTATCCAAACAAAAAAAACGAGATAATTATGATTGTTGACCATTACAACGGATTTTAATTGTAAAATTCGCCGTTTCGATATTTTGATATATTATTAACTTTAATTGGAATAAAACAACGACAACTTAATTTTATGGTGGGTATCCATTATGGTGTCGGTCGATCTCTGAACTACAGGAGTCAATGTTAACATTTTTTTTTTTTTTTTTTTTTTATTGGAAGTTAGGCATGTTTAGTGTTAATATAATTATTTATACATTAACGTCTCTGAATATCCGAAGATACCATGCCAACTAGGGATTATAATCAATTGAGAATTAAGTTTCTTTTAGAAATTTATGAACGTTGACTTTGAACTTTTGAGGGTTAAAGTTATCAGGGAAAACCCACGAAGGTAATGAATTCCAGAGATGAGAGACTCTGTTGAAAAAGTCGCGCTGGAAGGCTACAGTTCTACATCTAATTATTTGAACCGTAAAAGGATGGGCCGCTACCGATGCTCTAGTATGACGCGATAGGTTTGCAGGCTTAGGTAAAATCGATTTGATCTCTTCAGAAACCCGTTCATCCATGATATATTTGTAGAAAATCGTCAAATCAGCAACATTTCTTCTATGCTGCAAGGAATCAAGGTCATTGGTAAGATTTGAATTACCAATCAATTTAACTGCTCTCCGCTGTACAGAATCAAGACACTTCAAACTACATAAGTATGCTCCACCTCATATGTGAGAACAATATTCCATGCAGGGACGTATAAAAGATTTGTATATTAAAAGAAGTTGTTCGCTACTGGAAAACTTACGACATCGTCCTAAAAACCCCAATTTATAGTCGGATGGGAGTTTTGATTTCATGAGAAATATAATGGTTTAAATCAGAACCCCTATATTGAAGGTGAATTGTTGTTTATTTCCAAAAACTGGTGCAACGATAACATAATCGTACGAACGAATTATAATATATAACGAACAATGAAATAACTTTCACTATTTTTTTGTTGATATCAACTCTCACAAAACCCGTACTTTACCGATGCCATTGAAAAAATGTGTGATCTTGGTAAGATTTGTTTTTATAAATATTACATTTACTCACCTTGTTCTTCAACTACATATTATTTGCTAGCTCCCTAAGCTTTAGATACGTCGATTCATAACAAACAAATTTTCATACCAAACTGTTATATATTGGGTGTGAAATGGAATTAATGGGTCGTTCGATGGTCAAGCTAAATAAAACCGACATACATGTTGCACTAGTTCACCAATGACTGCCATTGTTTTGTTTTTGTATCTCAGTGTGAAAAGAAATAAAGGAATCATTGATGAAAATCTTAACCATTTAGGAGGTCTATTATTTTACATATGTTGACGTTTCCACCTACTCGTTTTATCATCCTTACTGGAAACTGCAAATAAAAGTGGACCAGTTTAGTTTTCCGATTATCTAGTTCAACCTGTGGTATTTATTGCCACAAAACTTATAGCTATTAATATTTAACCGTCTAAATTGTTCCTACGACGAAACTTAATTGCAAAGAGACACTTGTGTTATATAAGTTTACGTAATCTTGTCCAAGCATTGAATCGAGATTAGAATTAAAAATATGGCATTAGTTAAATTGTTGTTAGATGTTACCCTTGTTTCTTTTAAATATCGGTAGTAGTACACATCCGTAACACGGATGCATGTTTTACAACTAAATAATCTGTAATCACGGGGTGAGTAGCTTAAAATATATTTATATACGCATGGGTATGAATGTGTAGGAGTGTGCTTGTATATGTATGGAGGTATATGGGTATGCATGCATGTGTGTGAGTATGTAGGTGTATGGGCATGGATGTAGGTATGGGTGTTTGTGTGCATGTGTGTGTGTGAGTGTATGAGGGGCGAGAGTGTGTGAATGTGTGGTAAAATATGGGGGTGGACGTGGTGATCGCGGCTTTTCCACGTATGGGGTCGCCAGAGTCTTCTTATATCACTTGTCTTTTTTCTTTGATCCGATTAACACGCGTACTATACTGATTATTTGTACTAGAGCAGCAGGTAATTCTTCTCGTTCCCACAGGCTGAAGCTAGCTTGGGGTTTTAAAAACTTTCTAGGTGCGCGGCCTGCTAACCAACTTCTTTGGTTTACCATTGAAGCCAGTTCTCCATTACAAAAGTTGAATAAAATTAAAAATGATCAAATTCTGTTTTCTTCCAAATTATTGCTGAAAACTCAGAAACCTTAGAATTTTACATTTGTATGAGACAAATGTAAAATAAAAGTAAAATAAAATAAGAAATAAAAATGTTCAAATGTTAAAAACTCTACTATATTTTTCAAATTTCAATTTTCTCTACTAACTTGTTAAATTCATAACTGGTCTTCGATAGAAAAAGAAAATTAAATTAATTAATTAAATATTGTAAAATTAAAATATTGTAAAGATAAAACTGAGGTGTTTTTCCAATTTATCAAGCATATTATTTAATTTTTGGTATTGGAAAACCATAGAATTTGGTATTGATGGCAATCACTTTAACCTAACTGGAAATCGAACTACGAATTCAAATGCAGTTGCTCTACCATTAGGCCATTCAACACACTATTTCCTTTACTTATGCTTTCCAACAAATATGGGAAAATGTCTCACCCGTTACCATGGTGACATCTTAGCACCTGTCGAAGATTTTGTCAATGATGGCATCTGTTATGCAAAGGCATGCAAAGATAAATATTACTACACCGTTTAAACTCTTGGACTTTTATTTAAATTAAGCAGTTTTTTTAATCTATCGATTTTATTCTTCTTTCGTCCAAATAAGCATAAACAACTTCTCATCTAGATATAAAACTCAAATTGAGGTGACGATATTCCGTAAACATATAAATATATAACAGAATTATTGTTTTACTTTGTTCAATTCACCCACAAAATCGAATAACAATAAATATATTTTATTTATATTAAAAACATTTTTTGGTACAACGACTTTTATAATGTTCTGATCTGTTCAAGATAGTAAGTGGGTGGTTGTTTCTATAGACAAAATTGTCATTTTTGATGGAATTATTTGCCGATGGTTTAATAGTGATTTGCAAGGTAGCATAATTTAGTAACCAACAGTAACCATGAGCTTAATTGTTAAATATTTTGTTATATTTACACTTCAGTAACTATAAAAGATAATAAATGCATGTGCTAAATACGGTACAGATTACATTTAACGTAATCAAACGAATTTGATGATAGTAAAATAACGAACCAACCAAACTAAACAAAAATTCGACAAACAACGAAATTAAACATTAGTACTTCAATTAATATAAGATAGTAGCTGTAAATCGCCGCTACTGATGTTTAGCCGCAATACACACAAGACAATATGTAGTTTCTAAAACTAACGAAAGATGAAAAACAAAAGCAGGCTTTTATACACACATCAGAAACTTTCTAATTGAAACGATTTAGTCTTCATTTAATGGTGGTTGATAACTAAGTGAATAGACAGCAGACCCTCACTCCTTTCATTTGATGATTACCATATATTTTATACTTAACGAGCCACCTGTCCTTGATGAGTCCGACAACTTTTTTAACTACCGTTTTCCTCGATTCGGCGCTTTTTCGTTCGGAAAAACGCCAAAAACACGAAGATTGCCCGAAAGGGCTTGTTAATTTGCTACCACTATTTTGTTTTTTATTAATAGGGAGTGGAAATTTGTTTTAGAAAACAAAAGTATGTCTTCTATTGTTGAGTCCGACAATTGACATTTTGTCATGCTTGGCTTGGACTCGACGATAGGAGACAAATTTTTGTCGGACAAGGTTGCCCTAGTTTTCTTAAACAAATTTCCACCCCTTAATTATAAAAAGCGGCCGAATTGAGGAAATGGCAGATATAAATAGCTGTAGGACTCGTCAAGGACAGGCGCCTCACGAAGCATAAAATAAATGGTAATCATCATATAAAAGGGGCGAGAACCTGGTAACTCAAATTGAACTGATGAAATTATATTTTGATTAAAAATGATCTTTTGGTTATCTTTATATATATAATTCTACTGTACGTGTGTATGAACTGAACTCCTCCTAAACGGCTAGACCGATTTGAATGAATTTTTTGTGTGCGGCTGGGTGGCACCCCGCATGTTTTAGATTCATACGGCTGAACCGTACTCATGTACCGTACCCATGTACTCATTCAACGGCTGAACCGATTTGAATGAGTTTTTTTTGTATGCGTTTGGGTGGCGCCCCGAAAGGTTTAAATTCATAAATCAGCCCGTCAGAGGCGCTGCAGTCGGTATTGTCACTGAACTCCTCTTAAACGGCTGGACCGATCTGAATGAGTTTTCTTTGTATGCGTTTGGGTGGCACCCTGGATGTTTAAGATTTACAAATCAGCCCAGCAGAGGCGCTGCAGTCGGTATTGTCACTGAACTCCTCCTAAACAGCTGGACCGATTTGAATAAATTTTTATGTATGCGTTTAGGTGGCGCCCTCGATGGTTAAGATTCACAAATCAGCCCGGCAGAGGCGCTGCAGTCGGTATTGTCACTAAACTCCTCCTAAACGGCTGTACCGAATTCAATGAATTTTTTTAGTATGCGTTTGGGTGGCGCCCTGGATGATTTAAATTCACAAATCAACCCGGAAGAGGCGCTACAGTCGGTATTGTCACTGAAATCCTCCTAAACAGCTGGACCGATTTGAATGATTTTTTTTGTATGCATTTGGGTGGCACCCTGGATGGTTTAGATTCACAAATCAGCCCGGCAGATGGCGCTGCAGTCAGTATTGTCACTGGACTCCTCCTAAACGGCTGGACCGATTTGAATGAATTTTTTGGTATGCGTTTGGGTGGCGTCATGGACGGTTTAGATTCACAAATCAGCCTGGCAGATGGCGCTGCAGTCGGTATTGTCACTGAACTCCTCCTAAACGGCTGGATTGATTTGAATGAATTTTTATGTATGCGTTTGTGTGGTGCCCTGGATAGTTTAGATTCACAAATCAGCCCGGCAGATCGCGATGCAGTCGGTATCTAGGTTATTTATCTATACTGCCACTAAACGGCTGGTTTATTCAGACACGAGTCAATATAATTCAACTTTTCTTTATCTTACTCGCTTCGGTATTAGTTACTCTTCTTTTATTGATTGCAATTGTAATTTCAATCAGTCTTTACTCATTTAACTTCATTAAAAACGTTAAAAACATATAACACATAATAAAACTTCCAACAGTTTTAACTGTTAAATGTACTAGCATTTTGTAAAAACAAAAAAATACGAAACAAAAATTTCCTTAGTTAATTTCCTCAACAGCGGCAATACTAATTTCTCAACAATTTTTTTTTTGTAAAGAATATCAATGTAAATGTAATTTTATCTAAAAATAAAAAAAAAATTAGAACAAAAGAAATAAATTTTTGGTTTCATTTTAAATAAATTAAAAGATGCAGCATTGAGCTCTTCTCCTCATCAAATTCGCCAATTATTCGCCCTATTATTAACGACATGTTTTCCATCTCAAGCTTCTGTCCTGTGGGACAAATATAAAGATTCCATGAGCGACGACATTCTGCATCGCATTCGGATCGCTGATCAAGATCCCAATATCGATTTTTCGCAGGAAATATATAACGAGGCGTTGATAAAGATTGAAGATATTTGCATTCTGTTTTCAAATATGCCACTCATTTATTTTGGTATGCCCTCACCTAACCGCCCAGCAACAGACATTATTAACAGCGAGATTCAGTGCGAACAACAGTTCACAATGCACTATGGCCCACAAGCATTCGCTTGAAGCTCTCGATAGAATGATGAAAGATCTAAATAATAACACCACGCTTTTCGGTGGTGCTTTACTGCTGCTGTCCGGTGATTTTAGACAGATATTGCCGGTCATTCCACGCGCTACATATGCGGATGAAATTAACGCATGTATAAAACAATCATATCTATGGCGAAATGTCAGCACGTTACGTCTTAACACAAATATACGTGTTCAACTGCAAAATGATCAATTGGCACTATCATTCTCCGAGCAATTGCTCAACATTGGAAATGGAACAATACCATTGCATGGAGACATACAATGCATCAAATTGCCAGACATGAGCAACTGGCTCAGAAGAATTGCACCCATGAAGCTATTGAAATCATATTTCCAGATTTACAAGCTAATTATATTAATCATGCATGGCTTCGTAAACGAGCTATTTTAGCCGCAAAATTATCGATGTTGACGCTATTAACTTCAAAATACAACAGCCATTGCCCGATAATGAGATATTGTTCAAATCGATCGACACTGTTACCGATCCTGACGAAGCAGTCAACTATCTTGTTGAATTTTTGAATTCGCTGGATTTACCAGGAATGCCACCACATAACTTGCGATTAAAAATTGGCTCAGCTATCATTTTGCTTCGGAATTTAAATGCATCTAAGCTATGCAATGTACAAGATTAGTCATAAAAAAAATTATGGGCAATGTTCTTGAAGCTACAATTTTGAACGGAAAATTTGAAGGTGAAGTTGCTCTCCTGCCACGAATCCCAATGATCCCTTCAGATTCACCCATTCCATTCAGACGTCTGCAATTTTCAATTCGCTTGGCATTTGGCATGACTATTAATAAGTCACAAGGTCAAAAAATGTCGATTTGTGGGTTGGATCTAGAAAATCCGGTCTTTTCACATGGCCAATTATATGTGGCGTGTTATCGCGTTGGAAAACCGTCAAGTTTATTCATTTATACTCCTCAGGAATTGACCAAAAATATTGATCATCAACTCGTATTAAGATAAAATTAAACAAACAATATTGATTATAACGAATTGTTTTTAGAAAAATTTATGTTATTTCAAAATAAAGAATTATGAAATTATTATTGTCTTTCATTTCATACTTTGTTTAATATTCTAATCGCTTGAAATGTCATGCAGGACAACGTCTGTCGGGATGATGTCTTTGATAAGTTTAAATTCAATTCCGACAATAATTACTTATTGTCGGGAATATTACTTTCAACAATTACTTTAAGCTTAATCACTCACAAAACTCCAAAAAATTAATATTCCCTTAGGGCGAGTTTCACCATCCTTAGTTGAGTTAAAGTTAAGTTAAATTTAACATATCTGCCACTTAGCTGAAGGAAATGGATTTCACCAGTTTCAGTTAGCTAAATTTTAAGTGCATTTTGCATCATTCAGTTATCTCTCGGTTAAAGTTAAGTGGCGGTTAACTAACTTTAACTTTAACTGAGGATGGTGAAACTGGCCCTTAATGTTGTATATTTATGGCAATATATTGACCGTGTGTCAGATATTAGTTTCGCATTGATTTGCAACAATCAATAATGACTACAATGACTCAGGATGTTGACTAAATAGAAATATTTCTCATCCTTATGAATTCACACATAGTACTGCCTACAAGTTTAATACAAAAGTCCAAAATAAAATTTTAAGGGCCAGATTCACCATCCTCAGTTAAGTTAAAGTTAAGTAAAATTTAACATAACTGCCACTTAACTGAAGGAAATGGGTTTCACCAGTCTCGGTTAGCTAAATATTAAGTTCATTTTGTATCATTCAGTTATCTCTCGGTTACAGTTAAGTGGCGGCTAACTAACTTTAACTTTAACTGAGGATTTTGAAGCTGGCCCTAATTCTTTTTGCATCATTATCTTCTATTTATAAAAATTAATGTGTGTATGTTTAAAATTTGTAAATATGTTTGTATTCATCTTCATCGAATGTATTGTCACTATTCTAACTGCCCTTGCTGACCATTGAATGACATCACGATTACAAGTTTTTTGCAACTTATTAAATGGCATGAGCACTGTGAACATTTGTGAATCTATTTTTGTTCTGTATAATATTCTATATAGAGATGACACACCTCTACTAATTCAACAAGTCATTTAAATTTTTTTATTGCTTACTTCAAAACTTATTCGATTGCAAATTTTTCATGTATCCGATCTGATCAGCTGGTTTTTATTTATATTTTTAAAAATAAAAATTGAAAATTATGCTATCATTTCTCACTACCACTTTTGAAATCATTGCTTTTACGTCAACAAAATGTCTACGCAAAAACTTTATTTATAAGCGTAGCGAAGCACGCCGGACCTGCTAGTTTTGTATAAATAATTATGTAAGTAAGTATATTCTTTAGTGAGTTGTCTAATATCTGAGTTGTCTAATTTTAGCTTCTGCGTTATTTGAATATGTTAGTAACTCAATCGATTCAGTTTTGAATTTCAATTCATTTGAGTTAATTCTTATCTTGAATTTATTGTTGCATAAGCATCGGGGGAAATTTTATATTTGGTTTGTAAATAAAATTAAGTTAAGTAAATTTTCGGTAGAGATAATAATTTTTCTTAAAAAACGAGGTAGCAATAGTAACGATTTTGCGGCTCTTCTCCTCACCTATTTCTTAAAATTATAATGTGCTAAAAATATAGTATGTCTATTCATTATGCCTTTCAACTAATGGTTACGTACCTGTTGCCATTGATTTTCCTTAGTAGTAATTTACGTAGTAGCAGAAACATTATTTAATAATTTTATCAATATCAGTGATCGGTCCTACGAACCTGACCAGACCCAGACCAGACAATGTGCCAAAGATTCGTCACTTGTATACACGTACATTTTATAGCAAAATGAAAAAACTGAAATTTTTTTTCGAAATTGAATGAATTAATTATAAATATTTAGGTTCTTGTTCAGATCTTGAATTTGGTTTAGACGATACCAAATCTGGTATCTTTTAAACCGAAAATGGGCAACCGAAACCGAAAACCATAACGTGTAACGACATTGACGGTGACTTTCAAAAACTGACATCCTTTGTAAACGCATAAATGATAGAAAACAATAGAAACCGATAGAACCGTTTTCTCTGCGGTTTTTGAATGAATCGTTTTTTTCGATAGAAACGGTACTCTACCCGTTAACTTCGAACATTACAAAAGAAAAAAATTCAAAAAATTCACGGTTGTATAGGAATTTCCCATAAAAAAACTCAAATTTTGTTTTGGTTGTTATAATTTCAAATGTTCATTGAAGGAGGTTGAGAGTAGAAATTTTGAAAAAAATTATTTTTGATCATATCAAGTGGGGTATCATATGAAAAGTGATTTTTTTTGTAGTGCAAAACAGTTTTTTTGTAATTTTCGAAAGCACATTTTTCCACTATTTTCGAAAAAGTGAAATTTTAAAATTCAAACGTCTTGGGCTAGAAAACTAAAAATTTCTAAGGCTATACTTTAAAACTTTGTCTATAAGAAAGTACATATAGTTTAAACTAAATACAGTAAAGCCTCGCTTAACGAGTACCTCTCATAATGAGTAATTCGCTAACGAGCAAAATAAATTATAAAAAAATTAGTGTAAACATAAAAATATGTAAATATGCGAAACATTGCCAGCTTAACGAGTATTTCGCTTTACGAGAATGATTCTGGAACGAATTAAGCCGTCACATAAGTTTTGGGTTGAAAAGTCACAACTCACTGTCATAGTGACAAAATGCAAAGGGATTTTTTTATCCATACATCATACGAATGGAATGCTTTGACCGGATGGAATGCTTTTACCGAATCAATAGTCTTAGGGCCTTTCAATCCTCAAAAATTTAAAAAGAGTGTCAAACACCTCAGAACGCATGTTGTTTGGCGACCTAGGTCTTAAAAGGTATCTAGTATTGTTGTGTTGTGACACATTTTGTTTTAAACAACAACATTTAAATAACACCAATTGCAATTCAGAACGTCAAATCAAATATAATTCAGAATCAATTGTAGTTCAGAAAATAATAATTGTAGTAAAAAAATAAGCAACGTTATAACATTTACTAAACAAAATTATATTTAGTAAAGTGACCCTTGAATTCATATTGACATTTAAAACATTTGAATTAATTCTTTAACAACTTAACACCAAAAATACGATTGCTGACATGTTTACATCTATTTTACATGAAGTGCCATGGAACGCAGAAGAGTTTCATTTACTGCCCATGTTAAAACAATTGCTGTTACTTTTGCTCCGAAGTTTCTTAAGCTGCAAAATTACTAACAATAATTAATATTAATAAATAAAATTAATAAATTAATATTAATAAATAATAAACACCTGCAAAAGTCTTATATATTATCATGATTCATCAATATCGGCGTTGAAATTATTGTAGTTTGGAACAAACATGTTTTTGGAATTTCCCACATCACCTCCCACTTTATCCAATTTTGTTCAAAATCGGAACTCATTTTCTCTCTTTGTCCGGATCATATACCAAAGTTTTATCAAAATCAATTCATGCTGGGTCTAATATTGAGTCCTAGGGCCGTGGAAGAAACATCGTTAATTTAAATATCTTTTACAAATACTATTAAAACCGCGAAAATGGAATTGCAATCTTTTTGACATTTGCAAACTTCGTGTAATGACACGTCAAGTTAATTTTAAAATTTCCTAGGTCTCAAAATATATTTAACCATATAGACCAGTCAAAATAGCTTTTTGTGAGGAAAAAATTAGTAACAGGATGAAAACTATTGGATATGTAAGAAAATATTGCGCAAATGATGGGATGGGAAGCATAAATTAAATGTCAAATGTAAATTAATTGTCATTAAATGTCAATTAAATGTTTCTTATATATATTTTTTGGCATTTCTCGACGTTTGAAAACGGCATTTCTCGACGAAATCTAGAAAACGTTGGATTGATTTCAAAAATTTTTGTTTCTAAAAATAGGTATACTCAATGGTAAGAGCTGAAGGGACGATATGTTCGATAGCTGTCCCGAAAGTGTGTCAAACGATCGTCAAGTGTGTCAAAACAAGGAAATTTGCATATTTTTTGCTCAAAAAACATTCATTTTAAGTGATTACGAGTAGGAAAATTAAATTTGGAGAAATCTTGATGGTTGGGATTGGTATGTGGAGAAAAAAATTTTAGATTATTGCATTATAAGTTTGTCAAAAAAATGTTATCAAGTACGTCAAAAGAATGATTTTCATTTTTTTACACAATTTTTTGGGAAAAATGAAATTAATTATTTGTATGAAATGTTAAATGTAATTGAACATGAAATTATTATTATTGAAAATTTTATTGTATTATATGTTTGTCTAAAAAATATTGGCAAGTGTGTCAAAAAAATGATTTTCATTTATTTTTCAAGCCAATTTTTTGGAAAAAAAATTCAATTATTTGTATGACATGAAATGTAATGAGCATGAATTTGAACATGAAAATGTTTGAATTTGTGATAGTTTTTGGAATATTTTTGGAATTTTGAAAAATGTTTGAATTTTTGATTTTGTTATAATTTTTGCAATTTTTTTAGAAATTTGAATAAAAAATAGAATTTTTGAATTTGTGAAATTTGAATTTTATATATTTTTTTAGAATTTTAAAAAAGCTACAATTTTTGATTTTGTAAGAATTTTTTAATTTTGATTAATTTTAAATTTTTGATTTTATTATAATTTTTGAAATTTTGAAAAAAGTTTCAATTTTTGATATTGTTATAATTTTTGCAATATTTTTGGAATTATGGAAAACGATTGAATTTTTGATTTTATTTAATTTTTACAATATTTTTGGAATTTTGAAAGAAATATGAATTTTTGATTTAATATTTTCTCGAAACGCTTAATGGAGAGGTTTTTGAGTAGTTTGCTGATTGTATCATCTTTTCACTAAATTATGTTAATATATGATCTGTTATAATTTTGCGGCAACGTATTGATGTGTTTGTTTTTTAATCAATTTCTAAACAGAAATACAAAAAATACATGTACTTTAACAAAGAGTTTTAGGTTTGATATACATCGCTGCCCAAAACTAAAAACAATGTCCTCATAAAAGTTTTTTGCCGAAAACTATATCAAAGTCCTTAACCAAAACCGAAGTCTTGATATCTCAGAGCTTGAGATTACAGTCCCTCCATATTTTGTATTTGGTTTGATCGCTATTTTGCTATTGTGTTTTTGATATAATTTGTACTATATTCTATGCTGTTCACTTGGTAGTACATAGTCAGCATTTGTTTCACGATTTGTTGAAAACTTCTTACTCGATGATCGTAAAATGACATGTGATATACACGCAATTAAAGCAATAACTGAAAAACATCTAAAACTCCATCTACCACCTAAATATTTATACATTTGTCCTCCCATTAATGATCCAATTGAGAATCCTAAACCACCGTTCATTCCCGCAACAAGTCCTTGAACAGTTGTTGATGCACCAACTGGTGCGATTTCTGCTGCATAACCAACAATTACAGAATAACATAATGCAAATGTTACTCCTTGCATTAAAGCTTCGGTGAGTACTAAATACCATGGATTTGGTACAATCGAAATTAATCCAAGTCTTACAGCGTATGCAAACAAACCCAACGAAAAACAATGGACGTGGCCAATTTTTTGTATAATTCTTCCAGAAATTATAAAAAACACAACTTCACTTAATAAACATTCAGCACCAATAACACAACCTTCGATTAGTTTTACTGAACCATAAAATCCAGTTTCGACAGCTAAATCTTCCAAATACCATAATAGAAAATTAGTTTTAAGCGAATCAATTACACCAACTAGGGTTGCGAATAGTAAAAACAACAGAATTTTACTGTTTTTAAGCAGATTTTTAACGTTGTGATGAATTGATCCGGTTGATGTAAATTTTGGTAATTTTAATTTTGTTACCGCTAGCAAGTCTAAACTACAAAACAAGAGCATTACGCACAAAGCAGGTGTTATGCTTTTACTAACACTATCGGAGAAGATATGGACTACTATTCCGGATATTAAAGCTGTAACACCAAATCCTATTGTTCCCCAAACACGCTGGTTTCCATATTTCATTGCATCTTCTTCACCTGAAATAATCAAATTAAAATTTGATATAACGTAGTAGCATAACTAAAAATACGTCGTTGCGCAGGGTACATATATTATATATGTATAGATGAAAAATCAAATCAAGACGCCGATAAAATGGGGCTTATGATTGAAAACGCGTGGAAAACGTAAACGTCGATGAAACGTGAAACGTAGTCTATTGGTATGATTGAAAACGCGTGACAAACGTTTTATTTCGAACTTATTTTTTTGTATGATTGAAAACGCGTGATATCCGTTTCTTGTACAAAATTGAAACGTAAGATTAGGCTTGCGTTTAGAATAATTTTAAAACTTAAAAATGTATGTTTATCTTTTTACTTATTAATTTTGAGTGAAAAATGAACAATGTTTTAAATGTTAAGCACATTTATTATTTTAAAATTTTAGGAGAAAGATTATTAGGGGAAAATTAGCAAATCAAAAGTAGTATTGTATTATGAATTAGTACGAAGACTGAAAGATAGTCCTGATGTAGCTAATTATTATTTCTATTTTATCCAAATATTTGAATTTTTTAAACTAAGCACTGAACACAATGATGTTTTTTTTAACAAACAATTAGATCTGACAATTAACAACAAATTATTTTGACAATCTGACAGTTTTTTAATTTCGAAAAAAAATTCGAACTAACTTTTTATCACGCGTTTTCAATCATACCTACATTAGGTGAAGGTAAATAATCTTAAACGCGTGATGCGTTTTCAATCATAAGCCCCAATAAGAAATTTGAACTCAACCTTTTCCAATTTTTTTGTAACCTCGGTAATCGTAAATATAATGGAAAAAAATTAATTCGCATTTTTTTCTTTTTTATTTTTTCACTAGTTTTGACACAGAGTGGCTCAAAATTTCGTAAGAAACTTTGTGAATTGTGATAATTAAACATTCAATGTCTTAAAATGTGTTCGAACGGATTATTCGATTTGAGTATTTTTTTTTTGTTTGAAAGGTGGCTTTATAAAAATATTACACTAACAAAAAAAAATTATATTTTTAGATGATTTTTTTAATTTTTATTCTTTAATGCATATAATATTAGTTGGAAATTTTTTGTACTTTGTGACATATACTAAAAACTAGTACATACACCCATTCTATTGAAATTTTTTTTTTAATTAAATAAGGCTTAATAAAAAAATTACACTGAAAATTTTTTGCCTTAGTTTTATTTTAATTTAAACCAATGAAATTCTCTAAAATGTAATGACATCATTCAATTTCACCAATAACATTTGAATTATACTAATAACAAATATTTATACGTCTGGCCTACTGGGATATTAAAAATTATCAGTCTAATTTTGAAATAATTAACTGATATCACAGTAGGCCAACGTATAATTCATAAAAAATATATAAAGAAACGAAAAATGGCAAAAAATTTTCTAAACGAATGCAGGGGCATTCGTTGATAAATTCTCATAATTTTTTGAAAAATTCCTCAAGCAAGTGGTACTTGTCAATATTTGCTTTCGAAATTTTTGGCAAAAAATTATTTCGAATTATCCACCGCCCTTGGAAATTACAACTGATTATTTTTTTTGCTTATTTTACATGAAAAGATTTAGTTCTAATTTAAAAAAAAAACAGTATTTTGAAAGATGGCTAAATTCAAAGAATTAAGAGAATAGAGGAAGTGAAATTGATGTTAAAAGTTGAAGTAATTTTTGCACACCAATAAATTGTTACTAACACACTTGCGTTTTAGTAGAGGGGCCGTAAATATTTCTATTATTGCATTGAATTCCAAATTTAAGCGTATTTTTGTCCCCAAAATTGATATAAAAAAAAGAGACACCATTACATAGAAAAACAACATAAAAAAATTTGACAATACAACATAAAAAATTTGACAATCTAAATTCTGTTATTGTTTACATTGATTTTAGATTATATTTTTTTCACGAAAATATTTAAAAAACTTAAAACTTATTAATCGAAAAGTAAATTATAATATTAACATTAGTTATCTATGATAAGAAATCCCATCCTGTATTTGTTTTCGGTAATTTTTACACGTCATTATCACACACTTCATATTTAATGTTTTATTCAAAATTTTCACTTAAATATATTAATTTTTCTTTAAAATTATTTTTAAATTATAATAAAATCACTAGTATTTTTTATATTTATTATAAATTCGTCAAAATATCACCACGATAAATAATAAAAACAATTTTATTAAAACCAAATTATAACCAAACCAAACAATGTTTACAATATTTTTTTTTGACAATTTAAAATTGTTGAAATACGAGAAGAGCGAAAAACTACTTCAAATATTTTTGTGTATATGTTACGGTCAAAGTAAATTCGATGCTTATATACAATAACCGGTTATAATCGCCAATGCATTTGGTTAATAAAAGAAATATCATTGATATTTGTTCGATTTAACACTTTTACCGGCTATTATATATAATTACCAATCAGTGGCGGATTACCATAGAGGCGGAAGAGGCGGCCGCCTCGGGCCCCACATGCACAGGGGCCCCCTCGCTACAAATAGTATTGATATTTTATAGGTATTCAAATATCAGATGACTGCGTTCATTCAACCAAAGTTTTTAAACCTAAAGATTTTTTAATATTATCCCACATGTAAAAGTGTTAGGTTGTCAATTTGTATTACTTTTTTTCATGTATGTATTTATTTTAATAATTCTAATTTGATAGTTTTAAAATTTTTTAATGTACAAATTCGTTTTCCAATTTGTATAGTAAAAAAACATTTTGTTTTGAAAAGTTCCACTGTTACGATTGAATATTAATACTAAAACTTTATTTGCAATGGGCTGTTATTATATTAATCGCAAAATTATTGATAAAAACAAAATCCAGATAAGTATTTTTTGGATATTTGAAGTATATTTGAGTTTTATGTTTTCATCAATGATTTTGGATTTTTTTTAAGACCTACAATTTATTGAAAGCATTAAACTGAAAACCTCAATTTTAAGCATATAATTGTACATATTTTAGATTAATTTCATATATAACTAAATAAATGAAAATTTTTTAACGTGTAGAATTGAAATCTATTATTGTATGCTTAAAATCAATGTATTTTTTATACAATACATGCTAAATTCATCATTTGGATTAACGTTTGAAAAGGGTTTCCATATGATATGATTGATATAGTATAGGTGTTTTAGCTTTAGTTGTATATTTCGTTTTATCAACGTTGATTGGAAAAAAGATTGTCTAAAAAATTTGTTTGAAAAATTTGAAAAAAAGATTGTTTGTAACTGGACGTATTGATACTCAAATAGCTCGTGAAATTGAAGTACAACAAAAATGCTGGCGGAAAGTTTTAAAAAGAGTTGCAGCTACAGTAAAGCTATTAGCTACTTTGGGTTTAGCATTTCGTGGTCATCGAGAAGATATTGATTCGAACAGAAAAGGAGATTTTATGACATGCATTGAGTACCTATCTCAATTTCATGATTTTCTTTAAAATCATTTGGAGAGGTACAGCCATCCAGGAAAAGGTAATGTAAGTTATTTATCACATACCACATGCGATGAATTTGTAAATTTAATGGGAACTGAAGTAAAAGAACACCTAATTCAAGAAATTCAGGACTCTTTATATTATTCAATTATTGTTCATTCTACGTCAGACGTGAACCACACTGACCAACTAAGTTTTATATTAAGCTACATTGATAAAGTGGGCGACGCGAGAGAACGATTTTTGGATTTTTACAAATTGAAAATCACAATTCAGAAGATCTAGCACAACTTATTTTGAAAACTTTAAACAATTTGTCTTTGGATATTAAAAATTGTCGCGGTCAAACATATATGGCCGGAAAATATAATGGTTTACAAGCCAGAATTAAAACTCTAAGTGAGACCGCCATTTTTATTCCTTGTACAAGTCATACGCTTAATTTAATTGGAAATTATGCTGCAGATGCCTATTCTACTGCGGTGTATTATTTTAACTTTATCCAAAATATATATGTATTCTTTTCTTCATCTACTCACAGATGGAAGGTGCTTATTGATAATTTTTCCGATCCTAATTCCAAACATATTAAAAAATTAAGTGACACAAGTGACAAGATGGTCTGCAAGAGCTGATGCAGTATCCGCCTTGCGGTTTAATTACAAAAATATTAAAAGCGTTCTTATCCAAATTAGCGAAAATGAAGACGAAAAACCGATTACTAAAGTTGAGGTTAAAAAATTAGCTAGCTCTTTCGATGAATATGAATTGCCATATTAACCGTTCTATGGGATATATTATTGCAAAGAATCAATAGTACTAGAAAATCATTTCAAAATATTCAAACGAACTTATTACAAGGAGTAAAACTGTTTAATTCTTTGTCACAATTTATAAGGGATGTTCGGAATGATTTTGAGAGCATAGAAAAGCAAGCAAACTTATTAACAGACAATATTAGCTACAAAGAAGGACGAAAAAGAAAACGCAAAATTATGTATGATGAATCATCTGCAAATGATACACAGTTAGTAGGACGAGAATTGTTTATCATATGATCTGTGTCTCATATCTCACAATATGATCTGTGATAGACTTGCCACTGAAATGTCTACCAGAACGTCCATATATGAAACTGTTTTAAATAATTTTAAATTATTTTTTGATCAAAATATATCCAGTGATGAAGTTGACAAGTGTATTTTAGAATTGTCAAATACATATGCGAGGGATATAGAAGTACAATATTTTAAAGACGAAGTATATCATTTTTTAAAATATATAAAAGAAGAGAACATCACTTGTCCATTTAAGATGTACAAGGTAATCATTGATGGCCTGCAATCTTCATTTCCCAATGTGGAAACTATTTTAAAAATATTTCTTACATTGCCGATATGCAACGCAAGTGGGGAACGATCTTTCTCCGTTCTGAAGCAGATAAAAAATTATTTAAGAAATAGTCTTAAACAAACTCATTTGCAAAATTTTTGGTAAAATCTTAGGGCCCAAAATTTTGTTCCGCCTCAGGCCCCTTAAAGGCATAATCCGCCACTGCTACCAATCCTAGTTGGTAAAAGTAATAAATTGCTTTACTTAATAAGTTTATATTTATAATAAAATGCTTTATTAAAAAATTCTTTTGGTTTTGACTGTTTATAGATTTATATAAGATATTTCTCATATTATTTCTTTTTAAAATTACTATACAAATTTCTCAATTTTTGCTTTTTATGTAAATCTTAACGCACGCATCCAAAAAAAGTTATAGTACTGTTGTTTTAAAGAAATTTGGTGGGAAATTCAAATTAAAATTTGTGTTTTTTATTTACAAAGCACTTTATAAACAACAATAGAGTATTTTCCCAAAAATATTTTGACAGCTCAAACCAGCTGTTTTAATTTGTGCATGTAAAATAATCAAAATTGATTGGTTTTCCTTGCAAATTTGGTTATTTTGATTGCAATTAAAAGTGTTTTAAAAGTGAATTTTTGAAAACAATATTTAATTAAATTGTTAATTGTGTTGTGCTCTTAAGTTTGCAACAATAATAAAGTGTAAAATAATAATAAAAAAAGTTCAGAAACAATATTATATAAAATTGGTAATTAAATAAAATTGGTAAAATCTAATAAAAGTATGCATATATGTACATATAGTGAAAATTATAATTTTCGATTTTGTTAACAGGAACAGTTTTTGGTGCCTGGAAAACATGGTAATAACCTGTTGCGTTATTATTATTTTACACTTTATTATTGTTATTTTACACTAAACTAAAGTATTTGATATTGTTAGTTTTTTGTAAATAAACCGAAATAAAAATATGGAAATTAAATGAACCTTCATTTCTAAAGAAATGAAGGTTGATTTAATTTCCATATTTTAATGCGATTTTAACTATTTCAGTATCCCTAATGCATTAAAAACTTAAGAGCACAACACAATTAACAATTTAATTAATTATTGTTTTCAAAAATTCACTTTTAAAACACTTTTAATTCCAATCAAAATAACCAAATTTGCAAGGAAAATCAATCAATTTTGATTATTTTACATGCGCTAATTTTGACATTTAAAAATTGAAGTTTAAAGAAAATACTCTATGCTATAACGTTTTTTAAATGCGTGCGCTAAGATTTACATCCCAAGTAACAATTTTTAGAGCTATTAGTATCAAGATACTGTACTGAAGCTCTAGAGAAGATTGTATGTTGCTAGTTGCGCGTTTTATTTGTCGAGTGATACTTGGAGCTCTAAACAAAATTATTGTTGCTTTATAAAATAGTTTTCGAAAACTCATAGCTCTAATAAAATATAGAGCAGGCAGTTGTTAGAATAGCATTACAATAGCTTCATAACCTAATATAGAGCTTTTAAACTAAAGTAGTGCAGCACCACTTATTATAGACCTATGAGCTGTATTTCACCGTTGCAACAGCAAAGCGAGCTATAATTGAGCTTATTTAAAGCTATAAGCATTATAAAATCTTACTGTAATATAGCGTTAATGTCTATTTATAAACTGCTTTTTTCTAATATAAAAAGCGCTCAAATATAACAGAGCTTATTTTTTACGTAAATTTTGAGTTATTGCGAGATTTTGAATCTTCAATAATTCAAAATGGTTGCGTTTTTCAGTCAAACGTTAGTTGAAATTGAAGCATTGACATTTGATTATGTGTGACATTTTCCTTAAAATTTTAGAGCTTTCTTAATCACACTACTTCTATATAAAGCTATTTGCTTTGTAACATAATAAGTTTATTATACAATAAAGCATTTGTGACACAAAAAAAGAACAGTTTCACAGAGCAAATAGCTTTATAAAAAAGTAATGCGATTGTGATAGCTCTATATTAAAATAAACCGTTATAAATAGCATTATAAAGGAGTAATATGTAATAGGTAGCTCTATATTGGTATAATTTGCCACCATCTTCGTTTTTATAAAGATGGAGTAAAAAATATCACCATAATGGCCAAAAATGTTTTAATAATTATTTTTGATAATGATGTATTTTGCAAATATGACATATCACGATAACTGGATTTCTATTGTTAACCATTTATAACTAAGAATTTTTTTAAAGATGAATTCACCAAAATAAATTTATTTAACAAACCTGAAACTGTGAAAAATGTTTCAAAATATTAAAAAAAAAATTATAATTTTTCTATTTTGCCACCAAATACACAAAACTAATAAGGGCGCACTAAAATTTTAGTTCTAAACTATCACTATTCACCATAAAAAATAAATGGCACATAAAATTTGTATACATATTTTCAATAAAAGTATTTACATATATTATTTATTTAAAATAAAACAAATTGCCATTTAATTTATAAAAGAATTTATTTGACAGAAACCATAACATCAAAACATTTTAAAACCATGTCGATATGTATTAGTTTATGTAAACATAAAGTTTCATTGAAAAAATTACTAGTATTTGTATTCAAAAAGTAATATTAGCTCTCAAAAACTCTAACAGTCAACCTTTATACAGCTAATGTAGCTCTATTAAATATTATTAAACAACTTCTTTAGAGGAAATAATGCTGTAAAAGTAGCAAATTTAGCACCACAACAGCTCTGCTAGAGCTGTGGCAGCGCTGCATCAGCAAAATATAAAGCAACCAGCTGTATATTATAGCTCTAGAGCACTAGAAGAGCTTATATAAAACTGAAATTGTTACTTGGGATAAAACGCAAAAATTGAGAAATTTGTACAGTAGTTTTAAAAAGAAATAAAAGTAGAAATCTCTTTCTCTGAAAAATAAAAGCAGTCAAAACCAAAAGATTTTTTTAAGAAAGCAGTTTATTACTTTTACCAACTACGATTGGTAATTATATATAATAGCCGGTAAAAGTGTTAAATTGCACAAATATCAAAGATATTTCTTATATTAACCAAATGCATTGGCGATTATATATATTAACCGGTTATTTTATATAATCGCCGATTTAACACTTTCCTTAGTCTCTTAATTCTTTGGCTAAATCCAAAACTGTATTTTTGTCTTTCTTTTTTTTAGTTTTCTAAAGATTTAGACCTTTACCCAAAAGATACTAAGATTAGGCGTTTTGTTTCGTTGGCGAGACAAACCCGTTTGAATATTTATTAACAAAACATATGACAGTTGTAGATTTTCCTGGCCTATGGTGAATTTTATTTTAAATTACAACAAAAATTCATAAGATTAATTATCATATATTGGAAATTTAAATAAGTATTAAATAAGAGCACTACTATAATGAAGACATAAAATATCAGAAAGGAACTCAAGTTTAAATTATCAAATCATAATATATAAACATTTTAAGAAAATCTAAATCTTTCTTATTTTTTATTAGTAAATAAAATGGGTTTTTCTCATCAAGGAATTAAAATGCATGTCTGTTGTTTGAGTATGTTTTGATTAGAGACTAAATATATGAAAACCAAAGAAAAGAATAAAGGTATTTTTGGATTTCGGCATCTTTTAAAATCTCTGTTTTTAGAAAAATTAAAACTGAAATATTTAATGTAAAATAAGCAACAAATTTTTAGTGCAATTTTTTTATTAAGCTTTATTTAATTTATTTTTCTTATTTAGTTTTTTTCTATTAAGCATTATTTAAATGAATTGAATCGGTAAACTAATTTTTAATAAATGGCACAAAGTACAAAAATTTCAAACTAATATTATATTAAAATGCCTTTTCATCAAAAACAAAATATAATGCACGTCTATAATTTTAGTATGTTTTGAGTAAATGATAAACCTTTAAAATATAAAAAAATGAACGAAAACAAAAAAGTCATTTTTGAAAAAACCATGTTTAAAGAATTAAAACTAAAAAAAATCATCTAAATATATAAAAGTTTTTTGTCAATGTGATATTTTTATAAAGCCTTAGTGATGTACCTTTCAAACAAAAAAAATTTACTCAGATCGAATAAGACGTTCGATCACAATTTAACTTTAATTTAATAACTTTAGTTTAATTGTCACAAAATTTCTTAAGAAATTTTGAGCCACCCTTTGTCAAAACTATAGTGAAAAAATAAAAAAGGAAAAAACACGAATTAGTTTTTTTTATTATACTAACGATTACCGAGGTTTCAAACAAATCGGAAAAGGTCGGGTTCCCATCATTGGCGTCTTGATTTGATTTTTCATCTATACATGTTTCAAAGTAAAAAATTCAACTCACCCAATATATCGAAACAAACAGCATCACTTATTGTGTTTGCCACATTAAATAAAAGAGAACCTAAGCACAAACAAATCAAAAACATGAAAAATGAAACTGAATTGTATACAAATTCTACATTTCCATTAGTAATATTACTACTTATATTGCTATCTAAACTATGTGCATTGGTACTACTTGGTTGCGGGATAAAATAAAGGCCAGTATAACTGACTGATGCAAATAATATTATAAACATAAAAATGGCTTTACGTTGATTCTGAAAAAAAAAAATAATTATAAACATTTTAATAATTTTTTCAAGAGGATACTTACTGAAAAGAAATCAACTAAGCATCCAACAGCTGGTTTAGCAATCGTAAATAATACTGGTAATAAGCAAGTAATATAACCATTAACTTCAGGTGACACACCCAATTGCTTACCGAAAACCGATAGCTGTGGCGATATTGGTCCCATTGTTGCCATAAAACAAAACCAATGGGCTTTTATTGGAAGTAATTTCTTGTTTATCTCAACCATTTTATTTTAGTGGATATTGAACATTTTAACTTTAGCTATTTTTATAAACAGTTGCTGAGTTAAAAATATAGATGAACAATTATTTTAGGGTAGTGGTTTTATCTGAAACAAAAAATTGATTGCTATTAGTTTATGTGGTTTAGTATATAACAACTATTCATGTGTTTGATCCCAGTGCTAGCTCCAAGCTCGGACAAACAGGTCACCCAAGGACAAAACAAAATCCAAGTACGTTCAATTCAATTGTATAGTGAATAGTTTTAAGGTTAACTCTTGCATTTGTAGTATATTAAATTCACAACTTTAGGTACAAGGATCTTCAAAAATATACATCAGTCAGAAGCTATTTGAAACAAAAACAAATCGATTCAGTTGATCTCAAGGTGATTTTTTTCATAAAAAAAACTCAATTATTTCTTGATTCTTCTTGATTATTGAAAAAATTCTTCCTCTTTCTATTGCTTTTAAACTAAAAACTTTTTATTCCAATATTAATTAAACGAGGAACCTGTTTGTATTTGTTTTGTTTTTGGTTTAATATTGAACTTTAATCGATTTTTTTACAACCATACTCATGTGCGTTATAAGTTTTAATATAATTAAAAAAAAAGCTGTTAATTTTATTTTGCTGCGCGAATCAGCGAAACACAATAAAATAATTTATTTGATTGTATTCAACTCTGAAAAAAATTTTCCTTGATTGTATTTTATACAAAAACCAACAGAAACCATTCGTTCTAAATTAAAATTACATCTATGAAAAACAATAAATTCAAAATAATACGAATGTCTCTGAAGTGCAAATGTAACTCGCTCGCCGAGGGTTTCGCGTATATTATCTGGTAGAACATATTTTTTTCAAAATTTCTCCTCTCAACCCTCTCCAAATAACATTTTAATAGGTGAGCGGATCGGTATATTTTTCCTTCAATCTTTACAATAAATCCTATCACCGTGACCTTTTAATTTTGCAATATTCGAAGTTAAGGGGAGAAACAGGAAAATTTTTTCACAATTTTGAAAATAAGTCGAAAACTTTGCTTTCGATAATTACAAAAAACTACATTTGAACTAGAAAAAAAATCACCTTGATGTTTTTTTTAAAAATCTTTCATGAAAATCATACTCTTGATCACCTAGGTAGTAGTAGCATAATATATTTATTACGCACTACTGCATAATGAAAAAATAAGCAAGTCGAAATTTCGGCTTGTTTATTAGTTCATTATGCATGTAGTGCGTAATAAATATATTATGTTACTACTGCCTATGTGACATAATAAATAAACAATATTGAAATGTCCTACATTAAATTATTAAAAAGGTATGATCAGTGACAATTTTCAGTTTGGTCGTAGAAAAAACGTTAGCTAAGTATCATATATCAAAGATTTTTTTAAACTTGTTCAATGGACTACTTGAAGTGCGATAATAATTATATATTCAAACAATTCGTCTTATATAACACTTCAAAAAAAATTTTTTTTTTTGTAATAAAAAGTGTTGTGTAAAGTAATTACAAAATGTGTCACAACAACACATAGATACCTTTTAAGACCTAGGTCCCACAACAACATGCGTCTTGAGGTATTGGTGGACGCTCAAATTTTTGTCACCTCAATCGGCGACTTTTTTTAGGTCCTCGTTTACATTTATGGCAGCGTCTCTCCGGGCGGGATTTATTCGTTCATGCATTTTACCCTTTGAAGATAGCAGAACGAATGACTTGTGCAGTGTACTATCATCTGCAAAACTATTTATTGGGTTACTGGTGATTTGCAACAGTTCGTTGATATAAACTAAAAATAAAGTGTGAGATAAACTGAGCCTTAGGGTACACCAGCGGTTATTAATTTGGACTCAGAAGAAAAGCCATCTATAGATACCGAGATGTATCAGTTAGACAGAAAATTTTGAATCAACTTCACGACTGCGGGATGAAAACCGTAGGCAACGAGCTTGTTGATCAAGTTGGCATGCCAGATTCGATCAAATGCTTTTGAGATGTCTAATGCGATCACTAGGGTTTCTAAATATCCGACCTATTTGATTATCCGGATATCGAATACATAAACAATAAATTATCCGGATAATCCGGATATCCGAATAATTAAACAATAAATAAAACATGTTGTTTACTTTGCGGTATTTAAATCATTTATGTATATTTTTCGTGTATCTATATTATTAATTTTTATACATAGTCACAAAATAACAAAACTAGTAACAAATCATAAATAATAATAATAAAAAAATTAGATTATTGATAAATTTAATTAAATTAATGAAGTTATTTATGCATTTATAAAAATGCATATTTTAGAAAAATTATTGCATTAATTAATTAATTATTACAATGTCTCGAAATTGAGTCGAGTTCTAATTTTTGTCTTGGTAAGACCAGCAATTGAAAATACCCGCTCCGTTGCAGTTGATGTATTTTTTATTGGTAATAATACGCAATATAGAATATTTAAATTGCCCTCCGTTTTTTATAATTATTTAAATAAATGAAATCTTTTTTCAGCAATATGGAACTTCCTTCATTCTGCTTCTCAACATGAGTAATTAAAGCAATAGCATTCTCAAGTACTTTCTGCAGTCACGATTTCTTATACAAACTTCACTACTTAGACTTTCTTCATCTTCACTTTCAATAGTAATTTCATTAGTGATTTCCTCAGAGTCATAATTTAGAAGTATAGCTCTCATAAACTTTAAAAAAAATAGCCAACACTTTAGATTTTATTGACAGGGCCACAAGTTTATAAAACATTATTTTTTTTAAATTAATATAGCATTAAATAAATATTAGTAAAATATCTTTACACTGCAGATTCACGAAGTGTTTCATAAAATATTCAATGATTACAGTTTTCAAAACATTAAAGTTGTAAATAAATTTTTAAAACTTGTAGTCACTTCACTGCACTAACAAACTTTGCAACGCAAGTTAGTAGTTATTTGAACTTTTCAACGCAATTTGATTATTTTTTTACAAAATAAAGGATTTTTTAATATTCGGATAATTGCAAAAAAGTATCCGGATAATCGAATAGTCAAAATATGGTCGAATAATCCGGATAATTCGATATCCGGATATCCGGATTAGAAACCCTAGCGATCACGTACGTTCCACCACCTTTCTCAAGTATGCTATTCCAAAGATGTAGTTCAATAGATCGGTTGTTGATCTTTTGTTTCCGTATTGGCTGTCAGATATATCAAATGGTTGTCTTCCAAAAATTTGGATATGTGTGAATTAATATAGTGCTCGTATATTTTAGACATGACTGGGAGTAAGGCTATTGGTCTATAATTTGAAATATCACATTTCGTTCCTTTTTTTGGGACAGGCTGGACCCTGGCCAACTTCCAGCAGGACGGAAAAATACCAGATTTATAGGATTTATAGAATATGTTGGTGAGAGTTGGTGCAAGTTCTTTTGAAAAAGTTTTTAGAATAACAGGAGGAATGTTGTCCAGACCAGAGGCTTTGTTGTTGTTTAACCTTTGTTGTTGTTTAACCCTTAAAAGTTTTTCGACAATTTTGGGTTTAAAATGTAATTGTTTTATATTAACTCCTGAAGACTGGATTTGGGGTATTTCTTTAGGAGTTTCTAAAACTGTTTATACAACTATAGATTGATATGCAATTAACTTTAATTTACAAAAATGATCTTATTTATAGTGATTTACAAAAATTGTTGAAAGGCGTTATTGATAAAATTTACGAAATAAAAAACTAATAATGAAATAAATTAAAGGATACAAATTTGAAGAAAAACCTAATTATTTCAGTAATAAAATAATAAAACAATTAGTTGTAAAGAGGAGGGAAAACAAAAAAATTACAAAAAATTAAAAAATTATTTAAACAAGGATATGGTTAAGAAATTACAAAAAACCCAAGGGATCTTATATTATTATGGTGGTTTGTTATGTTGAATAGCGGTGAACAAATTTTGGCTTCATCTGAGTTCATAAGATGGTAATTTTGTGCGATGTGATATGACTCTAAGGCATCCAACTTCCAGTCTTGTCTAACAGTTCTTATAAGCTTGGAGTTGTTAGTATCAATTTTATGATTGTTATTAACCATGTGTTCCGCTACACTTGATTTATTGACATGCTTCCCAAAAGTAGCCGTTTTGTGCTCTTTAAATCTGGTTTCGAAATTCCTGCTTGTTTGTCCGACATATATCTGTTCGCAATCCAAACAGTTTATTTTATAAACTCCAGACTTTTTTGACTGTGGTTCCTGATCCTTAAAGTTATTTATTTGATTTTTCAAAGTTCTTGTTGGACGTGTAACTATATCTATATTGTGTTTTTGGAATATTTTCTCTAGTTTGTTGGTTATGTTGGGAACATATAGCACGCTTATTCTATTGCTTGGTTGTTTTTCTTTTAAAGGAATGAGACCGGTTTGCTGTTTAATGGTATGTTTTTTATGGTGTTTCTGAATTATGTTGTTAGCGAAATCTACGGAATAACCATTATCGACGGCTGTTTTTCTGATATATTTTACCTCTTCATCAAATTCCAGTTTTCCCATAGGGATTGTAAATAAAGAAGCTGCTTCCTTATGTGTAATGTGACGGAAAGAATCTGCAGTGATAAATCTGTTGGTGTTTGTTGGCTTTCTGTATATGCCAAATTTCAAATGATGTTTAATTATTTGTATATCTAGAAAATTCAAAACACCATTCTCCTCTGTTTCTATTGTGAACTTTATATCCGGGTGTTGATAGTTGATGATATCAAAGAGTTCTTGGGTGTGTTTCTTGTCTACAATGGCAAAAATGTCATCGACATACCTATGCCATACTTTAGGGAATAGTGGTGATGAAGTTCGAAGATTATCTTCCAGCCGGCTCATAAAAATATTGCTAAGAAACGGTGCTAATTTACTGCCCATAGATGTTCCATATTCGTTTGTTTGTAGAATTTGTTTCGAAATTCAAAATAGTTTTGTTCTATTCATGTGGTGGCTATTTTGATGTATGCTTTGATCTTTGTTACTGGAACTTTATTCTTCAGCAAATGCTCTTCTAAGTACTGTAGGGTTAGCCCGATTGGTACACTCGGAAAAAGTGCAGTAACATCGAATGAAATTAAAAGCTCGTCTTCCAATACACCAAAAAAAATAATCGTGGTAGATCCGACGAAATTGCAGGTAAATTCGAATAAAATGACTTTGTTTTGGCTCCGACGTTTTATTTAGTTAAATCGATTTTATCGCTACTTTTAATACAAATGCACAAAACTTTAACTGTCAAATGAATAAACTTAATATTATTTCGACAGTCAATGCTGTTGTTATAAACATCTAGAATATCAAGCATACAACTCTTTTGTAGAATGAACTGCACTACTTTTGATATGATTATTAAAGTCAACAAAAATGTATTCAATTCAAGTATTTTATTATTGATTTAAAATTCAAAATCAAAAGTAGCTTTCGAATGCAGCATTTTCTTATTTTTGTTAATTTAAGGGCAATCTCCTCAATTTTATATGCAATTTTTTACTTTGTTAAATCGATGTATAGTCAGCGTTGGTTAAAAACACTGTTTTTTTTAAAAAAAACAAAAAAAACTGTTTTTTTTTGTTTAAAACGCGTTTTTTATTGTTTAAAACAGTTTTTTTTGTTTTTTTTTGTGTTTTTTTTGTTTTGAATATGTTTTATGCTACGAATATTCGTTGTTATTGGTTTTAAATGAAAATATGTAACTGGAGTGAATAAACTCCAAAGAAATTAAGTATCCTAAATATTCTCAGATTATGGAAGATTTTCAAGATTCCCATGATTCTCTAGATTATCTGAAATTTTTTAAAAATTTTAATGACGTTTAAGGTGCTAAAAGGTTTCTTAAGATGTTCAAATGTATTAAAAACTGTAAAACACGACAGTGCACAACAGTTATATTGAATAGCAAATTGCAATATTTAAAAAAAAACAATTTTTGTTTAAAACATTGTTTTTAAAAAAAAAAACAATTTGTTTTAAACACTGTTTTAAACAGTGTTTAAAACAAAAGTGTTTAAAACAAACCAACTCTGTGTATAGTAGAATTTTTTTGCCAGCGAACACAAAATTTGTTTGTTATGCGCATGTTGTTTGCACATGCGCATGCACATGCGCATATTGTTTGCACATTCAGTGTCTCGATTAAAATATTAAAAAAAACTATTGGGGTCCCAACGAAATGGAAAAAAAAACTCATAAAAATTAATATATTACTACTGAAATTCAACCAATTATAATAGAAAACCAAAAACTAGTAAAAATATTAATGATTTTGTAGGCAATGCAACAAAATTTTGATAATTAAAAATAAATATAATAAAAATAACGACGCCTATGGAAACAAATATCACAACAAACAAATGGTTCGAACTAGAAGTAGAAATTTAACTAATATAATTGTTTTGAAAACAAATTTATCCCAAAATAAATAATACATCTCTGTTTTACTTTTTGTCTCATCTTTTATCTCTTGCTGCGTCCTAGCTGTCAGAAATTCGCTGGCAAAAAAATTCTACTATACCTCTGTCGATTTAAAATATTGATTTTTTTTGGGTGTAGTTTTAAATTTTTTACTTTGTGAATTAGCTCTGATGAATTATTTATACTACAGCCGGTTGGTAGTGGAATTTTGTTAGTTCATCTAGCAGCCATTTGGCCATTTTTTCTGTTGGTGTGGCGATGTTAGAACAAATCGGTCTCATCTTTTTCCACGGTTTGTGTACTTTCGGCAGACAATACATTTTTGAAACTTTAGGATTTGGTACATTGAATTTAGTTTCATTAAATTGACATACTCGAAAGTTTTGCCGCTTTCACTCTGTCAATCTCTGCTTTTTCGTTTTCAATTATCTGGTTTGATATTTTATTAGCCTTTAAATATTGGGATCGATTAACAGAGTTCTTTTTATGAATCCAAATGTTAAATAATCTACGTTTGTTTCTAAGAGCCAATTTGGCTGCTTTCGAAAACAAATATTTTTGTTGCGGTTTCATTATTGACAAGAGAATGAATTCGTTAATACCGAATAGAATGGTTTCAGTAAAGTTTTGAGCAGAAATATTTACATCGTCAGTATAAAACCAATGACGATCGAAAGAGAAACCTTGAAAAAAACTTCGGAGACCATTGGTGTCCATTTTTGAAAAGTGAAATATTTTACGGGGTTTGGGAACTCTAGTTTGTAGCAAATCAGTTTTGATAATTGATGTGATTAGATATTGGTCAGAATTTCCAATACTACCCTTATTGACATCGACACTCGTAATATCTGGCAGAGATGTGAGATAAAGGTCTAAGAGAAAACTTTTATCACCGCTATTACGAGGAGTAAAAGTTGGGCTTTTTACAATCTGCGTCAGGTCGTGCGATGCAGCAAATATTTCTGCCTGCCTTCCATTGTTGTCGTCGTCGGTCATTTTGGAAAATTCTAACCACGATTTGTTGTGGACGTTGAAGTCACCGGTAACGATAACCTCACAATTTTGAAATTGTGCTATAATTTCGTCGACAACCTTAGTCAAGAGATTAAAAAAATTGGGATTATGTTTGTTTGGGGACCGGTATAGAGCTATTGTGGAAAAAGAAATTTCAGGTAGACAAACCTACTGCTGTGCTGTAGCCATCACCATGTACTTCATAATTTGGAAAGCGTTTACATGCAACACTCTCATGAATGTATGCACATACACCTTGATGAAGTTTAAAAGCTGATTCAAGCCTATATTTAAAATTTAGTGTTACGTCATAGGGATAGTTTTCAGAAACTTGTGTTTCTGTAAGAAAAATAATATGCGGTTGGTCGTGCTCGACATGATGTTGCACGGCGTTACAGTTGGCATTCAATCCATAAATATTTTGGATGTGTATTTTAAATTTTTTATCAAATGTAATCGTCATTTGATCAAAATATAATTTGTTGTAAAAATGAGTAACTAAAAAATAAATACAATCATATAATAAAATATGACATAGGCCAATATTTCATGATAGGTTGTAAGAAATAATAAACAGGTGGAACCAAAATTTTTAAAAAATTTAAAAGGTTACTATTATATTTATCCATATTGTTCCCACGAGTTACCTGTTAGAAGTCTAAATACAACTGGAGCGACAGGTGCCCAGAGGTTGTTACTTTTCATGGTTTGACCCTGCATGAGTCCTCTCTAGTGTGTACCCACCAGAGGGTGCTAATAAGGGAGCACCTTCCTGCGATCCGGGCGGCTAAGCCAAGGACCCCGTTCCCGCTAGACATGGCAACAGGTTTACGGTTTGCAATAGCAGGCCATTAGAGCCCATTATAGCTCACGTACCTCGGGTTCGCCAAGTCCCGTATCACGGTCTAATCAGACCAGTGACCCCAGACCAGTGAAATCCTCCTAATATTTTCGAACGCTACTAGTCCTTCCTCTGGGATAATTATTTCTTAACTTACTAAAAAATTAACATACATGGGTGATTCTCCAAAAAGGGTACATTCTTATGTCCAAGCAATTTTTCTTATGTAAATAATTGTACAAATTCTGTGTATGCTAGTGAAAATTGCAACGTGTTTCTAAGAGAATTAAGCAATAGTATAAAAGAAGCAATTTAATTTTATTTTTATTGAAAAATATGTCATCGGAACCTGATAAATCACGGACTGTCCCACGACTGAAGTTTTAAAATAATAAGATTCAAAATCAAAATAATAATTACATTGAAAATAAAAAATATACTGTATGAAATAAATAAATATGTCTACTTATAATACCTCAAACCTTTATCATGAACATATGTAAATTAACAAAATCAGTTTTACAGCAGAAACTAGATTGTCCCAAGAATTTTAGTCACTTTCGTGAACAAAATGTTTATTTCTTCTATTTCGTCATAGATGGCAGTACAAGAACCAAATCTATGATTTATAAATTGTCAGTCAGCCATATCAGCTTTAGAGAACTTTTGTTAGCAAGTTGAGTGTTCTGATAGTGTTAAATTTGCCATAGAACATAAAAGTTTGAAGTGGGCAAATTTATAGAGTCACATCCGTGGACATCATAATTCTTTAAGTAATTACTAAATTTAAATTTTTATTGTAGTCATAGTGAATTGTAGTGAAATGTAGTGAATTGTATATATAATACATTTTACAAATAGCAACTTCTCAAAACCAAAATGTCATCATTCACAGAATGTTTTTAATGAATTTATCACATCCGTGGACATTCAATGTCTCCGTCGGGACAGCTAAGTAACAGACGTGACACAAACAATAATAGTGTGATCTTTAATATTTATAAATGATTTTTGTTGATAAAACTTAAATTAACTTAAATTATTATCATGTTATAAGCAAAATTAAGAAGAGCTTGTCTGAAAATGAAATCCTTACACACTGTGATTTTTCACAGAATTACTTTTTTACAGAATCACTGCAAATATTCTGAGGAAGTGCAAGCAGTACACTTGGCGGATCGAAAAATCAGGTTTCTTTACACACAGTAGTTGTTTATTATCACAATGGTAGTAGTTGTTTATTACCACCGTCACGTCTGTCTGGACAAGTGAAAATTTAAAAGTTTTTTTTTCTTAAAATTTCTCAAATATGATCTTGGCCAATAGTATGACTTAATACAACAAGTTATTATCTAATAGAAAACATAATAATAACCATTTTTATTTCATGTTTAAAATTCAAAAATTTGTTTTTTCAAATTACCCCTTTTCAGGAGAATGACCCACATATAGTTTTTAAACCTACTAAATGACAATACATAAATTCTTTAATCATTGCAGTGCATTGCATTGCATTGCTAAACAAAACTATTTAAACTGTTTAAATAATTTATTTTTACTGCAATGATTAAAAAATTTATGTATTGTCATTTAGTAGGTTTAAAAACTATATGTATGTTAATTTTTTAGTAGTACATAACAGAAATAAAATCAAAGTACATAATAAAACGTTTATTTTTTTGGAAATTGATTAATTTCTTAACTTCACTATTTGTTAGTTTTTCGAAGGCTTACTACCCCGTACAATCCTAAGTCACTTGTGTTGTTATTATTGATTGTTTCCAATCAATTAGAAATCAATTTGCGACAGAGTGTCAAGTATATTTATGAATCATATGAATTTTTCAATTCGAAATCAGTTTTTGGGTTTATATATATGAATAAACCTTACAGTTATAATTAAATTAAAACAACTTTTTCTAAACGTGTTTCGGTTGGGATTCGAACTCGTAACCTTATCAATACCATGAGTTCAAAAATTCACAAATAGTGAAGTTAAGAAATTAATCAATCAATTTTTGTATTTTTTAAAGTCGCTAGACATTTTGAAAATCATACTAAACATGCCATGATTTTCTCTATAAACTTCATACAATAATTTATGGTGAATTCTTTTCTACCTGTTCGGTACAAGTTCCAACACAGAATTAACGAAATTTGTATTCTTTTGTAAAAAAAAACAATACAAAAAAAACAAATTTGGATAATTCGGAGTCGGAACTTGTATCGAACAAGTAGAAAAGAATTCATAATAGTTGTTTGTTCTAATTTTATGATTATTTTCCGGGCGATAATTTTATGGGCGGCAAACTAGAAAAATACACTAATGTTTTATATAGCAACGGGCTTTTAAAATAAAATAAATTTTAATTTTACGGGCGTTAAGTTCAACTTTCAGTCACAATAACTAGGAAGCAAAATGTGTTTTACGATTCGTTTGTGCGTAATACTAATTAGTGAAATAATGGGTTTTATTTTCTAATATTAAATAGTGGGCTGGAAACTGGACCTCTGTCGTTGTTGATTAAGTTTTCTTCTTTTTCTTGCTGTATGTAGTAATTGATTCTATTATTTCTAATTTGCGATTATCTGGAACTTGGAGTTTTAAATTTAATTTGCTAATGTCAATTTTATGGTTGTTGTCCGCAATTTGGTTGGCTACGGCTGATTTTCCATTGGATTTTCCTAAATTTTGACATTTGTAGGTTCTTTGAACCTCGTGTGTATTTTCCTTTTTGATGTACTTTTTACTACATTCTTCGTATAATTAATGTCATAAACTCCATTTTTGTTTTTTTTTTTTGGAATTTTGTCTTTATTATTTGTAAGGGCAGAGGACAGTTTTTGATCAGTCGTCGGTACTAAATCTTACTTAAAACGTTTAAGGTGCCCTTTCTCAGAATATTTTTAACTGAGTTGACTGTGGCGCCAAGCTGACAATAGAACAATTTGTAATAGCGACTTTTGATTTGAAAAATATGACTTTTTAAATATAGATGGTGTAAATAAAGATTTTATCTATAGCAATACATATGTTATATATATAAAAATTACGTGTCACGATGTTTGTCCGCGATGAACTCCGCAACACTTTAACCAATCTTAGTGAAATTTTGTACAATGTGTGTATGATGGTCCAGCTTGAGAGATAGGATAGTTATTATCTTGATTAAATCCCTAGATATTTTTTAATTGCGAATTAAATGTTAAATATGAATGGTTTATATGCCAACTTTCAGATGGCAGCGTAAATCAATTTATTCAATTGATAGTAAACTTGAACTTCGTGTAAGGCCATTATTAGACTATCAAATATGTTTTAGTAAAGAAAGTTTTGTTTTATTTGATAATAAACGAAAAGCATATTATGCTAAGTCAAATACGTTACCAAAGGTTAATGATAATTTTTTGCACGATCAGGCGATTTTGCATGTTCGCTGATTCGTAAATAAACATAGTAAGTTTCGTTTACAAATCACTGGTCGGTAAGTAGTTACTTACCGATCATGCAGCCGGTAAGTATTTACTTACCAGTAAAGGAGACCTCAGGGTGTGAATAAAAACGATTATTAGTTAAATAATTGTGTACGTCTATTCACTAGCTTCAAATTTATATAACATTCATTTAAAAATATTGCAGTTAAAAGATTTAAAAAAAGCAATTAATTTTGAAAATATATTCGATGGAATTTAGTTTTGCAACAAAAAAACCTATAGTATTATGATGAAACGCAAAGCTTACTATTTTGAAATGACATTTTAAGAAACTTTCTTTAAAACATTCAAACTTGAATTCAGTGAATGAATTTTATTATTTATATAGTTTTAATTGAATTTTTATTAATCGTGCAAAAAATGTAATAAGCATTTTGAGCATTAACAGTATTACCGATTTCGGATATATTAGAGATCTCGACTTCGTCTCGATCTCAAAACATATATCCTCAATCGGTAAAACACTCTTACTACCCTTAATACTTAAATAACTATTGTGGAGGTTATATATTAATTATAGAAGTGTGAAAAAGTATCGGAATTCGGAACCTGTAAAAAATTTGTTGTATTGGTTTTTATAAAGTTGGAATAAATATAAGAGTAAAAATTAAAGAAAACAATAATTTAAATTTATTTATTTATTATTTTAAATTTTTCATTGATCTTCTATGTTAATTTACAAAAATCAATATCAAATTGAATAATACTCTTATTTGTATTGCTAATTAAAATATAACGATTAGAGGAAAAAAAAATTGTCATCAAAACTGGATGAAAAACTAGGTAGCGAAGTCTATTTTTTTACAACGTTTGCACTCTCCAATTTCATGTCATATTTTTTTTATTGACCAATATATTTGATAGTGTGATATACGCCTCATAAATTTGGGTTATCCAATAGATGGTGTTGTATTTGTATTTAGAACGTTTATTTTAACGTCGAAGTTTGTGCAAATACACTACGATTTGCTTTTTCAAATTGTCGTGTATTATTTTTTGATTGGTGATTGGTGATAAATATTTTATTTGGTTTTTTGTTTAAATATCGGTTTATGAGCGTAGTTTGCTTTGATCAATGTTTTTATAGTTATAATTAAAGAATTCAATAACGAATTAAATATATACTCCCGCACGAAGATTTGTAAAATTTAAAATTTTTGATCTATGGGAGTGACAACCCAGTGTACTTAGATTCCTGTTATTTGTATATCAGTTAGCTTGAGTTATCGTAAACCACTGGCAATAGTAGTGAGATATCACTAGCCAAAGTGATATCTTAGGGATGTTGGCGGATGAACTTTTTTCAATCAACGATAGCACCCTTAGTCTTAGTTATAGAATATTCTTTGATGATGACACGCTATTTCTTTTAAAATAAAATGTGTAAGGTAGTACGAATTACAGTGTGAGTAACAACAACTCATGACAACCTTTGAAGAATAAAGTCCACAACAACATGCTTTCTAAGGTGTTGATGGACGCAAATTTTTTATTTTTTTATATTTTTTTAAAAAAATGAACTTTTTCGTTTACTTGGAGAAATGAGCTTCCATATAACTATTAAATGTGCCGGGTTTAATCCTTCAGCAAAACCATGTTTACATGATCTTGGTATATGCTTCTAGCACTAGCAATTTGCGTCCATCATCTTAAAAAACATGATGGTATGGAACCTAGGTCTTGAAGGATTTTATGTGTTGTTGTGAGACATATTGTAATTCCAACTACACAACAAATTTTATTAAAAAAATATTTCAAATATTTTGAAATAGCACAAATGTTTTTAAAAATTTTTGGTGAAAAAGATGATGAACAAAGTCATTGAAGCTACGATCAATTTTGAATGGAAAATTAAAAGAGCGAAATGTACTGTTGCTACGCATTTCAATGATCCCAACAGATATGACATTTGAATTCAAACGTTTAGTTTCCAGTGCGACTCGCTTTTGCAATGACTGTCAACAAAGAACAAGGAAAATTGCTCCAAGGATGTGGTAGATTTGGAGAATCCGTACTTCTCACATCTGGACAACTGTATGTGGTGGTCAGCTAACGTCGGAATACCTTCTGATTTGTTCGTGTACGCATCTAGACGGAAAAACGCAAAATATAATGTGTGCCCACAAGCACGAGCAAAGAAATAGAATTAAAACGACATTTTGAAATTTTTTCCTTATTAAAATAAATAATTGTTGCAATAAAAATGATACAATGTAAATTGGATGTTTGGTACGTTTAGTGTGACTAAAACAATTGAAAAAACAACAACAATTGTATTAAATTTTTCGTTGTTTCAAATGCTTCAGTCAAATCGAACACGGCTGTTATCAGAACGAGTTTTCTTGAATTTCCTTTCTTATGAGATACCGACAATATGCGACAGGTATAATGTTAAATAAACAAAAGTTTTACACTATTTGGTGTTAAATAAATAAAGTTTTGAGAGATTTTTAGACTGATTAAGCTTAAAGTAATTATTTTAATTCACATGAATTTTGCAATTTTAAAGCATTTTTTATTTTCGCTCAGAAAAACTTCTTTAAACAGTTTTTGTGTGTTTCGTGTCGGGAACAAATACAATTTACAATAGTATAATCATTAATCACAGATGAAGAATTCAATTTAAATAAATATGAGATAATGAAGTTTCAATTTAGAAATTATCTGAACATGAAAATTAAAATATGTATGATGGCTTTGAAGTTTGAACTATGATGTCCCTGATGAGTGTGAGTTCAATCCCGACAATAATTACTTATTATCGGGAATAATACTTTCAATAATTACTTTGAGCAATAATTGCTCACAAAATCGCCCAAAAATTAATATTCCATTAATGTGGTCTATATATGGAACATATATGCCAATATATTGACCGTGTGTAAGATATTAGTTTCGCATTGATTTGCAACAATCAATAATGACTTTAAAATGACTTAGGATGTTGACTAAATAGAAATATTTCTCACCCCATGAATTCACATCCTATGAATTCTAATACAAAAACATCCAAATAATTTTGATTTTTTTGGCATCACTTCTTCTATTCCTTTTTTGCATCACTTCTTCTATACCTTCATCGAATATATTGTCACTATTCTTACTGCCCTTGCAACGTTTTTAGTAACCTACCACAGGTAAAGAAAGCGTATATTAAACCGCATGAGCACTGTAAAAATTTGTGAATCCATTTTTGTTCCGTATGTTCTAATGTTCTATATAGAGACACACCTGAAAACTTATTTGATCGCGTATTTTTTTATACATCCTTTGTTGTATATATAATACTATTTTTTTTATATTTTACTGATCAACTAGAGTGCTGATCCTTTTACATTCATATTTTAAAAAAAAATAGATCATTTCTCATTACAACTCTTTGAAATTATAGCTACTACGTCAACAAAATGTGTACACACATACTTTATTTATAGGCGTAGCAAAGCACGCCGGGTCCCGCTAGTATATTATAAAAAAATGTATTGGTAGAGGAATCATTAAAATTTGTTTCCTACAAAAACCAATTTTTGCTTTTTTTAAAAAATAAACGATGAAATAAAATATTTTTTCTACAACAGTGCGCAAAGTAGTCACTTTGCGCACAGTTTGTAGTACGCAAAGTACATGTTTTTTTGATTGTGCGGTAATACACTGAAATTTTATAGAACAGTTTTTTTTTGTAATTTCTTATATAATAGAGGCTTGAAAAAAATAATCAAAACAATAATCATTTGTTATAGAAAGTTTTATCAATGTTGATTATGATTCAGAAAATTTAACATTGAAAGTTAAATTTTATTATTTAATATTTTTGCGCACAATTGTAGAAAAAATAGTGTATGCAACTCGTGCGCAATTCTTTTTTTAACTCGAGTGAATTGCCGGACTCGCTATCGCTCGTCCGGTCAATATTTCATCTCGTTAAAAAAAGAATAACTTTGCGCACTTGTTGCATAAATAAATAACTATGATTTTGAGTAAAAACAAAATTTATATATGTATTATTTTTTAGAGAAATAAAATTGCATTAAAATCTTTACTTCTAACTTGTATTATAGAAAATATTGAAAGTTACTAAAACTTTTATGCAATCATTCTTCCAGAGGGAAATTGTAATTTTGGTGTTTCTTTAACATTTATTATTTTGTACGCAGATGAATATTATTATTTGAATAGAATTACTTTGAAGAAAATTTTGTATCCTTTTTCGATACGTTATTTATTTTTAAAATTATATTAGTTGAGACGGAAGTCGGTAGTGATATAGATAACCCCTTTTCCAATCGAGTGAATTATATTCCGGAATTTACATGTTCCAATGGTAAGATTCAGCTTGCATTGAACGTAAATTAAGCTACTACAGAACGTATGTCTGTTTGAATTATAGGTCAAAATACTTTCATCAGTTCAACATAATATGCATATTATGTTATTTACGGTTTGTGGTCAAACGTTAAAAATAATAAAAAGTTAAATTACCACATATTTGTTTGTGTCTAAATTTCGATTTTGGTTATGTATTTTTCAATAGTCAAAAAATTGCTGTTTCTGTTATTTTGGCTCTATTTTTGATGATTTATTGAATATAAGACCGATGGAATACAATCAATTAACTCGATTGGAACGCGGCCATAGATATATGTTTCTTATCGATTGTTTTTTAGGGTTCTAATTAAAAATGTATTTCTATTTTTAATTTATAATTTTTATGATAACAATCCATCTAAAGTTGTCCCAACGAGTGTTGCAATAGAAGGCAGGAGAAAGTTATACCATAGCCATATCATGTCTTCAATTCTCTATTTGAAAAAAATAAATGTTGAATCCGAAATTTCAAAACAATGAATCAAGTACTAGGGATTTTTCTAAGCAATTAAATTCAAGTAACTAAGGAAATCGAGCAAATGACTTCGGTCTGAAAAACCTAAGTATTACAACAGAAAATGCAAAAATCTTGCTACCACTTTTTTGGTATTTCTCAAGGTTTTAACTCATAACGATTCTAAAAAGCATAAAAAAGTTAGCCTACCGTTTGGCCATCATTACTGGCGAAATGTAGAAAACTAATCAAGCGCTTTTAAAAATTTTTGTTCCTGAAAATAGGTTTGTTAATGGTAAGAGTCGAAAGGATGATGTGTCCGGTTACTGTACTGAAGGTGAAGGTTAAAACTGTACCGGAAGTGAAGGTAAATGAGGTTTATTTAAAGTAATAATGAGTAGTAACTTTAAATGTGGAGAAATGTTGATGGTCGACATTTGTATGTGAGACCAGGAACTTGATTATTGTATTATAAGTTTGTCAAAAAATACCGTTAACACTGTCAAAAGAATGATTTTCATAGATTTTGCTAGCAATTTTTTTTGTTGAAATACATGTTATGAAAATATTTTGGATTAGAAACATATGACACATAAAAGTCAGTATTTGGTTGACATTTTTTTAATAAAAAGTGTTGTAAATTAAAAATTGAAAACACTTGTTATTATTTCGCAACTATTTTGATTTTTATTTTTTTATTTTCTAAAATTTTGCTCAATGCATTTCGGCTTACCTTACGCCATTATCAAGAGCGATACAAAATAGTTAACCATTTTCATAACCATTTTGTATCGCTCTTGATAATGGCGTTAACACTTGTTATCAATTTTTAATTTATATTAAAATGTTTCGCCAAGTGCTGACAGTCGACACAATTGAATTTATTTAAAAAGTGTTGTGTTATAGGAACTACAATATGTCATATGTGTCACAAAACATATATACTTTTTAAGACTTAGATCTCACAACAACATGCGTTTTGAGGTTGGCATGCGATAAAATACGTTCTGAGGTTGGCATGCGATATAATGCTTTTGCGATAACGTACGTTTTGCCACCTCGTACAAGTTCGAAAATGGAAACGTAAATGAACATGAAATTGGAAATGATAGATTGAATATCCAGCTTTAACAACTTCCAAGTACCAAATAATAGGAACAATTGGAAAATATTATGTTGTAGATAAAATTTCGTTTTGTTACAAAAGTTGTGATAAGTTACGCCTAATGAAAAAACATCGTGTTTTTGAGTGTTGTTTTTTAGTGTAGTGGTGCAGGTGGAAAATGATTGTGTAGTGGTGCAGTTTGAAAATGAAAGCTTGTTCCATACTAAATGCCTTTTTTTCAAAACGAATAAATGAATTTAAAAAGAAGCATTTATGTTGAATGGAGAGATTTTCTAAGAAGACTTATGGTTGGAAAATATCAGTTTGCATTATAATTTAAATGTCGTTTTTGAAACGACAACAGTTGTAGTTACAAAAAAATAACAAAAGTTTGCAATTATTGAAAGGAAGCATTTAAACTAAATGAAAGGGTTTCTTAAGAAATTTTCTGTAATAATAGGATCAGTTGTGTTGGAACACATTAGGTCGGTTCATATTAAATGTCGTTTTTTAATAAGTTATAATTATTTAAAAGCAGTTTTCAAAGCAATTGAAGAAATTTTCAAGGAAGTTGGACCAGTTGAAATAATTGGGTTGGCAAATATCCGCTCGCATTGTTTGTAAATATTGAAAACAGCGTTTAACTACACAAAAAAGATTTTTGGACAAACAGAAAAAAATAGTAGGGGTATATATAATATGATGTTTTCTTAGAACAGTTAAAATTGTTTATGGCTAAATGAAGACTTTTTAGAAGTTTTCTGCGTGTATCCTCGTTTCACCTCATTTCTTTTATTACGTTAATTTATGAAATGTTATAATTCTTCGACAACGCGTTGATGTTATGTGTTACTTTTAAAATACATTTTTAAACAGAAATAAAAACTCTTTGTAAAGAGTTTTATGTTGTTTATAGGCTGATTCTGAATTATGATGCTTTGCTATGATTACTTTTTTTATGACAAATTTTTTAAGTATATCTATTATTTTTTAAGTTTATCTTTATTGCAATTCTGTTTACGTTATTCAAAAATTTCATAATATTTCTACAAACATTTTGGAAAAAAAATAATTTTTAAATTCAATTCGTTTTGTTCGTTATTATCTTTAAAATTTTTTTTAACTTTTTTATTGTTATGCTGGGGCCACACCTGCGTGTTTACACACAATTTATCGCAATTATATGTTAGCGCGATAATTTTATAGCCATAATTTTAGCGGCATAATTTTAACCCGATAATTTTAGCGTGACAATTGATTAACGCGCTAATTTAGACGATAGCTCCAATGCCGATAAAATAAAGTTAGCGTTAGCGTCAAACCATACCTTTGAATTGAAAATATTCCAATTACTTCTTTACTTACTTGAGTTTAATTGATCTCAAAAATTCAAAATTAATTTAAATTCCCTTAATGTAGTCTAATGTTAATACATATAGGACTACAAATTGACCAAGTGTCAGCCATTGATTTCACATTGATTGGAAACAATCAAGAATGACTATACAGTCGTGACTTAGGATGTTAATTAGAATAGAAATGTTCGCCATTCTATGAATTCACACAAAGTATTGTCTAGAAATTTAATGCAACAAATTCCATATAATGTAAAAACATTTCCATAATATGGCGTCTAATGACAGTGGAAAAATTCAACTTAAGTAAAAATAAATAAGTGATGAAGAAGTTTCAACTTTGAAATTGTCATCGCCTCAACGGCGTAATCGATAGCGTGTCTGCTCAAGGATTCGAGTCGGGCACTGACGAGGTAGGTTCGAATCCCAACCGAAACACGAAAAATGTGAAGTGGAGTTTTTTTCTGAGAAACTTCAAACCATACCTTTGAATTGAAAATATTCCAATTACTTCTTTACTTACTTGAGTTTAATTGATCTCAAAAATTCAAAATTAATTTAAATTCCCTTAATGTAGTCTAATGTTAATACATATAGGACTACAAATTGACCAAGTGTCAGCCATTGATTTCACATTGATTGGAAACAATCAATAATGACTATACAGTCGTGACTTAGGATGTTAATTAGAATAGAAATGTTCGCCATTCTATGAATTCACACAAAGTATTGTCTAGAAATTTAATGCAACAAATTCCATATAATGTAAAAACATTTCCATAATATGGAATCTAATGACAGTGGAAAAATTCAACTTAAGTAAAAATAAATAAGTGATGAAGAAGTTTCAACTTTGAAATTGTCATCGCCTCAACGGCGTAATCGATAGCGTGTCTGCCCAAGGATTCGAGCCGGGCACTGACGAGGTAGGTTCGAATCCCAACCGAAACACGAAAAATGTGAAGTGGAGTTTTTTTTCTGAGAAACTTCAAACCATACCTTTGAATTGAAAATATTCCAATTACTTCTTTACTTACTTGAGTTTAATTGATCTCAAAAATTCAAAATTAATTTAAATTCCCTTAATGTAGTCTAATGTTAATACATATAGGACTACAAATTAACCAAGTGTCAGCCATTGATTTCACATTGATTGGAAACAATCAATAATGACTATACAGTCGTGACTTAGGATGTTAATTAGAATAGAAATGTTCGTCATTCTATGAATTCACACAAAGTATTGTCTAGAAATTTAATGCAACAAATTCCATATAATGTAAAAACATTTCCATAATATGGAGTCTAATGACAGTGGAAAAATTCAACTTAAGTAAAAATAAATAAGTGATGAAGAAGTTTCAACTTTGAAATTGTCATCGCCTCAACGGCGTAATCGATAGCGTGTCTGCCCAAGGATTCGAGCCGGGCACTGACGAGGTAGGTTCGAATCCCAACCGAAACACGAAAAATGTGAAGTGGAGTTTTTTTCTGAGAAACTTCAAACCATACCTTTGAATTGAAAATATTCCAATTACTTCTTTACTTACTTGAGTTTAATTGATCTCAAAAATTCAAAATTAATTTAAATTCCCTTAATGTAGTCTAATGTTAATACATATAGGACTACAAATTGACCAAGTGTCAGCCATTGATTTCACATTGATTGGAAACAATCAATAATGACTATACAGTCGTGACTTAGAATGTTAATTAGAATAGAAATGTTCGTCATTCTATGAATTCACACAAAGTATTGTCTAGAAATTTAATGCAACAAATTCCATATAATGTAAAAACATTTCCATAATATGGAGTCTAATGACAGTGGAAAAATTCAACTTAAGTAAAAATAAATAAGTGATGAAGAAGTTTCAACTTTGAAATTGTCATCGCCTCAACGGCGTAATTGATAGCGTGTCTGCCCAAGGATTCGAGCCGGGCACTGACGAGGTAGGTTCGAATCCCAACCGAAACACGAAAAATGTGAAGTGGAGTTTTTTTCTAAGAAACTTCAAACCATACCTTTGAATTGAAAATATTCCAATTACTTCTTTACTTACTTGAGTTTAATTGATCTCAAAAATTCAAAATTAATTTAAGTTAGCGTGATATTTATTGTGAATGTTTTGCAGGTAGATGGTATTTAAAGCGTCTGTTGAATAAAAGTTGACTTTATGTAAGTATTGTGTCTTTTTTACCATATTGTTGATGATCTCGTAAACAAAAGCTCTAACAGACCCATAATTTAAAATGAGAATAAAACGGCCTAGCCCAAACAAGATGGTGAGGTTAAGAAAAATAAAGTCTTTAAAAAATTACTTTTTCTTAATCAAGTAGTTTATCATTTGCATTGATGCTAATTTAGGATTCCTCAATATTTATTTCCAATTTTTACACCACATAGTTTGTTTTATAATTTTATGTGCTCTTTTTTTTTTAAACTGAAAAATGACAAATCACCAGGTTTCGATGGAATTCCCGCAGAACTATTGTAAAATGAAGGTGCAGTTCTGGTCTCACGTATATACGATCTGATTTTTGCAATCTGGGCTGGGTGTTGAACACTACTTATAAAATATTGGCTAATATCGTACTTGCTTGACTTGTGCGCCGACTCATTCAGTCCAGCTAAGCTCTTCCCGTTCGCATCGGCGACTATCAGTGTGGTTTTCATCCCAACCGTTCAACCACAGATCAATGTTTTACCTTAAGAATGATTCTGGAAAAATATTGAGAGTACAACATCAGCATTCACCAGCTCTACGTTGATTTCAAGCAAGCATATGATAGCATCATCCGCGACAACCTATGGTCCACACTCATATGATTTGGTATCCCAGAGAAACTTGTTTCTCTGTGCAAACTCACAACATCGGGATCAAATTATAGAATAGTCGAAGGATCAGTTTCTGATCTTTTCGACATAACATCAGGTTTTCCACAAGGTGATGTACTCACGTACACAAGCGCCAAATTAAATAGTACGGTTTAATTTGGTGCTTGAGTATGCGATAAAAAAATGCCAAATTGAGACACAAAACTTCATATTCAACAAATCTAGTCAAGTTCTTGGCTACGCAGATGATGTTGTGTTTCTCGTACGTAGAACAAGCGATATTAAGGATAGCCTCTCTCAGCTTGAAAGAAATGCTAAACGACTTGGATTATGCATCAACACCGGCAAAACTATAGTTTTAACAACATCTATGAACATACTCCTGAAAATCTGGATACTGGCGACTATGAAGTAGGACACCAGTCAAAGCTTAGCCCAAGCTTACGCCGTTTGAAAATGTTAATCCTCGCCCAGACCCCAAAAGCTCAGACGTGGACTTGGCCTAGGCTTGGTCCATTTTCTTTTCCTTACCCGGGACAATATTTTTTATTAAAAAATTGTTCTTTAGACCCCCCTGCCCTAGAACTTTTTCTGTGTTCGCCCCTGCAATATCATGTCAGTATATCTTCAATATACAATATTCAATATACAATTATTTAAAAATCAAATATTAAAATTAAAAAATTTTTAGAAATATTGACACGGCCCAGCAAAAACATTAACATCCCTTAACATCCCTTGTTAAGAATCCCTGCTATAGAAGTTTGGCCGGTTTACACTGTTAAGTTTTGAAAAAAAATTGAGTTTGAAGTGAAGAGACTGTTTTTGTAGTTTTGTAAAATATTGCCTTTTCTTCAAAATAGCTCAAAAACTATTAATGATACGCAAAATTTTGTACAGCACACAATTGAACGTTTTAGTTTTCTGAAAATGTTCGTTCTTTTTTATTAGTTTTTCATTATTGGATATTTTTTGCTAACATCTTTTTTAATATAATTTTTCACAAAAACTAATAGCTGCGAAAGAACGAAAACTTTCACAAAAGATAGATATTATATCTTATACACTTATTTTTCTTAATTGAAAATAAACGAACAGTAAAAGAGTTTGGTAGAGAGTGTTATGATTCAGCTTGGAAAATTACAATAGTCTTTAGGCACGTGACTGGCTGCTTAACGTTTCTTTTCGGGCAAAATACACTTGTGAAAAATTTGAATTTAATGAAGAGTTACAGACATCGGCATACAAATTCTAAACTATATAAATAACTGTATAGATGAACTTTTTGAAGCCGGTGTTAAGTGTACATTATCTTTATATGACGATTCGGAATCGGAAACAAAATAGGTACAAATGTTTTAAAAGAGGTGTTTCGAGACGAAGAAAATTGGCTCTTGGACTTTTACCTCCTACAAAAAAACGCAGTACTGCAGCACTTTAAAAGAGTCTACTTACAAGGGCAACTAGAAAAATATTGAATTGTAGAATTATAGGGCAAATAAAAAAAGTATCCTTGTTAATTTATTATTTCTAAACTTTTTATAATAAATTATCAAAATTAGAAATTGTATAACTTTTTTTATTAAAAAGTACTTACTGAAAAACATTTGTTTTTAAATCCGACAAGGGGTGGTTCTCAAGATATAATAAATTAAACATATTTGATATCCATATAGCTTTTAAAATCTATCTTTTGCTATAACCATTTGCCACACAAAAAATGTCTTTTACGAAATGTTTTTTTATTCTTAAAAACAAAAACTGGTTAAGTGTGAATAAAATTTGCTCGCTGGGATGCCGTAAATGAAGATGAACGAAATATAAAAAATATTTACCAAAAAGTTGTGTTGCAAAGTCTTTATATCACCAAACCACCACATAAAATTGAATTTTGCCTCGTATATGCCTCGTGTACGTAAGTAATATCAATTAAAAATTGATCGAAATGGTACAAAAAATCTTACCTCGGTTGAAATCTTATCCATAAATAAAAAATGGATACACATAATAATTTATTTTTTTATTCAACAATTTAAATAGTTACGTACATATAAATATATTTATAATATATTGTCAAAAAACTTTTGGTTTTAGGTCAAGAAAGTTGCACAATTTTGACAATAACTCAAAAACTATACACTGCAAAACTAAATAAAAATTGTAATGTTTCTTAAATCAAGTGATCTTTCAAATGATACCTTCCGTGACCGGGTTTGATATGGTGTTTTACCCCTTCCCATACCCACCCTTTAATTTATATAATTATGAGTGTACGAAACTTTTCTATATTTTTCATTTAAAACTTACTAAATTTTCGATCATTGCAAATACATTTTAAGATTTTCGATCAGTTGGGTTCGAGAGCTAATTATATTTAAAATTATACAAAAAAGGTGAAGTCTAAAATTTCAAAATAAGAACTATTTAAGGAATACTGAAGTAGGGCCCTTTCATAAAAAATGTATTTTCTCAAAAGCCTCACATCGCCCTGTAATACAAACGAACACAACTGTTTATTTTTTTAGATTACTTTTATACGCATCTCAAATTTAAGGTTCATAGGACTTATGGTTTACAATATAATCGATACAATGTGGAAAATACGTTTTACTCTCACCAATAGGCTTCGTTATAAAAAACGGAACCCTAAAAATATGTGGTAAATATGGGGTTATATGATATCTAGAATAAAAAAAATAAAGGAAACTTTTACAAAATTTATAAAATTTATAAATATACAACACACAAAATTTTTTGATAAAATTAAAATACATATTTTTCTTCAAATCCAAAAATAATTTGTAAATCAAATAAATTTGTGCTTTTCTCAAATAATTTTTTTATAAGTTACAATATTTTTGGTAAACTTATATTTATAAATGTTTTAAGGAATAAATGCAACGCATTTTACTTCATACTTTGAAAAAAGTTGTGCCAGACCTCAGACTATGCCTTCTTAGTCTTGTCCCACTCTGTACTCATTCTACAAAAAGGTTCCGGGCCAACCAAAGACACTTTTGTTACTAGGATTAAGTCCACTGCTCCACTTTCCTTTATTGCTCAACATCGATCCTTTTTTCTGCCGAAGTTGAACTGCCTAACCATTTCGCGTTCTGGTTGCTTGCACCAGGGATTTCATTGGAAATTTGCATTCGATGTTTAGAAGACAAAGCAAAAGTCAAATACCACAAAAATGTTCCTGCTATATGATTCTTAACATGCAAACGATAAATAATCATCCTTAATTTAAAACTATCCCCTATTTAATCATTAGTATTCCACAATCCTGTTATCGTTTTCTAACAGAGGCTTAATCTTTGTTTTCATTTTTCTGAGAAAACACAAACTTTCATGTTGTCCTTTCTTAAATATGCTACAGATAAACGAATTCTTTAAAAGTCGAATATCTATTTATTTGCAAAACAGGATAATAAAAGTATTTAAAAATACCAAAAACTACTGTAATAGTTATTTACATATCGAGGGCTGAAAGTAGAAGATTACGCCTGTGGTTCATATTGAAGCCCGACGCGAAGCGAGGGCTTTAATTGAATCAAAGGCGTAATCTTCCTTTCAGCCTGAGTGTATGTACAAAGATTTAAGCACAACTATACAACTTAATTGTAGTATAAATCAATTTTTGAATTTTTTAAACTCGCTAGAAATTTTAAAAATTATACTAAACATGCTATGATTTTCTCTATAAACTTCATACAATAATTTATTTGTTTGTTCTAATTTTATGATTATTTTCCGATCGATTATTTTACGGGTGGCAAAGTAGAAAAATACACTAATGTTTTATGTAGCAACGGGCTTTTATTTTACGGGCGTTAAGTTCAACTTTCAGTCACGATAACTACCCGAGCAGAAATTAGTTAGGGAATGCCTGAATACAGTCAGGGCCTGATCACGGTCAGATAGGGCAAGCCCTATTAGGGCAATCGGATGTGGGCCTGTTCCGGACCTGAATTAGAATACCCTTTTAGGGCAAACCTTATTTGGATACATCCGGCCCTGATTTGATTTTTCGTATCTGACCCCTAGTTGGGCAATCTGATCAGGGCGTGATACAAAATGCCTTACTACGGTTTGCCCTATTCAATTTTATATGGAAAACTTTATCAGTGCCTGATCCGTTTATTCCAATCAGAGCCTGATTAGGCAAAAGCGTTACACTCATGATCAGGGCCCTATCAAACTAGGGCTAACCTGATCAGGGCCGTATTTGAGCCCTAAGAAATTTCTGCTCGGGTAGGATGTAAAATGTGTTTTACGATTCGTTTGTGCGCATACATACATTATAATAGTTATTTACCAAAATTAAAAATACCAAAAACTACTGTAATAGTTATTTACATATCGAGGGCTGAAAGTAGAAGATTACGCCAGCGGTCCATATTGAAGCCCGACGCGAAGCAAGGGCTTTTATTGAACCAAGGGCGTAATCTTCTTTTCAGCCTGAGTGTATGTACAACGTTTTACGCACAACTGCACAACTTTATTGTAGTATAAATCTATTTTTGAATTTTTTAAACTCGCTAGACATTTTGAAAATTATGCTAAACATGCCATGATTTTCTCTATAAACTTCATACAATAATTTATTTGTTTGTTCTAGTTTTATGTATATTTTTCGGGTGATTATTTTACGGGCGGTAAAGTAGAAAAATATATTAATATTTCATATAGCAACGGGATTTTATTTTACGGATGTAAGGTTCAACTTTCAGACACGATAACTAGGATGTAAAATGTGTTTTACGATTCGTTTGTGCATAAAAAAATAAACAGCCTTCTAAATTATACAAAAATTAAAAACTTTGAATTTACAGTGCAGTTTTATGATTTGATATAAAACGGTATCTATACAAAAATATTGGAACTATTTTCGAAATATGTTATTCAAATACAACGATTTTTTACATATTCAGCATTAATTAGTTAGGCATTTATGTGGATTTAAAATATAAATTAATAAATTTTGTTCATCATATTACATTTGAATATAATCTAATTCTAATCTGAGAAAAAAAACTTTATCTGTCATGAAAATATTTGGAACAAATTCTTCTTAAATATTGCAATTTATAAAACGTTCATAATAGTACAAAAAAAACATTATTGATTTGTTGTGATTTTTGCGTTGAAATCATCGATTTTAGCGTGTTTTCTCGAAACTCCATTTTTAAAATCACTAATTAAATTATTTGAAAAAGATTAATTATAAAAATTCCAACGTTCAGCCCTTAGAAAAGCGCTAAAATCTTTGGAAAAATCAAGTTTTATTAGTTTTATAACTTTTGTTGAACAAAATTTATGATTAAAAAGTGACTATTTTGCGTATTTCGAAAAATTGTGAGGAACGGACCCTTAAACTAATCTGAGACATCCAATTCTATTTGTACACAAAGCTGTCTGGTTCCGAAATCTACCTATTTCTAGCGGATATACGTGCCGCTTGGACTTTTTTATACATTAATTTTATTTAAGATTAGTATTAAATTTTATTATAATATACGTATGTTTTCTACAAGAAAGTTATCAAAAAGACACAACACTGGCTTGGATCTAAACATGTTCTGTGATCATAAGAATTACATTTATGTAAATGTATCATAAAATACTCACTCTTTTATTAAAACAATGTACACATTGTCTCACTTCATTTCAATTGCTTCACTATATTATTCAGTTAATAAGATTAAGTTAGTTTCTGTTCCTTATGAACAAATAATAAATTAATATAATTATATAATACAAATTAATTGTAACGTTTTTTTAATATTTTTTAAATTTAATATTGATAATAATATAAATGATTGTTAATTATATATCGCATGCACACTAAAATTTAATTTGAAAAAATAAACAACAGGAACTTTGAAAATTTCCACACATCCGATCTCTTCCTTCACTACACAATAAACAAAAACTAAAAGTTTACAAACAAGTCAGCTGAACGTGTGTATGTTTTCTTTTCTTTTTTCTAAACATAAGTTCTTGATAATACGTTATCATAGATTTGAGCAATATAAATAGTAAAATAAGGTATTTATTATGAAACTAATATAACATACATGTTATCAGTTTCATAATAAATAGTAAATACCTTATTTTACTATTTGGAGATTATGAAAGAAAGCTTATGAAATCGTTTTATTTTTGGATAAAGAGTGTTCCGTGCTCAATTGCTAATGTTAATGTGAATGATTCCTTAGTCAGTTTTGAGACCCAAAACGCTTAAGAAGTATGGAGATTTATTATCACTGTTCCCTGTTTTGTTGCATAGAGAAGCATAACAGCCTACAATGAAGTGATCTTAAAAGTGATAAAGTTCCATAGCTCCAACACTGGTTGAAAAGGGTATGTTTCACTGAAACCTACGATTTAACAGAAAAAGAATGAATTTTCTAATCTTGAGTTGAGTTGAGTTGAGTTTAAGCTAAGAGAGTTATTTATTATTCTTTTGATATACCAAAAATATTTTTTAGATAAGCAAACTTCAACTTTTGAGACTGGAACTTTTTGTCAGAATACCTAACTTTTTAAAACGCCATATAACTTGGTGAAAACCGTTGTGATCGTATATTATTGCATTATGCACTAGTAGGTAATAAATATATTACGTTACAGCTATACCTAGGTGTTTTTAAAAATAATAAATAATTAATAATGAAACGTACTACAGTAAATTACTAAAAACGTGACATTTTCTAGCTTGGTCTCAGCCAAGCCTTGGCCTAGAAAACCTACTTAAATTCTCTTTGCCAACTTCATTCAAACGTTTCTGGATGAATTTAGTTCATACGCATGTAGGAATCCGTTTTTGTTTATTTTTAAATTTTACTTTAAATTTCAATTCACGGACATGACAACCCCGAGTACTTCAGTTCTTGCTATTGACATACGAGTAAACGTGAGATATCACATACTACTGGCAGTAGCAGTAAGATATCACTATAGCCAAGGTGATATTTTAGCAATGATTTCGGATGAACTCTATTCAGTCAAGGGTATGCATTGCAGTATTGCTTGCTCGAAGAAACGAGCCTTCATATAGCTCTATTTTGTAATGGGACAGATATTTTTTGCAAGTTGTACTTCCATTTTTCGTTCTTTTTACCTATAGTAATATGCTATAGAGTAGCTCGAAATTGTTAATGTACATTTTCAAATGCTTTTTCACCTATTTTGTGTGCAACACACTTGTAGGAAGTACAACATTTCCGGGAAGACCGTCTCATATTCTTTTTATTTTACATTCATTTTTGCATGGTTATGGAAAAATAAAAAGAATATAAGTTTTTTTGTTGTTTTTTTTTTAAAAAATAATTTAGTTGGGGCTTGGAGGTCAAAACAGATGAGTGGTTTTAAAGGTGGAAGATTGTAGTTGAGTTGATTTGCTGGAGTCGAGGTTGAGTTGTGTGGTGTTGTTCGGTGTAATAAGGTCGAAGTTTTAGAGTGAAACAAAACCAAAATGTATTTTAGTGACTACCGTCTTCCCCCAAACATAAGAACCAGTTCTTGTAAACGAATAGAAGAACCACTGGCTCTTTGATTCGTTTATAAGGACTGGTTCTTATATTAAAAGAAAATTCATTAGGATTAAAAAAATATAATATTGAGGATATAATTTTTGAAACGCCAAAATTTTAATTTTTTTATTTTGTATTTCCTAATTTCGCCAAAACTTTGTCTATTAAGAAATATTTGGTTATATATACGAATAATTGTATACAACTATTTCTAAACAAGTTTAATGGCAACAATTTATTGCTTGCTGCCTTAAAAATTTGCTGTACAATAATTATTGGGAATCCCCAAAATTTTCACAACAAATTAATTTGACGGATGAAGGTAGTAAAAGCTAAAGCAAATTTTAAAGCATAATATTTGTTTCTATAGTTTTTCAATTTAAAATCAAAATGGATTTTAGTAAGTAATAGTAATTGAGATACTAATTGATAATAATTGAAATCTATATTGGCTTTGTATATTATATTTACAATGAATTTGATTAAAATATATGTAACAGAACCAAAACCTCCGATATTCTACAAGCACTATTCATTCACGCCATCTTAAAAAACAATGAACATTGCCATACGAAAAAAATTGGATTAGTGTTTTTGATTAAATTTTTTGAATTTTTTTTATATGGAGTTTTATTTTTCTAGATGGCGTTATTGGCGTTAAGGCGATTTTTTGAATTTTTTTATTTAGAGTTTTAATTTCAAAATGGCGCTACAAGTTCACGATTTTTTCTGTGCTAAAAAATGAAGAAGGCTTGTATATCGGGGAATTTGACAGAGCTAAAAAAAACTTATGTTTTACGCATTCAAATATAAGAACTGGCTCTTTTATTCGAAAGCTCTTCTATTCGAAAATTTTGTATTAACTTTCTAAATACAGCAAAATGACAGCTCCTTTAAATATAAGGACCATTTCTTATATTCGGGGGAAGAATTATAGCTTGTAATTCGCTATTGTGTAAAATAAAGTAATGTAATTGAAAAACCAATAGCGAGTCATGCGCGCTATATGGTTCTGCTATGCATTCAAGAAATCCTTCAATTTATCTTATATATATAAAAATCACGTGTCACGATGTTTGTCCGTGATGAACTCCGCAACAACGTAACCAATCTTAATGAAATTTTGTACAATGTGTATATGATGGTCCAGCTTGAGAGATAGGATAGTTATTATCGTATATATTAATACGCTAGATCAAAACTTTGTGGAGCCTAAGGCTTTTTTATTCGCAGATGGATTCATTTCAAATTTTCACAGCTAACTGATATTAGTGTAACCTATGTAGTAAAACAAATTACGTGTTTTACCACAACAACTTCCCAAGAACACCAAAGTGTGCCAAAGGGGTTTCCTCTTAACACTACTTAGTAATTAAATTGTAGTGCAACTGTTGTTTAGTCTGTCACTACTAAATTATGAAATGTAGTGTAATATTTGTTTGTACACTACTTAGTAAAATGAAGATGGCGTTATGTAGTACTATAATATTTTGTTTGATGATCCACTACTTATATTATTAACGGTGTTGTGGAATCGTTTGGGCACTGTTATTTAATACAAAAGATGTAACGGAATTCTAGTTTATATTTGTTTTTTAGTTACACAATCACTTATGTTCTAGTTTATAATTAACATTAACAGATAGTTCACAATTTTCAGAAACTTTTAACTTATAAACTATTTATTGTATTTTAGAAAACCGTAGTAGATTTTTTGTTCACTTTCACGACACTCAACTGATGAACATGTAACGTATAATTTAGGTAATATTTTATTGCTAGTTATATTCTGAACGACTTTCTTGATTTGTACTTTTTAAAGATATAACCGAAATGACTGATTTTATTTAGTTTTGTGAAAACTGACTGAATTTTTAAGTTTTACTGACTCACTTGTTGTAAAATTGACTCTGACCGCTTGATTGGTTTTTTTAAAATTGACTCTTCTTAAATTAATTAAATAATTGCTACTGAACGACTGTCCGATTATTCATTAAAATATTACTTATATCATTAATGAACCGCGACCAAAAAAGACCCAGACGTATTGAAAATTGAATACAGTCGTTTTGTAGCTAATAGTTAATTTAAAAACAGTTTTTACACTAAATCAATTTAACAGTCATTTTAGACTAATCAATTAAGACAATCAAGTTTATCAATTAACCAGTTCAATATCTGGAAACTAGTGAATTAAGTGTATCAATTTAACCAATTAACCAGTTCAATACCTGGAAATTAGTATATTAAGTGAATCAATTTAATTAATTAACCAGTTCAATTAACTAACCAGTTCAATATCTGGAAATTAATCAATTAAGACAATCAAGTTTATCAATTAACCAGTTCGATATCTGGAAATTAGTGAATTAAATGTATCAATTTAACCAATTAACCAGTTCAATATCTGGAAATTAGTATATTAAGTGAATCAATTTAATTAATTAACCAGTTCAATATCTGGAAATTAATCAATTAAGACAATCAATTTTATCAATTAACCAGTTCAATATCTGGAAATTAGTGAATTAAGTGAATCAATTTAGTCATAATATAGGGTTAAACCCGATTATAAAATACAATATAAAAATAAACATTTATTCACATTTTTAAAAAAATAAATATAAAAATAAACGTTTTATTCACTACACGCTTCACTTGAATTCCACCACACTTTCAACAACTGGTAGTGTATCAAAGTTAATCACACTACATCTCAACATAGTAGTGTACGTAAAATAATTGCACTACATTTTATCATATAGTAGTGTTATACAATATTGGCACTACATTTGGCGCAGCCGGTTGTTTTGTTGTCTGGTTTTGTTGTTTTATATGGTTATTTAGTAATGTTAGTTGAGAAGGTATATCAGTTTTTGTTATACTTTCTGCAGGGGTGTATGTTGTATTTGAAGGTGGGTGGTTAAATAGAGGGAATCTAGGCAGATTATTAGCCATCTTTAATGCAAAGTTTGACGTTGTAGAGCTTAAACTTTGTGTGAGTTGAGCAAACGTATGGGCTTTTGTTCCCTCTAATTGCCTGGTGGAAGGTGGGAAGTAATTCCGTAATATAAATCCTAGGTCTTCGACTGATTTGAATGACTTGTCTTCAACGGCTTGGAGGGCTTTACCTGTGATACGTCTAACCAGTAATTGTGCAAAAACGATCTGATCTAGGACGTTCAATTTCAATGTAATTGTTGTAGCACGAAATATAAAGCGTTCTATTTCCTCGTCAATATCGTCGGCATCACCGTCTAGTTTTTCGACTGTAATGAAGCGCTTTCTCAGTGGCGAACCAATGAGAAGGACATAGCAGGAAGCGTACCTAGCGAGATTGATTTTCAAGCCCCAAACTAGCTTCAGTCCATGGGAACGATAAAGTAACCCTGCTACTTCAGCACAAATACAGTCATGTACGCTATTCACGAAAATTCGCAGAAATGGAAAGAAATACAAGTGGAAAAACGAAGACTCTGGCGACCCCTGTTGCGAAAGACCCACGATCAACACGTCCAACCCCTACGTTCACTCACACACGCCCACACACATACACACACACCCATTCACACCCCTTTATCATTATGACCTAATTAATAAAGTAAATTCACTCACCCCATGATTAAACTCCGTCCTCCTATTCTGCTTCCATCAGCCCTCCATCCGCACGTGGATCACGTCAGGAATCTCGCAAAAATATTTGGTATGATAACAATGTTTAATGAAGTCGCACGTACCAACGTGATACGAAATGTTAAGTAGAAACGTTATGTATATTCGTAAAATTTTGTTGGATCGAAAAAAATATTGTAATTGATGTAAAATTTTGTTGAATCAACAATGGTAAGTAGAAACGTTATATAACTTTGTAAAATTTTGTTGGATCAAAAATGATGTAATTGATGTAAAATATTGTTGAATCAAAATTGATAGGTAGAAACGTTATATAAATTTTGTAAAATTTGGTTGAATTAAAACTGATGTAATTGAGGTAAAATGTTGTTGAATCCAAAAAATATTGTAATTGATGTAAAGTTTTGCTGAGTCATAAATATTGTAATTGATGCGAAATATCGTTGAATCAAAAAAAATGTTGTAATTGATGCCAAATATCATTGGATCAAAATTGATAGGTAGAAACGTTATATAAATTTTGTAAAATTCGGTTGAATCAAAAATGATGTAATTGAGATAAAATGTTGTTGAATCCCAAAAATTGATGTAAAGTTTTGTTGAATCGAAAACACTGTAATTGACGTATACCTTTGTTGAATCAAAAATGATGGAATTGATGTGAAATATGGTTGAATCAAAATTGATAGGTAGAAACGTTATATAAATTTTGTGAAATTTTGTTGGATCAAAAAAACATGTTGTAATTGATGTAAAATATTGTTGAGTCAAAAATGATGTAATTGTTGTAAAATATGGTTGAGTCAAAAATGATGTAATTGACGGAAAATATTGCTGAATCAAAAACGATGTAATTGTTGTAAGATATGGTTGAATCAAAAAAAAAAAAACGATGTAATTGTTGTAAAATATGGTTGAATCAAATAATGATATAATTGATGGAAAACATTGTTGAATCAAAAATGATGTAGTTGTTGTAGAATATGGTTGAATCAAAAACGATGGAATTGTTGTAAAATGCGGTTGAATCAAATAATGATAGGTAGAAACGTTATATAAATTTGTTGTTGAACCAAAATGAGAGGCAGAAATGTCAAACAAACTTGCAATCATCAGCGATAAATAATTCTGTATTCATAAACGGTGAATACAATGATATTTAGAAATGTTAATTAAACTTGCCATCAACAGCGGTGAATAATTTTGTAGTTGTAAACGTGGAATAATATGTTTGATTATAGTTGACCAAGTTGCATAAGTACCAAACGACCTCTTGGTACCAATAATCGTTGAACAAAATTCCGATGTAAATGCAGTAACTTCACCCGTGACAATTGTAATATGTTCTTTTAGGAGTATCAACCAGTGCGGACATGGAATAATTTAACTAGGCACGAATACGATTTTTCTTATATTTATTGAACAATAATATTAATTAAAGGAGTTAATAACATTACTGGCACGAACTAATTTGCCTATACACTAAGGAAGTAATGAACAGCTCTTCACATGCATTAAATAATTTTACTATGTAAATGTTACACAAGCACTAATTGCAACATCTAATTTTGCTACCTACTAAAAGTTAATAAATAGTTCAATAAATTACACAAACACTAATTGTAATTTCTAATTTTGCTAGGTACAAAAAGTTAATAAATAGTTCAATAAATTACACAAGCACTAATTGTAATTTCTAATTTTGCTATGTACAAAAAGTTAATAAATAGTTCAATAAATTACACAAACACTAATTGTAATTTCTAATTTTGCTATGTACAAAAAGTTAATAAATAGTTCAATAAATTACACAATCACTAATTGTAATTTCTAATTTACTATGTTCGTTTTTTTGTCGGGATAGTATTAGAAATTTGTATATACATTAACTGCAACATACTAATTTTGGTTGTAAATAAACGGATTTACAAAGTGTATATACATTAACGGCAACATACTAATTTTGCTTAAACAGATTTTCCAAGTGTAGATACCTTAATTGCCATATACTAAGTTCGGTGGTATTTAAACTAATCTCTAACGTTTATAACCACTAATTGTAATGAAGGCATTTCGATTTATACATTTACTACTTGCCATGAATGAAATTTGGTTTGTGCGTACACCAATCGCAATCAACTAGCCTTAATTTTATAGATAACTAATTGCATTTAAATTACTGTGTAACGTTATACACACGACTAGGAATTTATTAATTTTGATTATGATACACATTAATTGCAATATATTCATTCGGATTGCCATTCAGCTAATTGTTAAAGGTTATAAACACTACCGGTGATTAATGAATTTTAGATTAGTAAACACACTACTTGTAATGAATTAATTTAAGATTTTGTATCTACACCAATTGCAATGAAAATACTGTGTCAAGTTTATAAACACTAGTTGCAACATAATAACTTTCATTATAAACATATACTTGAGGCTTTCAATAATTGGATAACCACAAACATTAAACTATGGATCCCACGGTCAACGTTCTCATGTAATGAGTCTTCTTTCACTAAATAATTCCATAATATTCATTACCTGTGGTTCCAGTTAATCCTTTCGTTGGTTTTGTAGCTCTTCGATTGATATCTTAGTTGGTTCAGTAACATCCAAAAAAAAGGTAGAATTGTTTTTACTGAGATTATCCTCTCCGAAAACACACAAATTACCACACCCAAAATATTCGGCGGGTAAACGTCAACAGCAAAAAAATTAATTAATAACACAACAGCTGGCGGTTGTTTTGACATTCAATTGACTAAAAGACGTCAACACAAGAATCAGAATGTAATAGAATAAGCAGGTGAAAAGGCTACAGTGGCTCATTATATAGCCAAATTTTGTAGTCTCGCAATAACTCGAATACAGTGTTTAGATGAGAGATAATTAATTTACATCAGACTTTCAAATTATTGGGAACTTATTATAGTTCACAAAACCGTTTGCTACTTGATAATATTGTACTAAAATAAGGTTGGGATCCAGAATATCTCCGACACATCCATAACATTTATAATTGAATTCAAAATGAACTAGATGCAGATTCGATCATGGATATGATGTTTGGAAATTTAATAACTACATTCGGCAATATCAATACAGTGAAGTTCGGATCAAACACGGAAGGATTGTTGAAAGCAAAACACCCATACAAAGACAAATCAAATGGTCAACAAAGCAAAAATAGCAATTCGTTGTATGTTGACGATTGGAAACAAAATACACGTAGCTGTTGTGAGGTTTTAAGAATTTCGTTGTTTCATTACGGTTTGTGTTTTGAAACAAAAAAAAAGTTCAAACTCAAGTAGTAAGGCGAGAACAATCGAATGGAAGTATAACGGGCGTCAATTTTAGTGCGTTGTAAGATTAAATTCTGATTAATTTGTAGTGATTATACGGATGATGATTAAGGAAAATTATTAATCAATTCAAATTAACCAATATTGTGTTATATTAATGAATAAATAATTCAAGGTAATTAGTGTAATTTTCTTTCTCCCCATACGTTTGTCCGGCTATTGCAGATTTAGTAGATTTTGAGAAATATAAGGAAACTATGGGTTAAGGAAACTACATGAAATATGACTATTGATGACGAAGGGATGAGAATCTATTACAAGTGGGACAGATTAATATAAGGAACAACAACTAAGGAAACTGCGACTGTAATACACTGCGTTCTGACATTATGCCAGACTATCCATTACAGAACAAGTGCTTTTTGGACGAACACCTACGACCAAAAGAAGTTGAAAAAAGCATAGGCTGGTCGCCAATAGACCTTGTATATACATGTTAGCTGGGTGAAGCCCTCGACGTACCACAGATTAGCAATCAATGCGATCAGTATTACAAACTCAGTCTTAGCAGAAACAAAGTAACGAAGTATCTAAGAATATACAAAAAAAAACTTATGGGAGGGGTATCGATAAAATCAGTATTCTACTCTATTGCAAGCGGTGGATAACTAAAATCTTCCAGACCCAAAAAATTGATTCAATCTGCTACAGATCGAAAGGAGAAACACCGTAGGACCGACTTCTTTAATGAAACATCCGACACAATTTCGTTTTTTCGTTATGCAGGCTCGCAACCCACACCTGAACTAACACGAGTCTCATGCGTCTCCGACTCGCTAGCCGGGCCACACTGTTGTACGCTTCCGTCCAAGTGACTCGGAAGATCGTTCACGTAGATTCAAGGCAACCAACTGAACCAAATTCAAATACGTTCAATCACGGAATCTACACTTATAGATAGTCAAAACAAAAAAAAAATTTTTGAAACAAGACCCGAACACCACAGCTGATACCCGCTTACTGAACTGTGAATTCAAGACGAAACTACCCTCATATGGCCGTCGATAATCTTGACTTACAATGGCGGTAAAACACAAGCGAGAGTTACTAACATAGGGACAAAAGAAATTATCACCGATATTTAGGCACGAATGTCCTTGGAATGGTAAACACCTCTACGTTTAGAAGCCAGGTCCTCCAGTTCGTAAGCAGCGCTACCTACCAACCTTATTACTCTGGCTTCGCAAACTTTTGTGAGAGCGATACCGAGGATTTTCTGCAGTTCCCCGCATCGCTCAAAATAATATTACGACAGAATTCAATGTTTTGTTTTTGGCTAAACCCCCAAGAGAGGAAGCTGGTGGACTGGGGGCCCTCGCAATACACTCGTCAGCGTATTCCTCGGGTAACCACAATCTCCATACCTCGCCCCTTGGAAGAATCTCAATATCTAAAACCCAAGCCAGCATTTCACCTGGCCTGAAATTAGGTTATCTGCGAACACAGGAACAGACAATGTCGGAGCTTATTGTCGGCAATAGATCTATCAATTATTTTCTTAAATTCATTCATAGGTGATTCAATATACTTGCCACTGACAGAATTTCTGGTTGTCAATTATTTGAGAATTTGGTGAATCGATGGATTCATTTCTACTATCATCAGCATCATAAATTTTATCATATTTTAACTTTTCCACATCGTAACAAAATCAACAACTTGATCGTTTGAACTTGGAAATTTTAAAACTGACATTTTTTTGAAATTTGAACCTATCCAAGCCGGTTTAAACAAATGTTATTGATACTCCAAAAACTTCAGGACCGTGCCGCTCGACCAATTCGATGTAAATAATTCAGTGATGGATTTGGAACATCAAGATTTATTATTAAATTTATATTTTCTGCATCAATTCTGCGTGACTGTGATTAGAATACGAAAGTTGAATTCTCTTATATTTTTCTAATAATTCAAGACGTTGTGTTTGCTCATGTGCGCCCTTCATCGTTAATCAATAATTTAAAACAGCGTCGACCCGGGATTGAGAATTGGTGAACAAAGAACATTGCTTACACGAAATCAACCGGAATATGTTTTTCTATTTCTACAATCTACAATTTCATTTCATTGGAATTATTTTCTGGCTGTGGAATTGCGTAACCAAAATTTAAATTTTAATTTAATTATTCAATCATCAACAAAAAATTTTCATAACCGTATTTGACCACTTTAAATATTTTTAGGGCAGAATTTAAAAAAATTATATGGAAATTTCGCGTTTCAAACCTCACACAGCTGCGCAATATTTTCCTCCAATTCGACAATTATAATTTTTGCTTAAAAAAAAAAATGTTAATCTGACAACAGCCGAGCGTGTAACACACAAAAAAAATCTATCTTGGCTGATGCTTGTATTTGATTTGAACAAACAAGGTGAAAATTGTACTGTGAAAGAAAATGGGTATACTACAACTATGGCAGAAGATGAGCACAAAAGAAAATTTACAGACCCAATTCCGGGCAGGTCTGACGGTTCCCGATACTCAAAACTGAGTAACAAACAACAAAACAAATAGAAGTGCGGCAAGCCTACCGGTTTGACAGGCAAGTTAAACTTAAAATTATAAATTTAAATATTTTGCGTATTATAATATATACATATGTATGTTCTGTTAATTTAAAAAGAATTGATCTACTGATCGGAGAAATATTATATTTTTTGTTTTGTTTTTTTTTTTTTTTCTTTAATAATTGATCAAATAGCCTGAAATTATACAACGGATCACAAGAGTTTAATGTTATTGATTTCCTTAAATTCTGGAAAACTTCGAAATACATATGTATAATTTACACTATATAATACGTGTGATATCTACTGTATATTTTTAGTATAGTAGGTATACTATTTTGGATTCAAAAAAAATTACTTAAAATTAACATGCAACAGAAAATGTACTTAAGGTTAATGTTTAAAGTTGGTTGGTATTAATCCCTCGTTGTTTGTTATATAGTAGTTATTATTTATTATTTAGTTGTATGGTACTTGACTATTTAATTTCCTTCTCTTGTATTATATCATTTAATTGTATTATATTTTATTATTTAATTTCCTTTTCTTGTATTGTTTTGTTTTATGATTAGCGGATCTAAAATATATTGAATAAAAATATTTAGTTTCCAAAATTATCAGTGGTTTTGAAGGATATTTATTTATTTATATATCCATCTATTTATTCATTTATTAATAATATATAGTTGTTTATGAATTATTTATTTATTTATTTATTTATTAATAAAGATTTATTTATTAATCTATTAATATATATATTTATTAAATTTTTTTTTTCTCAGTTTTACGAAGGACAGACGGACGGACCAACCATGAGGGGAGTTCACCACTCTGGGGTTGGAAGTGGTGATCGCCGTTCTTTCTTAATTCATGTTGATTTATTTTGTTTTTTTTTTTTTTTTTGTTTGTTTGTTTGGGGACCAAAAAAAAGTTTAAAATTACACTACGTTAAAGGATGGGAACAAGGTAAGGGAAAGGGAGCAAGAAGGGATGAATAAGGAAAGGAGGAGGTGGGGTGAGACAGGAATAAGGTGGGATATGTGTCGTCGGCCCGTCACCCGGATGACAAGTGCCGCTGGAATGGTCAGAGGATAAATCCTCTGCACCATTATTCAATCAACCGACACTTCCCATCCGTGATCGAGAACGACGAAACATACGGGGAGGTGCTATGATCTGAGTTAATCCAATTAACTCGCGACATGAAGACTGGGCGAACATCTTCCCTCAGCAGTTGATATCAAACTGCTTTAGAAGATGTTCCCCAGTATCATTCGCGAGAACCGGACAACTCAGACCATAGGGTGCTAACGCTCCAGGGAGGGGACTCTAACGTTATGGAGTCGTTAGCCCAGCTGAGAATCTCGCTGCCACAGCGAACCCAGAGCATAACCAGATGACCAGGCTGGATGTGATAGGCGTATACACCATTTCACAAATATCTAAGCCTGGCATCTGGAAACCTCTGGCATTCCCTGTGCCAGTAAGAAACCCAGCCGTTACTAGGGTCCGTGGGTTTGTAAAGCCCATTGAGAATGATCCCGAAGAATCATTCTCACCCTTGCGTTTTACAAATACAAAAAGGGATCATTGCTGGAGGCGTAGGGACGCAACTCCCCATCAAAGAAGAGTCTGAGGAATCTCAGACTTCCTTTGCTCCTGCGCGTGTGAAGCAGGGAATTGCTTCCACGCCGCCAGAGTCTTCTAACTATAGAATGGTGGAAATGAAAATTAATTTTGAAGGAAAAAATTTAAAAAAAAAAATTTTCCAAGTTTTTTGAATTTATGGAGGGACTCCTCCAGAGTCCTACATTGCGGTAGGGACCCTTAGAGAAGCCCCACGTTGGGCGCCAATTTGTAATGAAGCGCTTTCTCAGTGGCGAACCAATGAGAAGGACATAGCAGGAAGCGTACCTAGCGAGATTGATTTTCAAGCCCCAAACTAGCTTCAGTCCATGGGAACGATAAAGTAACCCTGCTACTTCAGCACAAATACAGTCATGTACGCTATTCACGAAAATTCGCAGAAATGGAAAGAAATACAAGTGGAAAAACGAAGACTCTGGCGACCCCTGTTGCGAAAGACCCACGATCAACACGTCCAACCCCTACGTTCACTCACACACGCCCACACACATACACACACACCCATTCACACCCCTTTATCATTATGACCTAATTAATAAAGTAAATTCACTCACCCCATGATTAAACTCCGTCCTCCTATTCTGCTTCCATCAGCCCTCCATCCGCACGTGGATCACGTCAGGAATCTCGCAAAAATATTTGGTATGATAACAATGTTTAATGAAGTCGCACGTACCAACGTGATACGAAATGTTAAGTAGAAACGTTATGTATATTCGTAAAATTTTGTTGGATCGAAAAAAATATTGTAATTGATGTAAAATTTTGTTGAATCAACAATGGTAAGTAGAAACGTTATATAACTTTGTAAAATTTTGTTGGATCAAAAATGATGTAATTGATGTAAAATATTGTTGAATCAAAATTGATAGGTAGAAACGTTATATAAATTTTGTAAAATTTGGTTGAATTAAAACTGATGTAATTGAGGTAAAATGTTGTTGAATCCAAAAAATATTGTAATTGATGTAAAGTTTTGCTGAGTCATAAATATTGTAATTGATGCGAAATATCGTTGAATCAAAAAAAATGTTGTAATTGATGCCAAATATCATTGGATCAAAATTGATAGGTAGAAACGTTATATAAATTTTGTAAAATTCGGTTGAATCAAAAATGATGTAATTGAGATAAAATGTTGTTGAATCCCAAAAATTGATGTAAAGTTTTGTTGAATCGAAAACACTGTAATTGACGTATACCTTTGTTGAATCAAAAATGATGGAATTGATGTGAAATATGGTTGAATCAAAATTGATAGGTAGAAACGTTATATAAATTTTGTGAAATTTTGTTGGATCAAAAAAACATGTTGTAATTGATGTAAAATATTGTTGAGTCAAAAATGATGTAATTGTTGTAAAATATGGTTGAGTCAAAAATGATGTAATTGACGGAAAATATTGCTGAATCAAAAACGATGTAATTGTTGTAAGATATGGTTGAATCAAAAAAAAAAAAACGATGTAATTGTTGTAAAATATGGTTGAATCAAATAATGATATAATTGATGGAAAACATTGTTGAATCAAAAATGATGTAGTTGTTGTAGAATATGGTTGAATCAAAAACGATGGAATTGTTGTAAAATGCGGTTGAATCAAATAATGATAGGTAGAAACGTTATATAAATTTGTTGTTGAACCAAAATGAGAGGCAGAAATGTCAAACAAACTTGCAATCATCAGCGATAAATAATTCTGTATTCATAAACGGTGAATACAATGATATTTAGAAATGTTAATTAAACTTGCCATCAACAGCGGTGAATAATTTTGTAGTTGTAAACGTGGAATAATATGTTTGATTATAGTTGACCAAGTTGCATAAGTACCAAACGACCTCTTGGTACCAATAATCGTTGAACAAAATTCCGATGTAAATGCAGTAACTTCACCCGTGACAATTGTAATATGTTCTTTTAGGAGTATCAACCAGTGCGGACATGGAATAATTTAACTAGGCACGAATACGATTTTTCTTATATTTATTGAACAATAATATTAATTAAAGGAGTTAATAACATTACTGGCACGAACTAATTTGCCTATACACTAAGGAAGTAATGAACAGCTCTTCACATGCATTAAATAATTTTACTATGTAAATGTTACACAAGCACTAATTGCAACATCTAATTTTGCTACCTACTAAAAGTTAATAAATAGTTCAATAAATTACACAAACACTAATTGTAATTTCTAATTTTGCTAGGTACAAAAAGTTAATAAATAGTTCAATAAATTACACAAGCACTAATTGTAATTTCTAATTTTGCTATGTACAAAAAGTTAATAAATAGTTCAATAAATTACACAAACACTAATTGTAATTTCTAATTTTGCTATGTACAAAAAGTTAATAAATAGTTCAATAAATTACACAATCACTAATTGTAATTTCTAATTTACTATGTTCGTTTTTTTGTCGGGATAGTATTAGAAATTTGTATATACATTAACTGCAACATACTAATTTTGGTTGTAAATAAACGGATTTACAAAGTGTATATACATTAACGGCAACATACTAATTTTGCTTAAACAGATTTTCCAAGTGTAGATACCTTAATTGCCATATACTAAGTTCGGTGGTATTTAAACTAATCTCTAACGTTTATAACCACTAATTGTAATGAAGGCATTTCGATTTATACATTTACTACTTGCCATGAATGAAATTTGGTTTGTGCGTACACCAATCGCAATCAACTAGCCTTAATTTTATAGATAACTAATTGCATTTAAATTACTGTGTAACGTTATACACACGACTAGGAATTTATTAATTTTGATTATGATACACATTAATTGCAATATATTCATTCGGATTGCCATTCAGCTAATTGTTAAAGGTTATAAACACTACCGGTGATTAATGAATTTTAGATTAGTAAACACACTACTTGTAATGAATTAATTTAAGATTTTGTATCTACACCAATTGCAATGAAAATACTGTGTCAAGTTTATAAACACTAGTTGCAACATAATAACTTTCATTATAAACATATACTTGAGGCTTTCAATAATTGGATAACCACAAACATTAAACTATGGATCCCACGGTCAACGTTCTCATGTAATGAGTCTTCTTTCACTAAATAATTCCATAATATTCATTACCTGTGGTTCCAGTTAATCCTTTCGTTGGTTTTGTAGCTCTTCGATTGATATCTTAGTTGGTTCAGTAACATCCAAAAAAAAGGTAGAATTGTTTTTACTGAGATTATCCTCTCCGAAAACACACAAATTACCACACCCAAAATATTCGGCGGGTAAACGTCAACAGCAAAAAAATTAATTAATAACACAACAGCTGGCGGTTGTTTTGACATTCAATTGACTAAAAGACGTCAACACAAGAATCAGAATGTAATAGAATAAGCAGGTGAAAAGGCTACAGTGGCTCATTATATAGCCAAATTTTGTAGTCTCGCAATAACTCGAATACAGTGTTTAGATGAGAGATAATTAATTTACATCAGACTTTCAAATTATTGGGAACTTATTATAGTTCACAAAACCGTTTGCTACTTGATAATATTGTACTAAAATAAGGTTGGGATCCAGAATATCTCCGACACATCCATAACATTTATAATTGAATTCAAAATGAACTAGATGCAGATTCGATCATGGATATGATGTTTGGAAATTTAATAACTACATTCGGCAATATCAATACAGTGAAGTTCGGATCAAACACGGAAGGATTGTTGAAAGCAAAACACCCATACAAAGACAAATCAAATGGTCAACAAAGCAAAAATAGCAATTCGTTGTATGTTGACGATTGGAAACAAAATACACGTAGCTGTTGTGAGGTTTTAAGAATTTCGTTGTTTCATTACGGTTTGTGTTTTGAAACAAAAAAAAAGTTCAAACTCAAGTAGTAAGGCGAGAACAATCGAATGGAAGTATAACGGGCGTCAATTTTAGTGCGTTGTAAGATTAAATTCTGATTAATTTGTAGTGATTATACGGATGATGATTAAGGAAAATTATTAATCAATTCAAATTAACCAATATTGTGTTATATTAATGAATAAATAATTCAAGGTAATTAGTGTAATTTTCTTTCTCCCCATACGTTTGTCCGGCTATTGCAGATTTAGTAGATTTTGAGAAATATAAGGAAACTATGGGTTAAGGAAACTACATGAAATATGACTATTGATGACGAAGGGATGAGAATCTATTACAAGTGGGACAGATTAATATAAGGAACAACAACTAAGGAAACTGCGACTGTAATACACTGCGTTCTGACATTATGCCAGACTATCCATTACACGACTAGTTTTACTACTTCGTATAGGTTAACCATATCAAATAGCATATTGAATGAAAATTACAGGAAAACGAATTATCGGATTGAATATAAAAAGGATGATAACCAAATTTCGAGTTGTGGTAAAAATTAAAGTTCAGAAGTGAGTGAAATTTACTGATTTACTGATTAAAAAAAAAATTTTACTGATTTACTGATCTAAAAACTTAAGCTTACGTTTATCTGGTGCGGTGAACGTTGATCCTGATGATCTGGTAATTGATGTTGTGGATGTTGATGTTGGTGTACAAATGATTGTTCTTGATCCTTTATACCTTTCAGCTGCAGGGGGCTGGCTCATTTATTCTTCACTCCTTTAAATTCCTTACTTCCTTTTGTCGGTAAGGATAACCGGCTGCGCCAAATGTCTGATCTGATATACCATCTTTCCCATCGTTTTCTGCTGCTCATGCAATTTCAAATGTTCCTAAAACAAACCTTTCGAATTCTACGCAACAACCAACATTTCCTTCAGTATCAAACTACCATGAGAAACTGCAATCCCATTTACCCTCTTATTCATATTTACAGCCAGAAGTAGAAAATATGCCTAACCCTTATAGTACAACTCAAAGTAGCTCCAGTAATTTATCACACATTCCACCATATATCTTTGATCAAAATTCCCCATATCCCTCACACCCATCTTCCAATATATCTTGTTACCAACCAGAAAACATAAACAATACAAATTCTCAAGCAGAACGACCTAATTCAAACACAAATGTTACATCAAAATTAAACTTCAATGTAAACTCTAAATCTTCAAAAGCATCTTCAAAATTTTTACAAAGTACAAAACTAAATTTACCGGACAATTCTGACGTAGAGCCCGAACCATTAATCAAACAAGAAAGGGTTGCACCTACATTACATTTTAACCCGTCTTGTATTTTCTTGTCAAATAATTTCCCAAATCCAGAAAATAATGCATCAAGTCTGCTTCCAATTCTTCCACATGGTTCTGCTGATAATTCTTCAAGTTCACAGGATTCAAACTTAAAAGATAAACTCGAAACAAATGATAACAAATTTGCTAAAATGCCAAACGGCTCACGCGAAGCAAAACCAAATTCAATCCTCTTTGTAAGCAATCTTACAGAAAAAGTTCTATTATCCAAATCAATCATTCAAAATATCCAGAAAACTTCGACTGACCCAATTAAAATTACAGAGCCCGATTCAACCCTTTTCGTAAACAATCTTACAGAAAACGTTCAAATTTTAAAGCCCAATTCAACATCCCTTGTAAACACTATTACGGAAAATTCTCTGTTATCTTTATCAGATACACATAGTAGCCAAAAATTTCCGACTAACAAAACTAGACCAAATTGCTCCACTGCCTCTATCATCTGTTAAATCATCCTTTTCATCATTTCCTGCTACTAAACCAGTTTCAAACATTCCCAAAACAAAGCTTCCAAATACTACGCAACGTCCAACGACTACTATTCCTACACTTTCTACAGTATTAAACAATCAGGGGATGTTTCAACCCCAGATACACCCTGATACGAATATACAACCGCAGGTATCAACAACATTAGGCGTAAATAACGCTATGCCTGTTTCTAATAACACAACTGTCACTAACTCCAGAAACATATCAAACATTCCACCGTATGTGATGGACCACCATTTCTCATATTCTGCACACCTATCGTCCAACGGCCTTGGTAATCGATCTGAAAACAAAGACAATACAGAGCCTCAAGTAGAACGACACTATCCAACTAGGGATGTTTCATCGAAATTAGACTCCAGTATAAACCCTGAAGCCCCGACAGCATTTTCAAACCATTTAAAAAGCACAAATCTAAATTTATTACACAACTCTGACGTAGAACATGCATCATTATTCACACGAAAAGAATTTGCATCTCCATTACACTTGAGATCATCTAATAAGGCCTCGTCAAATGATTTCTATGTTATGGATACGTATACAAGTATCCAGTCTTTAAATAGTAAACCTAACGACCTAAATTATTTAAGTTCTACACCAAAAAATATTGCATCAATTCTACCACCAAATTTTCCACATGGTTCTGCGGACAATCCCTCATGTTCACAAAATTCTGAATCACACATTTTTACGAGATCCCATCAGTCTGATGCGAGTTTGGAAGAGACGTCAAAAAACCTAAACTCAAATTTGTTTTCAATGGAATCACCATCCAACATACAATCCCATAGTATTAGTCGACCAATTGTACACCATCCAATAACGCCAAAAGAAACGAAGAATATCTCACTCGAGCATTCAGAAATGGAAAATTCAAAACTCTCTCCCACTGAAGAGACTAGGACAACAGGGAACATACGTAGTCGTACTATAGAAGACACTATTATACCGGCCAGATCAAAAAAAATAATACAGATAGACGCTTCGAACATCCCGAATGAAGAGATAATTACCATGGCCAAGGAAGTTAGACCTGGCGTGTTCATCGCAAATACACTATCTAAACCGGAGAATAGCAAAATTATGCTAAGCGTCATGAACGTAAATGACAAAGACATACACTTAAACGATTTCACGACAGAATTCGAAACTTTGTCGAACTATACTTACAGAAGACTTAGCGACTTTCCTGAGCATACGGAAACAGAAATAAAGACCGACTGTACAGCAACGGACGAGAGTAGGTTAGGGCGAATAATAGAATCAATTGGATTAGATAATAGCGCAACGACGGAAGAAAAACAAGATCTGGAAGAAATCATAAGGGAATACGAAGACATATTCTACCTAAAAGGCGACAAACTAACTCACACGAATGTCTTAATGCACGAAATACCCTTACTAAAAGACACAAGTCCTATCAAACAAAAAATGTACAGACTCCCGGAGTCTCAAAAATTAGAAATAAAACGACAAATAGAAGACATGTTGGCAGATGACATCATCACACATTCCAAGTCTCCTTTTAATGCTCCGATAATCCTTGTGGAAAAACGGAGCCCCGAAAATGAAAAGAAATGGCGTTTGGTTGTCGATTTTCGGAAATTGAATAAATGCACAATCGGCGATACATTCCCGATCCCCCGAATTGAAGACATATTAGACCAACTAGGACAGTCAAGGTATTTTTCCACTCTAGACCTGGCTAGTGGGTACCATCAAGTATTGGTTCACCCTGACGATAGATCAAAAACTGCTTTTAGTACACAGACGGGTCATTATGAATTCAAAAGAATGCCTTTTGGGTTATGCAACGCACCCTCAACGTTTCAACGGATTATGAACTACGTACTGACGGGTCTGGAAGGTCTCGAGTGCTACGTTTACCTCGATGACATTGTCATCTACGGCCGAACATTAGATGACCATAACCGGAAGCTGAGAAACGTATTTTCAAGACTCAGACAACACCAGCTAAAAGTTCACCCTGAGAAATGCCAACTGCTCAGAAAAGAGGTCGTTTACCTCGGTCACAAGTGCAATGAAGAAGGAGTCCAACCAGATCCAACTCGAACCGTAGCTGTACAAAACTTCCCTACACCAAACACGACAAGAAAAATTCAATCGTTTCTGGGACTAGCCAACTACTACAGAAAGTTCATACCACATTTCGCTGAAACAGCAAAACCGCTCAACGATCTATTAAAAAAAGACTCTAAATTCCGATGGACGCAGGAATGCGAACAATCATTCAATTACCTCAAACAATCGTTAGTTTCACCACCCCTCCTAACCTACCCAAATTTTTCTCAGTCGTTTATACTTACAACCGATGCAAGTAGCCATGCCCTAGGAGCAGTTCTGTCGCAAGGAGAAATCGGATCAGATAAACCAATAGCATATGCTAGCCGATCTCTTCACAAAGCAGAACGAAATTACTCCACCATCGAACGAGAACTCCTCGCAATCGTATGGACAACGAACAATTTTAGATGTTATTTATTTGGACGAGAATTCACTGTGGTAACCGACCATAAACCTCTCCTAGGTGAAATAAAACTAATCCAAACGTCCACAAGGATGGCTAGGTTTCATAATAAATTATCAGAATACAAGTATAAAATGCTGTACAAACCTGGCCGCTATAACACAAACGCAGACGCTCTTTCTCGAATTCCACACTCAAACGTGGAAAAATGCTTGATTACTACCAGGAGTAAAGCAAAACAGAGCGACAAAGAAAACGAACCAGATGTAGCAGCAGAGACACGGCAAAATACAGAAACACTATCGTCAGAACCAAACAAGGATAAAAATGTCCTAGTTAACCACCAAGACATAGTAATAGAAGAAGACGATGACAGCGAGAACGAAGACATAGAAACCGACAGCGATGACGTAGACCAAGACGTTATACATTTGAAAGACAGAAAAGATATCCAAAGTGTTCTCCGGGATTTTCACGATACCCCTTTAGGTGGACATCAGGGTATTAAAAAAACCTATGGCAGGATTAGAAGAACTTATTACTGGAATAGAATGATTAACGACATAACGGAGTTTATTAAAAATTGCACGGTTTGCCAGAAAAACAAAGTCTCTAAGCTAACGAAAATGCCACTAAAACTACCAGAAATATCAGAAAAACCATTTGACAAAATATATATGGACGTAGTTGGACCCCTGAGGACCACAAACCGAGGGAACAAATACATCTTAACTTTCGAAGATGACCTAACACGATACATGGACTGCTACGCGATGCCAGATCAGGAAGCTCAAACTGTAGCTCGAGTATTCTATGACGAAATCATATCACGGTACCGAATTCCCAAAACCTTAATAACAGACCAAGGGTCAAATTTTATGAGCGAAATGTTCAAAAAAGTATGTAAATTCCTACGCATTAAAAAATTACAGACCTCTGCCTATCACCCACAAGCGAATGGAGTGTTGGAACGGAGTCATAGACCTCTAGCCGAATACCTTAGGTGCTTCATAAACAATGACCTAGACAACTGGGACATGTGGCTTAGGCAAGCTGCTCATGTCCACAATAACTTTCCTCATACTGCTTCTCGACTTTCACCAAGCGAATGTCTTTTCGGGTTCACCGCTGAATTACCCACAACTTTCCAAAAACCTCCAACACCACTATACAACGTCGATGACTACTTCTTAGAACTGAAACATAAACTACAGGTAGCACATAAGTTCGGCAGAGAAAACCTTACCAAATACAAAAGGAACACAAAAAAATATTACGATAAATACACTCGACCGATTAACATACAAGTTGGGGACAAGGTTCTACTAATAAATCCTACACGGAAAAACAAATTGTCTGCTCTTCGACTAGGTCCCTACGAAGTTACAAAGCTAAACGGTGAGGTGAACTGCACAATCAAGATAGGAAACCAACATAAGGTAGTTCACAAAAACAGGCTAATACCGTACTACGACCGCGTATGTTCCATCGACACAAGCATGTAAAAAAAAACAGTCCTTCCAAATTCTGTTATCCGTCTGATATTTTAATTTCTAATCTTTAGCTAAAGCGAAATGTTGGTGACATAACCAAAATTGGTTTCTATTTATAGCAAACATGTCAAAACTCTTGAAATTCTGGATATTGTTAATGGTGATGAAACTTACCACAGGAAGAGACTACGAGATAACCGAACTTAAACAAAACGGTATTCTGTTTGAAGGCATCGGTAACACATCATTCTACACGGACACATGGGAAGTCGTAATACCAATAAATATAGGGAATTTTAGCGATTCTTTCGAATTCATCGAATCCTGCGACAAGCTCATTGAAACACTTTGCCCAAAGTTAAACGACACGAGACTAGTAACATACTGTAACAACCTTAAAACAGACCTAGAAGACTATCTGGGTGATCTCAAATCAAAATCATATGAGCTAGAACATAATCTTAGGAGAACAAAACGCGGACTGATTAACATGGGAGGTAGACTATCTCACTGGCTTTTCGGTACTATGGACGACGAAGACGCGGCTAACATAAATACTAAGCTGGACCTTTTGGAAAATGACGACAACACAACCTTCGAACTACTAAAAACCCAGATTAGCGTTGTAAAATCTAATTACAATCTGTTCAAACTAGAAACTACCAATCTACGAAATGAGACGGACGCACTCCAAGCGAAAGTTGAGAATCTAAGCCGTAAAATGAACGAGTTCAAAAACACGATGTGGCAAGATATAATGAAAAATGAAATAAAAATAGAAATGGATGCTATATTGAACTACGCTCTTTTGAAAGTTAATAAAATCCAGAAGCAACAAAATTACGCCTTTTCCATACTTCAGTCCATCAGATCTAACAAACTACATCCTTTAGTACTAAAAACTACTGACCTGACTACACTAGTACAAAATATAATAAAATCTAAAAATGTTAACGACGAATTTTTAGAAATTGGACATATAGAACAGATCATTAACATCGAGTACGTTTACGTAAACCATAGACTACTGATAAAGGTTGATATACCTCTCCCAGAAGTGCCCATCTACAGTCTTAGTAAAATTTATACACTACCAATAAAACTACAGGACGACACTTTTGCTCTATTGGAATTACAAGCCGACTATATAGCTAGCAATTCACTCGGTACCGAATTCATGCTTCTAAAAGACAGAGACGTGATGAGCTGTAAAAAATTACTGGTAAACCTACAGAGAACAATAAACTTATGCGAACAAACTTTTCCTAAAATAATAGGTGCTGGAACACACTGCATTACCCAACTGTACCATAGCCCCGACGTAAACGCTTCACACTGTACCTATAAAAGAACTAAGAACTTAAACGATATAATCGTGAAGTTACAAAATCATAATACAATCTTATACGTTTTCAGAACGGAACAAACCGTTTTCGTGACATGTGCCAATACAACGGCAGAACGCCTCATCGGACAAGGTACGATCAAATTCAACCGAAACTGTGACGTGCTTGCTAACAACCAGCTATACCCTATTAGAATAAAACACAGAGAGCAACTGAACATGAAACAACCAGTAAATCCCGTATACCCGCCACTTAAATGGCAGGAAATATGGAATTTTACATCACTGTACACAATAACCCCAAACCCAACGCGGAACACTTTTTCAATCACACATAACGAACGTTACAACAAAGAAATGAATGACGCTGATGACACAATGACTGACCTCGAGAACAAACTAATACTAACAGAACAAGCCAGAACTAATAATCACCAAAAAGACCAGATACAAATACAGGGTATAGCTACATACACAACGGTTAGTTTTATAGGAGTGATACTAGTAATATACATACTAAAGCTCATCCTCAAACGTAAGAACAGGAGTAATAAGGACAGACAAATCCAAACGACAATACCTCTCGTCGCGAAAACAGTCAGAAACCAAGCTTCGCCCAACGAAACAACCATAGCAAAAGAGACCAAACTAGACCAGGTAGACGGATTAGAACAAAATGTTCCTCTCGTACAAGAAAAAGGAGATCTCTACATTTTTCCAATTGCAGAAAACAAACGACAAAGTGTGGAGAGCTTGTCCGGCCGTTCGAATTTTAGGCTATTCTGAAAACAAGTAAACGAAAACAGAATAAACAAGAAATTAAACTATAATTAGCAACATGCCTGTACACACACATTTTTTCTATTTATTCATGTTAAAATTAGATTCATTTATAATTTCAATTATTCTTTTTTTTATGTTTTTATTCATTTTTGTTTGTTTTAAGTAGTATAGCTGATCTGAATAATTTCGATTTGTTTTATTTAGTATACATTATATTTTAGGTAGTAATACAAATGCTTAAAAGAAAAATAAGATGTAATTGAAAAACAATAATTTTACTATCAAATCGATTTCCACTATTAATACAATCAATAGAAATAATAATTTTAAAATCATTAAGCATAAATAATCATTATAGCATAAATATACATATTATATTAAGACAGTAGTTGGTAAGATACGCGAGAGAATCAAAACAACGTAATTTTTTTTATTCAAACAAAAACAAATAATTTACTACATAATATTTTATTTACTACAATTATGAATACTTATTATATTTCATAACAAGCATTTTATTTTTCAAGGTCAACGTTATTTTTATGTAGCTATCAATTGAGCAAAATTTATTTAAAATAAGTAGTAACGTTGAACTCATTCTATAACGAACAGTTGAGTTGATTTAAACAATATAAAAATATAGATTAAAAAAAAAACAAGACGATAAACTAGAATTTAAGAACGAGAAATACATTTAAGTTTCATATGCTTAAGATTTCAAGCTAATTTCAAGCTAATTTTAAACGATCTACTAAACATAAACGGCTCATATTGCGGAAAGAAAACAATTTCTTTAAAAACTTTTTTTTTGTTCCCAAATTTCTGTCATTGAAATAAACAAATAATCCTAAAACCAAAACAAAAAGAAATAATGACCTACATCAATATTCCTACATAATGTTTTTTATTTACTAAATACTAACGTATTCATATTTTTCAAGTTCATAAAATTACAGTAATAAGTCGGCAATCTTTTTTTTCAATAAAAACCGTACGCAATTTTTTTTATAAAAGATTTTGAATTTAAAAAAAAATAAAAAAGAAAAATTTTTCTTTCTGACTTTGAAACTAAATAGATTAAATAATATCTGGATAAGTTTAATTGTACCTTTAAACCTGGTTTAAAGACTATAATTATAATTTCGAAAATTAATAAATTAGAAATAAGTTTAGATACATAAGAAAAAACTAAAATTTAACAGTCATCATCTTATTTGTACTATATTTTTATACTTTATAACAGTAAGCATACAGAAATCATTTTACTGAAACTGAACTAAACTGAAATTTTTTCTTAATTTTGAAAATTAAATAAGATTAATAAAACACAAAATATTTGTGTAGACACATAATTTTTCACAACTTTTCTGTTATTTCAAGTTTTTTTTTCGTAATTTTTATTTTCATAAATTTAAGATTAGATTAGTTGTATAATTACAACTATCTAACTGAATGAAAAAATCGAAAGTAAATCTAGCTATGTACTCAGTAAGCAAAATAAGACTTAGAATCGATACTCACTTCTTTTTAAATACATTACATAACTTGGCAAAATTTTGTGCTCATCGTAAACTGCCCTACCTAATTTTCTTTTAATTCCCTACAACGATAATCCCAAAATTTTTTTCCGTGGGAGGGAGGAATGTATAACCTTGGACCTTTACTACTAATATAAAAAATAGAATTTGCGCGGGATACAGCTTATCCCCACACGAATCTTGAGATTGGGAATCTCTCACTATTTTTTCCTAAATTTACTCTAACATTCTAAAAGGGATAATTAAATTAAAATTAATATACATATTTATAATAAATACCTTAAGTTATTTTTGTTGATTGATGTCATCAATATTCTGTTGTTTTAAGTTGTTTGTTTGATTTTCCAATATCATTTCTTCATTATGTTCTGTCAAATTTGTCTGCGGTGGATTTATTAAACGAATTCCTGATTGATTATTATTGCCACTATATACAATATTTCCATATTCCATATTTGGATCAATTAAATTGCATAATTCTCCATATTTCCATTGACAATTTTTTATAAATTAATCGAATAAACAAATTTATTACTTGATATTAATAAAATGGCGTTTTGAAGTCACAAAAACACAGCATAATCAAGTAAAAATATAAAGACGCGCTATTCTTCAAGTTGTATTGTTTCAAATTATCTTTAAAATATAAAAGTTGATAAGAAAATAATTTATCTTCATGTACTGCCACTTTTATAAAGCAGATTTTTTGATCGAACTTCCTTGTAATCGTTCAACAAAACTTAATAATCCTTTTTTATGAAATCACAAATTAAATAATTTTTGGCTAAATTATAGGCCACCCAATGTAGGGAAAACTACAAATATTTTGTGTACTTTAAATATATATTTACGACGAAACTAAGTAAACCAAAATAAACTCTATTATATAAAATATCAAATTCGAATTTTATTAAATAAATTTATGAAAATAAAAATTCCAAATTATATTATTTGCACAAACACGAATTAAGTTTTAACCGTAAAGCTGATAAATTATAAAAAAACAATTGAACATTTTCTTTATAAAAGCAGAAAATGGAGGGACCGTGTGAATTGGGACGACCTTAGGTCTATCGTTCCACGGTATCTCAAGGGGGCTGCCGACAGATACTATCTGAATTTAACTCATGAATATGAGGTGGTGACCTATCCAGTGTTAAGGGAGGGACTCCTACAAACCTTCGGTACGCTCACTGATGATAAGGCGATCTTGCGAGTTCTTCTGAACCGCAAACAAAAGTCAAAGGAGAGCGTGTACGAGTATCTGGTGGAGATTGGTTCGTTAAATCGTCGTTTAGCACGTCCATTTGCTGACCATGAAATGCTAGAAATTGCTCGGGAGGGACTGAGTGTGGAGCTCCAAAACGCTACTCTAGCTGCAACAATACATTCAATTGATGAACTTCGGACTTTATGTCAGAAGTTTGAACGGTTGTGGTCCACACCAGTTCCGACCAGAACATCAAATTTAAGAATTAGCAAGCTACAGCAGGTGGATGATTATGAGGTGGATGTGGAACTTGATCGAGATGGATATTTTGAAACGATGGATTCAAAACAGCCCGAACAACAGCACGAAGAAGACGACGAGAGATGTAGCAACGCAGGACGATCGATCACCACTCAGGAAACCAGAATAAAATCACCTAGTACATTTAATTTCCCATCATTACATCACACATATTTTAGACGTCTGGAACGTAACATCAGATATTGGAGGATGAGGAAATTATTTCGCAAAGCTTGTGTTTCATCTATCCTTTCAGAAACAAAGGATCCTCGGCCGCGACTAACAATAAGGATTTTGGACAAACATATTTCAGGACTGTTGGATAGTGGAGCGTCAATCACAATACTTGGAAGAAATTCCTTGGAATTATTGGAATCAGCAGGTACAACTTACCGTAAGTACACATCGTGTATTCGTACGGCAGATGGTACTGCAACAAAAATTTTGGGTTACATCGAAATTCCAATAACTGTGAATGGCTCCACTAAACCAATGCGGTTCCATATAGTCCCTGGATTACGAGAAGAGCTCTACCTGGGCATAGATTTCTGGGAGAAATTCGGTATTGTTCCTTCTTTTGTTAGTGAACTGACTCGCACAGAGCTACAAACTTTTAATACACATAACCTCACCACTGATCAGCAACATGAACTGGATATGATCAAGGATTCTTTCCCGTCATTTGAAGTGTCTGGACTCGGAAAGACTTCTTTGGTTGAACATGTCATCGATGTTGGTGATAGTGCACCTGTTAAACAGAGACACTATCCCACATCGCCGGCTGTTCAACTAAAGGTCTATGCCGAACTTGACCGAATGCTTCAAATGGGCGTGATCGAAGAGTCTAACAGTTCTTGGTGCTCGCCAGTGGTTTTGGTACAAAAAGAATCTGGTAAAAACAGATTATGTATTGATAGCCGTCGTGTCAATTCACTGACGAAAAAGGACGCTTACCCACTTCCCTTGATTGATGGCTTACTAGGTCGTCTAAATAGCACAAAGTACATTTCAAGTATTGATCTCAAAGATGCTTTCTGGCAGATTCCTCTGGCAGAAGCATCTAGAGACAAGACAGCCTTCACAGTGCCTGGTCGTCCATTGTATCAATTCCGGGTTATGCCCTTTGGATTGTGCAATGCTCCCCAGACAATGTGTCGGCTAATGCACAAAGTGATACCACATCAATATCACGAAAATGTCTTTGTTTATTTAGATGATCTATTGGTAGTCTCTTCCACGTTCCAGGAACATATGGAATTGCTGTCCAAAGTCTCTTCATTGTTAAGAGCGGCTGGGTTAACCATAAACCTCAAGAAAAGTAAATTTGTTCTGAGAGAGGTGAAATACTTGGGATTTTTGGTTGGTGAAGATGGTCTTCGAACAGACCCTGACAAGGTAAGAGCTGTAGCAGAGTATCCAGCTCCATCTACAGTAAAACAAATACGTAGACTATTGGGAATGGCTGGTTGGTACCAACGTTTCATACCAAATTATGCAAGCGTGGTATCACCAATTACAGATTTATTGAAGAAGAGTTCGGGGAAACTGAAATGGACATTAGAAGCGCAAGCTGCTTTCGAAAATTTAAAACGATTGCTGACTACAGCACCGGTATTAATTAACCCTGACTATAATAAAGAGTTTTTTATTAGATGCGATGCGAGTCTGACAGGGATAGGCAGTGTGTTGTATCAGATCGACGAAGACGGACAAGAGTGTCCGATAGCCTTCATGTCGAAAAAACTTAATAAAGCTCAACGAAACTATTCTGTTTCTGAGCTTGAATGTCTTGCGGCAATTCTGAGTGTGAAGAAATTCAGGGGCTATGTTGAAGGTCACCGATTTACAATTGTGACTGATCACTCAAGTCTGAAGTGGCTTATGTCACAGAAGGACTTGAGTGGTCGTCTGGCTAGGTGGAGCCTAAAACTCCAACATATGGATTTTACCATTGTCCACCAAAAAGGTACCCAAAATATAGTCCCTGATGCTCTATCTCGTCTTTATGACGATACACACGAGGAATTGACGGAAGCATTAACACATCACATTAACGACATCAAGATCGACAATGAAGGTTATCGGCACAAGGAATATACGGATATGATAGCTAAAGTTCAATCATCTCCTAAGGACTTTCCATCTGTTAAAGTCGTGGATGATAAGCTATACATACGTATTGAGCCAAGATCTGATGCAATACCCAACGATGTTCCTGTGTGGAAGCTCTGGGTACCAAAACCGATGACTTCAAACATGATTCAGAAACATCATGATGATAGTACTGCTGCTCATGGAGGTGTTAAAAAGACTTTAGAATTACTTCGACGTCTTTATTATTGGCCGGGCATGGCGTCACAGGTACACAACTATGTTGTGTCCTGCGACACATGTAAACAAACAAAAGCCACGAATCAGATATTGCGTCCTCCGATGCAATATCAATTCGAAACAGCACGTCCATGGCAGAGAGTCTATATAGATTTTTTGGGACCGTACCCTCGTTCTACACTTGGGAATACGGTGTTACTGATAGTTCTGGATCATGCTACGAAGTTTGTACTACTGAAACCACTTAGAAACGCAACTTCACCGAAGGTGAATGCTTTTCTGAGGAACGAAGTGTTTCTTACATATGGGGTACCAGAGTTTCTACACAGTGACAATGGCAAACAGTTCACTAGTAGGAACTTTCAAAGTCTTTTGTCAGATTTCGGCATTAAACACATTAGGACCGGTGTCTATAGTCCTCAAAGCAACGCGTCAGAGCGGGTCAATAGGTCAGTCCTGGCAGCAATTCGAGCGTTCATTAAAGGTCAACATACCAAGTGGGATTCACAAATTGGTGAAATCGCATATGCACTGCGGGCTGCAGTACATTCTGCTACCAAGTACTCACCGTACTATTTATTATTTGGTCAACATCCAATCTCGGATGGAAATACTTACCATTTGTTGAGATCACTACACAAGCTTGGTGAAGATGCTGGTGAAGAAATAGAACGCTCTGATCATTTGACTCTGCTCAGGAACCGGGTTCAACAAAATTTAAAAGCAGCTTTTAATAAATCGCAACATCAGTACAACCTGCGATCTAAACTACGGACTTTTCAACCACAACAACGTGTGTTTGTACGGCAACATCATTTGAGTGACGCTACCAAAAAGTTCTCGGCAAAATTGGCTCCAAAGTTCTTACCTGCAATGATTAAGACTAAGATTGGAAATGTACTCTACGAGTGCATAGATATGAGCGGTAAGAATCTTGGAGTACATCACGCGAAAGACATCAGGGAATGATGTCTTGTCGTTAGGTAGGGTTGTTCCTCTGGCTGATTGTCGTCTCTGGGGTTCACATCTTCAGGTCATACTTACTGGTTGTATCGGGGTGTCCATGTTGCTGACGTTCGGATGGATGGTCGGTCTCAATACTCAGTGAAGTTCTTAAGGACTTCATGAGTGTTGGAACCGGTCATCGGTCTTGACGCCGGTGACTGTGGGTATCTCGATCCCAGATACAGTTTAATAGGTGGAAGTAGTTCGGTGGTTTTCTGTCATGGAAGGGATGGCGACGTTTTTGTGATTTCAAGAGTAGAAATCTTGGTTTCTACCTTGAATTCATGGTGTAACGATCGCAATAATCGCAAAACAATAATAAAACCAAATTCATCTTCGTTTTCAATTCAATAAAAATGCATTTCATTAGTTTCCGTTCATTTTTACATTAATAATAATTTTAAAATTTTCTAAAACTTAACTGCTAGTTAAATTTTGAATATACTATAAAAAGCAAACGAACGTACTAAATTTTTATTTCCAATACTAATGAACAGACGTCGTTGTTAATCATTTTGCTGAATTTCGAATATTACACGATTGATTAGAAGAGGTCAAAAGCAAAATCACATTTTTGCAATTTTTAATTTGAAAAAAATTATATTCATTCCATTTTTGCTTGTATAAAGAAAATGTTCAATTGTTTTTTTTGATTAAACATTAAATCAAACAAAAAAGTTAGTTTTTATTCGTGTAATTTTAGTAATAATTTTCATTCAAATTAAAGAAAAATACTTTTAATTGAACAAATAAAAAAAATATTTGCAGTAGATTGATTTTTATAATAACTTAATTATCGTAGTATGAAATGATGATCGTGTTCTGGAAAGTGGTTTAAATGAATTAAACGTGAAATCATTGATGATTATGTTGTTGCACATAATTTAAATGATGATTATTGTGCTCATGATGATGATGTCGATGATGTTGATAGTGATAAAAGAATAACTAAACAATGCGAACAGGATTGTAGTGAAGTTGATATATTTTTGGAAACACCTGCTATCGATGAACATAATATTGTAATATCAAATCAAATTACAGTAGCTAAACCAAAAAGATTAAGTAATGAATTGTATTCAATTGATGATGATGATTATAATGAAAATAACTTTAAAACAAAATGCATAATTAAGAATGAAAATAATAGTTCACCAATTGTTGTAGTTGATAAAATTAATTTATTAGAACCAGATCATCAATCAACAGTAATAATTTAAGGTATTTTGAGTTTTAATTATATTAATTTTTGTTTAAGTATTTTTTTTCCCTTTGGAATGTTAGAATAAATTTAGGAAAAAAATAGTGAGAGATTCCCAATCTCAAGATTCGTGTGGGGATAAACTGTATCCCGTGTAAATTCTTTTTATATATATAATAGTAACAAAGGTCCAATATAATAACTGGCTCCGTATAAAGGGCCTGTATTATAAATGTAGTAAAACAAATTACGTGTTTTACCACAACAACTTCCCAAGAACACCAAAACTCCCAAACTAACATTTTGCTAACATTCTTTCCCAAAATACAAATCAATTTTAATAATATTTCCCAATAACCAAACAAATAAATTAATTAACATAAATCTAATAAATAGACCAACAAAAAACAAACGCTGACTAAAACTTTAGTTTTTGTAAATAATTTTCCACTATTTGGGTTATTCAAAATTACAAAATCGTTTTTGTTTAAATTAAATTAAAAGAAATGTTAAATTCGCGAAATTAAATTACGTAATTCTTAAGTACAATAAAATGAAAGAAAAACAAAAACTAAAGTTGTTCAGTGGGTCAAATCGATTACAATAATAATTAATAATTAGATCAGCGAGTAATCGTTTTTCAGTTATAAAAATAATATTTTAATGAACAATTACACAGTCAGTTTCAGACAATTACCGAAGTCGTTTACAAAATATCAATCAAACAGTCGTTTTTAGCAATTAAGAAATTTAAACTAAGTCAGTCTTTTATAGTCAATTCACTTAAAATCAGTTTTTTAAAAGTAAATCAATAAAATCAGTTTTTTCAAAACAAAACAAGCAAGTGAGTTAAGGTAGTCGAAAAGATCCATCAAGTGAGTCTATTCTAAAAAATCAATTAAACGGTCGTTTGAGCAAATTCAAATCGATCAACAATTAATTAATTAATTTAAACTCAGTCAGTCACACAAAATCAAATAGTTTTACATAAACAAAGCAAAAGTCAGTCAAATAAGTCTTTTTAATCAACAAATTAGTCATTAAGACAAATAAACAAATAAACCATCAGAATCAGTAGTTAAGTGAAATTCCAATTTAAGTTTTGAGTGAATCAAGTGAATATTATTGAATCAAAACAAGTGAACATTTATTCATTAATAACAATAAGTCAGAACAACAACTAATAATAATCAATGATCGTATAATCAACCTATAAAACTTATGTATGTATATATATATGGAATAAAGTGTTACAGCTCAGTTATTTAGAAATTATTGTTGTGTACTACCTTCTACTAACAGAAGTGGTCTGTTTGGTATCCTACGATTTAAATATAAGTGCTGTAAAAGGAATAATTACACTACATACAGTCATAAAGTATTGTTAGAGCAGCAATTGGCACTACCTTTAGTTATATAGTAGTGTTGCTATAATATTTGGCACTACACCTATATTCGGATTCGGATTCACACAAATCGGATCATAAATAAAAAAGTTATTATATACGGAAAACTTTTTATATGCATATGCATTATAAGTTTACATACATGCAAAAACGAAATTAAAAATTTATTTTATTTTTTTATATTTTCTTTTTTATATATTAGCGAACAACGAACAACAAAAACGAAACTTTTTTTTCTCATTCATTTCAGTCGTCTTTTGTCTTTGAACAAAGGACGGTTTTCGAGTCGTCGGAATAAAAGAGATTATATGCGTAATATGCTTTCTTTTTTAAATCATTCATTTCAGTCGTCTTTTGTCTTTGAACAAGGACGGTTTTCGATATTATTTCGATTATTTTGTTTATTGATATAAAGATATTTGCGTAATATTTTTCTTTGTTTTCTTATTATAGGAGGGCTATTATTTTGAAAACGTACATTTTTTTGTTGAGTTTTAAATTTTTGATTTTTAAAAAATCTGAAATTTTGATATTTTGTTGGTATTGCCGAAAGGAAAAAAGTTGTTTCTGCTTTTATTTTTTGTGTACTCTGAATCGGCGTTATGCGCGGTTGAATTTTTGAGGCTTTTTCACGTAGTTTTGGTAATGGTTTAAAACTTAAAACTTTTTTTCTTTTTTTATATTTACTAGGAGGGCCCGACGTGCTTCGCTACGCTTATAAAACTTTTTTTTCTTTTTTTATATTTATTTTCTCTTAGTTAGTTTATACGTTTCCTTTGAAGTTTAGAGAATTTAGTTTATGAATTGATTTAGGGGTCGATAGACGTAATATTTTTCTTTGTTTTTTTATTACAGGAGGGCTATTATTTGAAAACGTACATTTTTTTGTTGATTTTTAAAAAATCTGAAATTTTGATATTTTGTTGGTATTGACGAAAGGAAAAAAGTTGTTTCTGCTTTTATTTTTGGTGTACTCTGAATCGGCGTTATGCGCGGTTGAATTTTTGAGGCTTTTTCACGTAGTTTTGGTAATGGTTTAAAACTTAAAACTTTTTTTCTTTTTTTATATTTACTAGGAGGGCCCGACGTGCTTCGCTACGCTTATAAATAAAGTTTTTGCGTAGACATTTTGTTGACGTAGAAGCAATGATTTCAAAAAGTGGTAATGAGAAATGCTAGCATATAATTTTTAATTTTTCTTTTTAAATATATGAATGAAAAATAATCAAAACTCTAGCTGATCAGTTCGGATATATGAAAAATTAGCGATCAAATAAGTTAGTGATCAAATAAGCTTACTTGAAAACTTATTTGATCGCTAATTTTTCATATATCCGAACTGATCAGCTAGAGTTTTGATTATTTTTCATTCATATATTTAAAAAGAAAAATTAAAAATTATATGCTAGCATTTCTCATTACCACTTTTTGAAATCATTGCTTCTACGTCAACAAAATGTCTACGCAAAAACTTTATTTATAAGCGTAGCGAAGCACGCCGGGGCCTCCTAGTAAATATAAAAAAAGAAAAAAAAGTTTTAAGTCTTAAACCATTACCAAAACTATGTGAAAAAGCCTCAAAAATTCAACCGCGCATAACGCCGATTCAGAGTACAGAAAAAATAAAAGCAGAAACAACTTTTTTCCTTTCGTCAATACCAACAAAATATCAAAATTTCAGATTTTTTAAAAATCAAAAATTTAAAAATCAACAAAAAAATGTACGTTTTCAAAATAATAGCCCTCCTTTAATAAGAAAACAAAGAAAAATATTACGCAAATATCTTTATATCAATAAACAAAATAATCGAAATAATATCGAAAACCGTCCTTGTTCAAAGACAAAAGACGACTGAAATGAATGATTTAAAAAAGAAAGCATATTACGCATATAATCTCTTTTATTCCGACGACTCGAAAACCGTCCTTTGTTCAAAGACAAAAGACGACTGAAATGAATGAGAAAAAAAGTTTCGTTTTTGTTGTTCGTTGTTCGCTAATATATAAAAAAGAAAATATAAAAAAATAAAATAAATTTTTAAATTCGTTTTTGCATGTATGTAAACTTATAATGCATATGTATATAAAAAGTTTTCAGTATATAATAACTTTTTTATTTATGATCCGATTTGTGTGAATCCGAATCCGAATATAGGTTACACTAACATCAGCTAGCTGTGAAAATTTGAAATGAATCCATCTGCGAATAAAAAAGCCTTAGGCTCCACAAAGTTTTGATCTAGCGTATTAATATATAAGATAATTAAAAAATTCAATAACGAAAAAAATCGCTGGAAGATTTGTAAAATTTTAAATTTTAAATTTATGGGTGTGACAACCTCGCGAACTTAGATCCCTGCTATTTGAATATGAGTTAGCTTGAGTTATCGTTAACCACGGGCAATAGCAGTAAGATATCACTAGCCAAAGTGATATCTTAGGCATGTTGGCGGATGAACTTTTTTCAATCAACGATAGCACCCTTAGTCTTAGTTATAGAATATTCTTTGATGATGACACGCTATTGTTTTAAAATAAAATGTGTTGGGTATTTAATGTGTGCCTACAAGCACACGAAAAAAGAAATAGAATTCAAACGACATTTTGAAATTTTTTCCTTATCAAAATAAATAATTGTTGCAATAAAAATGATACAATGTAAATTGAATGTTAGGTGCGTTTAGTTTGACTAAAACAACTGAAAAAACAACAACAATTGTATTAAATTTTTCGTTGTTTCAGATGCTTCAGTCAAATCGAACACGGCTGTTATCAGAACGAGTTTTCTTAAATTTCCTTTCTTATGAGATACCGACAATATGCGACAGGTATATATAGGAAACGTATAAAAAACGAAATTTTGTTTTGGTTGTTATAATTTCAAATGTTCATTGGACGGGAGTTGAGAGTAGAAATTTTGAAAAAAAATATTTTTTATCATGTCAAGTGACTGTTTTTGGAGTGCAAAACCGATTTTTGTAATTTTCGAAAGCACGTTTTTCCACTTATTTTCAAAAATGTGTAATTGTAAAATTCAAACGTCTTGGGCTAGAAAACTAAAAATCTCTAAGGCTATAGTTTACAACTTTGTCTATAAGAAAGTACATACATCGCTTAACAAGTATTTCGCTTTACGAGAAGGATTTTGGAACGAATTGTGCTCGTTAAGCGAGGTATTACTGTAAACTAAAAAACGATGATAGCAAAGCATGCTGAATTCTATTTTTCGTTTTTTCGTTCCAACAGCCGCAGGATATTCTCTAGACTTTTTTGGAGAATTTTTTGTGAGAGTTTCAGAAACATTTCAGCGTAGAGGGTTCGATTTTTAAAAACTGATTGAAATATTCCCGAAAATACTAAAAAATTTGATTAGGTCGTAATATTATGAGTCACATAAGTTTTGAGTTGAAAAGTCACAACTCACTTTCAAAATGCGGAGACATTTCTTTATCCGTACATCATACGAATGGAATGCTTTGACCGAATGGATTGCTTTTACCGAATCAATAGTCTTAGGGCCTTTCAATCCTCAAAAAAGAGCATCGATAAACACCTCAGAACGCATGTTGTTGTGCGACCTAGGTCTTAAAAGGTATCTTGTATTGTTGTGTTGTGACACATTTTGTAATTCCTATAGCACAACACTTTTACTTGAAAAAAAAATATTGTAATTCAGATTAGTCAATTGCAATTCAGAAAGTATTAATTGTAATTCAGCTTAGTTATTGTAAGTCAGAAAGAATCAATTTAAACAACACCAATTGCAATTCAGAAGCTCAAATCAAATATAATTCAGAGTCAATTGTAGTTAAGAAAATAATAATTGTAGCAAAAAAATAAGCATAACTTTTACTAAACAAAATTATTTTTAGTAAAGTAACCCTTGACTTCATACTGACATTTAAATCATTTGAATTTATAGCTATATTTGTAGCTACATAATCCAATAATTTATTGCAAATCCAAAAGTTACTGTTCACGTAGATCGTGAATTGCTTGTAACTTCAAATATTTACTTTGACAAAGTATTCGTATAGAGCCCCAAATAAATCTTTATGATGGCATAAAGAAAATTAGGCTTTATAATTAAAACTGATATTTAATGAAATAAAATCAGTTTCAATGATGCTGGATCACTAACAATATTACTAAGACGTAATTCAAAAATCCACATCAATACATAGATCTTAATAAGTCATCATTTGTTTCATCAATCAATAATATACAAAACTTTTCTAATCTCTTCGTTAGAATATTTACAATCATATTTAGAATAAGAACAGCATTTCTTAAAAACACGAAATGATCTAATATTATATTTACTATAAACCAATAAAAAAAAATAAAAAAAAACAAAAAACAAAACATTAAAAAAAAAACAAAAAACAAAAATTAAATAAACAGGGTTGAGAAACCCTGAAAATAAAATCTTTTAAAAAAAAACAACAAAAAGCGCACTGAAAAGGAAAAAATAAAATAAAATAAAAAACTTAAAAAAAAGATCAAAAAAAAAACAAAAAAAAAATTAAATGAAAAGGGTTAAGAAACCCTGAAAATAAAATCTTTTAAAAAAACAACAAAAAAAAAAACAAAAAGCGCACTGAAAAGGAAAAAATAAAATAAAAATTAAAAAATTAAAAAAAAAATAAAAAAAAAAACAAAACAAAAATTAAATAAAAATGGTTAAGAAACCCTGAAAATAAAATCTTTTAAAAAAAACAAAAAAAAAACAAAAGCGCTCTGAAAAGGAAAAAATAAAATAAAAATATTCGAAAAAAATAATGCAAGAGAGTTTCGAATAGGAATAGCACACTTAAAAGTAAAAAATAAAATAAAAATTCAGGAATGGTTGAGCCAAAAGATAACTCGGGCCACATATTGATGCAAGACCTTAGTGATTGCATAGGGGTCTTAAATAAAGTAAAGGTCACAACAAATTTTGAACAAAAAAGATTTTAAACGAGTGTATTTTTATTTCGATTTGAACAATTTAAGATTAAGAGATAATACTAGTTGATGTTTGAGCGTCTCAGTGGTGTGGTGGAAAGTGCAACGAGCTTTCACGCCGAAGACCTGGGTTTCTAAAGACCTAAACAACTTCGAGTGCTAATTGTGTTCTAGTCTTTGAAAGCGACTGCAACTGGTAAGACATGACAGTATTAAAAAATAAGGGCTTCCGCCTTCCACAATAGGATCTTAAAGATCTCTCATGTTTTTGTGAATGGAAGCTATGCACGCCCAACAATAGTATCTATCTATCGAGTAGTTGTTCAAAAGAACGCAATTTATATTTTGAGAATACACAAATATACAATTTAGCTCAAACATGAGCGTAACGGATCCGCGATTTTATGGTTGACTGCTTAAGTTCGGCAAGCAGCAAAAGTGTGCCATAGGCTCAGCCTTCGACACCAGCAATGATGATAATTGTTCTACGGGTGTGAAAACAAGAAACATCTGAGAGTTCTTTATTTAGAGAATATAAAATATGCATAACAACGATATAAAAACACACTCGTTTAAAATCTTTTTTGTTCAAAATGTGTTGTGACCTTTACTTTATTTAAGACCCCTATGCGACCACTAAGGTCTTGCATCAATATGCGGCCCGAGTTATCTTTTGGCTCAACCATTCCTGAATTTTTATTTTATTTTTTACTTTTAAGTGTGCTATTCCTTTTCAGTGCGCTTTTTGTTTTTTTTTTGTTGTTTTTTTAAAAGATTTTATTTTCAGGGTTTCTTAACCCTTTTCGTTTAATTTTTTTTTTGTTTTTTTTTTGATCTTTTTTTTAAGTTTTTTATTTTATTTTATTTTTTCCTTTTCAGTGCGCTTTTTGTGTTTTTTGTTGTTTTTTTTTAAAAGATTTTATTTTCAGGGTTTCTTAACCCTTTTTATTTAATTTTTGTTTTTTGTTTTTTTTTAATTTTTTGTTTTTTGTTTTTTTTTATTTTTTTTTCAGTTAACACAAAAAAAAATTTTAAATGGATATGTGTATATTTAGTGTCATATTTGACATTTGAAAGGTTTTTGCACTATTCAATACGGCCACCGGTCCAAAATGGCGGCAATTATAGTCTAAGAACCTTTCTTGGCCCGAGACCTTTCCAACGATATATCATATGTGGTTTCTGCGGTGGAAAATTAATGTCATATTTGACATTTAAAAGATTTTTGCAAAATTCAACATAGCGGCTAGTCCAAAATAGCGGCGATTATAGTCTAAGAACCTTGTTTGGCCCGAGACCTTTCCAACGGTATATCATATGTAGGGCCTGCGGAGGAAAATTAATGTCATATTTGACATTTAGAAGAATTTTGCAAAATTCAATATGGCGGCCGGTACAAAATGGCAGCGACTATAATCTAAGAACCTTCCTTGGCCCGAGACCTTTCCAACGATATATCATATGTGGGGTCTGCGGTGGAAAATTAATGTCATATTTGACATTTAAAAGATTTTTGCAAAATTCAATATGGCGGCCGGTCCAAAATAGCATCGATTATAGTCTAAGAACCTTCCTTGGGCCAAGACCTTTCCAACGATGTATCATATGTGGGGTCTGCGATGGATCATATGGGCTATACGCGAGGACAAAAAAGCGTTACAAACCCATATATATGTATATATATATATCTGGAAGGACTGAATAGAAATAAAAGATTTTAATAACGGTTTTTATTTTGAACAATTCTTCGCTTAATCTCAGCGTTTAAAAGTAATCTTTTATCATTTAAACAAATTTAATAAAAACTAATATGTTTATCACAGTAAATTATAAAAAGATTAATTATTAACATTTTTTATCGTTTTTATAAAATTGAAACTCATTGGAATCATATGAAAATTCAAAATTGAAAAATTAACTAAAAACTAATTTGTTTTTCTTTTTTCAAAAATAACTAGATTAAAAACTAAAATTTAAATTTTTTAGTTTTAACATCCGCCACAAATTTAACAACTTAACACCGTTAATTTTAAAAGTTAAATACTAAATTTCAAAACAAATATATAAAAATGGAGTTTAAGGATAGTAGCTAAGGATAGCCTAATTTTCCAAGCTGCAATGACAAAAAATTTTAAAATACGACTGCTGATATATTTATATCTATTTTACATGAAGTGCCATAGAACGCAGAAAAGGTTCATTTACTGCCCATATTTAAATATGGGCAGTAAATGAACAAACTGCTAAAAGTAAAATTTATAAACAATTGCTGTTACTTTTGCTCCAAAGTTTTTTAAGCTACAAAATTATTGTTAGACCTGCAAAATCCGTCTTATATATTATCATGATTTATCAATATCGCTATTTTGCTGTTTTGTTTTTGAAATAATTTGTACTATATGCTGTTCAGTTGGTAGTACATAGTCAGCATTTGTGTTGCGATTTGTTGAAAGCTTTTTACTCGATGGTCGTAAAATGATGTGTGATATACACGCAATTAATGCAATAACTGAAAAACATCTAAAACTCCATCTGCCACCCAAATATTTATACATTTGTCCTCCCATTAATGATCCAATTGAGTATCCTAAGCCATCATCCATTCCCGCAACAAGTCCTTGAACAGTTGCTGATGCACCAACTGGTGCAATTTCTGCTGCATAGCCAACAATTACAGAATAACATAATGCAAATGTTACTCCTTGCATTAAAGCTTCAGTGAGTACTAAATACCATGGATTTGGTACAATCGAAATTAATCCAAGTCTTAAAGCGTATGCAAACAAACACAACGAAAAACAATGGACGTGGCCAATTTTTTGTATAATTCTTCCAGAAATTATAAAAAACACAACTTCACTTAATAAACATTCAGCACCAATAACACAACCTTCGATTAGTTTTACTGAACCATAAAATCCAGTTTCGATAGCTAAATCTTCCAAATACCATAAAAGAAAATTAGTTATAAACGACTCAATTACACCAGCTAGGGTTGCGAATAGTAAAAACAACAGAATTTGACAGTTTTTAAGCAGATTTTTAACGTTGTGATGAATTGATCCGGTTGATGTAAATTTTGGTAATTTTAATTTTGTTGCCGCTAGTAAGTCTAAAATGCAAAACAAGAGCATTACGCACAATGCAGGTGTTATGCTTTTACGGGCACTATCGGAGTAGATATGGACTACTATACCGGATGTTAAAGCTGTAACACCAAATCCTATTGTTCCCCAAACACGCTGGTTACCATATTTCGTTGCATCTTCCTCACCTGAAATAATATAGTTGTGGCGAACATTGAAAATAAAAAAAATGTTTTCAAAATTTTTATTGTAAATTTAAAAAAAAACAAAATAATTTTAAATAAAGTTCTGGTTACTGACGATCCAGTTGATAAAATATTGCTTAAAGTTAAACACGTAAAATTTTAGATATGATTGACAATTAATTTAATTTGTTCCAAGTGTATAGTAGTTTTATATATATATATATATATATATATATATATATATATATATATATATATATATATATATATATATATATATATATTAGACTGGTCGTTAAAAACTAAATTTTCCGAGACGCCCCCCAGAAAAATTCTTTGTGGTCAAAAAACCACAACGGCTTTATTTTTTTTTTTTTTAAGTGAAAAGAACACGTGCCGCAAAATCATCGAAGTTTATTTTTTGATAAAATTGTTAATATCTCATAAAATATGCAGATGTCAAAAAAAATCACATAATCATTTTTGCAGGAAATTTAATTCTCTACAAAAAAGGTCCAACTCATTTTTTTCCTAAAACCTATATTTCTGATGATATTTTGAAATAAAACTTGAAATTCTTCGAAACTCGTAAAACCAAATAATGAAAATTTCGACGAAAAAGTACTAATTTTGATTTTTTTTGTCGCGATTATTTTTTTATACATTTCATTCTATAGCATAAGAAGAAAATTAGGAGTTTTCCGTCATCTTTATTTTTTATGTTTTTTAAAAATTACGAAAACTTACAAGTTCATTTTCAAAATATCATGAGAACTATACGTTTTCGGGAAAAAATGACATGCACCTTTTTTGTAGAGAATTAAATTTCCTACAAAAATGGTTATGTGATTTTTTTTGACATCTGCATATTTTATGAGATATTTGAAAAAATCTACGAATTTTTCAAAAAATCAACTTCAACGATTTTGCGGCACGTGTTCTTTTGATTTAAAAAAAAAAATAGTCCCGTTGTGGTTTTTTGACCACAAAGAATTTTTCTAGGGGGCGTCTCGGAAAATTTAGTTTTTAACGACCAGTCTAATATATATATATATATATATATATATATATATATATATATATATATATATATATATATATATATATATATATATATATATATATATATATATATATATATATATATATATATATATATATATATATATATATATATATATATATATATATATATATATATATATATATATATATATATATATATATATATATATATATATATATATATATATATATATATATATATATATATATATATATATATATATATATATATATATATATATATATATATATATATATATATATATATATATATATATATATATATATATATATATATATATATAGTTGAGATTCTATTTGTTGACGATTATAATAGAAAGAGTTTGGAATGCTTCATTGCTATTAACCTTCACAAATATTATAATCAATTCTTCATTTTATTTCATGTATTAAAATAAGTTTTATATTAACTTAGAATACAATAAACAACACAGAAGAGATAAGCAGATTTTTTAAAACAAACCTATTTTTTAAGATAAAATATAATAAGGTAATTTTTAATTATATATTGAAATTTGGAAAAACAAACTTTATTCAAAAAAAGAAAAACCAGAACTCTATATAAAACTATTTTGTTTTTTTTTTAATTTTAAACGATAAAAACAATCGTTTGCTACAATAAAAATTTTGAAAACATTTTTTTTTTAATTTAAATGTTCGCTACAACACTCCCCCTCTAGTGCCATCGAAGATGGAACGATATAAATAAAAAAATTAGGTAGAGTTAAGGAGGAAAGAAGGAAAGAGTTTTGCTTAAGTAGTTGTAGCGAATAAGAAAAAGTTTGGAGATGTGGTTTGGAAAACTATACCATTTGGTGGAGAAAAAAAAATTATGGGTCTTACGAATTGAAGTTCTGCAAAAAAAGAAACGAACTATTATTGAGTTATGGTAACAAGAGTGGAGATATAGGTCTGACAGAGCTGAGTTGCCTGAGTTGCCTTTGGGCTCTAGGGGGGTGGGGGGGAGTGTTGTGGCGAACATCAAAACTAAAATCGTTTCTCAAAAGAATTTAAAGTTTAGCAGGCGATGACTTCGTTAACATTTATTAAAAAAACAAAAATTTTTTTTAATTTTCGGATTTTGTTTTTTCCAAATAGTTTTATGTTCTTATTTTTCGTGTTAAATTAAAAATGTAATTGTCTATATAAATTATATTGCATCGCCTCGCCAGTAATTTGATAAATACATTAAGGCAAATTTCATGTAACTTGTATAATCTATTTCGTATAAATACAATTAAACTCTGAAATGTTATTGTGTATTGAGGAAATCTAATTTATACGTGCTACTTAGAAATGGTTAAGGAGCATTAGTGAATGTGGAAGCGCCTGTACATGAAGAAGTGTGGAAATAAATTTAATTCATCATATGGTTGATACAACAACATTTTATTTGCTGCCTTTTGTGTTTACTTTACGTGAACATTATAATTGTTAAATCATAACCGAATATTCAGCTTAATCAACACATTCAAAGTAACTCGTAAAGTAATTACATTGGATACAACATCCCGTATCAACATATTCATTTCCTGGAGAATTCAACGCCACTAGCAGCCAATCCATATTAAAATCTACCTCCACTCAACGCAGTATCATCTAAAACTGGTAACCCCGACGTAGAAAAAAATTTCCAATGGAGTCAACTTAAAGAAGTATCAAATTACTTCGGTCCGAAAGATCTAAGTATTACATTCATGAGCTCAAAGTGAAATTCTTACCCCCACTTTTTTTGGCGTTTCTCGACGTTTTAGGACCTACTGATTCTAAAAAAGCAAAAAAAAAAAATGTTTGTCTGTCTGTCGGCCGTCTGGCCGTCACAACAGACGAAATCTAGAAAACAGCTGCACGGATTTCAAAAATTTTTTTTCTAAAAATTGGTTTACTCCATGGGAATAGCCAAAAGGACGATGTGTTTGATAACTGTACCGGAAGTGTGTCAAAAAATCGTCAAGTGTGTCAAAACAAGGAAATTTGCATATTTTTTGCTTAAGCTGCACTCATTTTAAGTGATTACGAGTAGAAACATTGAATTTGGAGAAATCTTGATGGTCGGGGTGGTATGTGAGACCAAAATCTAGCTAGCATTATAAGTTTGTCAAAAAAATGTTGTCAAGTGTGTCAAAAGAAAGATTTTTATTTATTTTTTTTACCCAATTTTTGCAAAAAAACAAAATTAATAATATGTATGACATATGAAATTTTATTATTATAATTGAAAATTATGGCATTATAAGTTTGTCAAAAAAATAATTTTCAGTGTGTCAAAAAATGATTTCATTTAAATTTTTTAGCCAATTTTTTGATAAAAAATGTAGCTGTTTTTATGACGTATATGTAACTGAAAATGAAATGGGACATGGAAAGTTTTGAATTTGTTATAGTTTTTGAAATATTTTTGGAATTTTGAAAATAGTTTGTATTTTTGATTTTGTAATAATTTTTGCAATATTTTTAGAATTATGGAAAAAGTTTTAATTTTTGATTATGCAAGAATTTTTGGAATATTTTTAGAATTTTGAAAAATTTTAAATTTTTGATTTTATTATAATTTTTGGGATTTTGAAAAAAAATTTCAATTTTTGATTTTGTAATAATTTTTGCAATATTTTTAGAATTTTGGAAATAGTTTGAATTTTCAAGAATTTTTGGAAAATTATTGGAATTTAGAAAAAGTTTAAATATTTGATTTTATTTTAATTTTTGGAATTTTGAAAAAAGTTTCAATGTTTGATTTTGTTATAATTTTTGCAATATTTTTAGAATTTTGAAAAAATAGAGTTTCTGAATTTTATATATGTATATTTTTAGAATTATGAAAAAAGTTTCAATTTTTGATTTTGTAAGAATGTTTGGAATATTTTTAGAATTTTGAAAAATTTTAAATTTTTTTATTTTATTATAATTATTGAAATTTTGAAAAAAGTTTCAATTTTTGATTTTGAAATAATTTTTGGAATATTTTTAGAATTTTTGAAAAGTTTGAATTTTTAAGATTTTTCGGAATATTATTGGAATTTAGAAAAAGATTAAATATTTGATTTTATTCTAATTTTTGGAATATTTTTGGAATTTTGAAAAAAGTTTGATTTTATTTAATTTTTAAAATGGTTTTGGAATTTTGAAAGAAATATGAATTTGTGATTTTGTAATATTTTCTCGAAACGCTAAATGGAGAGGTTTTTGAGCAGTTTGCTGATTGTATCATCTTTTCACTAAATTATGTTAATTTATGATCTGTTATAATTTTCCGGCAACGTATTGATGTTGCGTGTTAGTTTTGTAATAAATTTCTAAACAGAGATAAAAACATACTTGTACTTTAACAAAGAGCTATGTTTGATATACATTGCTGCCCAAAACTAAAAACCATGTCCTCATAAAAGATTTTTGCCGAAAACTATATCAAAATCCTTAACGCAGACCGAAGTCTTGATATCTCAGAGCTGTGAGATTTAAGCCCCTCCATATTTTATAATTTAATTCATTTTTTTTCTCTTTCTTAATTTAAAGTAGTGCTTGCTTCGTTTTATTTTAATTTTATTATAATATATTTTTTTCTCTTCTCAGCGACACAACACTCTTCACGTAGGGACCACAAATTCTTCCATCCAGTCGTTTAGGCTGACATTGCTGAAGCAATGCCAACTCCTGCTAATGCGACCATTTTTTTTTAAATTTCGTTTTGTTTAATAATCGATATCTTGGGCCGAATTAATTACCTTCTTTCTTCGGAAGACCCGCTCCAATCTCCTTAAGTTATGGGCCGAAACAAATTTTTTTCGAATTTTCTGATTTCTTTTTTGGTTTATTTACTATCCCTAACGTTACCCATATGTTACCATAACATGACCATCTTCTAGCGTTAACCATATATCGTCGCCTTAATAATGAAACAACGTATGCTATTTATACGTTGTTTTTATATTATAGGTGTGCTGCATTCCCCATAAGGGTATCTTTAAATTGGCGTTTTTACATTTTCGAATTATTTTATGACTGGGGGTAAGAATTAATAAATTATAAATTAACATCCATGCAAATGCATGCGCACATCAAACTTTAAACTCAAATATCTCGAAACTATACTTTTGCGTATACGTCGTTTCATTATTAAAGCGACGATATCTGCTGACAAAACAGGTATGGTCCTTATGGATATAAAAATCAGATTTCATCTAATTAAGCAGAACCTCCAAATATCTGATCTTAAAGGAATATCCTCAACGTTACCCATATGTTTTTACAACATGAACATCTTCTGACGTTAACCATTTATCTGTTGACGAACAGGTATGGTTCTTATGGATATTTAAAACGACATTTCGTCGTTAATCAGATATTTCTTCTCAAAGCGATCTTTTTCTATGGTACACGTTTCCAAGGTAAACATTGGTCTCAGTCAACTTTGTACTGTCAGACTTTACCATACTTGTGTTACCATATACACTCCTTTGCTTACGCTAAATTTCTGCTTATTCTTGCTTTTAACAGCTACTTTTCGAAAAATGAACTAATATTCACGTTTGTACATGCTAGTATTGTCTCAGTCAACTTTGTTCTGTCAGACATTCAGCATCACCGACGTTACTTTTCTGCTTCTCGTTTTTTCAACGAATTTTTTAACCTATGGTACACATCTCCACAAAGATTGGTCTCAGGCAGCTCAGCTCTGTCAGACCTATATCTCCACTCGTGTTACCATAACTCCATAATTGTTCGGTTTTTTTTTTTGCAGAACTTCAATTCGTAAGACCCATAATTTTTTTTTCCACTAAATGGTATAGTTTTGTAAACAACATCTCCAAACTTTTTCTTATTCGCTACAACTACTCAAGCGAAACTCTTTTCTTCTTTCCTCCTTAACTCTACCTAATTTCTTTATTTATATCGTTCCATCTTCGATGGCACTAGAGGGGGATTGTTGTGGCGAACATTTAAATTAAAAAAAAAATGTTTTCAAAATTTTTATTGTAGCAAACGATTTTTTGATCGTTTAAAATTTAAAAAAAAACAAAATAGTTTTATATAGAGTTCTGGTTTTTCTTTTTTTGAATAAAGTTTGTTTTTCCAAATTTCAATATATAATTAAAAATTAGCTTATTATATTTTATCTTAAAAAATGGGATGTTTTAAAAAATCTGCTTATCTCTTCTGTGTTGTTTATTGTATTCTAAGTTAATATAAAACTTATTTTAATACATGAAATAAAATGAAGAATTGATTATAATATTTGTGAAGGTTAATAGCAATGAAGCATTCCAAACTCTTTCTATTATAATCGTCAACAAATAGAATCTCAACAATATATATAAAACTACTACTACAAATTAAATTAATTGTCAATCATATCTAAAATTTTGCATGTTGTAACGATCGCAATAATCGCAAAACAATAATAAAACCAAATTCATCTTCGTTTTCAATTCAATAAAAATGCATTTCATTAGTTTCCGTTCATTTTTACATTAATAATAATTTTAAAATTTTCTAAAACTTAACTGCTAGTTAAATTTTGAACATACTATAAAAAGCAAACGAACGTACTAAATTTTTATTTCCAATGCTAATGAACAGACGTCGTTGTTAATCATTTGCTGAATTTCGAATATGACACGATTGATTAGAAGAGGTCAAAAAGCAAAATCACATTTTTGCAATTTTTTTAATTTGGAAAAAATCATTCATTCCATTTTCTGCTTCAAAACAATAAAATTGTAAGAAAACGTCCGTAAGTAAAAATAGCGAATAAATAAATAAATATTAAAATAATTTGCTGTGTTTAATATATCATATTCAAGTTTAATTGATTTGAATTTTAAAAACTCAAATATGTGTTCAAACAAAAGTGTTTCTATTATAAACGTGAACCAAAGATTGAATTGATTATAAAAAAATTGTGTCAAAAATTATAAAAACAAATTATTATTTTGTTATTGATGTGAAAAACTAATGGAATACGATTTAAATTAAAATAAAATTTACAAACTTCTTCGCTGTAGTATTAATTACTATAATAGTAAAAATAAGGTTTTATTACAAACGAAAAAATTGAAGACAAAAAGAATATGGAAATATTACAATTTGACAGAACATAAGGAAGAAATGATATTGGAAAATCAAAGAAATAACTTAGAACAACCGAATATTGATGACATCAATCAACAAAAATAACTTAAGGTATTTACCATAAATATGTATATTAATTTTAATTTAATTATCCCTTTTAGAATGTTAGAGTAAATTTAGGAAAAAATAGTGAGAGATTCCCAATCTCAAGATTCGTGTGGGGATAAGCTGTATCCCGCGCAAATTCTATTTTTTATATTAGTAGTAAAGGTCCAAGGTTATAACGTGGCACCGTAACAGGGCCAACACCAACCACTATAACGTGGCGCCGAAACAGGGACGTTATTAAAACGTAGCGCCGAACAAAAAGGGACCCGTTAGCTTTTTTTTAGATATATATATAAATAATTTGGTGGGAAAATATTTTCCAGGTTGGGCGTTGGCAAGCCGGTTTTTTTTTTGAAAAAACTTTTTTTTGTGGAACATCTTATATTATTATATTTATATATTTATATATTAATTGATTATTTCAATTCAGATTAATTAATATCTATATATAGTTTATTTTTCGCGTCGGTTTATTTAGCTAAATTTTGTTAAAAAGCTAGAGGAAAAAATAAAGGTTTAGTTTCTAAGGTGTTCATGTGTATATTTATCATAAGTACTCTAAATTTATATTTTCAAAAATTTAAAGAATTCCGCGTTTCTCTTTGTAAGTTTTAGGATAAACCAGTTGTGGTTTTTTTTGGTAATAGGGTGGTGGCAATCGGTTTGGGCCGTGGTTGTCAATCAGCTTTTTGTTTATCTTGAAATAAACCAGTTATTGGTTTCGTTTTGGTTTTGATTAGGAAATTATATATTTTGAATTTTGATAATTTTGAAAAAAACCGTTTTGGGACAGCAATTTTTTTGGAGATTGTTTTTTGTGCTGTCATCTGCTTTTAGTAATACTAATTGTTTTTTTATTTGGAAAAAAGAAAACCGTTTTGGGGAAGCAGTTTTTTTTTGAAATTTTTTTATGCTACCACGTACATATTGTACATATCTTTTGTATATCCTGTACATATTTTTTTTATATACATAGTACAATTTTTTGTACACAATGTATATTTATATTTGGTTATATATTGTACATATTCTTGGATGATGCAATTAATTTATATATGAAATTAATCGTATGTTTTTTTTGATTGTGGTTAAGTCATGTTTTTATGAGTTTTAGGATGTTATTAACGTAATAAAGGTTAACATTGACCAAACAGTTTTCAACAGTTTTGTATAAGTTTAAATCTTTCGTCACTACTTTCGAAGTATTATTGGTCTATGTTTATGGAAGTACAATTGAAAATAATTAATTCCCATCAACTTTATAGAGTGAGCCGGATCCAAATCAATATCTCTACATTTGTCATCATATTGATCCGCTAATGTACGTATACAGATCTCGTATGAGTCCATTTTAGTTACCACCATTTTTAAAATTATTTTTTATTGCGATTAATTTAAAAAATAAGATAAATATAGAAATAATTAGTTTTAGCTAACATTTATCTTTGGTGTTTGTTTTGGATACAATAAGTAAAGCGAAAAATTTGACCTGAACAAATATATTAGAATTAATAACTTAAAAATTAGTAAGCTTAGTTTTGAATTTAAAATAATCGTAAATTTTTTTTTAATTTACCAATTTATTATTTAGTCTGAAGATTAAATTTAATTAATTTCATGTAAAACTTTATTAACACATATTATGTATTTCATGTTTCGATTTAGCATTTTTAAATAAGAAATTATTTAGATTATGGATAAGTTATATAGTATTTAGGTTTATTGATTCACTTTTTCCAGCGGTAGGCCTAAAAAGCCATCCATAGAGCTTCACTCTTTAACATTGATGTCGTTCTTAGATCGCCTATGGCCATCGGGGTTATGCGATCGAAGAACATTGGTTTCTTCTCTTCATTCGGCGAGGAAGTCCTCAGGGACGAGGAGTGGTGTTGCTGTGTTTGTACTTAGGTGCAAACCAGTAGTACCATTCTTTGCTCAGAGGCTTCTTCGGTGTAATGAAGAGAAGAACCAATTGTACTTTTGCTTTCAGGATCAGAGGCTTCACCTCATACAAATTCAAAAAACTTTCCATTTTTTCCACTTAGCTTTTACAATAGATCAATTTTTTCATAGAGTTTAGGATTTGAAGTCTGGTGCTCGGGAGCGTTCTACAACTTTCGCATTAGGTTTAGTTGTAATTTATTTGTAGGTTAAACAAGCACAACTGGGTCAGTAGAAATGGACCTAGTGTCTAATCGTGACAGTTGTGATTGTTTTATTAGGTTGGGGAGAATCTGTTCTGTAGAATCTGGTCGTTAGGGGCTTTTCTAGTCAGTTCTCACATGCATGGTTGGAGTGGGCTCGCGAACGCGATATTTCAGATTTAAACAATATGGATATTGTAACCATACTTACTTTTTAAATTGTCTCCAGACGAATCTTGATTTTGGGAATCTCTTATATTATTAAATAAAAATAAAATAAATCAAACAAATTTTTCAAAAAACTAAATAAACAATTTTTATTCAATAAACAAATTTTTTTAAATTTAAGTTAATTTTAGGTAACTAAATAAATAATTTTTTTAACTAAGCAAATTACATCAAGATATAAATAAATATTTTTATTTTTTTTAAAAAAAAATAAATCAATATTTCAAAGTTAGGACGGTGCATCCAATAAATAAACATTCTTTTGAATATTTTTTATTCTTCAATTTTTTTTAAAAATAAATAAATATTCTTAGGGGTGCTATCGTCAATAACTAATTTTAGGTATATATATATATATTTCAGCATATCTGAAATTAAAATAAATAAATTATATTTTTACATATACAATATCTTAGGAATTTTTGTACAGATTCAGCAAGGATTAGCTACGACGATCTTTCCTTTGGTTCCTTTACGAGTTTGTTTTTTTATTACAAAAGTTTTCTGTTTTTTTGGGGCGTTCGTTGGTTTTTTTTTCGTTTTACGCTTTTTTATTGTTTACACTTTTACAGCATACTAGCCACATTTTTTTTGTTGTTGAGATTGGTTTTATTATTGTTATTTGTTATTGTGAATTCTGGATTCTATAAATTTTACCATCAAAATGTCAAGTCAAATAGACATTGACCATCCATTTTATGGATTGGAACCCAGCGAACTGCAAATTGAATGTCTGGTTCGAGGTGTGGATTTCAGAGGGGTCAACTGGGCAGAGGAACTTCGAAACCACGCGGTACAAGGTTCAGTTCCATTAACTGTATCTCACGCGAGAGATTTGGTAGCTGAGTCTCAAATGGTGGTGCAGGCAGCACAACTAATTGTGAATCAGATACGTAGACTTCAGCCACCGATTAATCAGCCATTCTTGGATGGTCTGGCTAATCGTGTGTTGCACTATACAGGGAGGATGAATAGGTTGGGTTCTCGCGATGATTTGCAAGAAGCCCGCACCTACGCTATCTCCCAATTGTCACGCGCTTGGGATATAATAAGATCGTTGTCGACACGTCCAGTTATGCAGAGTAAACCAGGAGGATCATCTGTACCATCCGAATCGCCTGCGTTTCAGCCAGAGGAGAGATCCACTCCAATACCAGGACAGCCAATAACTGATACGATACACAGTTTAAATCGTGGGTATCAACAACAACAAAGACGGGCAGAACAGTTACCACCATCGTATTTTCAACAATCAGGTTTAAGAGCGGAGGACTTCGCATTACCACAACTGGGTTCATCGTTCCAAGCTGGACAAATATACATCAATCCGGCATTGGTACAGCAGCCTCTGAATCATCAACCGATACCACAGGAGCAGTTACAACAACTTCAAACAAATTATCCACAAGCTCCATTAACAGCACCACCACCATACAACCCACTTCCTCAGGTATCTCGTGTCGCGGCTCCAGCATTGTCACCGGGAGCATACCGAGAGGTACGTAGGAACAATTTGAGTCGTTATGACTCAAATTGGGTTCCGAACTTCACAGGGGATGGTCACTCCCCTGATGTTCATGAGTTTATTCATCGAGTGGAGGCGGCTGCAAGGAGGGACCGTGTGTCCTGGGACGACCTGAGGTCGATCGTTCCACGGTACCTCAAGGCAGCTGCCGATAGATATTATTTGAATTTGACTCATGAATATGAGGAAGTGACCTACTCAGTGCTTAGGGAAGGACTCCTACGCACCTTCGGTACGCTCACCGATGATAAAGCGGTATTACGTGTTCTTTTGAACCGTAAACAGAAAGTCAAAGAGAGCGTTTATGAGTATTTAGTTGAAGTGGGTTCGTTAAATCGGAGATTAGTTCGACCATTTGCTGCAGCTGAATTATTAGAAATCGCTAGGGAAGGACTGAGTGTAGAACTGAAGAACGCTACACTTGCAGCAACAATTACAACTATGGACGAGCTTCGGACATTGTGTCAGAAGTTCGAACGTTTGTGGTCTACACCAGTCCCAACCAGAATGTCAAACTTAAGGATTAGCGAACTACAGCAAGTGGACGACTATGAATCAGAAATAGATCCAGAACAAGATGGATATATTGAAGCTGTGGATACACAACCTAGAAGAATTCTGCAACGACCTGCGATATCATCTGGTAATACTAATCAACCTGGTCCATCAATGTCCAGACAACCAATTGTCTGTTTTAGATGCGGGGTAAATGGACATCGAGCTCCTGATTGTTCTAAAAACAGAATAAAATTGCACTGCTGGAAATGTAATAAGCCGGACGTTATATATGCAAATTGTTCATATTGTCACCCGTCGGTAAACTTCCGTCCGAGAGTACATGCTTCGGGGATGGTACCCTCGGTTCAACAGCCAATGAGCCCGAAGAAAACGACGAGAGATGTAGCAACGCAGGACGATCGATCACCACTCAGGAAACCAGAATAAAATCACCCAGTACATTTAATTTCCCATCATTACATCACACATATTTTAGACGTCTTGAACGTAACATTAGATATTGGAGGATGAGGAAATTATTTCGCAAAGCTTGTATTTCATCTATCCTTTCAGAAACAAAGGATCCTCGGCCGCGACTAGCAATAAAGATTTTGGACAAACATATTTCAGGATTATTGGATAGTGGAGCGTCAATCACTATACTAGGAAGAAATTCCTTGGAATTATTGGAATCAGCAGGTACAACTTACCGTAAGTACACTTCGTGTATTCGTACGGCAGATGGTACTGCAACTAAAATTTTAGGTTACATTGAAGTTCCAATAACTGTGAATGGCTCCACTAAACCAATGCGGTTCCATATAGTCCCTGGGTTACGAGAAGAGCTCTACCTGGGCATAGATTTCTGGGAGAAATTCGGTATTGTTCCTTCTTTTGTTATTGAACTGACTCGCACAGAGCTACAAACTTTTAATACACATAACCTCACCACTGATCAGCAACATGAACTGGATATGATCAAGGATTCTTTCCCGTCATTTGAAGTGTCTGGGCTCGGAAAGACTTCTTTGGTTGAACATGTCATCGATGTTGGTGATAGTGCACCTGTTAAACAGAGACACTATCCCACATCGCCGGCTGTTCAACTAAAGGTCTATGCCGAACTTGACCGAATGCTTCAAATGGGCGTGATCGAAGAGTCTAACAGTTCTTGGTGCTCGCCAGTGGTTTTGGTACAAAAAGAATCTGGTAAAAACAGATTATGTATTGATAGCCGTCGTGTCAATTCACTCACTAAAAAGGACGCTTACCCACTTCCCTTGATTGATGGCTTACTAGGTCGTCTAAATAGCACAAAGTACATTTCAAGTATTGATCTCAAAGATGCTTTCTGGCAGATTCCTCTGGCAGAAGCATCTAGAGACAAGACAGCCTTCACAGTGCCTGGTCGTCCATTGTATCAATTCCGGGTTATGCCCTTTGGATTGTGCAATGCTCCCCAGACAATGTGTCGGCTAATGCACAAAGTGATACCACATCAATATCACGAAAATGTCTTTGTTTATTTGGATGATCTATTGGTAGTCTCTTCCACGTTCCAGGAACATATGGAATTGCTGTCCAAAGTCTCTTCATTGTTAAGAGCGGCTGGGTTAACAATAAACCTCAAGAAAAGTAAATTTGTTCTGAGAGAGGTGAAATACTTAGGATTTTTGGTTGGTGAAGATGGTCTTCGAACAGACCCTGACAAGGTAAGAGCTGTAGCAGAGTACCCAGCTCCATCTACAGTTAAACAGATACGACGTTTATTGGGAATGGCTGGTTGGTACCAACGTTTCATACCAAATTATGCAAGCGTGGTATCACCAATCACAGATTTATTAAAGAAGAGTTCGGGGAAACTGAAATGGACATTAGAAGCGCAAGCTGCTTTCGAAAATTTAAAACGATTGCTGACTACAGCACCGGTATTAGTAAACCCTGACTATAATAAAGAGTTTTTTATTAGATGCGATGCGAGTCTGACAGGGATAGGTAGTGTATTATATCAGGTCGACGAGGACGGACAAGAGTGTCCAATAGCCTTCATGTCGAAAAAACTTAATAAAGCTCAACGAAACTATTCGGTTTCTGAGCTGGAATGTCTTGCGGCAATTCTGAGTGTGAAGAAATTCAGGGGCTATGTTGAAGGTCACCGATTTACAATTGTGACTGATCACTCAAGTCTGAAGTGGCTTATGTCACAGAAGGACTTGAGTGGTCGTCTGGCTAGGTGGAGCCTAAAACTCCAACATATGGATTTTACCATTGTCCACCAAAAAGGTACCCAAAATATAGTCCCTGATGCTCTATCTCGTCTTTATGACGATACACACGAGGAATTGACGGAAGCATTAGTACATCACATCAGTGAAATTAAGATCGACAATGAAGGTTATCGGCACAAGGAATATACGGATATGATAGCTAAAGTTCGATCATCACCCAAGGACTTTCCATCTGTTAAAGTCGTGGATGATAAGCTATACATACGTATTGAGCCAAGATCTGATGCAATACCCAACGATGTTCCTGTGTGGAAACTCTGGGTGCCAAAACCGATGACTTCAAACATGATTCAGAAACATCATGATGATAGTACTGCTGCTCATGGAGGTGTTAAAAAGACTTTAGAATTACTTCGACGTCTTTATTATTGGCCGGGCATGGCGTCACAGGTACACAACTATGTTGTGTCCTGCGACACATGTAAACAAACAAAAGCCACGAATCAGATATTGCGTCCTCCGATGCAATATCAATTCGAAACAGCACGTCCATGGCAGAGAGTCTATATAGATTTTTTGGGACCGTACCCTCGTTCTACACTTGGGAATACGGTATTACTGATAGTTCTGGATCATGCTACGAAGTTTGTACTACTGAAACCACTTAGAAACGCAACTTCACCGAAGGTGAATGCTTTTCTAAGGAATGAAGTGTTTCTTACATATGGGGTACCAGAGTTTCTGCACAGTGACAATGGCAAACAGTTCACCAGTAGGAACTTTCAAAGTCTTTTGTCAGATTTCAGCATTAAACACATTAGGACCGGTGTTTATAGTCCTCAAAGCAACGCGTCAGAGCGGGTCAATAGGTCAGTCCTAGCAGCAATTCGAGCGTTCATAAAAGGTCAACATACCAAGTGGGACTCACAAATTGGTGAAATCGCATATGCACTGCGGGCTGCAGTACATTCTGCTACCAAGTACTCACCGTACTATTTATTATTTGGTCAACATCCAATCTCGGATGGAAATACTTACCATTTGTTGAGATCACTACACAAGCTTGGTGAAGATGCTGGTGAGGAAATAGAACGCTCTGATCATTTGACTCTGCTTCGGAACCGGGTTCAACAGAATTTAAAAGCAGCTTTCAAAAAATCGCAACATCAGTACAACCTGCGATCTAAACTACGGACTTTTCAACCACAACAACGTGTGTTTGTACGGCAACATCATTTGAGTGACGCTACCAAAAAGTTCTCGGCAAAATTGGCTCCAAAGTTCTTACCTGCAATGATTAAGACTAAGATTGGAAATGTACTCTACGAGTGCATAGATATGAGCGGTAAGAATCTTGGAGTACATCACGCGAAAGACATCAGGGAATGATGTCTTTTCGTTAGGTAGGGTTGTTCCTCTGGCTGATTGTCGTCTCTGGGGTTCACATCTTCAGGTCATACTTACTGGTTGTATCGGGGTGTCCATGGTGCTGACGTTCGGATGGATGGTCGGTCTCAATACTCAGTGAAGTTCTTAAGGACTTCATGAGTGTTGGAACCGGTCATCGGTCTTGACGCCAGTGACGGTGGGTATCTCGATCCCAGATACAGTTTAATAGGTGGAAGTAGTTCGGTGGTTTTCTGTCATGGAAGGGATGGCGACGTTTTTGTGATTTCAAGAGTGGAAATCTTGGTTTCTACCTTGAATTCATGGTGTAACGATCGCAATAATCGCAAAACAATAATAAAACCAAATTCATCTTCGTTTTCAATTCAATAAAAATGCATTTCATTAGTTTCCGTTCATTTTTACATTAATAATAATTTTAAAATTTTCTAAAACTTAACTGCTAGTTAAATTTTGAACATACTATAAAAAGCAAACGAACGTACTAAATTTTTATTTCCAATGCTAATGAACAGACGTCGTTGTTAATCATTTGCTGAATTTCGAATATGACACGATTGATTAGAAGAGGTCAAAAAGCAAAATCACATTTTTGCAATTTTTTTAATTTGGAAAAAATCATTCATTCCATTTTCTGCTTCAAAACAATAAAATTGTAAGAAAACGTCCGTAAGTAAAAATAGCGAATAAATAAATAAATATTAAAATAATTTGCTGTGTTTAATATATCATATTCAAGTTTAATTGATTTGAATTTTAAAAACTCAAATATGTGTTCAAACAAAAGTGTTTCTATTATAAACGTGAACCAAAGATTGAATTGATTATAAAAAAATTGTGTCAAAAATTATAAAAACAAATTATTATTTTGTTATTGATGTGAAAAACTAATGGAATACGATTTAAATTAAAATAAAATTTACAAACTTCTTCGCTGTAGTATTAATTACTATAATAGTAAAAATAAGGTTTTATTACAAACGAAAAAATTGAAGACAAAAAGAATATGGAAATATTACAATTTGACAGAACATAAGGAAGAAATGATATTGGAAAATCAAAGAAATAACTTAGAACAACCGAATATTGATGACATCAATCAACAAAAATAACTTAAGGTATTTACCATAAATATGTATATTAATTTTAATTTAATTATCCCTTTTAGAATGTTAGAGTAAATTTAGGAAAAAATAGTGAGAGATTCCCAATCTCAAGATTCGTGTGGGGATAAGCTGTATCCCGCGCAAATTCTATTTTTTATATTAGTAGTAAAGGTCCAAGGTTATAACGTGGCACCGTAACAGGGCCAACACCAACCACTATAATGTTTAACTTTAAGCAATATTTTATCAACTGGATCGTCAGTAATCAGAACTTTATTTAACTGGATTAACAACAACTACCAAAATTCTATAAAAATTAATAAATCAAAATACTACAATTTGGAGGATCTCTTGAACGCAAAACCATACAGTGGGAAATTGTAGCTATTGGTTTTCTAATTACTCTACTGTGCTTAAAATTATAGCGTGAACTACTAGCTATAGAATAATTCCAATAATAATTCCATTATATAGCGCAAATATATGCAAGCTATATAGTAAAATATGATATAACGTTGTAGCATAACTAAAAATACGTCATTGCACACGGTGCATATATTATATGTAGATGGAAAATCGAATCAAGACGCCGATATAATAAGAAATTTGAACCCGACCTTTTCCAATTTTTTTGAAACCTCGGTAATCGTAAATATAAGAGGAAAAAATTAATTCGCATTTTTTCTTTTTTATTTTTTCATTAGTTTTTGACACAGGGTGGCTCGAAATTTCTTAAGAAATTTTGTGGCAATTAAACATTAAATGTGTTAAATTGTGTTCGAACGGGTTATTCGATTTGAGGATTTTTTTTGTTTAAAAGGTGGCTTTATAAAAATATTACACTACAAAAACAATTTACATAATATATTTTTAGATGATTTTTTTAATTTTTATTCTTAAATGCATATAATAATAGTTTGAATGTTTTTGTACTGTGTGCCATTTACTATAAACTAGTAATCCAATTCTATTGAAAATTTTTTTGGTTTAAAAGGTATAAAATAAGGCTTAATAAAAATATTACACTGAAAACTTTTTGCCTTAGTTTTATTTTAATTTAAACAATGAAATTCTCTAAAATGTAATGACATCATTCAATTTCACCAATAAAATTAGAATTATACTAATAACAAATATTAATACGTCTGGCCTACTGGGATATTAAAAATTATCAGTCTAATTTTAAAATAATTAACTGATATCACAGTAGGCCAACGTATAATTCATAAAAAATATATAAAGAAATGAAAAATGGCAAAAAATTTTCTAAACGAATTCCCCTCGTTCGTTGATAAATTCTCATAATTTTTTGATAAATTCCTCAAGCAAGTGGTATTGATAAAAGCCCTCGGGCTAGGGTCTCGTGCTTTTATCAATATACTTGCTTTCGAAATTTTTGGCAAAAAAATATTTCGAATTATCACCGCCCTTGGGAAATTACAACTGATTATTTTTTTGCTTATTTTACATGAACATTTTTAGTTCTAATTTTTAAAATAATAGAATTTTGAAGGATGGCTAAATACAAAAGTGAATTTTTTTCTTTCCTTTTTTTAAGTTTTTTAAATGTTTAGACCTTTACCCAAAAGATACTAAAATTACAGACAGGCGTTTTGTTCCGTTGACGAGACAAACCTGTTTGAATATTTATTGACAAAAATATGACAGTTGTAGATTTTCCTGGTCTATGTTGAATTTTATTTTAAATTATAATAAAAATTCATGAGATTAATATATCAAATATTGTAAATTTAAATAAGTATTAAATATTTCGAGCAATTTTTACAAAATTACAAAATTTTTTTTAAAATAATATATGCGTTTTTCACATTATATCATGATCATTTCAAGCAAGAGCACTACTATATTGAAGACATAAAATATCAGAAAGCAACTCAAGTTTAAATTATCAAATTATAAACATTGAGAAAATCGAAATCTTTCTGTTAGTGAGTTTTTTGTTAGTGAATCAAATGGGGTTTTCTCATCAACGAATTAAAACGCCTGCACGTTATTTGAGTATGTTTTGACTACTAGACTTAATATTTGAAAAGAAAGAAAAGAAAAGAATAGAGGTATTTTTGGATTTCGGCATCTTTTAAAATCTCTGTTTCTTGAAAAATTAAAACTAAAATATTTAATGTAAAATAAGCAAAAAATTTTCATATATAATATCACGAGTCGTCCAATAATAGTCGATTATTTTTCAAAATCATCATTACGAATGTCATTTGAGGCCGCGAGTGCGCGTAGCGCACGAGGGAAATTTTTAACCTCAAAAGTCAAATGGCATGAGTGGTGTTAAAGCTAAAACGACACTATCATTAACAAAACATTCAAAACAACACATTTATCAGCAATACTTTTAAAACAACACAATTATCAACAATACATTTTTTAACATTCATACGACACAGTAAGCAACAATACATTTCGCGACAGGTAAACCACAATATTCAACCATACATTTATTAATATGCACGAATATTATCCACCATATATTTATTAACACTTAAACATCACAATATTCAACCATACATTTATTAATATGATCGATACAATTATCCACCATACATTAACTAACATTTAGGCGACACAATATTCTTAATATTTGACTGACACAATAATCAACAATAATCAACATTTTTTCAAAAATCAAAATAAACAAAATAGCTGTATATTCCGTCAAAAATGCAACAAAACATATATACCGTCAAAAATGCAACAAAACATAAACTACAACCTATTATATATGTACTAATTGTTGCTAATATATGGTTTGAATCATTGTTCGTACTCTCCAATTTTATTAAAGTAACACAGTTATATTAAGTCTATCGATTTATATAAAATCAATTTATTAGTCAGTCAATAAATAAATATACTGTCGAGTAGTCGTAATTCACTGTTTTATTCTATGTGTCTTGTAATTGTAATTACGATAATCAGTGATATTTTTGATAATAATATTTGACTAAATATTAAACATAAAAGTGGCGACGAGTGATAAAAGTGAAATACAACCTCATTTAGAGGAATATTCTGTAGTGCAAGACTGTGAAGACAAAAAACCTGAATATAAAATATATAAAAACGAAGTCAACATGGCGTACATGGGAAAGCTTGAAGAATTTGAACCTGGCGATAATTTTGACGCATATGTGGATCGACTTGAGATATTTTTTAAAATAAATGATGTTGCTGACCTAAAGAAGACACTATTACTGCTTAGTTTGATAGGTAAGGCTTCATATGAAATATTAAAATCAATTTGTGCACCAGAAAATCCAAGTGCAAAAAAGTATGATGATTTGATTCGTATATTAAAAAACCATTTTAATCCTAAAATAAATAAAAGGGCGGAACGCTATAAATTTTTTAAAACAGTTCAACATAGCGGTGAATTTATCATGGATTTTATTATAAAATTAAAATCTTGTTCACAAACATGTGATTTTGGTCATTTTTTAACGGGAAATAATGCCGGATTAAAAAATAAAGCTATTGATGACGCTTTAACAGATAGGTTCATTATAGGATTAAAAAGTGAAGAAATTCAAAGAGAACTTTTGAAGGACGATACATTAGACTTCGAAAAATATTGTGAAAAAGCCTTGAATATGGAGATGTCTTCTAAAGAAGCTCATGCTTTTCAATCATTGCCGCAGTTTAAACTTTCTGATCAAACTAAGTCATCATCAACATCATCATCATTATTAATGCAAGGTCATTCAAGCCAAATAAAAAAATTTCATCATAGTCGACGTGAATCCAGACGTGGTAGAAGATCATCATCACGACGAGAAGGTAGTTATGAAAGCAAGTCACCATCATCAAGAAGAAGTCATCAGTCATCAAATCACAATCAACACTATAGAAGTAATTCAAATAGAAGAAATTGTTTTCGTTGCGGTCGTTCACATAATCCGCAAACTTGTCCTGCTCAATACTGGCAATGTTTTCAATGTCAACAACGGGGTCACACTTCAGTTGTTTGCAGAAATTTCGTGAAGTTAATTCAAAGTCTGTCATCTGATAACCAACCAGCACTTGTGAATTTAGAAGTGGATAATCAAGTAATAGAGATGGAGATTGATACTGGGGCAATAGTTTCAGTTATTGATGAAGAAACGTATCGTAACCAGTTTGTTTATTTAAAATATATATGTTGTTTTAAAAATTTATTTTCTGTTGAAGGTCGAGCAATTAATCTTTTGGGAAAAATCAAGGTCACTGTAAAGTATGGAGAGCATTGTTATGCATTGGAACTTATCATTATCAGAGCATTAAAACCTTTTCGACCATTAATTGGAAGGAATTGGCTTGATGTTTTACAACACAATTGGCAAGATGAGTTATTACCGCTATGCAAAAGAAAGCTTGGTTCTAATCGAGAATCAAACGATATACAACGCGAACAAATACAATACTATATACAACAGGAACAACAACAACAAAATTCACAACTATTATTTGATAAAAACATTTTTGAAGGTCAGAATATTGAAAATTATTTACGTCAGCTTTTTCCAAAAATTTTTGATAAAGATTTAAGTGAACCAATTTTGGATTTTAAGGCTGAAATAATTTTAAATGATCAGGTTAGTCCAATATTTTTTAAATCTTATTCAGTGCCATATAAAATAAAAGACAAGGTTGAGCAAGAACTAAATCGTCTGGAAAAGGAAACAGTTTTAAAACCGGTTAAAACTTCAAAATGGGCAAGTCCAATCGTTATAGTCCCCAAGCAAAATGGCGATATTCGAATTTGTATAGATTGTCGTGTCACAATTAATAAATATATTGATACTAGTCATTACCCCTTGCCTCAAATTGAGGATATTTTTGCGAGCCTCGCAAACGCAAAATATTTTTCCGTAATCGATTTGTCTGGTGCGTATCAGCAATTGGCGGTTACCGAAGAAAGTCAACAGTATTTAACAATAAATACACACCGCGGTTTATATCAATATACGCGTTTACCGTTTGGAGTTTCAAGTGCTCCAAGCATATTTCAGTCAGTCGTCGATCAAATTATATTTGGTATAGAAATGGTATACGGTTATCTTGATGATATTTTAGTTGGAGGCCGAACGGAAGAGGAATGTTTACAAAAATTGTTAGAAGTATGTAAACGTTTAAATAAATATAAAGTCAAGATTAATGTCGAAAAATGTAAATTTTTACAATCGTCTATCAAGTATCTTGGTCATACTTTGTCACAAGATGGTATAAGACCAAATGATGATAAGGTACAAGCAATTATAGAAGCACCGAGTCCCAAGAACCTTCAAGAATTACAGTCTTACTTAGGACTTTTAAACTATTACGCTCGTTTTATTCCAAATCTATCGATGGAATTGCGACCTCTTTATCAGTTATTACGTAAAGACACAAGTTATGAATGGTCCACGGAATGTCAGAATACTTTCGAGAAAAGTAAACAATTAATGTTGAAAAATAACTTGTTAGAAATATATGACCCATCTAAACCTATAATTATATCTTCAGATGCTAGTCCATACGGAGTAGGTGCGGTTTTATCGCATATTGTGGATGGTCAAGAAAAACCTGTCCTATTTGCATCTAGCACCCTTTCAAATGCTGAAAAAAACTACTCACAATTACACCGAGAGGCGTTAGCTATTATTTTTGCTTTGAAACGTTTCCATAAATATATTTATGGACACAGTTTCAAAATCTATACAGATCATCAGGCCTTAAGAGAAATTTTTCACCCTAGGAAAAACACTCCAGCTGTAGCAGCTGCTCGTCTTCAAAGGTGGGCAGTAATTTTATCAGCCTATGAGTATGAGTTGGAGTATAGGAAAGGAGCAAAGATGGGGAATGCCGATGCTCTGTCTAGATTACCTGTGTCAGGAAGCACTGAAGTCGATGAAAATAGTTGCATAAATTTTTTAAATTTCTCACCAGATCTGCCATTGGACGTTGTTGAAATTTCTTTTAAAACATCAAATGATGAAGTTCTTAGCGAAGTTTTAAAATATACCATGACTAACTGGCCACAACAAATACCACAAAATCTAAAACCGTACTATCGTCTTCGATATAGCTTGAGTTCGGAAAACGGTTGTTTATTTTATGCGAACCGAATTGTAATTCCAGAAAGTCTTAAACCAAATATTTTAAAATTGTTACATCAGAATCATAGTGGTATTGTCAAAATGAAATTGTTAGCTCGATCATATGTTTGGTGGAACAGAATTGATCTAGATATCGAAAAGAATGTTAAATCGTGTGAAATTTGTCAAGTAACAACAAATGTACCGAAAGAACATCTAACTTCGTCATGGCCGAAGAGTGAATTTCCATTTCAGCGAATACATTTAGATTTTTTCTATTTTTCGAAATTTGAATTTTTGATTTTAGTCGATGCTTATTCTAAATTTTGTGACGTCATGCTTATGAATAACACAACTGCTAATAATTTAATTAAAAAATTAACCGAAGTTTTTATTATTTTTGGGTTACCATCCAAAATTGTCACAGATAACGGCCCACCGTTTTGTTCACATGCGTTTGATGATTTTTGTAAAAGGCATAAAATTGAGTTGGTACATACACCACCATATCACCCACAATCAAATGGGTTAGCTGAACGTAATGTTCAGACAGTCAAAAATGTTTTTAAAAAATTTCTTCTTGAAAACCCAGTTGGAGATATTCAGGAAAAAATACATAAATTCCTGATAACACAAAGAAATACACCTAATACTGTAACAGGAAGTTCTCCAAATGATCTTATTTTTTCTTTCAAAACCAAATCGTTGCTCGATCTTATAAATCCAAAAAAACAAGTAACATTCAATTTAGATCAAAATATTGTAATTCATGAAAACACTGTTAACGTTTATAATAATGAGGTAAAGCAAAATGCAGATCATGTAAGAAGTCAAAAATTTAAAAAAGAGGAAAAAGTCTTATATAGGAATCATTTTAAAAATTATGTTAAATGGTTACCTGCAAGAATTCTAAAACAATTATCAAATTATATGTATTTAATTAATGTCAATAATCACGTTCGTGTTGTTCATGAAAATCATTTAAGATTGTCAAATCTAGCTGATCATTTTCATCCACCACTTCACATAGTTCCAAAGTCTGAGATGTCTCGCGAAAATATAAATAAAAGGAAAAGTAGTGAAGCTGTTGAACTGAGAAGATCAAAAAGAATTCGTCGATCACCTGTACGGTTGAAGTATGAAAACGATTAGTCAAATTTTTAATTGAGTATAGTCTTTTTAAATATGTAAAGTCAAGTAACTATTGTATTGGATGTTGTTAATTTAATAATTTATTAATTAAGTGTTTTTCTTAAGGATACCGAACAATGTTTTAAAAAAGAGGAAAGTTATTATATATGTACTAATTGTTGCTAATATATGGTTTGAATCATTGTTCGTACTCTCCAATTTTATTAAAGTAACACAGTTATATTAAGTCTATCGATTTATATAAAATCAATTTATTAGTCAGTCAATAAATAAATATACTGTCGAGTAGTCGTAATTCACTGTTTTATTCTATGTGTCTTGTAATTGTAATTACGATAATCAGTGATATTTTTGATAATAATATTTGACTAAATATTAAACATAAAACAACCATGAGTTGTAACGTAGTTAGCCATTCTAATCCCTCTAGTAGGAAAGTTACACATCGATAAAACAGATTATATGTCCCGCCAAATTGCACAATGTGGACAATGCAGCAACTACATGGTTAAGGTTTAGGTATATATAACAGATGGTTCTGAGCAATCGTTCTCTCATTTTACATCTCAATGTCAAGGAAGTGATATTGTTGTGGATGGCTCTCATTTTTACATCTTAATGTCAAGAAGTGATATTGTTGTGGATGGTGTATTTTTTCGCTGTGACAACGTGCAACGAAACAGGCTTTTTATTGGATGTGTTTTCTCGTTCTGGAGCTGGTGGCAGATATATCGGAGGAATTAGCTGTCTACAAGCTGAAGTGAAACAATTGATGTTGAACAGTTTTTTTTCGGTAAGAGTTGTTATATTATTAATTAATAGTGCTGTTGTGGGTTAAGAGTTAAGATGGGAGTTAAGAATGACGATATCCGCCCGTCATGTTGCAATCCAGTCGTCACATCCGTTAATGTTTAATGATGCCAATACAAGATACGGCAAGTTTTTTAATATGTGAATTATGTTCATCAAGTCTTCAAAATTGTAATGATGTCAACATAATATACGTCAAGCTTTGTAATATCTGAATTATGTTCATCAAGTCTTCAAAATTGTAATGATGTCAACACAATATACGTCAAGTTTGTAATTATCTGAATTGTGTACATCCAGTCTTCAATTTAATGATGTCAACACAATATACGTCAAGTTGGTATTTATCTGAACTGTGTACATCCAGTCTTCAATTTAATGATGTCAACACAATATACGTCAAGTTTTGTAATATCTGAATTATGTTCATCAAGTCTTCAAAATTATAATGATGTCAACATAATATACGTCAAGTTTTTTAATATGTGAATTGTGTTCATCCAGTCTTCATAATGATGTCAACACAATATATGTCGAGTTTATTAGTTTCTGAATTATGTTCATCAAGTCTTCAAAATTGTAATGATGTCAACATAATATACGTCAAGTTTATTAATTTCTGAATTGTGTTCATCCAGTCATAATGATGTCAACACAATATATACGTCGAGTTTATTAGTTTCTGAAGTATGTTCATCAAGCCTTCAAAATTGTAATGATGTCAACATAATATACGTCAAGTTTATTAATTTCTGAGCTGTGTTCATCCAGTCTTCATAATGATGTCAACACAATAGACGTCGAGTTTATTAGTTCCTGAATTATGTTCATCCAGTTTTCAAAGTTATAATGATGTCAACATAATATACGCCAAGTTGCTAACTATCTGAATTGTGTACATCCAGTCTTCAATTTAATGATGTCAACACAATATACGTCAAGACTTCAATATCTGAATTATTTTCAACTAGTCTTCCAACTTTAACGATGTCAATACAATATACTTTGAGTTTTCAATATCTGAATTATGTTCAACCAGTCTTCAAAATTTAATGATGTCAAAACAACATACTTTGAGTCTTCAATTTGAATCGTGTTCATCCAGTCTTCAAAATTTAATGATGTCAATACAATGTACTTTGAGTCTTCAATATCTGAACTATGTCCATCCAGTCTTCAAATTATATTTGATGTCAACATACTCTATGCCCAGTCCTCATCCACCCATTTTTATACAGTCCACTAAAATTTGTAAAACATTAAAAAATGAAATTAATCCGAAGTTGTTTCTTTTTTTTTATTTTTAAGCCTAGGATTTTATGTGAATTTTAGGAGGTGTCAACATTCCTTGATAACAATTTATCAAGTGGTAATGTTGAAAAATAATCGACCAATAATTTGATGACGAGTTGTATTTAGCAGACAATTTAACGAACAGAAATCGTAACATTATTTCATACAACATAATCCTTTGTTGTCAAACAAAATTAAATATTATTTCATCTTAGTAGGCGCATAAATGTTATAAATTTGTAATTTATTTTTGACAAATAAACATAAACATGCAATCATTTATGAATGAAAACGGAGATTTTTATTATTTGCAAATTCCATTTTTATATAATTTTGTATTATTGAATAATTTATAGAAAAAATTTTATTTAAAAACTAATAGTTATCTTTTAAACGAAATTATAAATAAAAAAAAATTATCTCATTAAGAAAAAAAAATTATCTCAATATCTCTAGTTTTAAATTAATATATCAAGTAGGCCGATAATAGTCACTATAATTCGCTGTTCCTTCCCACCAGAGAAAAATATTCGATATAATTCGTTTTGATTTGTTAAAAAATAGTAAATGAAGCGTTTTTATTGGACCTTATCGAAACTTTATTTAGTGAGTTGAATTGTCATTGCAATTTTTATATTAAGGTTTATTTAATTTATTTTTCTTATTTTATTTTTTTTTTATTAAGTTTTATTTAAATAAATAGAATTGCTAAACTAATTTTTAGTAAATGGCACAAATTACTAAAATTTTAAACTAATATTATATTAAAAAGCCTTTTCCTCAAAAACAAAATATAACGCAAGTCTTTAATTTTAGTATGTTTTGAGTAAATAATAAATAAAATATAAAAAAATGAAAGAAAACAAAATAATCCTTTTGAAAAAAACATGTTTAAAGAATTAAAACTAAAAAAAATCATCTAAAAATATAAAAGTTTTTTGTCAATGTTATATTTTTATAAAGCCTCACTAAGTACCTTTAAAACGAAAAAAAATTTACTCAAATCGAATACCCCTTTCGAACACAATTTAACTTTAATGTTTGATTGTCACAAAATTTCTTAAGAATTATCGAGCCACTCTGTGTCAAAACTAGTGAAAAAATAAAAAAGAAACAAACTCGAATTAATTTTCTTTGTTATACTAACGATTGCCGAGGTTTCTAAAAAATCGGAAAAGGTCGGGTGCCCATCATTGATTGGATTTTCCATCTACATATGTTTTAAAGTAAAAAATTCAACTTACCCAATATATCGAAACAAATAGCATCACTTATTGAGTTTGCCACATTAAATAAAATTGCACCTAAGCACAAACAAATCAAAAACATGAAAAATGAAAATGAATTGTATGAAAATTTTACATTTCCATTAGTAATATTACTACTTATATTGCTATCTAAACTATGTGCATTGGTACTACTTGGTTGCGGGATAAAATAAAAACCAGTATAACTGACTGATGCAAATAATATTATAAACATAAAAATGGCTTTTCGTTGATTCTAAAAAATAAAATTGATTTATAAACATTTTAACAATTTTTTCAAGAGGATACTTACTGAAAAGAAATCAGCTAAGCATCCAACAGCTGGTTTAGCAATCATAAATAATACTGGTAATAAGCAAGTAATATAACCATTAACTTCGGCTGACACACCCAATTGCTTACCGAAAACCGATAGCTGTGGAAATATTGGTCCCATTGTTGCCATAAAACAAAACCAATGGGCTTTTATTGGAAGTAATTTCTTGTTTATCTCAACCATTTTATTTTAGTGGATATTGAACATTTTAACTTTAGCTATTTTTATAAACAGTTGTTGAGTTAAAAATATAGATTAACAATTATTTTAGGGAAGTGGTTTTATCTGAAACAAAAAATTGATTGCTATTAGTTTATGTGGTTTAGTTAGTATATAACAACTATTGTGTTTGATCTCAGTGCTAGTTGCAAGTTCGGACAAACAGGTCACCCAAGGAGAAAAAAAAATCCGAGTACGTTGAATTCAATTGTAAAGTGATTAGTTTTAAGGTTAAGTCTTGTATTTGTAATATATCAAATTCACAACTATAGGTACAAGGATCTTCAAAAATATATAGCATACAGAAGCTGGTGGAATATATTTTCCATCTGATGGAATATATTTTTTTTATAAATTTTTCCTCTCAACCCTCTCCAAATAATATTTTAATAGGTAAGCCAACCTCTATAGTTTTCATTCAATCTTTACAATAAATCCTATCACCGTGACTTTTTTAATTTTTTATTTTGCAATATTCGAAATTAAGGAGAGGAACTATGTAGAAAATTTTTTCACATTTTTGAAAATAAGTCGAAATCTTTGCTTTCGATAATTACAAAAAAATACTTTTGAACTAAAAAAAAAATCACCTTTCATACGACACTACACTCGTCAAGGTCAAATAGAATTTTTTTTCAAAATTTTTACTCTCGACTAACATTTCCAAATAACATTTGAAATTATAAGCCGACCGCTTAAGTTTCTATATTTTTTCAAATTTCCTGCAACCGTGAATTTTTTCAATTTTTTTCTTATATGTAAATGACGCTTAATTTTAATGAATTCTTTGCAAAATCTTTCATGAAAATCATACTCTTGATCACCTAGGTAGTAGTAACATAATATATTTATTACGCACTACTGCATAATAAAGAAATATTGCGACGCTGATGCATAGGCTGACTTCACCACAGCTCTGGAAACATAGTGTTCTGGATATATAATGAGCTAATATCCATAAAATACTTTAATTAAAAGCTAACAAAAGCTAACATTATGGACTATTAAAAGTTAACATTATGGACTTCGTAGTTCTAATAATAAAAATATTAAAGCAGGCAGTAGTATCCCAACAAACATAAATTCTGTTGTACGAGAAAAAGTAAAAAACATTTTATCGGAAGTGACAAACCGGAAGTTAGGATGCAGAACTGTTGTAAACCGTACTAAATGTGTGTGTACCAAATTTCATCCAATTCGATTATCAGGTACAGATGTTATTGAGCTTCCAAAATAACAGGTGCTTGGCGGACCCCCTACCACTTTGTTCACTATCGCTAAAAAAACTAATCAGTTCCTTGCCATACATATTTGCATCTTTTTGCAAAGTGTATTCAAAATTACTTAACGAACGAATGCTGTGTGCTCCCAACAAACATTGAAAAAAGTGTGACACATTAAACAGGTGTTCGGGAGGACCCCCACCACTTATTCCAATATTATCCAAAAACTAATCAGTTCTTTGTTACTTAAGTCTCCATTTTTTTCAAAGTGTCCTCAAAATAAATTAATGAATGAAATCTGTATGTTCCCAACAAACTTTAAAAACAAAGTGTGAAAAGTCAGCATTTGTATGATAGACCCCCCACCACTTTGATCAATGTGTCCTAAAACATAATAATTATCTTCTCACACTAATTAGAACCCTATTCCATAAGTTTCATCGTAATCACTTCATTATTGTAAGCTGTAGTGTGCATAAAGACACTGAAAAAACTTCAAAAAAGTACAAAAAAATTTTTTTAGCGGAAGTGAAAAACCGGAAGTTGGGATGCAGAACTATTGTAAACCGTACTACATACTCATGTACCAAGTTTCATCCAATTCGCTTATCAGGTACAGATGTTATAAAGCTTTCAAAAAAACAGGTGCTCCAGGGACCCCCCACCACTTTGTTCACTATCGCTCAAAAACTAATCAGTTCCTTGTCATACATGTTTGCATCTTTTTCCAAAGTGTCATCAAAATTGGTTCACGAATGAATGTTTTATGCTCCCAACAAACATAAAAACTTTGTGGAAAAAACCACCTGTTGTATGGTGGACCCCCAAACCTTTTATCCAATGTACTCCAAAAGCTGATAAAATCTTTTTTATGTTATTTAAAAGCTTTTACCAACGTTTCATGAAAATCGATCGGTAATTGTAGGCTGTATGCTTCTTAGTGGACTGTATTGTGGAATTGAAGATTAAGGGTTGAAGGAGCATCAACTTTCATAACGATAAAAAACTTCGATTCGGCTCTTGAGAATTTCCTTTTAATTCAATACTGATTACAAACTGGTACAGACTATTGTTGAAGTACACGAAGTGTTGGCATATGATGAAACAACTAATTGAGTTGTTAACGAAGAACTGGAACAGCTGGTACACGAAGTGTAGACATTTATATACCTATGATAAATCAAGACTGATTCATATTTAACGAAGTCTGGAACACTTAAATTATAAGAATCAAAGTCTGCCTTTATTGTTGAAGAAAGCAATTCAATTGTAAACGACGAATTAGAACATTTTATAAACGAAGAATAAATGCCTTTAAAACTTATGATAAATCACGCCTGGTTCATAATTAATGCTGACTGGAACATTCAAATTGTTGTAATCGACGAATTCTATGATAAATCACCACTGCGTATAATTAACGATGACTGGAGTACTTAAATTATTGTAATCGATGAATCTTGCTTATATGTTGAAGCAAACAATTTAATTGTAAACGAAGAATTTGAACATTTTATAAACGAAGAATAAATGTCCTTTAAAACTTATGATACATCAAGACTGGTTCACATTAACGATGACTGGAACACTCAAATTGCATAAACGAAGAATCTTGCTTATATTGGTGAAGCAAAACAATTTGATTGTAAACGAAGAATTAAAACATTTTGTAAACGAAGAGTAAATGTCTCTAAAACTTATGATAAATGCAGACTGCTTTATATTTAATGTTGACTGGAACACTTAAATTGTTGTAATCGACGAATCTTGCTTATATTGGTGAAGCAAAACAATTTAACTGTAGACGAAGAATTAGAACATTTTATAACGAAGAGTGAATGTCCTTAAAACTTATGATACATCAAGACTGCTTGATGTTTTATATTTAACGATGACTGGAATACTTAAAATTGTTGTAATCGATGAATTCTATGATAAATCACGACTGCTTTATAATCAACGATGACTGGAGTACTTAAATTATTGTAATCGATGAATCTTGCTAATATGATGAAGTAAACAATTTAATTGTAAACGAAGAATTTGAACATTTTATAAACGAAGAATAAATGTCCTTTAAAACTTATGATAAATCACGCCTGGTTCATAATTAATGCTGACTGGAACATTCAAATTGTTGTAATCGACGAATTCTATGATAAATCACCACTGCGTATAATTAACGATGACTGGAGTACTTAAATTATTGTAATCGATGAATCTTGCTTATATGTTGAAGCAAACAATTTAATTGTAAACGAAGAATTTGAACATTTTATAAACGAAGAATAAATGTCCTTTAAAACTTATGATACATCAAGACTGGTTCACATTAACGATGACTGGAACACTCAAATTGCATAACGAAGAATCTTGCTTATATTTAACAATTTATATTTGACAATGACTGGAACATTTAATTTGTTAAAATTGTTGTAATCGACGAATTCTATGATAAATCACGACTGCTTTATAATTAATGATAATTAGCTTTTTGGTTTTGTTTGTTGCTTAACAATGGCGGAGAGACAGCGTGATTTCATCAACCCTTTGTTAATCATCCAATACTACGATGATATTTTAATTGAAAACACCAAGTATTTCCATTGTACGATTTACAAATTAATTTAACTTTATTTTAACAATTAACTAATTTATTTGTTACATTGATTTACAATTTTATTTTTCACAATAAAAACACAGTCTTGATATTCAGGTATCGATTCGAAGAATAAGAGAGCAAAACTACCAAAAACAGTCCATTTTATAGAAAGCCAAAACTCTACAAATCACAGCTGTCAAGTTTACCAACGATCTCGAAACTATCGAATTAATAATAGAATAACGAACACATAAATTCAATGTGAAAATTGAAAATATCGAATGAATGATCAAAATATACCGAACACGTCAATTCAAAATTGAAAGTTTCGTTGACATTTCAAAAGGATTGTTTTGGTAATGTTTTGCATAATTTTATAAATCTTTAATTGGTTTTGTTTTGATTCTAATTTAAAATATTTTGATTTTTCAGGTAAACTATTTAACAATTCACGATAATGCGTGAACATACTGGCGACCTTAAAGTATTTACTTTAACAAAATGAAACGGTCCAGGCTGCGACATGGTTGCAATTACGTAATCCCTTAAAACCAGTTACGGACAGCAACTAAAGTAAATTTTAAGTGTATGAATATTCAGGGATCACTGTAGTCGAGGTGAGTGACTTGTCAGACTGAACAGACTGGTCGCAGAACATTGTTGCTTGAGTTACGTGGACGATTGCAAATATTAATTAGTGAAATATAAACCACCACTAGTTTGTAATTACTTGATACAACAAACTGCTGCAAATCTTCAACATCAAGATGTGTACGCTGATTCGTGCTACTGAGCGTTTCAGAATGGATTCAGCTGGGTTAATGGAAATGACAATAGGCTCAATTTAAAATGACACCACGATTGTACAACGAAATTGGGTTGTCGGACACACTCTGTGACGAAGAGTAGACCACATGAATGCTGCTTGTTGGATATGCTGAAGATTACGAGCTTCAATGAAGTTGGCAATGTTGGCAAACATCACAATCCGCTACGTGATACCATACATACGACGAAACCAAGCTCTAAAAGGATCAGCTGATGAGTTAATACCGATTTCCAACTGGACTGCTTTGAGACGAAACACGCGAGCATGCATATGAACAATTTGTCAGTTGCAGTTGAGCACGCATCTTGAGCTAATAGAGGGGGCCTGCAAAAGTTAAATGTCAACGATTAAAGCTCGGTGCTACAACCTGAATTATCAATTTGGCAGACGGAAATGACAAAATATAAAATTCTAATTCAAACGAAATCATTTTCGGTTTGTAACATAAACTAGACGAAAGACGCGTGAAAATAACTAATGACTTTAATTCCTACTGAAGACAAACATTTTATTAAATTATAATTAAACCTATAACGGCTTAAGATACTACCGAACCATTAACTACCAAATATTGAATTAAAACGAATTCTAATGACGAATACTACTAAATACAAATGAGGCATGTTAGCCATTTTGCAAGGACACATTGGTTAACATTGGAAAAATTGTTTGATTTTGTCTCAACGACTATATGACGAAAGTGGGCTGTCAGACACACTCTGCCAAGGTAACGAAGAACGAGACAAGAGCGAACATCTGTAGGAATTATGATAGCAACAAGGAGAACGGCGAAACATTAATGAAGCTAACACATCCAGATACCAGCGGATGTTCGACGAACCAATATAAAACCTTCCATGTTAACTGATGACCGATGTGAATTGAATAACTAATTATTTCACATCTAATAACGATGAATTTGACAGGATTTGATGAATGAGTTGGTAATTCAATAATGTAACATGCGATGAATAGTATTTAATCTACTAGAATTTAATGGGTATAAAATAATTTAACAGGTTCCTAAAAATATAACAATCAAACTAATAAAATACGATGAATGGTGTTAGGGTACGGCGAAACGTACGAAAAAATATCTAAAATATAAACGAACAACAATTTTATTCGGAAATCACATTCTACTAAGTACGACGAAACGAATAATGACTACAACTATTGATGAACATTAAATTGAGAAACGAATTCTAGTAAGATATGACGAATAACCAATTACTACAAATGAGGCATGTATGCCTATTAGCAAGGTCAGAGCTAATTCACATTGAAGAAATTTGTTTGATTTTGTCTCAACGACTATACGACGAAGGTGGGCTGTGAGGCACACTCTGCCAAGGCAACGAAGAATGAGACAAGAGTGAACATCTGTTGGAATTATGATAGCAACAAGGAGAACGACGAAAAATTAATGAAGCTAACACATCCAAATACCAGCGAATGTTGGACAAACCAATATCAAAACTTCCATGTTGATTGACGAACGATGTGGATTAAATAATTAATTACTCGACACCTAAAAACGGTGATTTTGAAATGATCCGATGAATAAATTGGTAATTTAATATTGGAACATCCGATGAATATGCTATTTAATCTACTAGAATCCGATGAATATAATACATAATATAACAGAATCCTAAAAATAACAATTAATCTAATCAGGTACGACGAATGATTTAAAAATACGACAGAACGATTTTCTAAAATATTAACGAAGACAACAATTGTATCTGGAAATCACATTCTACTAAGTACGACGAAAACGAATAGTGACTCCAACTATTAACGAAAAATCGCATTCCAACAAGGTACGACGAAAAATGAATAACGATTTTCAAAATATTAGCGACGACAACAATTATATCTGGAAATCACATTCTACTAAGTACGACGAGAACGAATAGTGACTCCAACTATTAACGAAAAATCGCATTCCAACTAGGTACGACGAAAACAGAATAACGATTTTCAAAATATTAGCGACGACAACAATTATATCTGGATATCACATTCTACTAAGTACGACGAGAACGAATAGTGACTCCAACTATTAACGAAAAATCGCATTCCAACTAGGTACGACGAAAACAGAATAACGATTTTCAAAATATTAGCGAAGACAACAATTATATGGAACTCAAGTTACATTAAAGTACGACGAACTGAATTATTAACGGAAATAAGAAATTTATCTTGGAATTCAAATTCCATTAGAGTATGACGAGATGTATAAAGATTTTTTAAAAATATTAACGACGACAGCAAAATTATTTTGGAATTCAAATTCCATTCAGGTACGACGAGATTTTGTACGACGTTGTTTTTTCAAGAGGTCTTCGTAAGGGGAATCCGGCATGTTAACCTTATGGAAAATTAATACCGAAGAGAAAAACGGATGAACATTGTTCCAGACGAAATATGTCAATAAAATGAAACAATCCGACAAGCCATCCACCATAGACAATTAAACAATCGACTAAGCGACATTGTACACCCCGTAGTAGTGAATGTCCCGAAAAAGTCACGATTATGATCACGCAAGTCGTGTTAATAAACAATGACAATATAAATGCTAGAGAAATGCATAATGTTAATGATATTTGACGAAAATTTAAATAATTAAGTTACTTATAAATTATACTAAATGGTACCTTAAATTATCCAAAAACGTTGGTTGGTCTTATTTCTTCCGAAGTTATTTTGAGACGAGCTGCGTAAATATCCGGCTCGAAGGACCAAAATGTATGCTTCTTAGTGGACTGTATTGTGGAATTGAAGATTAAGGGTTGAAGGAGCATCAACTTTCATAACGATAAAAAACTTCGATTCGGCTCTTGAGAATTTCCTTTTAATTCAATACTGATTACAAACTGGTACAGACTATTGTTGAAGTACACGAAGTGTTGGCATATGATGAAACAACTAATTGAGTTGTTAACGAAGAACTGGAACAGCTGGTACACGAAGTGTAGACATTTATATACCTATGATAAATCAAGACTGATTCATATTTAACGAAGTCTGGAACACTTAAATTATAAGAATCAAAGTCTGCCTTTATTGTTGAAGAAAGCAATTCAATTGTAAACGACGAATTAGAACATTTTATAAACGAAGAATAAATGCCTTTAAAACTTATGATAAATCACGCCTGGTTCATAATTAATGCTGACTGGAACATTCAAATTGTTGTAATCGACGAATTCTATGATAAATCACCACTGCGTATAATTAACGATGACTGGAGTACTTAAATTATTGTAATCGATGAATCTTGCTTATATGTTGAAGCAAACAATTTAATTGTAAACGAAGAATTTGAACATTTTATAAACGAAGAATAAATGTCCTTTAAAACTTATGATACATCAAGACTGGTTCACATTAACGATGACTGGAACACTCAAATTGCATAAACGAAGAATCTTGCTTATATTGGTGAAGCAAAACAATTTGATTGTAAACGAAGAATTAAAACATTTTGTAAACGAAGAGTAAATGTCTCTAAAACTTATGATAAATGCAGACTGCTTTATATTTAATGTTGACTGGAACACTTAAATTGTTGTAATCGACGAATCTTGCTTATATTGGTGAAGCAAAACAATTTAACTGTAGACGAAGAATTAGAACATTTTATAACGAAGAGTGAATGTCCTTAAAACTTATGATACATCAAGACTGCTTGATGTTTTATATTTAACGATGACTGGAATACTTAAAATTGTTGTAATCGATGAATTCTATGATAAATCACGACTGCTTTATAATCAACGATGACTGGAGTACTTAAATTATTGTAATCGATGAATCTTGCTAATATGATGAAGTAAACAATTTAATTGTAAACGAAGAATTTGAACATTTTATAAACGAAGAATAAATGTCCTTTAAAACTTATGATAAATCACGCCTGGTTCATAATTAATGCTGACTGGAACATTCAAATTGTTGTAATCGACGAATTCTATGATAAATCACCACTGCGTATAATTAACGATGACTGGAGTACTTAAATTATTGTAATCGATGAATCTTGCTTATATGTTGAAGCAAACAATTTAATTGTAAACGAAGAATTTGAACATTTTATAAACGAAGAATAAATGTCCTTTAAAACTTATGATACATCAAGACTGGTTCACATTAACGATGACTGGAACACTCAAATTGCATAACGAAGAATCTTGCTTATATTTAACAATTTATATTTGACAATGACTGGAACATTTAATTTGTTAAAATTGTTGTAATCGACGAATTCTATGATAAATCACGACTGCTTTATAATTAATGATAATTAGCTTTTTGGTTTTGTTTGTTGCTTAACAATGGCGGAGAGACAGCGTGATTTCATCAACCCTTTGTTAATCATCCAATACTACGATGATATTTTAATTGAAAACACCAAGTATTTCCATTGTACGATTTACAAATTAATTTAACTTTATTTTAACAATTAACTAATTTATTTGTTACATTGATTTACAATTTTATTTTTCACAATAAAAACACAGTCTTGATATTCAGGTATCGATTCGAAGAATAAGAGAGCAAAACTACCAAAAACAGTCCATTTTATAGAAAGCCAAAACTCTACAAATCACAGCTGTCAAGTTTACCAACGATCTCGAAACTATCGAATTAATAATAGAATAACGAACACATAAATTCAATGTGAAAATTGAAAATATCGAATGAATGATCAAAATATACCGAACACGTCAATTCAAAATTGAAAGTTTCGTTGACATTTCAAAAGGATTGTTTTGGTAATGTTTTGCATAATTTTATAAATCTTTAATTGGTTTTGTTTTGATTCTAATTTAAAATATTTTGATTTTTCAGGTAAACTATTTAACAATTCACGATAATGCGTGAACATAGGCTACAGTAGGGATCGAAACCTGAAAAAAAAACTTTTTAACCGGAACTGACAAACCGAAAGTTGGTATGCAGAAAGATTGGAAACAGTACTAAAACCTTATATACTAAGTTTCAATAAGATCATAGCCCGCGATCAGAAGTTATTCAAGATTTAAACTTAGAGGTGTTCGGGAGACCTCCCGCCATTTTATCCAAATTTGAAATGAATCCAGATCTACCATTTTCAAGTGAACCTGTATCATTTGCCAAAGTTTCATCAAGATCCTATGCAGAAAACTCAAACGCACATACAGACGTACACCAAAATTTTTTTTGGCTATTTAGATAGAGGATGGTCCCAAAAAAATAAAAAATAAAATTTGGGGTATGTAAGATTTTTTTTTTCACGATAGATTGCATTACTTCACACAATTTAAAATTGTGGTGAAGTAAAATAAACAAGTCAAAATTTCGGCTTGTTAATTATTTCATTATGCAGTAATGCATAATAAATATATTATGTTACTACTACCTAGGTGATTTTATCATAATAAATAACAATTTTGAAATATCTTATATATTAAATTATTAAAAAAGGTATAATAAGTGACAATTTTTAGTTTGGTCGTAGAGAAAAGCGTTAGTTAAATATCATATCAAAGATTGTTGTATTTTCCTTAGTGGGAAATTAATCAATTTAATTCTTCAATGTTTGTTTCGCTCGCATACTAAATAATAAATGATTATTATTCCTAAATAACTATAACATACTTAGTATTATATATACACTGTTACAATTCTACATATAATCGAAACGAAAAAAAAATTGTATTCAACATCAATTTCTCCTATACAATATTTCAATAGCAAAACTAGAATCACTCATTAACATGTTATACCGTTCCCATGAAAAAGGGGTGACAAAACAAATATTAAATAAAATACATGCAAAATAATGACGTTTATCTCGGATTTGTTTTTGTGAACAATTAAGCTTAAGTACATATTGGAAATCACTTGAATTTTGCAATTCGAAATAACTTTTCATTTTTCTCTAAAATTCCTTTAGAAAAAATTTTGTTGTGTTTCGTGTCAGGATTCGAACTACATTCATCAGAGACACATTGTTCAAATCCCGTGTGTCTTACACAACTTAGCCAAAGCGGCGATGACGAAACATATTTTAATTTTGATGTTCAGATAATTTCTAAATTGAAACTTCATCATTTTTTATATTCTAAAGGAATTTTAGAGAAAAATGAAAAGTTATTTCGAATTGCAAAATTCAAGTGATTTCCAATATGTACTTAAGCTTAATTGTTCACAAAAACAAATCCGAAATTAAAAATTCCCCTAATGTTGTCTATATTTCCTAACCAAAAATATAACAACATATTGACTTTACGTCAGATATTAAGTTTCGCATTGATTGGCAACAATCAATAATGACTTTACACTCGTGACTTAGGATGTTGATTAGAATGTTGACTTAGATGTTGACGAAATATTCTCTCATCCTATGAATTCACACATCGTAATATCTAGAAATTTAATACAAAAAATACCAAAGAAATACAATTTTCAATATGTAATCATAGATGAAAAATTCAACTTAAGTAAATATAAAAAATGATGAAGTTTCAATTTAGAAATTATCTGAACATCAAAATTAAAATATGTTTCGTCATCGCCGCTTTGGCTAAGTTGTGTAAGACACACGGGATTTGAACAATGTGTCTCTGATGAATGTAGTTCGAATCCTGACACGAAACACAACAAAATTTTTTCTAAAGGAATTTTAGAGAAAAATGAAAAGTTATTTCGAATTGCAAAATTCAAGTGATTTCCAATATGTACTTAAGCTTAATTGTTCACAAAAACAAATCCGAAATTAAAAATTCCCCTAATGTTGTCTATATTTCCTAACCAAAAATATAACAACATATTGACTTTACGTCAGATATTAAGTTTCGCATTGATTGGCAACAATCAATAATGACATTACACTCGTGACTTAAGATGTTGATTAGAATGTTGACTTAGATGTTGACGAAATATTCTCTCATCCTATGAATTCACACATCGTAATATCTAGAAATTTAATACAAAAAATACCAAAGAAATGACGTTTATTTTATTCTCAGAATTTCTCGGCTTTTCTTTGTAAAAAAATTGACCCTGAGTACTGTCCAGGACGACATATAGTTTAAATAATACAGCGATAGTGTAAACAATTTAAGTGGAATGCGATAAAAAATCACGTTATTAAGGTCCGCTATACACTTGAGCTAAGCTATGTCAGCGATGTTTTTTTTTCTTCAACTATGCGAACTAACTACATAGTTTGTGTTGTAATTTAAAGACGCATGATTAAAGTTATGTCCATAATATTTTCTGCCAAAATATTTAAATATTTGAAATTTGTAGTAAGAAAAATTAAAATTAATATTGTTAACAAAAATGTTAGTAAATGTCTATCCTACTTTATTTTGCTTTCAACCAAACTTCAAAAAATTGAATACATGAAATACTTATATTTTTAAGTGCCATCTTGACACAATACTAAACAGCTTTGTACATACGTTTGTGAACTTTAAGTTAGTTTAAGTGCATAACGATATGAACTATGCGAGCTATTCTAAACTATGAAACTATAAACTAAGCTATTTCCATAGCTTAGCTCAAGTGTGCAGCGGATCTAAGGCTAAACCAAATGTCAAAGTTGTTTGCTACAAACTTCACTTCGTTGAATAATACGTCAAACCGGACTGTAAAACCAAAAGAAATAAAATGGATTTCAAAGTCAAACTTTATACGTCACTTTAATTACAATTAATTTTATCACAAACGATTAATTTATTCCGAAAACACAAAACAGATTTTAACAAGAATATCACAATAATGTAAGCATAAACAAAACCAAACTAAAAGCGTAAACAACCAAAATTAAATAGTTTTAATAACACGTAAAGGTAAATTCAAAATATTTTGACATTTAAAAGCAGGAAAAAAGTTGATTTTTTTCATGAAAAATGGCTGCGTTTATACTATTTTTAGTACAGAAACAACATGATTTTTTTCACAATGTCTGTACGGAACACTAGGAATGAATATGTGATAGAAAATGTTGTTTAGTTATCCATACTTTAAAAAAACGTTAAAAAGAAGTTTGTGTCCATCAGACCCGCCATACACTTGAGCTAACCTTTGGAAATAATTTATTTCGTTTTCTTTTTGCCAGAGCAGAAAAAGTGATATTTTTTTTCATAAAAAGAATATGAAAAATATGGAGGGGCTGAAATCTCACAGCTCTAAGATATCAAAACTTCGGTCTGGGTTAAGGATTTTGACATAGTTTTCGGCAAAAAACTTTTATGAGGACTTGGTTTTTAGTTTTGGGCAGCGATGTTTATCAAACACAACTCTTTGTTAAAGTACAAGTATTTTTTTATCTCTGTTAAGAAATTTATTAAAAAACTAACACGAAACATCAATAATGTTGTCGGAAAATTATAACAGATCATAAATTAACATAATTTAGTGAAAAGATGATACACTCAGCAAACTACTCAAAAACCTCTCCATTTAGCGTTTCGAGAAAATATAACAAAATCACAAATTCATATTTCTTTCAAAATTCCAAAAATATAGTAAAAATTAAATAAAATCATACTTTTTCAAAATTCTAAAAATATTTAAAAAATTCTTACAAAATCAAAGATTAAATTTTTTATCAAAAATTCTAAACATATTGCAAAAATTATAACAAAATCAAAAATTGAAACTTTTTTCAAGATTCCAAAAATATTCCAAAATTTAGAATAAAATCAAGTATTTAAACTTTTTCTAAATTCCAATAATGTTCTAAAAATTCTTAAAAATTCAAACTTTATCCAAAATTCTAAAAGTACTGGAAATACTGCAAAAATTCTTACAAAATAAAAAATTGAAACTTTTTTCAAATTCTGTATTTTTACTTATATATTCAGTTCTACACTTATTCTTTTCATTCGCACATTAAGTAAAGTTAGATAATAAAACTCATTTTTTTTTAATAAAATGTGTTGTGTAATAGGGTTTAGAATATGTGTCACAACAACACATAAATACCTTTTAAGACCTAGGTCTAGACCTGGGTCCCACAACAACTGGCGTTCTAAGGTGTAGATTAACGCTTTTTTTAAACATCTGTGGGTTGAAGCCACCTGAGACTAAGTGTTCCGGCAAACTATTCCATTTGTACGCAGTTCGGAAAAAGAAGTCTCTCTGCGATCTGCCAGTATGACAGCGCGGGATCTTTACCGTTTCACTGGTTGCGGCAGCCGATTGCCGAGTGGAACGGGGGTAAGAATAAGTTTGAGGCATGATGTCGCTGATTTCATCTGAGCACTGCTGATGACGATATTTGTAAAAAACAACGAGGTCAGCAACAGTGCGACGATGTTGTAGGGAATCAAGTTTGATGTCAAAGTTCGATCACCCACAATTCGTATAGCTCGCTTTTGAACAGAGTCCAAGAGGGCCAAGATGGAAACAGAGGCAGCACCCCAAACTTGACAGCAGTACTCCATACAGGGACGAATATAGGACTTATAAACATGGAGCAATTGGTATGGAGTAAAAAATTTTTTGCATCTATTTAGGAGGCCGAGTTTTTTAGACGCGCTTTTTGCCATCGCCATTACATGATCGTTCCAGAGTAGGTCATTTGAAACTGTGACACCCAATAAACGAATGCTTTTACATTCACCTATTGGTTCATCACACATACTAAATAAAATATTTTTGGGGAACTCGGTCTTTAATCTGGAAACAATCAACAGCTGTGTTTTGGTGGAGTTGAAATTGACAAGGTTTTGGTCACCCCAGTCGGCGACTTTGTTCAGGTCTTTGTTCACGTTTATGGCAGCATCTCTCCGGGCAGGATTAATTCGTTCGTGCATTTTACCTTTTGAAGGAAGGGGCTCGAACGACTTGTGCAGAGTACTATCATCTGCAAAACTATTTATTGGATTACTTGTGATTTTCAACAATTCGTTGATATAAATCAAAAATAGGGTTGGGGACAATACTGAGCCTTGGGGTACACCAGCGTTAATTAGTTTAGACTCAGAAGAAAATCCGTCTAAGGTTACCGAAATGTATCGGTTGGACAGAAAATTTTGAATCAGCTTCACAACATTGGGATGAAAACCGTACGCAACGAGCTTGTTGATTAAGTTGGCATGCCAGACTCGATCGAATGCCTTGGAGATGTCTAAAGCGATAACGTATGTTTCACCACCTTTATCAAGTATGCTGTTCCAACAATGCGCTACATAGTTTAATAGATCGGTAGTTGATCTTTTGTTTCGAAAACCGTATTGGCTGTCGGATATCAAACGATTTTCTTCCAGAAATTTTGAAATATGTGTATTAATATAATGCTCATAGACTTTGGATAGGACCGATAGTAAAGTTATTGGCCTATAATTTGAGATATCGGATTTTGGTTCCTTTTTGGGGACGGGCTGGACATTTGCCAACTTCCAGCACGAGGGAAATATACCAGATTTGTAGGATTGGTAGAATATTTTAGTTAAAGTTGGTGCAAGTTCTTTGGAAAAGGTTTTTAAAATAATGGGTGGAATATTGTCCATTCCTGATGCTTTGTTGATGTTTAACCCCTTTAAAAGTTTAGCGACTATTTTGGGTTTGAAGTGAAGTTCATTCATATTAACTCCTGAAGACTGGATTTGGGGTATTTCTTTAGGAGTTTCCAAAACAGTGGAGTTCAGAGCAAAGCGTTCAGCGAACAAGTTAGCTTTTCTTGCGGGATCATTGACGATTAAATCACCATCAATAATAGGGGGAATAGAAAATTTTGTACCAGAATTTAAAGAGTTAATGGCACTGTAGAAACTCTTGTCAGAAACAGACATAGACGTAAGTTTTGAGGCTTTCGCTCTGTCAATTTCCGACTTTTCGTTTGAGATAATCTGATTAGATATTTTGTTGGCCTTTAGATATTGGGATCGATTAGTGGGAGTTTTGTTATGAATCCAAATATTAAATGATCTACGTTTGTTTCTAAGTGCCGTTTTGGCAGCTTTCGAATACAAGTATTTTTGTTTGGGTTTTACTATGGAGAAAGGGACAAATTTATTGATAGCAAATTGGATGGTTTCTGTAAAGTTTTGAGCAGAAACATTTACATTGTCAGTGTAAAAACAATGACGGTCGAAAGGGAAACCATGGAAAAAATTTTGAAGACCACTCTTATCCATTTTTGAGTAGTGAAATATTTTACGGAGTTTGGGAGTTGTAGTTTTAAGTAAATCAGTTTTGATAACTGATGAGATTAAATAATGATCAGAATTTCCAATACTACCTTTCGCGACATCGACACTCGTAATATCTGGCATTGTGGTAAGATAGAGATCTAAAAAAAAACTATAACACCGCCATTACGGGGAGTGAAAGTCGGGCTTTTAACAATTTGGAATAGGCCCTGAGACGGGGCAAAAATTTCTGCCAGTTTTCCACTATTGTCAACATCGTCGGTCGATTTGGAGAATTCCAACCATGATTTGTTGTGGACGTTGAAGTCACCGGTAACGATAACTTCACAATTAGGGGACTTTGCTCTAATTTCGTCCACAATTTTTGTCAGTATATTAAAAAAGTTTGGGTTACGTTTGTTGGGGGACCGGTATAAAGCTATTGTAAAAAAGTCATTTCTGGAAGACAAATCTTTAAAACCATTGTATTGAAGCCGTCACCGTGTAGTTCAAAATTTGGAAAGCGCGTGTACGCAACACTCTCATGAATGAATGCGCATACGCCCTGATGGAGTTTGAAAGCTGATTCGAGCCTATATTTGGAATTAAGCGATTCTATAAAGAGAAAATTTTCAGAAACTTGTGTTTCTGTAAGGAATAGAATGTTCGGTTTGTCGTGCTCAAGATGATGTTGCACGTGGTCATGGTTAGCGTTCAATTCGCAGATGTTTTGAACATGTATTTTAAAATTTATTGATTCATATATGTTTTGTCCCTGCAAATTCCGTGGACGTGCCGCTTTATGGGCGGGTGGATTGCGCAAATTTGCTTTACCACTTGCAGACTTATTTTTTTTCGGTTGTACTGCCATATATATATCAAAATGTTTATTTTATTTTTTTATGTTTTATTTTAAAATGCATAACTAAGTAAAAAATCCTATCATACTACAAAATATGACATATGCCAATATTTCATGATAAGATGAAGAAATAATAACAAAATAATAAGTGAAAAACAAATTGTGAGAAATTTGCAGAAAACAAAACAAAACTAAATGCCAATAATCCAGCTGATGCAGCGCACCCCAGACGCACCGCTCACCACCTAAATCGAGGCACAAAGCCCACACATAACTACGTGTTGGTCCGATTCCTCGGAAGAGCTAATGAGCGGTACCGCTACGGAACGCTGCCCAGCTAAGACTCGAAGTGCTGCCGTTGACTAATTAAAGTTCGTCCGCCAGCACCCTAAGATATCATCTTGGCTAATGACATCTCCTGCCATTGCCAGTGGTATGTGATATCTCACGCTAACTCATATGTCAATGGCAGGGACTGGAGTACGCAGGGTAGTCAGACCCGTAGATCAACATTGATCATAATCGATCAAAATCGATCCCTCCTGCGGGTCCTTTTCTTCTTATTTTATATTTAAATTATTTCTTTTTCAAAAGTTAAGTGTCCTTATCACTACACATAATCAAATCACACTTATTATATACATAACTTATACATTCATAATTAATTCAAATTTATAATACGTAACACCACAATCTTATATATCCTATTAAACTAATATTCGTAATTCAAAATTAACAATCCACTATGTAATCACTTCATCGGGTTTTCCTTCTTAACAGCTCCACGTTCTAAAACAAAACTAACTTATCTCTTATTTTTTTTAAATCAAAAAACACCAAAACTTTGAAACTGTTTTTATTATTTCTAGATGTTGGGACTTCCAAGCGACAAAAATACTTTTACTAAATATTTTAGAATTATCAAAGGGATTAAAATAATAAAAGATTTTTGTCGCCTCGAAGTCGCCTAACCTTCTTTTCTTTTCTTTTGTTTTCTTAATTTTAATTGCTTTGTTTGGTTTTATTTCCTTCAAAATAAAACCAAACGCCTTGGATATTTTATTTATTTTATATTATATTGCATAATTTGTTTAAAGATATCAGGGATTTCAGGTTGACAACAGACTACAAATCATACTACAGCAGCCAAATTCTGTAACTGTGAAGCGGTGAAGTGTTAAAAATTTCTTCGTTACTTTACATTAAAAAAGTTATCACTTCACCACTTCATAGTTACAGAATTTGGCTGCAGTACTACAAAACATATTTCATCGCCGCCATGAAGTCACCATCAATTTTTTCACTAAATTACTACAACACAAAATTCTAAAAATATATATAAAATTCAAAAATTCTTTTTTTCAAAATTCTTAAAATATTGCAAAAATTATTACAAAATCAAAAATACAAACTATTTTCAAAATTCCAAAAATATTTCAAAAACTAACAAATTCAAAAATTTTCATGTCGAATTTCATGTTCAATTACATTTACGTCATAAAAACAGCTAAATTCTTTTATCCCAAAAAATTGGCTAAAAAAATAAATGAAATCATTTTTTGACACACTTGACATTATTATTTTGACAAACTTATGACATGGAATTCCCTATAACTATAATAAAATTTCGTGTCGTACAAATAATTAATTTTATTTGTTTCCAAAACATTTGGTAAAAAAATAAATAAAAATCTTTCTTTTGACACACTTGACACATTTTTTTGACAAACTTATAATACCATAATTCTCTATAATAATAATAAAATTTTATGTCATACAAATATATTTCATGTCATACAAATAGTTAATTTTTTTTTCCAAAAAATTGGGTAAAAAAATAAATAAAAATCTTTCTTTTGACACACTTGACAACATTTTTTTGACAAACTTATAATGCAATAATCTAGTTTTTGATCTCACATACCAATCAAGATTTATCCAAATTTAATGTTCCTACTCGTAATCAATGAACGTTTTTTAAGCCAAAAATATGAAAATTTGCTATTTTTGACACACTTAATGATTTTTTTGAAATACTTCCTGATAACTATACCATCGAACATAGCGTCCTTTCGGACCTGTCCCTTAAGTATAACTATTTTTAGAAAAAAAAAGTTTTTGAAATCCCTCCAGCGGTTTTCTAGATTTCGTAGGTAATGACCGGCAGACAGACATACTTTCTTTTATGCTTTCTTAGAATCAGTAGGTCCTAAAACGTCGAGAAATGCCAAAAAAGTGGGGGTAAGAATTTCACTGTTGGCTAATGAATGTAATACTTAGGTCTTTCAGACCGAAGTAAAATTTGATCTAGTTTTGTAGTTGTGTTTCTGAACTGTCTGTCATTTAATGTTTCTGTAATTAATAGTTTTTAATTAAATAATATTTTACTAATTTTTAGTTTAAAACACGATTTAATCAAAACATTTATTTAAACAATAACTATTTCACTTTAAAAATATAATAATAAGGAAATGGCGTCTAGTTTAAGAACTAAATCTAAAAAATCATGGTGCAAATTATGAAATTGTTTGCAATCCATACAATTTCCGACCGATCGAACCAATAAGAAAATTTTAAACTTTAAAAACGTTTATCATTCTCATCAGGGCTAGCCAAGATTTTCCATCGGAGTGATATTATATCACAACTAATTTACTAGCGTCTTGTTTGTTTACTAATTTTGACACATGTATAAATGTATTTGTGCTACTTCATTGTATTTACGACTTGCTAAATCTATAGATTCAGGGAAATATTTTCAGGGTAAAAAAAATCACTTTTTTCCAAATAGAAAACGTAACGCAAGACCCCCTAAATGTAAGCCTAATTCATTTTTTAGCAAAGAAAAAATCGTGAACGCGCCATTTTGAAATTAAAACTCACTATAAAAAAAAATCAAAAAATGTTTAACACCATCTGGAAAAATAAAACTCCATATAAAAAAAAATCAAAAAAATTTAATCAAAAACACTAATCCAATTTCTTGTATATGGCAATTTTTTAATGCGGCGTCAATGAATTGGGTTATGAAGAATATCGGAGGTTTTGCGTAATGTCAAAAAAACTTTATCTGAGAGCAAAAAGGGGCGTGTCGGAGCAATTTTTTGTCAGAGCAAAAAATAAATTTCTCTAAACATAGTTGAGAGAGATAAAAATATGCCCGCGACAACCAGATATTACAAAAATTGATCCTATTTAGAAGTAGACATCAGCGTAACAAACATAAGTGGTTCCAGTTAAATTTGAATTAATTATGGGCTGAAAAATTAAATTTGAAGAGAAAATCATTTTTTCTATATACAGTTTTTTTTATTATTAATTTAATTCATAAATATACATAGATAAAACAATTTATGGCCTAAAAAAATTATTGAGATTAATAAATTCGGTCGTGAACCAATTGATTCAAATTATTTGTGAAGAAATTAAATGAATAGTTAAATAGTTAAATATAATTTTCTAACGTTTATTCATTTATTATTTTTTTGCATTGATATTTATATTTATTATGTTTCCTAAATTAATTATTTTTCAATACATACTTAGTTGATTTTTTCTTAAAAAAGAATTATTCAGGTTTTGTTTGTTTAAACGAAACAAATGTTTTGTTTTTGACTATTTTAATCAAAAAATTTGTTTTGATTAATATTATTATACATTTAAGAAATTCGATAATTTCAATTTGCTGATTAAAGTACAAAAAAAGTATAATGAATGAATATATTGAATAACCATTTCCATAATGTGATGATCCCACAGAAAAAATAAAGTCGTATTTTCATCTTATTTAAATTATATTAGCTGAAAATACTTATGGTCCAAATACACGTGCAGAATTCTGTATGCAGCGAAATTAGAACATGTGTTGTTATATGAGAGCAATTACATGTATATTCTGCATGCAGAAAAATTCTGCAAGATATCTCTAATTCTAATTTCGCTGCACAGAGGCAGTGCTACCACAATAAAAAAAACAAAAACTACTTGAAAACTCAGATAAAAATGGATGATTTTGACATTTGGTTTGAAAATGAATTATTTTTTTTATAACTCAAATAAAAATAAATGATATTTTTTTGAAAATGAAATTATTTTTGTGATGATTATTTGTTTATAAAGATATTCGAATATTCTAAATAATCCAAATTATAAAATAATTAAAACTAATAATGTTAATAAATAAATTTTTGGGAAAGGATTATCGGAAACAGTGGTATATGTAATTTGAACTTTAATTTTAATTTAGGCATAAACATTTTTGCAGGCAACGCAGAAAAAGACAGTTTTCTTTAAATTGCGACTATTTTTACTTTTAACTATTTCATAAAACGTAAGAACATGAACTGTCATTGTTACGAAAATTCTGCACGTCAAATATATAAAAATTCTGCACATCTATTTTAGATGCAGATATGCATGCAGCACTGCGTGCAGACTTTCGGCACATGTATTTTGGGCATTATATTATATGATTCATAGTAACATAACTCTCTCAATTTTAATGCTACAACTTTCGTTAAAAAACTGACATATAGGTATGTACTTTCAATGCTATAAGATGATATACATTCTAACATGCCTACCCCCTTGACCTTCAAATGGTTCAGGGTTGAACGACTCGAAATGAGTGATCGGTGCACTATAATGCAAACTTGAAATAGTTATATCGCCGGTAATTTTTATCCCACAGAAAACATAACAAAAACATTTTTTGGTTAACAAAAAACCATTGTTTTTGTGTGGAATAGCCCTATATTTTAGTTATTTTGAACAGAAGGTGCTTTTTTAAGAAATTTGAAAATATATTTTTCATTATTATCACACTTTTTTCTGAAAATACGTATTCTAATCTAGCAAAACTTCTGGATCACATAAGTAACACTAAAATACAGCTAGTAGTAAAAGGGTAATGGTCTATTGGAAATGGCCGAGATTTTAACACTAAGTTTCTATTTTGAATTCGAGTTGTTCACCGTTTTTGCATCGTAACTTGCTTTATTTTAATGCAAACGACTTGAACTATTGCTCATTTTAAACTTTACATCTTTCCAAACCTTACAAGAAAAATTAAAGTTTTTGGCCGGCAGATGCATCGCTTTTCCGTTATTTAATGTTGAATTCTTCGAACTAAGACGTTAAAAAAAATTCTCGTCATTGTGCAATAACTTGCTTCACTTAGGACCTATACTTAATTCTTAATTTTTGTATGCTTCATTTTTGTTGATTACAAAGTTTTTGATACAACGCTAAGCTTATGAGTTATTTTTGAAAAACTGTCAAAAACTATGAATTTTTCAACGAACAATATTAGATTTCAATCGCCAATAACTCGAAAAATATCGATCTATCGAAAAAACCTTATACAACATTTTATACTTAAAATGTGTCCTTTTATCTATTTTGGGGTTATGTTGAGTGAAAATATTCCACGCTCAAGAAGGGGTGGAATTCACCCCAGGGTAAAAGCGCACATCAGCGCTGGGCCAATTTTTTTCCTTCAACCATCCCTAAACTAATCACCAAATTTCACGTTAATCAGTCAAGGTTCAAAGAATTCGGAATGGTCTGTTCGTAAAACTCAGCAGACTCTATATATAAGTGACAAATGCATACACAAGTTAGACATAGCGCATACATATAATACTCTTATAATACCATATTTTTATGTCATTATTAAATAAATTTTTTTTATAAATTTGCACTTAACAGCTCTTTTATTGCATAAATTTTGTTAAAAAAAATGATTTGTTAGTAAATTTTGTTTAAACAATAGAGCAATTCCACGTCACCGCAATATCAATGTAGCCGACAGATAGCCAATGACAAAATAAAAATACCGTTTCTTTCGAAACTAAAATTTCGCTCTGGGGATGACACAGGGTGGCGGCAAAGGTTTACGGGTTGGCGAAACATTAGTATCTTTGGCTGATGATTGCTAACGATTGACTACACCGATTTAAGTCATTTATAGCTCATTAGAAAGGTAATTGATAGACCTTATAAAAAATTATTTTTTAATGTTTAGTCATTTTTTAAAACTGTGTTAAACTTAAATAATATTTTCAAAGATGGCGCTGTTGAGGGTACCCTCACTTTTGCCACATTTTATTTCCGGAAAAAAAAATGTTTAATTAGTTCGTAATCTAAAACGAAAGTTTCCTAATGGCATGATTTCTCGTTTTGAAAATAAAATTCTTACAACATTTTAATTTCCGTTTTTTCAATATTGTGTTTTTTAAAAAATGCATTTTATTTAACTAAAACCGCCTGAATTCTTGTTTTATAGAAATTTGATTATTTTGAGGATACACATTACGTATTTGAGGGTGTGGATGCTTTTTGCATAATTGAATTTTTCTCCCATTTCTACCTGTCCGAAATTAATTATAAATGAATGTACCGGAAATATATTAAGACTGATGCTGAGAAGTACATTGTGAGAAAAATTATGTGAAATAAAATGCATGCTGTATAAAATTCATATAATAATTAACTTTTTATTTTTATTCTAAGTTGTGTAATAAAACCAATATACATTTATTAATAATATAAAATAATATAAAAGAAATTAAAAATATAAAATAAATTTACATTGCATATTAATAGACCGAGAGCCCGCGACGGCCAGACCTTCGTTATTTTATAAAAGCTGAAAGTTTTTCTGCGCATACCCCCTACTCAGGTAGGAACGATTAGCGACATATGAAGTTTGGATCATGGTGGCTTTGGCAGGTAGCAGGTAACAAAGGGGCCTCCAAAGTTTCCTGAAAGTATAAAAGGTAATTTTTTTATATATTCTTTGGGATAGTATTAGAAGTCACGTCACTTATTACCAGACACTTACTATCGTGGTAACCCCCTGCCAGACACCCTCCAACTTTAACAAATTGATAATGTTTAAGGGTGTCTGGCAGGGGGTTACCACGATAGTAAATGTCTGACAATGGGTGACGTGACTTTTAATACTACCCCGAAGAATATATAAAAAAATTACCTTTTATACTTTCACGAAACTTTGGAGGCCCCTGTGTTACCTGCCCCCTGCCAAAGCCACCATGATCCAAACTTCATATGTCGCTAATCGTTTCTACCTCAGTGGGGGGTATGCGCAGAGAAACTTTCAGCTTTTATAAAATAACGAAGGTCTGGCCGTCGCGGGCTCTTAGTCTCTTACGGCTTACCTGAAAAATCCTAGTTTTAGCTGAATTAGAATATATTTTTGTGAGCGATGTTTTTTCATCTTTGGGTATGAACGCATAAAATGATTGTGTACCTTTTATAGTTACAGCCTCTCTGTATCTTGTTTCTGGCCGTGATTTCATTTCTATATAATAATTTTTACTGGTATATGGTGAAATGAAATTTGTTAGTTGTGGGAAATTGCATGATGAATGTCAATGTGTGGAATGTGTTGAAAATCTTAAAGAACCGGCTGATAAATTACATGAAAGTTATAAAACTAATGGAATTTTTGAGGTGAAATACAATGGAATAAAAAATAAAATGCATTTTATTTTTTAAAAAACAAAAAATTGAAAAAACGAAAATTAAAATTTTGTAAGAATTTTATTTTCAAAACGAGAAATCATGCCATTGGGAAACTTTCGTTTTAGATTACGAACTAATTAAACACTTTTTTCTGGAAAAAAAATGTGGTAAAAGTGAGGGTACCCTCAGCAGCGCCATCTTTGAAAATATTATTTAAGTTTAACACAGTTTTAAAAAATTACTAAAAAATAAAAACATGTTTCAAAACATGTTTCAATTTGGTTGATAAACTTAGTTGCATGCGTACCATACATTGTACAGGGGGCGAGATGGAGAAGTGGATAAGTCAACAACAACACTTACAAGGAGGTTAAGCAACACTGGGAAGGGTGCCAACTTAAACGGGTGACCGCTTAGGAACTTCATCAGAAAAAAAAATATGGAAATATGATTGAATCACATTGAAGCAGGAATATGTCGCCCACGGTATGCCAGTATACCTTATCCAGCAGCCCTGGAAACTGGCTAGGATTCGATGGCCCAATCACCCGTTAATCCGAAAGGTGAATCCGAAATTCAAAATGATTAAAGAAACGCACACTAGGGAAGAAAAAAGAAAAAACAACAAACCGGAAAAACAATCAAATATCGACCCTTGGCAATCGCACCCGGACACGAATTGGGAACTGGAACGTCAGAACTCTAACATAAACATCGAGGCTAGCACAAGTTTAGAGGTGTTTGTCAACAAATGCTTAAGAAAATTAATCAAATGCTTCTGGTCGAACACCATCAGTAACGAAGAACTTCTGCGGCAAACTGAGCAGATAGACATTGATACCGATATAAGAAAACGAAAGTGGAGATTGATAGGACATACACTGAGAAAGCCAGCAGAAGACATAACAAAGATGTCTCTAGAGTGGAACCCGCAAGGAAGAAGAACAGTAGGAAGTCCAGCAATGACCTAGAAGAAAACGGTGCTAGCCGAAGCAGAACATATCGGAAAGACATGGATAGAACTGAAAGCAATTGCCCCCAATAGAGTTAGATGGTCCAGCCTAGTAGACGCCCTGTGCTCCTAAAATAAAGGAAGAAAAAAAAATACATTGTACAACGTGTTTGTAAACTTGGTTGATAAACATACAATCATAGTTGTCAATTTCTATTGTTATTGTATTAAACTCTTCCACACATAGTCAAACACGTTTAACAACCATTAGCTCCGCCTACTTAAAATCAAAGCGTTTTGATTTTACTAAAACCAATTTGAAAGCCGTTAAATTGGTTTACAAACTTCACCATACACTATAAAACATTCTATAAACACCACCAGTTTTAAAACATGTTTTACAGTATAGGCCAGTAATAATAGGTGAAAAAATTAGAAAAAAAAAAATAATTCGTTACAGCAAACTGACAGTGGGATATTGTAGAACACGATATTGTAAAAGAGGGAAACATAAATCGAACCAGCAGCTGCTATCTGGGGGAGAATGGGGAGGGTTTTTAGGGGTTGAAAATGGTTTTTCGTGATTTCTGGCTAAACCGTGCATCCTATCAAAAGAAGTTATATGTAAAAGTTATCAAAAATAGACGTAAGAACGAGTAAATGAGTCAAAACTGAACTCTTTAGGAGGCGTAGTTTTAAGAGGAATCGCAGTTAAAAATTTGGTTTTTTTTTCAAAAAAATTAATTTTAACAACAACGTCTAAATATTTCCCTCCGAAAAAATTGCTGCCTTTTTCCAATAAATGGAGGTATCTTTTTCCAAAATTTGAACTTCATAAAATTTTTTTTGTAAAAGAAAACAAGAAAAAAGAAAAAAATCGGTTTTTCGCATTTTTTTCGAAAAATGTTGAGGTGAGGGTAAAAATGGTCCGTACAAAAAGTGTAGATCTTTTTATTCCCTACAACTTTTACATATAACTCTTTTTGATAGGATGCACGGTTTAGCCAGAAATCACGAAAAACCTTTTTCAACCCCTAAAAACGCTCCTCATTCTCCCCCGGATAGCAGCTGCTGGTTCGATTTATGTTTCCCTCTTATACAATATCGTGTTCTACAATATCCCGCTGTCAGTTTGCTGTAACGAATTTTTTTGTTGTTAAAATACTATTTTTCCTGGCCTGCGAATTAAATGCGAATTAAATTCAACTTACAATGAGCACACACGATGCTGCATGCAGGAATCGTCTTATGTAATTTTTGTTTACTTCTTTACTCGACATCTCTAGGATGTAGCTCTAGGACGTCAGAATTTTTTAATATCTGTGGGCATTAAAACAAAAGCGTTTGCTAAAAAAATAAACTTATAGTTTTTCCGCAAACACAAATACTGCGGTCATATGATTCCTTATAAAATATACTTTATTGCTTTGGCAAACATTTTTGTGATTCGAATTATTACACTGTGCGACAAATGGTAGGGGTCAGTGATCCGCTGGGGTTCTGACTACCGGGAAAATTTATATCGGTAAAAAAAAAGTTATACGTGTCCCGGGGTTTCGCTGGGTCACGTCTAGGAATCGAGATATATCGATTTGAAGTTAGTAGGTATCATATAGGGGAAATTGTCACGTTTGGGGGTCTTTTTTTGACATTACTCGAGAACGACTAGTCCGATTTTACTGAAACAAATTTAGAAAAATTAAAAATTTCAATTCCTTTAATCTGCCAATTTTCTATTTCTTTACACAATCAACAGTTTCGCAGTTATAAATAAATTTATGAAGAAAAAAAATAATTTTTTGCGTTAAAAATTAAAAAATTGTATTTTAAAAAATCATGAAAAATTCAAAACGGAAAAAATGTCAAGTCTTATTACTTTGACGTAAAATCACATAATCTGAGCACAAAATGAAACATAGATCATGAAAATCGATGAGCGCGTTTCGCTTTTATTAACAATTAAGTAAAGGTATCTCATTTTGACAAGAATATTGATTTTTCATAGAATTTTTTTTTTAATATTTTTGCTGGAATAAACTCCAAAATTTATTGTTTTAAATGTATTTGGACATGTGTCTATGTGTATTGATTTAATTTTTTTTACTTTTTTATTTTTTATTTTCTATCTTTTATTTATTTTTTATTTTTTTTATTTATTTATTTTATATTATTATTTTATTTTATTATTTTTATTATAATTTTATTTTATATTTTTATTATTTTTATTATTTTTATTATATTATTATTATTATTATTTATAATTATTATTATTATTATTTATTACTATTATTATTTATTATTATTATTATTTATTATTATTATTTATTATTATTTATTACTATTATTATTATTATTTATTATTATTATTAATTTTTATTATTTATTATTATTATTTATTATTATTATTTATTATTATTATTTATTTATTATTTATTTATTATTTATTATTTACTATTTATTATTTATTTATTATTTATTATTTATTATTTATTATTTATTATTTATTATTTATTATTTATTATTTATTATTTATTATTTATTATTTATTATTTATTATTTATTATTTATTATTTATTATTTATTATTTATTATTTATTATTTATTATTTATTATTTATTATTTATTATTTATTATTTATTATTTATTATTTATTATTTATTATTTATTATTTATTATTTATTATTTATTATTTATTATTTATTATTTATTATTTATTATTTATTATTTATTATTTATTATTTATTATTTATTATTTATTATTTATTATTTATTATTTATTATTTATTATTTATTATTTATTATTTATTATTTATTATTTATTATTTATTATTTATTATTTATTATTTATTATTTATTTATTTTTTATTTATTATTTGTTTATTATATATTCATTTTATTTTATTTTATTATATTTATTATTTTTTATTTATTTTATTTATTTTTTTTATTTTTTCGTTACTTTTTCAGTATAGTATATCAGTAGATTAAAGAAATTGTAATTCTTAATATGTAAATTTGTTTCAGCAAAATCGGACTAGTCGTTGTCGAGTTAAGTCAAAAAAAGACACCAAACGTGACAATTTTCCCTATATGATACTAATTTCAAATCGATATATCTCGATTCCTAGACGTGACCCAGCGAAACGACGGGGCACGTATAACTTTTTTTGACCGATTTAACTTTTTCCGGTAGTCAGAACCCCAGCGGATTTGGGCTGTCGCACAGTGTTATTATTTAAACTATTTTTGTCTGAATATTTAATTGTTTTATTTAAACGTAAACAATTTAATAAGAATGTTTCAATAATAAAATAAAATAAATTTTTTTGATGAGTTGTAAGTTAGGGAAGAGGAACCGAACCCGAAGATCTGCAACCCACATAGCCTTACAATTTGTTTTAATTTTACGAAATAATGAATAAGATGAAACATTGAGATCATAGGTTCAGATAACTCAACATTTTATGGTCAGAAAAAAATTTCGAAAATGCTTGAGTGTAAGCAGTGGACAGCTTAGGCTTTTACAAGAAGTAATATATATGTCTTCAATAACAAATGTTGGGATTTTAACACTATTAAAATTAACAGACATGTATAAATTGTTGATACCCTAGGTGTACAATAGTTTTACAATTCGATTTTCTACAATAGTTTTACAATTCGAGTAACAGACATGGATGTACTAAACACCAAATTAAAAAGTTTTATTTCTGACATGAAAAAAAACCTACCTAGAATTCTTAAGAAATTGTTTGAATTTTTATAAAACTTCTATTTAATTTCTTAAAAATTGTTTGTTTCATTTGTTCGATACCGAATGTTAACCCGTTTGTAGAAAGAATGTTAAGTTTAATGCCCAACGAACGGCAAAAATCGTACGTATATTAGAAAATATAAAAGTCCATGCCGTGCTCATGGTGAACAAAAATCGACATAGGTTGCCGAAGATTTAAAAAGTCTTCTGATAAAATATCCAAATGATATTTTATTTTGTGTTTTATTTACATACATAGAGTATTAAAATATTCACTGAAAACAAATTTCTTTTTCACCTTAGAAGCGGTTTATCGGTTTGGACAACCGAAAAGCGAGCTTTTTGTCTTAAATACGGAAACTCGCAAACGCTTTTTAGGTTCAACAAACCATTTTTATTTAAAAAGGAAACACAAGTTTGATGGGTTTTTAACAACTAAACGGAGTATGTTTTGCAAATTTTTGAGTTTTAGCTTGAAATTAATTTTTTCGGCAAACGGCTGTAAAGTTTAACATTACTGCCGCTAGGGAGTTAGTTAAAGTCTTAATTGTTTGACTGCGGCTGCAAAAGTAACGTCATTTTTATTTTGTACTACGGTGTCTGTAAAGTAGCATTTATTATTTGTTATTTTTTCAAACAAATTATATAACTATGACAACAAAAAATAAGTTGATTCTCATTGGATTATGATATTTTATTTTGAATTATTGTATGTTAATATGACAACAAAACATAACAAACAGTTTCATTGGATAATGAAATTTTAGATTGTTGTATAACTATGACAACAAAATAATAACTATTTCAATTGGATTATGAAATTTTGAAGACTGCTTTGATAAAAAAATTTTATTCATACAAATTTAAATGTTTTTTTCTCTTTTTTGGAAGTCATTATGACGATAAAAATTCATATTTATAAAAATTTTGTTGTATTAATTTCATATTTATAAAAAATTATAGACTCAACAAAAAAAGTATCATCACTTTAGGTCCTAATTAAATAATGTACTATTATTTGCAAATTAAATTCCATTTTTTTAAATTTTAACTATTTTGTCCCGACTTGGTCATTTCATAGTCTGGTAACCCTGTGTATGGGCTGCATAACACCAACATTGATAGATCAAAGATCACTGTAAAATGATTAATAGTAACAATGGAGTCATTTAAAAAGAATTATTTTCGCTTAAAACAAATACAGGCGCAAGAAACATGCTCAGAAATTCTTATCAATAAGAAGTAAAACAAACTTTTTATACATTAATTTTATTTAAGATTAGTAGTAAATTTTATTATTATACACGTAATTTTCTACAAGGAACAAGTGGTTTTGGGTAAAATGGGAACTTATCAAAAAAACACAGCTTTTGCTTGGTTCTAACCATGTTCTGTGACCATAAGAATTACATTTAAATGTATCATAAGACTATACTGTCACTTTTATTAAAACAATGCACCATGAGTCTCATGAGTCTCACTTCACTTCTTTTACTTCACTATATTATTCAGGTAGTAAGATTAAGTTCATTTCTATTTCTTATGTACAAATAATAAAATAATATAATTATAGAATACAAATTTATTGTAACGTTTTTTTTCAAGATATTTTAATATTGATATAATAATAAAAATGATTGTTAATTATAAATCGCATACAAATTAAAATTGAATCGAAAAAATAAACAACTTACAGGAACTTTAAAAATTTCCACACATCCGATCCCTTCCTTCACTACGGTAAACAAAAACTAAAAGTTTACAAACAAGTCAGTTGAAAGTGTGTATGACATTAAAATTTTCTTTTCTTTTTTCTAGTCATAAGTTTTTTCTAACAAAAATTAAGATTTTGATAAGACGTTATCATAGATTCGAACAATATAAATAGTAAAATAAGATATTTATTGTTAAACTCATATAACATGACAGTGGCGGATTATGCCTTTAAGGGGCCTGCGGCGGAACAAAATTTTGGGGCCAAATTTAAGATTTTACCAAAAATTTTATATGTTTTTCTGACTAAAAAACATTTTTATTCTTTAAATTTTTTAATAAAAATATAGAAAATTTGATAGAAAATTTGAAAATTTGAAAGAAATCCAAAACCATTGATGAAAACTTAAAACTCAAATATATACTTCAAATACCCAAAAAATACTTATCTGGATTTTATGTTTTCATCAATAGACAATAATCTTGCGATTAATATAATAACAGCCTATTGCAAATAAAGTTTTAGTATTAACATTCATTCGTAACAGTGGAACTTTTCAAAACAAAATGTTTTTTCTTTTCATTTCTCTAAAAATTCTACACTTAAAGAACCCAATTTCTTGCCTAAGCCAATTCATAGAGTTTCGCACAACATGATACGCATAATTTTTCGTAAAAGTATCATATGGAAAATGCTTTTACAAATTAATACTAGTCAATCGACTTTCATTGCGTATGGTTGTTAAATTTCAAAATAAAATTTTAAATTTTTTTCATAGTTAAATTCTTGTTTACAACAGTGATATAATTAACAAGTTTGTTTTCTATTAAAAGTAATTAATATATATATAAAAGTGGGTGACGAAAGTGATCAGTGCATGCCTCTGGCATGTACCGATAGTGGAAATAAAAGAGTAGCAGAGGATTTGGATCTAGCAAATGAAGTAAAAAAAACCAGAATGTTTCAAGTTCCGGTACATAATCGATTTCTACCACTCACTCAACCAAATGTTGACAAAAATGCGTCATCATCTGTTAAAAATAAAGTTAAAATTCCTCCCGTTATCAATTGAAAAATACGGAAATTCATAATTTAATGAAAAAATTAAAAATTAATCAATATAACGTGAAAATACAATCAAATGGTACAAAAATATTTTGTTATTCGATGAGTCATTTTTTATTATTATCTAAAGAACTTGATAACACAAATAGTGAGTTCTTTACGTTTGAACTTGAAGAAAACAAAACAATACGCTTTGTTTTATTTGGGTTACCTGAAATGGATAACACAATCATAGAACCAGAATTAAAGCAGCTAGGATTAAACCCTTTAAAAATTACACAAACTAGACCAAAACAATCAAGAAACAGTGATAATTGCATATATTTTGTTACGTTCAAAAAAGGTTCTATAACTCTAAATCAACTTAGAGAATACAAACATATCTATCACACAATATGTAAGTGGGAAAATGTTGCACCGTCAACTCATAGAGGTCCCATGCAGTGTCGAAGATGTTGTAGATACGGTCATGGAATTAATAACTGCCATATGTTGCCAAAATGTAACTACTGCTCAACAAGTCATTCAGAAGGATCAGACAATTGCCCGTTTAAGGAAGATTCAACTAAGTATAGATGTGCAAACTGCCAAGGTTCTCATGCAGCCAATTCGGTAATATGTCCACAACGTGATACTTATATTAATATTAAAAAAACAATTAATGCAAGAAATTTTGCAACACAAAAATCAAATTTTAGTTTTAACATTGAAAATTTTCCGTCATTACCACAAACACAATACGCAAACAAATATCAAGAAACACTTAAAAACAACATTTCACAGCATGTTCGCCGTAACGATAATATTGTTAACCTTACTACTACAGTCAATGATGGTGTGTTATTCACAACATCTGAGCTGTTTAGCATATTTAATGATATAGTTGATAATCTGAAAAATTGTAGAACGAAAGAAGAACAGTTTCGGACAATAGCACAAATAGCAATTAAATATGCAGTTCAGTAATAATTTAGCTGTTGTTACTTGGAATTGCCAAAGTATTAAAAACAAGAAAGTTGAACTTGTTGAATTTCTCCATAAATATAATATTGATGTAATGCTTCTAACGGAAACTCATTTAAAAAGTCATATATCCCTTTTCATTGCAGGTTATAAATTTTATAGACGAGATAGAGAGTTTCAGCGTAAAGGTGGTGTAGGAATACTGATTAAACAATCATTAGCCCATTCACTTCTCCCAGATTTAGGTTTGACGTCTATTGAAAATATTGGTATGGTGGTCAAAACCACTGATGGAAATGATCTTAAAGTGTTTGCATGTTACTGTCCTAAATCCAACCACAACAATCTTCGAGCCGATTTAATTAGTTTGACCAATAGAAATGAACCATACATTGCTGGTGGTGATTTTAACTGTCACCATAACCAATGGAACTGTAATAGAAATAATAAAGGAGGAAGGGTTCTCCACAACCTTTCAATTAATAGTGACAATTGCATTGTAATATCACCTACATCACCTACTCATCTAAGTGCAATAGGAAGACCTAGTACAATTGATATCTTTATAACAAACAATCGTATACCAATCATAAAAATTCTGAGCCTAAACGAATTAAATTCTGATCACCTTCCTGTTTTTGCCACAGTTTCGTTGTCAGGCACAGATGCCATTCTTCCCAAAACAAAATTCAATTATAGATGGCTACAAAGAGCAAATTCAAAATAGTCTTAAAACCCAAATTTTCGACTCAGATTTTATATCAACAGATGATATTGATACAAGTGTACAGCTCTTAACGGATTCAATTAAATCTGCTAGAAATTGCAGTACTCCAATCGTAGCATTTCATACTAATGAAAGAATTATTTTAAATGATGATATTAAACTACTATTGAAACTGAGAAACACTCGTAGACGGCAATGGCAAAGAACGCGCTATACGTTTCTGAAAACCATTGTAAATGAATTGAACAAATTAATTCAGTTAAAAATTTTTGAACAGCTTAATGAATCTTGGCAATCGAAATTAAAGAGTTTAGACAAGGGTTCTAAGCCATACTGGCGTATCACTACAAATTTTAAAAATAAATTTCAACCAATACCACCAATCAAAAAAGATATTGATAGTACTCTAATCTTCAACAATGAGGAAAAATGCCAAGTTATTGCGAACGGTTTCCTTAAGGCACATATACATCCAAATGCAAATTCTTCTTTAAACACCATAAATGATGTTGATGAATCCTTTGAAAATATAAATTCAATTAATCCTACCACTTTGACGATAGAGTCAAAAATTACGGTTGATGAGCTAAAAAATGTTTTGCATATTTTAAAACCATTCACAGCACCCGGAGTTGATGAGATTCCAAATATCCTTCTTAAGAATTTGCCTGATGCTGCCATAAGGTTGATTTCAAAAATTTTTAACAGCTCTCTCAAACTTGGATATTTTCCACAAAGTTGGAAATGTGCCCGTGTTACTCCTATCTTAAAACCAGGTAAAGACCCTACCCAACAATCCAGCTACAGACCAATCAGTTTATTATGTACTCTAGGTAAACTGTTTGAATATACGATCAAACAAAGAATTTTAAACATTCTTGATAAAAAAAATATCCTGATTAACGAACAATTTGGTTTCCGTCACGGACATTCCACGATACATCAGATCCACAGACTTGTTGATTACATAAAAAGTAAACGAAACATACAAAGGTCTACTGGAGTAGTTCTTATTGATTTAGAAAGAGCTTTTGACACAGTCTGGATCAAAGGTCTCTTGCACAAACTAAAAGAATATGGTTTTCCAATCTATCTTTTAAAAATTCTATGGTCATATCTAAACAACCGAAATTTCTTTGTTCAAATTCTAGGTGATAAATCTAATATACAAAATATCCCTGCGGGTGTGCCACAGGGGTCTATTTTAGGTCCCATTTTATTTAGCTTGTATGTAAACGACATTCCAAGGTTTGATAATTGCGAGCTAGCTTTATTTGCGGATGATACCGCCATATTTACTAGTGATGAGCTATCTGCACCTATTATTGGAAGGCTTAATAGGTACCTAGTTGTAATTAATAAATTTTTTGAGAACTGGAAACTTAAAATTAACAATTCCAAATGCCAAGCAATATTCTTTACAAGATGCAGAGCTGTCAGAAAACTACCACAATCCCCAATTGTTATAAATAATACATCCTTAGAATGGAGTAAAGAAGTAAAATACCTAGGTATCTCCTTGGACTCGAAATTAACAATGAAGACTCACATCAATAATACCTTGCTAAAATGTCAAAAACTGTTCTTTAAATTCTATCCTCTGCTAAACAGAAAAAGTAAAATGAACTTTGGAAACAAGTTACTAATCTATAAAGTAATGATATTATCAGTTATTATGTACGGTTGTCCAGTCTGGTGGCGTGCTGCTGTAACACATACCAAAAAATTTCAAGTAGAGCAAAACAAGTTTTTAAAGTTAATACTAAAAGTGCCAAAAAGATATAGTACACGTAGATTGCACACTAAAACAAAAATTAAATTAATAAACGAAACAGCCAAAGAGCAAGTGATTACTTATTTAAGAAAGCTTAACACGTCTGAAAATCAATTAATTAAACAATTAAGTATGACATAAAAATAATGAAATTAAATCACTCATTAGTTACAATTATTTATAGAAACATTTGTTTACAAACTTTTATGTTATTTTAATTTTAGTTTAGTTTAAGATAGGTTAGTTAGTAAGAAGATCAAAATTAATAAGTTTTATATTAACCATTATCATTTTTACAATAATGTAATTCTATATTATAACACATCATTTGGTTGTTGTAAAGTTAGAAAATTAACTAATCTCAACAAATTCATTATAATCACTATTATCACAAAAGAGATCAATAAATAAATAAATAAAAATAATATTTACAAATTAATACAAACAAAGCATCTGGGTCTGATCGTATTCCCCCAATTATTCTTAAATCCTTTACTAAAGAGTTAGCACCAATCCTTACTAAAATATTTTATTTATCATATAAGAAAGGCGTTTTTCCCGAAATATGGAAAACAACACCGTACAACCAGTTCCCAAAAAGTGTAGTAGGACTGAACCAACAAATTACAGACCCATTTCAATTTAATCGGTTGTTTCTAAAAATTTTGAGAAATACATTAATTTTAATATTATGAGCTTCTTAGAGTCTTCCAAACTACTTAATGAAAGACAATACGGGTTTCGAAAAGGAAGAGCGACGGGAGATTTACTTTCCTTTGTCACTCATGTATATGGAATAAGTCGCTTGAAAATCATGGTGAGACTTTCGGTATTGCTGTTGATATATCCAAAGCATTTGATAAAGTTTGGCACAATAATCTTATTTTTTTTTTTTTTTTTTTTTTAATAAAATGTGTTGTGTAATAGGGTTTAGAATATGTGTCACAACAACACATAAATACCTTTTAAGACCTAGGTCTAGACCTGGGTCCCACAACAACTGGCGTTCTGAGGTGTAGATTAACGCTTTTTTTAAACATCTGTGGGTTGAAGCCACCTGAGACTAAGTGTTCCGGCAAACTATTCCATTTGTACGCAGTTCGGACAAAGAAGTCTCTCTGCGATCTGCCAGTATGACAGCGCGGGATCTTTACCGTTTCACTGGTTGCGGCAGCCGATTGCCGAGTGGAACGGGGGTAAGAATAAGTTTGAGGCATGATGCCGCTGATTTCATCTGAGCACTGCTGATGACGATATTTGTAAAAAACAACGAGGTCAGCAACAGTGCGACGATGTTGTAGGGAATCAAGTTGTGATGTCAAAGTTCGATCACCTACAATTCGTATAGCTCGCTTTTGAACAGAGTCCAAGAGGGCCAAGATGGAAACAGAGGCAGCACCCCAAACTTGACAGCAGTACTCCATACAGGGACGAATATAGGACTTATAAACATGGAGCAATTGGTATGGAGTGAAAAATTTTTTGCATCTATTTAGGAGGCCGAGTTTTTTAGACGCGCTTTTTGCCATCGCCATTACATGATCGTTCCAGAGTAGGTCATTTGAAACTGTGACACCCAATAAACGAATGTTTTTACATTCACCTATTGGTTCATCACACATACTAAATAAGAATAATTAAGATGTATTGGTTTGGATGAGCAACTTATATCTTGGATACAAAGCTTTATTTCCGAGCGGAAATTTCGAGTCAATGTTGATGGTGTTTCATCGGATGTCTTTTCAACTAATGAAGGAGTTCCTCAGGGTTCTGCTTTGTCACCAACTCTCTTTCTTATTTATATTAACGATTTGTTGGATTCAACAATTAGTCCTATCAATAGTTTTGCTGATGATAGCACGCTTCATGCGTCTCATGAAAACCCTAAATTATATTCACCCTTAGCGCTTAATAACTGTAGATCAAATTTGATAGATTCATTAAACCAGGACCTTAAAACTATTTTGGATTGGGGGTTCGCTAATAGTGTTGAATTCAATACAAGTAAAACACAGGCTTGTCATTTTTCTAGATTATCCACACCTAATCCGTTTCCATTAAAGTTCGCGACTCTAAAGATCTTGTAGAGAAAGAATCTATTAGATTTCTAGGAGTTGAAGTTGAAAATAATCTGAAATGGTATTCTCACATTTTTAACCTACCTTGATTTTGTTCAGCGCAGAGCTGTTAAACTGATTGGCAACTCAACTCTTACTAATGAGCTTGACTCTTTACAGCACAGACGAATTGTTGCTGATCTGACAATTTTCTACAAATACATTATGGATGAACGAACTTCTATAGAGATTAAATCAATTTTACCTGAACTAGCAAACCTATTGCGTAACACCAGAGCTAATGTTGTAGCCCATCCTTTTACGGTTCATATAAAAAGGTGCAGAACTGTTGCCTTTCAGCGTGATTTTTTCAACAGATTCTCTCATCTCTGGAATGCGTTACCTTCATGGTTTTTTCCTGATAGCTTTAACCCTCAAAATTTCAAAGTTAGCGTTCATAAATTTCTTAGAAACACTTAATTTATTCAAACTTAATCCCAATCCCTAGTTGGCATGGTATCTTCGGATATTCAGAGACGTTAATTAATAATTTATTATAATTAACACTAAACATGCCTAACTTAGAATAAAAAAAAAAGAGGCAAATTGGAAAACGAATACATTAAAAAATTATAAAACTATCAAGTTAGAATTATTAAAATAAATGTGGGATAATATAAAAAAAATCCCAGCGGCAGGCATATCCGCTAGAAATAGGTAGATTTCGGGGTCAGACGGTTTTGTGTCCAAATAAAATTAGATAAGTAAGATTAGTTTAAATAAAACATTTAAGTAGAAACAGAATAATTCAAAAAAATTATCGAACCAAATTAAATGCATTATCCGAACTAACTTCATTAATACAATTTCGGAACAGTTTTATTTAAGTTGGTTTAAACCAGGGTTGTAACGTATAATACGGTAACGTATTAAACACGTATTATACGTACGTATAAAACGTATAAAACGTACAGTATAAAACACACAATTATTTACGCTTTATACCGTATAAAAGTAAAATCCTTAATAAATAAAAATACATTTATATAACATTATCGTGGGCGTATTATTCATCGTACTCGTGATATTTAATATTTATAAAGCCTATATTTCGGGACTAATAGGAACAGCTGCTTTAAGCCGGGCATTCACATACAACGGAAACAGAAACAGAAACCGAATTTCATACAAATTTGACAGATAAAAATTCGGTTTCTGTAAAATTTGTATGAAATTCGGTTTCGGTTTCTGTTTCCGTTGTATGTGGTTTCAAGCCTTTAGAAAATATAGCGTCGTCATGATAATTTCTTACCCAACTATAAAACTTCCACATTTAACGTAAATGCTTCTTTTCAAAATATAATTATTTATTTTCAAAACAAATTTAGTCTGCAATAAGTTGACATTTCCAACTAGGGCTTCCAATACCGGTATCGGTACTATCCAAAATACCGATAATGGTCTTAAAATTCCATTTCGGTACTACCGGTATTTAGCCTCGGTAATACCGAATTTTAAAAAAAATTTATATTGTCTAAAAAACTTTAACAACATCTTTAACTACTGCTAAATATCCATAATTTGCGTTAGGCAGCACGTTTTTGCAACACGGTTTTTCTTATTTTCTTATGTTATTTTTTCTAAATGAGTTAAAAAGAGATAGGATGTATATAGAATACGCAGAACGATGGATTACATCATTCAAATCAGTATGTTATTGCGATCTAATCTTTAAATGAAACTTGTGCTTTTGTGTGGAAATATTAAATAAAATAATAATTTTTAAGTTACTAAACTATCCAATCAATCAGTCAAAAGTGAATAGACTATCGAATAAATCAATCATTTGATTTGATGTAAGTAAAATAAGGTTTTCAAATACTTTAATAAAAACAAATAAATATTTACTTACAGTCATAACAAATATGAGTAGAGATAAAGAGTCTCCGTGGAAATACTTCAAGCGGACTAATAATGACGGTGGTATATGCCAAATTGATAAAAGTCGAAAGCAAATTAGAACAGCTGGTGGAAGTACTAGTGAATTGTATGTTCATTTAAAAAGCAAACACAAAATAAACTTATTAAAAAGAGACGTTAGCAATTACGAAGAAGAAAACTTTGCTGAAAAATCAAATGTTGTAGTTCGTTAAAAATACCCATATATTTTAAGAATTCTGTAGATGACTCTTTACAGGCAATTATTTAGCGTTTTGTAGCAAGGGATGGTTTCCCGTTTGTTAAAGTATGTACGTCATACGATATTCGTAGTCTACTTCAATTCAAAGGTTATACAAACATTCCAAAGTCACTAAGTACTGTCATCGTGATTGTTTTGTTATTGTAACTGACTGAACTATAATTAATGTTACAACTAATAAACCTCTATAGATTATTTATTATTTATAAAAGGTAGCAATTAATTTATTTTTTGTTAATTAATTTGCTTTTTTGTACTCTTAAATACTATTTTGTATAAAATTGGTTCTTTTTACCAGTTGAAATTAAATAAATCTTACTAAAAACTGACAAATTTATTTTTTAATTTATTTATTTTAATCAATTTTCAAACCAAAATTATTTTTTTTCTGGAATATCGGTAGTACCACGGTAATACCGGTATTGAGGGTAACTTAGATCGGTAATACCGGTATTAGCATAAACGGTATTTTTGGAAGCCCTATTTCCAACCATACCTATTCATCAATGACCAAAATTGAATTTACTCAATAAACTTCTCACTAAACTTTTTCGTTTGACGTAAATACATATTTTTAACTGTATACTGTCTTGTATTCTCTTGCGTTCCCCTTGTATTAAAAATAAAAATAAATGAAAACCAAAGAAATATTTTATATTTTAACTATTACAACTGTTGTATAAAAAGAAGATTTGATCTGCAAGAGCCTGTTATTTTCAAACTGTGCCTATTAATTGGAAGTGGTGCAACCCGGATTCACACAACAAATTTTTTTTAAAAACATCTCTCTAATAATCTCTAATAATTTTCCTAACTGCTATGAAAAAAACGACATTTATTCTGCAACAACATAATATTTCCCAGCTGTTCTTATTAGATGGGAGAGGCGGAAGTTGAATTGAACCATATATTATATATTCAATAACATTTCATGATGCCAAATAATTAAGTTCATGAGCCAAATGCTTCTAATGCAAAATGTTTCCCATTAAGTAAATGTTGGAATCAAAATAAAAGAAAATCATATAATATACCTACGTGTTGAAAAATTTAAAAATAATTTAATTGCTTGAGTTGATGTGCTCAAAAAAATCTCTAATATATAATTCAAAATTTTCAATATTCAAATCTAGTGAATTAAAGATTATTAACCAGTTTAATGTACAGTAACATAGTCTTTCGTATAAAGTATAAAAATTTACATTCAAATAACATCTAGAATTTAAATAGTTTTTGTTATAAATTGTAAAATATATAAATAATTTATAACTACGTAATTAAATTTTTACTAAAATATATATATTTTTACTAAAAATATAATTAATATCTGAAGTAAGAAGCATTTTTAATTTTTTATGAATGAATTTTAAAAACAAAATCATATTATACGTTTTATACGTTATATACGTATTATACGTTTTATACGTTACGTATTATACGTGTAACGTATAAAACGTTTTATACGTGTATATTAACAACCCTGGTTTAAACTACTTTTAATAACATATTAAATCCACCAAAGATCAAATGAACTACGTCACAACTACAATTATACCATCACACATAATTTATAATCAAACATTATCAAACAATTTTATTTCAAAATCATCTTTTGTTATTGTGTTTTTTTGTACTTATTTAATCTTTTTTCAAACGATTACTTAGTAAAAAAAAAATAAAAACAAAAGAGATTTTGATAATTTTTCTATGGTATTAAATGGCTTGATATTTTTCATGCAAGAGGTGCATTATAATGCTTATAAAAATTGAACCTTTTAGGTTAGAAAGTTGAAATTTTTTGAGGCTATAGTTTAAAAATATGCTTAAAAGTTAAGATGAATTTAAATAACATAAACTGAAACATGATGAAAGCATTGCCTTTTGCGTTTGTTTTCATTTCAACAGCCCTAGGGTCTCAACCTTTAGACTTGAACTATTTTTTTTTTAAATTTTGGAAAGATTTATATTTTACATACGTGAAAAAAGTTCTCAATTATGAGCTTGGCCATTTTCAGCTAGATCAAGGACAGCAAAGTTTAGTAAATTTTTAAAACAGCTGATTTTTGAGGAAACTGAAACGCCAAGGTTGTCATCTGGATAAAAATGATAAAAAAAAAGGTTCAAATATTCAATATTTTTAAATTTGATTAAAATATTATGATTCAAACGGAAGTTATAGCGCCCTAGATTATTCGACTTTTTAGGCTCTAGCCGCTTAACCGGTACCCGGATATGGCCAGTTCACGAATTTGTCCAAGACATTATTTGCCGAAACATACACAGAAAATTATTTTGGTGTAGGTCGAAAAATGCGACCGTGAGAGTGCCACTAAATTCTGTTATACCTCATATCGTTATATATATATATATATATATATATATATATATATATATATATATATATATATATATATATATATATATATATATATCTATATATATATATATATATATATATATATATATATATATATATATATATATATATATATATATATATATATATATATATATATATATATATATATATAATATATATATATATATATATATATATATATATATATATATATATATATATATATATATATATATATATATATATATATATATATATATATATATATATATATATAAATATATATATATATATATATATATATATATATATATATATATATATATATATATATATATATATATATATATATATATATATATATATATATATATATATATATATATATATATATATATATATATATATATATATATATATAAATATATATATATATATATATATATATATCAGAGATGGGTAGATCGCAAACATAACGTCGCAAATTACGTTTTTGACGCGTCGCAAACGTATTTGTTACTCTGCTTTTGCGACGTCATTTGTTACGTTTGCGACGTTGTTATTTTGTCATCTAAACCACAACTTGTAATTCACTTTGTTAGAATTGAAATTTAAAATTAAACTGCTTTATTCAAATATATTTTGACTACCAAATAATATCATATATTTTTAGCAAGTTAGCATATTTTATATCAGCAAGTAGATTTTCCGTATGAAAACTACAAGAAGTGTTCCAAATACCGATCATATCGATCGTTTTTAGTATTAATTGAGGTTTTTTTCCATTCATCAATTAGTTGAACAGAATTTTTGCTTATTTTATTACGCTTATGAATACAGTCATCATATGCGGTCTCTAATATCGTGGTAGATAGAGCTTTTCTCGTGAGTGGAACAATGATGAACGAAGTTTTTTTAATGAATTTAGAGTGGCCAGATTCCACAACACTGAAGGGATTATTGCATTAAAAAAAATTCACAGTTATTTATTTATTTCTTAGTTCCTTCAGATGAAATTTTGTTTATAAAACCTTCATCTATTTTCTGTTGTTTTTTGAATTCAGGGTGATTGTTCATATATTTCATGGAAGATTGCAGTCCATATGATTCCAGTCATATTGTACATTACAAGTGACTCCGAAGCTAGTCTAAAATAAAAGAAATCTGTATGTTCCAAAAACAACACAAATAGAAAGTGGCATACTGATGCCACCAGTGAATTCATCAACAATTTCCAGCTCAATATTTTGTACTTCAGTTTCACAATCCGTTTCAATTTATAATTCCATTGAGTTTGCTTTAGTGTTTTTGCAATTGTCATCAATGATTTGAATTATGTTTTTGCATATGTATTTAACCCATTTAAATATACAAAATATTGGTTACTTATACTTATATATAGAGTTGTATAGATAAGCTAAAAACTCAATAAATCACCTGTGAGCTATTTATATTTATATAGTGGTATTTTTAATCACATTTCTGCAAAAATCGCATAAAGCTACATTTCTATTTTCTTGTTTAATAGAAATAAATTTTAAATCCTTCCACAATCAATGTAGAGGACGACCGGTCATTTTGAGAATTTAAATTTTTTTCTAAAATTATTTTTCTACTGCACTTTATCTTATTACTCAAGACTGAAAAAAATTTATTTTGAACTAAAAATTTCAAAGTTTGCGACGCATTTGCGACACGTCACGTATATATATATATATATATATATATATATATATATATATATATATATATATATATATATATATATATATATATATATATATATATATAAATAGCCTACGCTGAAGTGCTCCTAGATAAAGTTCTATTACTCCAACACTGGTTGAAAAGGGTGTGTTTTCTGAAACCTACGAAAAGGATGAAAGAAAAAGGATGAATTTTCTAATCTTGAGTTGAGTTAAGTTTAAGTTAAGAGACTTATTTATTATTCTTTTGATATACCAAAAATATTTTTTAGATAAGCGAACTGCAACTTTCGAGACTGAAACTTTTTGTCTGAATATCTGTACTTTTTAAAACGCCATATAACTCAGTAGATTACTAAAAACGTGACAGTATCCATTTTGGTCTTAGAAAAACTACTTAAATTCTCTTTGCAAACTTCATCCAAAGGTTTCTGGATGAATATAGTTCAAACGAATGTAGAAATCCGTTTTTGTTTATCTGTAAATTTTATTTTAATTTTAAATCGACGGGCATGACAACCCCGAGTTGAGTCACATCTAATATCACATCTAATAACATACGAGTTAACGTGAGATATCACATACCACTGGCAGTAGCAGTGAGATATCACTATAGCCAAGGTGATGTCTTAGCAATGCTTTCGGATGAACTCTATTCAGTAGATGGTAATGCATTGCAGTATTGCTTGCTCGAAGAAACGAGCCTTCATATAGCTCTGTTTGTTTTAATAATTAAGAAAGACAGCCTGCGTCACATATAATCAATTGAAATATGTTACAAGCTGGCCTATTGGCAATTCCCAATTTCAAATTTGGATTTTATCTCTTAGTTTATTTTTATTTCTTCTCTATTGCTTATCTTATTACGAAATATTGGTCTATGTCTTATTTTATATGTGATAATAGCAATTTATTGTGTAAGTTTTCAATCCGATATTATATTTTTCGACTAAAAGCAAATTTAGGAGAGAAAAAAATTCATTAAATACGAACCCAATACAACGTTTTATCCTTACGTTTGTAAAATTATACTATTGTTCATGATCACAGAAATGCTTATCTTGGATAACACACGTTGAACCTTGTATTTTTTTGTTTGTGTTAACGAATTTCTAAATTAGACTGGATAGGCAGCACATTTCCTGGCTATGTTACTGTCGCTGAGGTGGGTTCTTTCCATCGTCCAAGCTTGAAAGTGCTGCAATAAAGTTACAAACCAGATTTGATGAAAAAAATTGATGTTGTAATAATTGTAATTGGACATCCATATTTTCCTCAAATAAAACATGGTTAATTCTAAACAAAATCACAAAAAGGAAATACATTTTCCTTGGTCCATTAACCTCTTACATTTGATTGATGTTCGGTTAATCGAGTGATCTGATCTTAATGATCACCCAATCATACCCTCCCATTACCAATATTGATTTTCCTGATAGAGGAAAACCCCAGAACTGTAATAGAACTTCGAGTAGTCTAAATCACTGAATTTCGTTAGTTATTTAATACATTTTACTGTTCTTTTCGCTTAATGAAAGAAAATTGACTTCAACTTAAAGACACCGAAGAGCTGTAACGAGGGACTATTATCAATATTTACTTTAAAATAATATTCAAAAAAAATTCGGTAATAAATTGTAATTTATTTTCTTCAATTGTAATAAGCGTAGGGACATTTGTTTGTACTAATGTGTTTTTTTGTTTCAATTGATAATACATTGCAAGACATGTTTTGCATAAATGATTGTTTGTATTAGTGAAAATTGCTTGTTACGGAAAGGGAAAAAGAAACTCTATAAAATATATATATATATATATATATATATATATATATATATATATATATATATATATATATATATATATATATATATATATATATATATATATATATATATATATATATATATATATATATATATATATAAGCGATCAAATTTTGTGGATCGACAATCAGCATTTAAATAAAATTTAAATCAATTAGTACATAAACTTAAATCAAAAAATCAATTGTTAATTAGTAATGAATTAAAATTAAAACAAAACGATAGAAAAAAATGTAAATTCTTATTGTAAAAAATTAAATTATTTGTTATAAATTGTGATATCGAGATTTTTTATTTATTTGTTTTGATGAAGTGAGTTTAGAGAAAATTGTTTGATAAGTTATTTAGTGTTTGGGTCATTCTCACAGAACAGTGCATTTTCAAGTTGTAAAACTCACAGAAATTAATTAATGTTTTTTCTTAATTTATTTATATTTTTAAATTCTACTTACATAAGGCAATTCAGCTTCATTTATGGTAACACTTAAAAAAATTATTCTGTATCCAAATTAGGAATCTTAAAATTTTATGTTAACGGAGGTGAGATAGAATTCACAGAGGTGATAAATTTCACAGAAAATATCTATTAAAGTAGAAATAAAATAATAATTAGCATAAACAAATTACAAATATTTAACTTTACTACAATATCTTAGAAGATACAACATAACTTTATTACAACCTACCTTTTTTTAGTAAGAATAGAAAAATTGCTGAATATAACTTGCTGACAGTAATGAACATAGGTTATGTATTATAAAACTGACATCAAAAAATGGAAATCAAATGAAATTATATTTTTCTAAATTAACAAATTCATATAGCTCTCTTTTATTATTTGTTTGTACTAACTAATTTATATTATGTAAAATTCAGGATTATTAAGTATATAAAATATTTTTTAAATATAAATGAATTAAAAAAGAAAGTGTATTACAACATAGGGGTAGGGACAGGTCACGGAGGTGAGGTTTGACATATTGTGATAAAGAAAAAATCACTAAATTTATTTTCAATTATATACTAAAGTATCTTGGTATAATTTGCCTATTATTATGACAAACATAAATGCAAAATATTTCAGAAAAATTTAAACAAACAGACGTATTGTTAAAAAGACATAAAATGTACCTTTTCAAGAGAATTACCCGTTTACTAAATGAAAATAAATAGTACATTATTTAATTAGGAGCTAAAGTGATACTTTTTGTGTTGAGTCTATAGTTTGACGGCCGACCGCGGGGAGGTCGACAATTATAGACGAAACACAAAAAATCACTTTAGCTCCGAATTAAATACACTATTTTTTCGGCAAACGTTTAAATTTTTTATAAATATGAAATTAATACATCAAACTTTTTATAAATATGAATTTGTATCGTCATAATTACTTCCAAAAAAGAGAAAAAAACATTTAAATTTGTATGAATAAAATTTTTTTATCAAAGCAGCCTTTTCAAAATTTCATAATATGAGAATCAACTTATTTGTCATGGTTATTGTCATGGTCATGGTTATTATACAAATCAAAATACAAAAAAAGGCTTACATATTACGTGTGTTCCATTATCAACATTTTCCTTTACTTTTGTACTAAATTCTGTTTTCAAGTTTACCATCTCAAATGATGGTAAAGATAAGTAACAAACTTACGCATCTATTTACCACCAGAGTATTTATCGCTTAGAAGAAAAATTTCTAATATTTTTCATCAAATGTTTATACAAATATAAAATTTAAAACCGAAAAGTCAAATTTCTGTCCAGCTTTGTTTAATTGTCTTCATATTGCATGAATCATAATTTCAATTTTCAGAAATTTTTTAATATCTATTTAATTTTCTTAAATTTAACAAACTCAAAATAAAATTTAAACGTAAAATTTTACCAAAGACATAATTTTATCCACGACTACTAAAGAATATATACTTTCCATGCGTATATCTTTCATTGTAATTGTATTCATTCCTTTCTATATATCAAATTCTTTTTTATTTATTTCATTCCATTTTATTTATTCAAAATTCCCCTAACAAATTAAAAACTTGATTTGTTGCTATGTATTGTAATATAAACAGATAAAACAAGAACAATACATATAAAATAAACAAACATGTTTTGTTTTGTTTTATATTTCATAGATTTATTTCAATATGGCGATATAAACTTTTACAGGAAAACTTGAATGAAATTATTTGAAATATTTGTAGTCGTGGATAAAATAGTATCTTGTATTCGCTTAGGATGAAGGCAATTCTTCACTCACATGATTCCCTCCACTCGCTACGCTCATTCCGGGAAACTTCATCCTCGTGAAGAATTGCCTTCATTCTAGCTCATACAAGAATCTACTATTCTGAAAATAGTTGTAGCCTTACTCTAAAATATATCGAATTTACAAAGAGAGTAAAATTCTTGTTCTTGAGATATTTAATTTTAAAGATTTTTAGTACGGCTGAAATTCGAATTTTTCTTCATTTTTTAAAACAACTTCCATTAACAAAAAATTTTAAAATCAATTGAATTTTAACTTGTTTTATTTTTTAAATTTAGTTCTAACCTTCCTTGTTTAAGTGCATAGTTTGAACATAGTGCATTCTAACACGAATTAACGCCTCTTTGTTAATTTGATACTTTTTAAAGGAAGGTTAGAACTAAGTTTAAAAAATAAAAAAAGTTAAAATTTAATTGATTTTAAAATTTTTTGTTAATGGAAGTTGTTTGAAAAAATAAGAAAAATTCGAATTTCAGCCGTACTAAAAATCTTTAAAATTAAATATCTCAAGAACAAGAATTTTAGCCTCTTTGTAAACTTGATATATTTTAGAATAAGGATAGAACTATTTTTAGAAAAAAAATTAATTAAATTCTAATTGATCTTTGACCCTAGCGCCATCTTTAAAAAGTTTTTTTAATATTTTTATTTAAAAATTAATTATAAAAACAATAAATTAATTTTTTTTTCAAACGACTAATTAATCATCTATCAAACAAAAAAAAGTTTGATGAAATCGGTATAGCCGTTCTTGAGCAATTTAATTTCAAAGTTACATCGGATTGGCAGAATTTTCATTTTTCATGCATGTTGGGGTCCCCCTATGCTCAAACTATGCACTTTAAAAAAATTTTAAAATAAGTTGTATATTTTATTTTGTCCATACTACTTATATGCCAAGTTTCAGGAAAATCAAAAATGGTCAAGTTCAAATTTCGACTTTTTCACCTGCGTAGATCACGTTTTTCATCATATAGAGCTAAACACGATCACCTTTTATATTAGACTAATTGTTTAATTAATATTAGTTGACGATGATGGTTATCCCAAAAATTTAAATTATTTTGAATTCAATTTGATTAAGTTGAATAACTCGAATCTACAGCTATGACAACATATAAAAACAATCATATATTTTTTACTTTTCAAATACTTTTACTCAACAAATTGATTTTGTATAGTGCGTGATGTAAAGTTGGTAAAACAAAAGAAAAATATAAATTTAGATTTGGCGGTTTTGTGTAGACATACAAATTCTACACGTTCCGACAGAGCACCATGTATTAATTTAAACTAGGAGGACCCGGCGTGCTTCGCTACGCTTATAAATAAAGTTTTTGCGTAGACATTTTGTTGACGTAGAAGCAATGATTTCAAAAAGTGGTAATGAGAAATGCTAGCATATAATTTTTAATTTTTCTTTTTAAATATATGAATGAAAAATAATCAGAACTCTAGCTGATCAGTTCGGATATATGAAAAATAAGCGATCAACTAAGTTAGAGATCAAATAAGCTTACTTGAAAACTTATTTCATCGCTAATTTTTCATATATCCGAACTGATCAGCTAGAGTTCTGATTATTTTTCATTCATATATTTAAAAAGAAAAATTAAAAATTATATGCTAGCATTTCTCATTACCACTTTTTGAAATCATTGCTTCTACGTCAACAAAATGTTCTTCATTCACAACATTACCATTCATACCATCTATCATAAAAAAACAAACAACTCTAACTTTTCGAATACGATAAACTTTAAGAAATGAAATTTAAAAACACAGAAAAATAATACGTTTATTACTACCCACTACTAAAGAATATATAAAAAAGAAAATATAAAAAAATAAAATAAATTTTTAAGTTTTAAATTTCATTTCGTTGTTGTATGTATGTAAACTTATAATGCATATGTATATAAAAAGTTTTTCGTATATAATAACCTTTTCATTTATGATCCGAAAAATCCCAAAAATCTTTAAAACCTGAGTTACAGTAATATCAGTTAGCAGTGAAAATTTGAAATTAATCAAAATCCGAATAAAAAAGCCCTAGGCTCCAGAAAGTTTTTTTCTAGCGTATTAATATATAAGATGTATATAAAAAGTTTTTCGTATATAATAACTTTTTTAACGAAGCCATAAGAAGACTAAAATGAAATGTAAATACACTGAAATTTGATTAGAATATTTTTACTAATACTACGCATACGAATATAAGGTGTTCTTAAAGTAATTCAATATGGATAAAATTTGTATTGTATGGACAATTAAAAATATTTATATTTGGAAATATAAAAAAAAAGAAAATAAAGTTAAGTTTTAAATTTCATTTGTTTCGTGTTTTTTAACTTGTATGTAAACTTATAATGCATATGTATATAAAAAGTTTTTCGTATATAATAACTTTTTTATTTATGATCCGAAAAATCATAAAAATCTTTAAAACCTAAGTTACAGTAATATCAGTTAGCAGTGAAAATTTGAAATTACTCAAAATTCGAATAAAAAAGCCTTAGGCTCCAGAAAGTTTTTTTTCTAGCGTATTAATATATAAGATTGAATTATCTTAAAGTTCATTGATAAAACAAGGAAAACGAATAAAAAAACAACGAATTTTATTAATTAAATCACGTCATATTTGGAGTCTGTAAGACCTTGATCTGTTGGTTAGAAGATTTTTTTATCCCAAAGATCTATCAGAGTAGTGCTGGATGGTGCCATGTCAGATATATTCCCTTTTCAAGCCGGCGTTCCCCAGGGTTCTGTTCTATCACCAACCCTTTTCTGATCTTTATCAACGATTTGTTATCTATAATCACCACAGTCTCAATATATAGCTTTACCGAGGACAGTACTATCTTATATTCCTATTCTTTTAAAAAACAGTCTATTCTAACTATACCAATTTTATTATCGTAGAAAAATCGTTGAATCCTTGAATGTCGATCTTGAATTAATCCGATTGGGATAAACGGAATCTTGTGACATTTAGTGCTGAAAGTGGGATCCCAACTACTTGGCTTTCTACGACGCTGTAAAATCTTTTTTTCTCTATCTGAAATTGCTACAATATATATAGCATATATACGAGCGATCCTTGAATTCGACTCCCATTTATGGGCTGCAGCACCAGATATCTCGTTAATATCTCGTTAACAGAGTTCACAGACGTGCTTTGAAACTGATTGATGATCGAATGATAACATCGGGCATGGATTCTCTGCATCATAAAAGAGTGGTTGGAGCTATTACACTATTCTACAGATACAACTACGGTAAATGCTCTAAAGAAGTTAGTGATTTAAAACCACCATTATGTAGATCTTCACGAGCCACTAGACCATCGTTGCATTCGCATAAGCATACCTTAGAGGTCCCATTTGTGAGAACATCTAGCTATAATAACTCCTTCCTTTCACGTTCCGTATACCGGTGGAATCGATTACCAAAAAATGTTTTTCCCCACTACATACAATTCCAAAAGCTTTTAAATCAGCAGTGCATCAACACTATCGCTCCAGTCCTATCCCAAGTCCTTAAATACTAACCTTTTAACTTTCCTTTTCTATCGTAAACACGTGCATCAAGCATTAGAGGTTTATAACCTAAGTGATTGACCGAACAATAAAAAAAAGAATAAAATTAACAGCTGTTTATTTTATTGTAAGGTAAAAAAGTAAAAACAAACCTGTTATGTTATTAGGGCCGTTTATTTGAAAGTGCGATTTCACAAAAAAATTATAGTTTATGGTAGCAATTTAATCACTCACTATTCTTTTATTACAATTCTTTTTGTTTATAAACAATTTTAGTCTAGTGTCATAGATTAAAGTCTAGTCTAGTCTCCTAAACAAAATTAGTTTATATTATAAATAAAAAGAATTTTATTTATTTTGATTTGTATTATCTGAAGTATTATAGTCGAATGTTTATATTTTAATAAAACAAATACTTTTATTTAAAATATACACCTATATTTCAATTGTTAAATTACAATCATCCTCAGGATGATTAATTGTTAATTGTTTTTCGTTTTTGATTTTTATAATTTTTTGAAGTTTATGTTAATTTAACTTTTTTAACATAAAATATAACCCTGAGGATGATTGTAATTTAACAATTGAAATATAGGTGTATATTTTAAATAAAAGTATTTGTTTTATTAAAATATAAACATTCGACTATAATACTTCAGATAATACAAATCAAAATAAATAAAATTATATATAAAGTCGAATAGATAATAAAAGTTGGTTATTTATAATCAAAAATTTACAAAAAATTAAAAAGAATTATAAGAATTATTTATTTGTGAAATGGACTTACCCCACTTTCAAAATAAAAGGCAAATTTATAGTTGCCGGAAGGATAAAAAATATTAAATTGTACAAAATAAATTATTAATTGTGATTATTTTTTGGTCTCTGAACTCATTTAACTAACTCTTCTCTTACTAATCAATTGATTTAGTTAATTCACACAATCGAACGCGTCAACAAGAAACTTTCGTTTGAGTTCCTTCTTATCTTGAATTGTTAACTCTTGCATAAGCATCGGGCGAAGTTTTATATTTGGCTTACCAAAAAAAATGACGTTACAGTTATTTAATTACCGCATTTACAGCGACATAGCAAATTAGTAGATAGTATATTATAATTTGCACCTTGGCATATTTAATATGACTTTAAAACGTAGATTGTAATTTGAATCGTAAGTATTTGAATCGTTTGTAATTATTGTAGTAAGCCTAGATATCAAATTCGTTGCAAGATTTTAAAATAAAAAGTGTTTACAGCACAGATTTAAATTACATCTACTAATTTGCCATGTCGCTGTAAATCCAGTATTAATTATTAAGTACCCAAATGCTCAAAATGCTTATTAGAGTTTTTGCACGATCGATAAAAATTAAATTAAAATTATTTGAATAATAATAGCTGTTTATGTATTAAGGGCGTTTAATTTTTTTGTATTATAAGCATGATTCTTTTTGTGTTGAGTCGATAGCTTGATAATTATAGAAGAACCACAAAACTCCACTTTGGCGCCGAATAAAATGTACTATTTTTTCGGCTAACGTGTTGTAATTTTCTTATAAATATCAAATATCCTTACATAAATATGTAATTAATATAACATTGATACATTTTTAGTTTACAAAATTATCGATAGTTAGACCTGCAAAAATTTAATATATTATCATGATTCATCAATATCAGGCGTTGAAGTTATTGAAGTTTCGAACACATGCTTTTAGAATTCCCCACATCACCTCCCACTTTATCCAATTTTGTTCAAAAGCAGAACTAATTTTCTCTGTTAGTCCGGATCGTATACCAAAGTTTTATCAAAATCAATTCATGTTGGGTCTAATCTCGAGTCCTAAGACCATTGAAGGAATGTCGTTAAATTAAATATTTTTTACCAATATTTTTAGATGCATGGACAAAAATCCACGAAAATGGAGTTGTTCTTACCAGCATTTGCAAATCTCTCGTGTAAATGCACATCGAGCTAATTACAAAATTGAATATATTTATGTATGATTGTGAGAATTGTAATTTCTATTATACACCATTCTTATTGAAATAAATTCTGTTAAGGAAACTTAAGAAAAATATTTATTATTCTATTAGTCTTTTAAATTAACTCTTATTTCTATTTAGTTTAATCGTCAGTTTGCTGTTGTGTTTTTGATTTAATTTGTACTATATGCTGTTCAGTTGGTAGTATATACTCAGCATTTGTTTTACGATTTGTTGAAAGCTTCTTACTCGATGGTCGTAAAATAATATGTGATAAACAGGCAATTAGTGCAATACCTGAAAAACACATAAAACTCCATCTACCTCCCAAATATTTATACATTTGTCCTCCCATTAATGATCCAATTGAGAATCCTAAGCCATCATCCATTCCCGCAACAAGTCCTTGAACAGTTGCTGATGCACCAACTGGTGCGACTTCTGCTGCATAACCAACAATTACAGAATAACATAATGCATATGTTACTCCTTGCATTAAAGCTTCAGTGAGTACTAAATACCATGGATTTGGTACAATCGAAATTAATCCAAGTCTTACAGCGTATGCAAACAAGCACAACGAAAAACAATGGACGTAGCCTATTTTTTGTATAATTCTTCCAGAAATTATAAAAAACACAACTTCACCAACTAAACATTCTGCAGCAATAACACAACCTTCGATTAGTTTTACTGAACCATAAAATCCAGTTTCGATAGCTAAATCTTCCAAATACCATAATAGAAAATAAGTTATAAACGAATCAATTATACCAGCTATTGTGGCGAATAGTAAAAACAATAGAATTTCACAGTTTTTAAGCAAATTTTTAACGTTGTGATAAATTGATCCGGTTGATGTAAATTTTGGTAATTTTAATTTTGTTGCCGCTAGTAAGTCTAAAATACAAAACAAGAGCATTACGCACAAAGCAGGTGTTATGCTTTTACAAACACTTTCGGAGTAGATATGAACAACCATTCCGGATATTAAAGCTGTAACACCAAATCCTATTGTTCCCCAAACACGCTGGTTACCATATTTCATTGCATCTTGTTCACCTGAAATAATCAAATTAAAAGTTGATATAACGTTGTAGCATAAATAAAAATACGTTGTTGCATATATTGTATCAATGCCTTTTAAGAAAAAAATTCAACTTACCTAATATATCGAAACAAACAGCATCACTTATTGAGTTTGTCACATTAAACAAAATTGTACCTAAGCCCAAACAAATCAAAAACATGAAAAATGAAAATGAATTGTATGAAAATTCTACATTTTCGTTAGTTATACTACTTATATTGCTATCTAAACTATGAGCATGAGAAATACTTGGTAGAGGGATAAAATAAAAACCAGTATAACTCATTGATGTAAATAATATTATAAACATAAAAATGGCTTTTCGTTGATTCTAAAAAAATAAAATTGATTTATAAACATTTTAATAGTTTTTTTATTACAGGATACTTACCGAAAAGAAATCAGCTAAGTACCCAACAGCTGGTTTAGCAATCGTAAATAATACTGGTAATAAGCAAGTAATATAACCATTAACTTCAGGTGACACACCCAATTGTTTACCAAAAACCGATAGTTGTGGCAATATTGGTCCCATTGCTGCCATAAAGCAAAACCAATGGGCTTTTATTGGAAGTAATTTCTTGTTTATCTCAACCATTTTGTATTTAGTGGATGTAGGCCATTTTAATTTCTAGCTATTTTTATAAGCGGTTGTTTAGTTAAATAATATAGACGAATTTAATTAACGGTATTGGTCTTATCTGAAACAAAAAATTGCTTGCTGTTAGTTTATGTGTTTAAGTATTGTTTTTGATCTCAGTGCTAGATGTTCGATCGGACAAGCAGGTCACCTTTGGAGAAAACCTAATTCGATTACGTTTAAATTAATTGTGCTTATTATTTTTTAGGTTTGGTCTTGTTTATTTTTCGATCATTTATTGAGTTTAAATCGATGACAATTGATCGAATAAAATAGCTATTAATGCACCAAAGACGTGTTATTACACCCGGAAAGCGACGTTCCATTTTTAAATATCGCATTGTTTGATAATTTATTGAATTGTAAGCTTAAAATATAACTTTAAAAAAATGTAAACAGCTATTTTCAATGTTTCGACATCAATTTGACAACATGTCATGGCTAGTCTTTAAAATAGAAGAAGGTAGAATGTAGATGCTTGAATCTAGTTGTTGAATTTGTGTAAAATTTCATTTCGTATTATTGTTACAGGATTACTTAACTCATATCTTACAGAAGTGCTTAATGAACTAGAAATTTGATGAAGGATAAGTCATTTAAAAATGCTCTCAGTGGTAATGCTTCTCAGCTTGCCGCCGTATCAATGTTCAAATGTCTTTGAATATTTATTTTTAGCGGACTTAAAAAAAGAAGGAAAGTTCTATGCTTTCCTAAAAAACGGCTCATCCGATTTGGATATTTTAAATTGTATATACGTTTAAAATGGCCGAGATGGTTCCAGAAAAATGAAAAAAAAAATATTCGATTCAGGATACTAGAACGAGGATACGACCGTTTTGTTATTTTAAACTGCAGCTTTCCTCCTATTTCTATTGCTTTTAAAGATGTAAAAAAAACTTTTGTTTCCAATATTACCTCATCTTTGATTTAACATTTAACTTTTATTCGGAAGTAAGGTATTTTATTCTTTCGAAATCAATAAGAATAAATTTAATTTTATTTTTTACCATCATAATGGTATGAGCTATTATTCGTGATATTATAAGAACCGTACTGTTTTCTTTATTACGTTGCATAAAAATGTCTGAATCAATCCAAACATTTTTCGATAAATCATAAAAGTGATTTGAAATAATTTCTCAAAAGTTGTATGTAAATGATGCTTTATGTTGATGAATTTTTCATGATAAGTCATGACAATTTTGGCTTGTTTATTTTGTTATTACGCACTAGTGCGTAATAAATATATTACGTTCAGATTTCCTTAAAAATCAAAAAAAAATATAAAAAAAATTGAGTTCGATATTGAATATTATCAGTTGGATTGATAAATGAAGTATGAATGAATGTATTCTCGATATTCACAGACTTACGTCTCTAATCGACGCTCATTAAGGTGATATTACCAGTATGACAGCAAATAAAAATAATTATATAGTAACGATTTTGGCCGAGTTATTCTATTCGGTTCAATCTTCAGATCAGGAACATAAAACAATTGCTTTGCTATACGTTATAATTTTTAGTCGTTCAAAACTTTATCTTATTACAAAATAGTGCTTCCTTTATCATTTCTATTAATTGTTCTTGTACTTACAATAATTTTATCGCTTATAAAAATCTTACTATTATTTATTTCACCTTATATTATGACTAACTTATGTCATCGTTAATTTAAATCTCATTTGTATCAGTACGTGTGTTCCATTTATCTCATTTTCCTTTACTTTTGTACTAAATTGTGTTTTCAAGCTAACCATATCGAATGATGATAATGCCAAATGTCCAATTTATTTTCATTATTTTCTTCTTTAAAGGAACACGGGTACCGGTATTTTAAAAATGAATTGACTCTCCCTAGTGTGACCTTTTATATATACTAGACAAAACAATAGCAATATCTCTACCAAATTCTAGAACACAAACCAACCCGAAACATAATAGCACGATCATCAGATGTTTACACATATGTGTGAATTCTATTCTAATTTGTTTATTTATTTACTCTACCATAGACTACGTAGTTTTATTTTATTTCCTTATTAGATATACTGGAATTTCCTGTTGCGTATTATTTATTTTTTTTTTTTCATTTAATCTTTAAATATTTACTCAGGTGGTTTCTTTCTTTACTGAGGTTTACTTTTAGGGGAACTATTTTCTCTAGAGAGGGTTTGCCAGAACAATGCTCGTTTGTTACATCGTACTCCAAAATAGTCACAACATTAATGACTATTTATTTTAAATTTTATTATATTTTTTACTGTAAGTTAGCTGTCAAGAATCATTTTGATGCATTAGATGCAATAAACATTTCTTTAACGTATTCAACCAATAAAGTTGGGAACTTCCTGCAAATTTGGGAAACGAATGTATAGAGCTTTGTCGTGACACTTGATCTAAAGATTTTAATATAAAGCTTTATAAATTCAATTGTGTCGAAGGTCGGCACTTGGCGAAACATTTTAATATAATTTAAAAATTGACAACATTCGCAAATATTTAGCACAAACCTTTTTTTTAAATTCATTTTTAATTAATAATATAAAATCTAAACTTTTAGATACAAATTTATTTTTATATAAGGCTAATAAAAGAAATACCATAGTAATTTTATCAGAAAATCTTTATTCTGAAAACAATACTGATTTTATTTCTGATAGTGGAGCTGTATTACTACGCTCTGACCCCACGAGTAAATTTAAGCTTAATGTGTCTAAATGTCTTTCGTCATGTATGCAACTAAGCTCACTACAAACTTCTTTTCGTTTCAAATTAATGAACCCTTCTGCTCCTGTCCCTTACGGATTACCTAAACTCCATAAATTAAATATGCCTATCAGATCAATCACCAGCTTATAAACTTTGTCAAAAATTTAACAAACTTTTGATTGAACATACAGGATTTTTCTCACATTATTCTGTTAAAAATTCAATTGACATTATTGATAAAATAAAAAATATTGTTGTTCCTTCATCTTCAAAACTAATTTCTTTTGATGTAACCAACATATTTACTTCTATTCCTATTAACGTTCTAAATCAGCGGTTTCCAAACTTTCTGATACTGCGACCCACATAAGAAAAAAATAAAAATTGGCGGCCCCTTATTAGATAAAACAATAAAATAATATAAGCAGTAAGCACATTTTCAAGTTGTAAAAAGTAATGTATTCATAGAATAAAACTAAACAAAAATTAATAAATGTTTGTTAATGTTTGTTAATTAATTAATGCTTGTTTGTTAGCACAAAGTTTCTCAAATCGTGGTGTTATTGTTGAAATAGCCACCCGATGTTCTTTTTCCACTACTAAACGATTTCGATTTCATGGCTGCTAAAGCAGAAAATCCGGTTTCGCATAAATATGATGTTACGAATGGTAACAGCACTATTATAGCTCTGTCCGACAAAGTAATATAATCTTTTTTTTGTTCCACCCAAAACTGAAAAGTTTTATTATAAAATTCCTGTTGCAATGAAGTATCGAAAGATATTTCAATCAATATGTAAAATCAATATCTTTGTAAAATCAATATTGTTGAAATAATCATTGAAAATCAAACTTACTCAAATTTGCTTTGATCTACTCTACCTCGAACAAGTTGTGTAGTTGAAAAGCAGTTTATTATTCGATTTTATTTAAATCAGTTATAATTTTGTTTTGGTATTTTTAATAATAAAATGGACCAGTCAGATCTAAATATCAGCCCCAATTAAAAAATTTTGATAATAATAAAATTGTGTGGTTTCTTTTGAAAAATTTTCAAATTTTTGGCGTTCCATTGGTGATCTACTCAAAAGCTGCTTTGAGCAGCTATTTTGTTCCAAAGGAACGCATTTAATGTGAAAAATGTTTTAGTAAACTTTGCAAATGTTCTATAAAAAGATTTTTGTTTGCTTTAATATTGTTTCTTGTACCGGCTTCATTTAAAATTGGAAACATGTCATATAAATCCTTTTCTAAATTGGATATCCATAGCTCCAATTTTTTAATGAATGCCGTGACTTTGTCTTTTTGAATCAGAGCATGCATTTGTGGACCTTGCATTGATTTATTTAAATCGCTTAATTTTTTAAAAATTTCAACTAAATAAACAAGTTTAAGAATAAAGTTATCGTTGCGAAAGGAAGATGCCTCATCTTTGTGATTTTCAGCGAGAAAGATCGCAATTTCGTCTTTAAGTTCGAACGCTCTTTGAATAAATTTTAAACGAGATAGCCAACGCACTTCACATTTCACAATAGTACAAGAGTGATGTATATTCAGCTCCCACATCTTCACACAACGTTCCAAATAATCTCGCTTTCAAAGTACTGTTTTTGATATAGTTTACAACTTTTGTAACAATATGAAATATGTTAATTATTTATTATTATTATTAAATTAAATTATTATTATTAAATTAAAAACTTCACGACCCCCTTGAGGTTATTACGCGAGCCCCCTTTGGGTCGCGACCCACAGTTTGGAAACCGCTGTTCTAAATACTGTTGCATTCAAAATTATTAATGATTCCGTCCAATCTGATGACATTCGAAATGAGCTCTCCATGATGTACAAAACTTGTGTAGAACAAAATTACTTTTGTTTTTATAATAAATATTATAAATTCACAGACGGACTACCTATGGGTTCTCCTTTGTCGCCCTTTTTGGCAGAGATTTTTATGAACTTTTTTGAGATCGAAATTTTAGATGTATCAATTCCACTGTCTAGTCATGTTTTATTTTGAAATCGTTATGTTGATGATATTCATCGTCTTTGGACTGGAACTGATTTAGAATTAGAGTCGTTTTCTGCAAATAATTAATAATAAACATATTTCTATTAAATTTACAATCGAAAAAGAAGTCGAAAAATGCATCAACTTATATAAGTCTATATAATTGCATCAACTTATATAAGTATAAGTCATTCATTTTCTTATTTCTTTTTTAATATTTATCGTAAGCCAACATGTCCAGATTCTATTAAACATTCTACTTCTGACCATTCGTCAAATATAAAACATTCAGCCATTCATGCATTGGTTGATAGACTTACAGAAGTCCCTCTTTCTGTAGCTAATTTTCAAAAGGAATTAAATGTTATTTTGAACATCACTTTTAATAAGCGATATAATTCCACATTAGTTCACAAAATTTTACTTGAGAAATTAAAAAAGTTTTCTTATAATTTAATTTATCCAAATCCTGTCCTTGAACCAAAATTATGGCGTAAAATACTTTACACAGGTATTTTAAGCCAAAAATTAGGAAAAAAAAATTTCAAAATATACAAATTTAAGTTGTGCTTATTATAATAATCATAACCTTCAAAATCTTCTTGTAAATAATAAACAAAAGCTAAATAAATTTTCAAAATCTGGAGTCTATCTTGTTTTGACTGTGATGCAATCTATGTGGGACAGACAGGTCGCCAGTTTCATGTTTGATGTGCTGAACATTTTCGTAGTTTTAGATTAGGACAAACATTTTTCACTTTTTCTAATCATTTAATTGAGGAAAATCATACTAGTAATTTCATAAATAACAACAATATTCAAATTTTACAATATGAAACGAAAGGTCTTAAACTTGATCTTCTGGAATCTTTTGAAATACGTAAAGCAATGCACTTTAACAAAAATTTACTAAATCCTCAAACCAACGTTATTTATTCTCCTTTGACAAACCAGATCTATTTTTTGGTCATCATTTTTAGAAACTATTAAATCAACAAATGTATGTTATTTCCTTTATCAACCAATTTAATGAGAAAAATATGGTGGGGCTGAAACCTCAAGCTCTGAGATATCAAGACTTCGGTATGGGTCAAGCATTTTGATATAGTTTTCGGCAAAAAACTTTTATGAGGACATGGTTTTTATTTTTGGGCAGCGATGTTTATCAAACATAACTCTTTGTTAAAGTACAATTATTTTTTTATCTCTGTTTAGAAATTTATTACAAAACTAACACGAAACATCAATACGTTGCCGGAAAATTATAACAGATCATAAATTAACATAATTTAGTGAAAACATGATACACTCAGCAAACTACTCAAAAACCTCTCCATTTACCGTTTCGAGATATTACAAAATCACAAATTCATATTTCTTTCAAAATTCCAAAAATATAGTAAAAATTAAATAAAATCAAACTTCTTTCAAAATTCTAAAAATATTCCAAAAATTATTACAAAATCACAGATTAAATTTTTTTTCAAAAATTCTAAAAATATTGCAAAAATTATAACAAAATCAAAAATTGAAACTTTTTTCAAAATTCCAAAAATAAAATAAAATCAAATATTTAAACTTTTTCTAAATTCCAATAATATTCCAAAAATTTTTAAAAATTCAAACTTTTTCCAAAATTCTAAAAATATTGCAAAAATTATTACAAAATCAAAAATTGAAACTTTTTTCAAAATTCCAAAAATAATAATAAAATTTAAAATTTTTGAAAATTCTAAAAATATTCTAAAAATTCTTAAAAAATCAAAAATTGAACCTTTTTTCAAAATTCTAAAAATATATATCAAATTCAAAAATTCTATTTTTTTTCAAAATTCTAAAAATATTGCAAAAATTATAACAAAATCAAAAATTGAAACTTTTTTCAAAATTCCAAAAACATTGCAAAAATATAACAAAATCAAATATTTAAACTTTTTCTAAATTCCAATATTCCAAAAATTCTTATATATTCAAACTTTTTTCAAAATTCTAAAAATATTGAAAAAATTGTTACAAAATCAAAAGTTGGAACTTTTTTCAAAATTCCAAAAATTACAATAAAATCAAAAATTTAAAATTTTTCAAAATTCTAAAAATATTCCAAAAATTCTTACAAAATCAAAAATTGAAACTTTTTTCAAATTCTACAAATATATATAAAATTCAAAAATTCTATTTTTTTTCAAAATTCTAAAAATATTGCAAAAATTATAACAAAATCAAATATTGAAACTTTTTTCAAAATTCCAAAAACATTCCAATAATAGAATAAAATCCAATATTTAAACTTTTTCTAGATTCCAATAATATTCCCCAAAATTTCCTAAAAATTCAAACTTTTTTCAAAATTCTAAAAATATATATAAAATTCAAAAATTCTATTTTTTTTTTCAAAATTCTAAAAATATTGCAAAAGTTATAACAAAATCAAAAATTAAAACTTTTTCCAAAATTCCAAAAATATTCCAAAAATTCTTAAAAATTCAAACTTTTTCCAAAATTCTAAAAATATTGCAAAAATTATAACAAAATCAAAAATTAAAACTTTTTCCAAAATTCCAAAAATTCTTAAGAATTCAAACTTTTCCCAAAATTATAAAAAAAAAGAAATCTAAAAAAAAATTCTAAAAATTCTAAACTTTTTCTAAAATCCTATTCTTTTCTTGTTTTGGACACACTTGACGATTTTTTGACACATTTCCGGTACAGTTATCGAACACATCGTCCTTTCGGCTCTTCCCATTGAGTAAACCTATTTTTAGAAAAAAAAACATTTTTGAAATCCGTCCAGCGGTTTTCTAGATTTCGTCGGTTGTGACTTGTGACGGCCGGCCGAAGTAATTACCTATTTTTTAATTAAGGGGTTTAACAATTTGTTTATATAAATTATTCATTTATTCTAGTATATTCTAGTTATATATATATATTCTAGTTATTCATTTTTCATTTTATTTTCGATTCAAATCAAAAATTTTTCTTCATAACCTTTTTGTATCGCTCTTAATAATGGCGCAAGCCGAAATGCATTGAGCAAAATTTTAGAAAATAAAAGAATAAAAAACAAAAATATTTGCGAAACAATAACAAGTGTTGTCAATTTTTAATTTATATAAAGCTTGTTGTTTCGAACTTTGATCAACGCTTTCAATACATAAAAAAATACTAATTTTTTTCAAATCAGTTTTCAAGTAACTTCTTTCAGATATTAAGTAATGTAACTATCAGATATTAAGTAATGGTAACTGTAACAATCCGTTATTTTAACTTACTTAATGATAATAATAACAATATTCACAAAATTTATACATCAAAGCTGACCGTAAAATGATTAATAGCCATTGAGTCATTTAAAAAAATTATTTTCGCTTGCAAATAAATACATACAACAAGTACATGTTCAGAAATTCTTATCAATAAGAAGGTAAACGAACTTTCTATACATTAATTAATTTCATTTAAAATTGTTATTAAATTTTATTATAAAAGACAAGGAACAAACGGTTTTTCGTTAAAATAGGAAGTTTAAAATAGAAAGACACCACACTTGTTTCATCTCGCATCATGTTTTGTGACCATAAGAACTACATTTAAATGTATGTATCATAAAACTACTCTCACTTTTATTAAAACAATATACTCATTGTCTTACTTCACTTTTTTTACTTCACTATATCCAGTTAATCAGATTGAGAAACTAATCCTTATGTACAAATAATAAGATAAGTAGTTTTTTTTAGAGTATAAATGATTGTTAATGATAAATCGTTCACAAATTATAATTGAATCGAAAAAATAAACAATTTATGGGAACTTTAAAAGTTTCTCCACATCTGATGTCTTCATTCACAAGAGTAAACAAACACTAAAGTTTACAAACATCACAATCAGCTGAAAGTTTGTATGACATTGAAATTTTCTTTTCTTTTTTCAAATCATAAGTAAACTAAACTCTAAAAATGATTTAAATCAATTTAAAAATTATAATGTTAAACAAAAATTAAGATTTTGATAAGACGTTATCATATAGATTCGAACAATATAAACGATAAAATAAGGTAATTATTGTGAAACTGATATGACATTGAGCTTGTGAATGAAAGGGAAATATGGTTTGTTTTTTACTTATAGTTTGTACTGAAATCGGATTTTTTATAAAGAATGTTCTGTGTTCGGATGCTAATGTTAAAGAGAATGATTCCTTAGTCAGTTTTAAGACAAACAATTTGAAGCATTTACGAAAGCGTGACAGCCTACGTTTATCTAGAAAAAGTTTCATAGCTTGTTGAAAGCTTGTGAAAAGGTTCATAGCTTGGAGGGATCATTTGTAAAAAATTTCAAATTTTGTTTAACGGGTATGATAATCCCCGTATTCCAGCCCCTGCTATTGACAGGCGAGTAAACGTGTGATTTCACACACCACTGGTCAGAGGCGCACAAAGGGGGGTTTTCGGGTACGGACCCTCCCTAACCGATAATTTTTCAGTATTATTTTTTAAATTTAGTGTTAACCATAAGAAACTATAGATTAAAATCTCTGAATATCGTAAGATACGATGCTAACTAGGGACCTAAGGTTACTCACTATTGATAAATTCTCTTTGAGGATTTTTTGAACGCTATTTTTAATGTTTTGTGGATTACAATTATCAAGGAAGACCCACTTCAGTAAGGCATTACAGAGATGCTAGATTCTGTAAAAAAAAATTTTTTCTACAAAGCTACATCTTGTCACTCGAACCTTAAAAAGATGGGATGCTTTATTGATACTCTGTTCAAGTAAAATTGATTTGATCTAGGCAGACATATTCGTTCATCCATAGTGTATTTGTGCACCTTCAAATACAACAAATCAAGCTCATTAGTAAGATTTGAATTGCTGAGCAGCAATGAAAGTCTCACCAAGGTTTTCAATCGACTGTTCCAGATATGTGTGACAAAGAAAGTAAATTTCACGTTGCTCTTCCTTTACGGAAATCGTATTGTCTTTCATTAAGTATTTTTGACGACTTAAGAAGCTCATAATTTTAAAATTAATGAACTTCTCAATTATTTTAGCAACAACCGACACAATTGATATGGGTTTGTAATTTGTTGAATTCGTGTTAGCAACTTTTTTGGAATTGGCTGTATACTGGCCATTTTTTAAAGAGCATTTATTTTAAATTTTTTTGCTTCTTCACATTTACCCGAAACCTAAAGATCAGCCTTCAGAACCATCTATCGGAAACCTGCGCATACCCACGTGTATTATTTCTGAAAAGTTAGAAGCAGAAATGTTTGAATTAAACATATATCTCTAGGCCCCTGCCAATCTGCAACTCAAATAAGACTAGGATTAGATTGAAACTGTTTAGGAGCTTGTAAATTTAAATGAGTAGAAATCAAATTATGGTCTGAACCACCTAAAGGTTCTGATACAACGAAAGATCATTTATCAAACAAATAAAGAAATTTACTAATTTAACCAGGAATGTCAGGAGCTCTAGTAGGTTGTTTGGCCATTATATCCGAGTGAAAATAAATATAAAAATACAATAATAATATAATAATAATAAAGTATAAATTTTGTTTGACTAAAATGTTTTAGTATCGATAAATTCGTTCACTTCTCAATAATGAAACCTCAACAAAAATATTTGTTTTCCAGCCAAATTGGCCCTTAGAAACAAACAAAGATTATTTAATATTTGGTTCCAAAACATAAATTTCTTAACGATTTAAGTCCTAATATTTATACAGCCCAATAGTATATTAAACCAAATAATCGAAAACGAAAAAAACAGAAATTGACAGAGCGAAAGCGACAAAACTTTCTATACCATGTCCATTTCTGATAAAAGTTTTTACGGTGCCATTAATTTTTTAAAGTCTGGCACCAACTCTTATTTTTCCTATTATTGACGGTGATTTAATCGTCACTAACTGTTGTGATCTCGACTGTTTTTGAAACTCCTAAAGAAAAACCAAAAATCCAGTTTTCAGCAGTTAATATGAAAGATCTTTATTTCAAACCCAAAATTGTCAAAAAAAATCTTGAGGGGTTAAATACCAGCAAAGTCTCCGGTCTAAACATCATTCCTCCTATTATTCTAACAACATTTTCAAAAGAACTTGCACCTTTTCTCTTACCAAAATTTAGTACAAATCCTATAGATCTGATATTTTTCTTTTGTGCTGGAAGTTAGTAATGTCCAGCCCATCCCAAAAACGAAACAAAATGTGATATTTCAAATTATAAACCGCAAAACCCTTGTTCTCAGTTCTATCTAAAATATATGAGCATTATATTAATACACACCAATATATTGCCAGCTCGGGTGATTTTTTTCCGTTTATGGGAAATATCCCATAAACGGAAAAAACAGGAAAACGTTTAAAACAGGAAAACGGGCAAAAACTTGGCAAGTGCGGGCTTTTTCACAATTAATTGTAGAAGCGTTTTAAATTTTAAACTTATTCAAAATAATCGCAACAACATTTTTTACAATGCTTCCAGAAAGATGTTGATTACTCAATAATTCATCACCTTTATAGTATACAGTGAAATCGATGAAATTTTAGCCTTCTGATGTTGATCTACAAGATGGCTCCTCTCTATGCATAGATGCATTTTGAACATATTAAAAAATTGGAATGTTTTGCATCATTATTTCGATTATTCGTATCAAAAAAGAGGAATTGCAATTTTAAAATTTTTTGCAAGCCTCGAAATCAAGGCATATTTACTTCTTTTAAAAAACGTCTTTCGCAATTTTGATAGATTTAATGCTCTATTTCATAGAAATACCAATACCAGGTGTATGAAGAGTCGAAACAAATATTGTTATATAGTGGTGATTTTTGAAGTTTTTTCCTAACAAACAATTGGATTTACAATATATATGTATATTTTTTGATTTGAAAGCTTGATGGAAAATTTTCCTTAAAGAAACGGAAAAAATCGGGAAGTTTTAATACGGCAACGGGAAATTTATTTTTTAAAGTCACTGATGCACACATATAAAAATATAAAAATTTTGGAAGACAAATCTGACAGCCAATACGTTTTTTGAAACAAAAGATTAACAACCGATCGAAACACATCGATCTACTTCGTACAAATGAAATGCTTAGTCCGAATCAACAGTCCCGGGAACGTACAATCAACAAATGTTTAAAAAGCATTCGTCAAAACCTCAACACGCATGTTGCTGTGGGACCTAGGTCTTAATTAAAAGGTATATATGTGTGGTGCTGTAATTCCTACACAGCCATTGCAATATCTTAGAAATGCTTGCGGACAACTCTATTCAGTCAACGGTAGCACCCTTAATCTTAGCTATAGAATATTCCTGGGTGATAGGACACATTATTGCTAGCTCGCAGAAACGAGCCTTCATATAGCTCTATATGTTGGCTTTAATCGTTGTTCTTGCAAATTTATTGAAAAAAAATTTGCATTTTACCTTTTATTTTGTTTTTACTTCCTCTATCTTATCACCGAAATATTGGCCTATGTCTTATTTTATATGTGATAAGATTTATTGTTTAGTTATTCATTCGTTAAAAAAACATAAGTAACCTAATACAAGCGTAAATAGTTATTTACTAACACTAATATTCAGCTATTTTCTTCTTCTTCTTAACAAAAGAAATGGTTTATTATTTATTTACTATCACTGTTTTTCTTGATGATAAGAATTTAATATTAAATGCATAATTTATATTTTTACAAAACGATTTGGTCTACAATCATTTAAATTTAAGTTTATATTTCTCCTAAATGATTGCTATGTTTAATTTTTTTGTTTATGTTACAGTGCAAACCAGATAGTTTGAAAGCTAGGTAGTTTAATAATAATGGATTGATATATAATTTAGGTTATCAAAAACCAATTTATCGTCGGCCGCAATTCCTTGCAATTTTGGTTTCTAAATAATAAAAATTAAAGGTAGTTGTTTCACATTTACTATAAAATGTAAGTCAAGTCACTCAAGACATTATTTTTATTATGTTGTTTGAAATTATAACTCTTTTTTTTTCTTGGTGCTAAATTAGTAAATGGCTAGCCAATTACTCTGCCAAGACGAAAAAGACACTGCTCAATCAAGTAGAATTTAGTAAAATTAACTCAAGTTTTTAGCGCTTTGCATCGGTCAAGCATGAAAATTTCAGTTAATGTTGCAAAAATAATTTTTTCTACGATAGCAGATGAAAAGTTTATTTTCGTGTAGGCTTAATCCCCTGTGAAAAAGGTTTTTTTCCACAAGTGGAAAATCATTTTGACCAAATAACAAATTTTGGTTACTATAGTATTTTCATGTAATTTTACAAAGTGTTTTAATCAAAGCAACCATGAAAAACTAGAATATGAATTTTGAATGTTAAGTTGTCAATTTGTGATTTAATAGTTTATAATAAATATCGTAGAAAAAATTGCATTCCCTACGCGATATGAAAACGTTTTACGTTCGTGAAATTGTCCCACTCGAAGCTAGCACGTCTCGGGAACAAATATTAACTTAACTCACGAAAAAACCGTGTTTTCTTCTCTTGTATAGCATAATGTCCATTGTTGAACTTTTATTTTAGAAAACACCAACATATTGGGATTTTTGCATTAAATTTTTAGATAGTACTTTTGGGTGAATTCATAGGATAGGAATATTTTTATATAGTCAACATCTTGAGTCACGATTGTATTGTCATAGTAATGAGCAAAATATTTTGTGACGTAGTTTTTCTAAAAACTTCTCAACCCACTTGTTTGTAAAAACAAACACAATTACTTAAAATATTGCAAAGTAAATCTGACACTTTCGGGAAAACCGTCTCATATTCTTTTTATTTTCCATGTATTTTTGTCTATTTATGGGAAACTAAAAGTTGTTAAATATTTAATATTTCCTAAATTTAATTAGTTGGGGTTTGGAAAGTAGGACAACGAATTGGATACGTTTGAGCAGTTGTGTAGTGATAACTGAAGTGAAAACATTCAAAAGAAAAATTTTTGGTAACATTTGAATTAATTTGAATATGTTGTTATCAGAGACAGTAGCTTCACGTTTTTTGATCATCATCTTTTGCTTTTTCTTAGTTTTGAATACTCATAGTCAATGAAAAAAAATAAAGCAAATCCATGAATATTTTTTTCTTCTTTGCTCATAATATTTTGAATCATATTTTCGTTTTAGAAAAGTTATTCAAAAAGTTTATCCTAATTAAAAAAGATTGAATATTATCACTCATTTTTCGTTTCGTTTTGTTTTTGAATTGAGCATCTTTCATCTTTTTATTCAAATTGATGCTCATCGATCTTTTTTCATAATTTTTGTTGAAGAAAAAGAATGAGTTTAATCAGATTGAATTTTTTCTTATTCGGATATTGATGATTGTTGTTTTGGTAAAATAGTAAATACTTTATAGACTCAAATTTTAGATTTGTGGTTGTTTCTGTTTGTTGTTTATTAATCTTATTATTTGGTTTATTGAATTTTTGTTGTTTAATAATTTTTATTAAACCATTATTATTAACGCTTTAATAAATTATTAAACAACTACAATTAATACTTTAATTAATCTGACCAATGTACTAGATTAATGCTTAAATAAAACTCATTTAATTACAAAAATGACGCACGAAAAAGCGTAGATTTTGCAACTTAGTTACAAAAAGAATTATTTCGGTGTTTATTTTGCGCTGGGAATTTTATATTTTTTTTATTTTTATTAACTAATTGATCATGTTTAAATACAATGTCAACTAGAACTTTACATGTCAACTAGAAGAATTTGGGCAAATGAAAAGAATGAGGATATTTTTAGTTAGAATAGTTCGGGTAATTGTTTTACATGGTGATGGACATTTGTTGATAATGATTAATGTCTAAAAATAATATTTGAATGCATCAGGAAAAACGGAAATAGTCAATGAATTCCACTTAAATCTTCATAATAAAATAATCATTCTGAAAAGAAATTCTCCTACAAAAGGATTTTTGAACCGAATATTGGTGTGACAATCTTTATGTCGCTCCAGCTATGAAAGACGACATAATTTGGTTTTTGATGGATTGCATTCAACAAGAATGCACTCCAGCATTATACACTTTATGGTAAATGATAAAATTATTGAACAACTTTCAATCATTGGTAGCTGCTTCATGTGATCGAAGCTTAGGAGATCCCTGAGAGCCATGAAAGTCACTGGCATCAGTCGCTGGCATGAAAACGTAATATTTTGCTCAAATTATAATTATTTGTTAGAGGTGAAGTTAATAGTACAAGAGTTGAATATACAACCCCGTAAATTGGTATTATCGTTTCCTATTGGCCATGAAGGCGAATTTTTCAAAGCACTACGTTCTTGTAGCGTACTTTCAGTGATCGTCACCTCTTGTGACGAAATGATTCTCTTGATTGCTTCTCTGCTCGTACTACTTAGCATTAGCGACCGAAGTGCTTGATTGACCAACCGTTGACATTATACTCGTGACTGAAGAAGGAGTATAATGGTCCAAAATTCTGTGGCCTGTTTCTTTGCTCGTATTATCATTAGCAATCGAAGCTGAAGTCTATCATCGCCAAAAATTTGTTTTGCGATTTTGCATTTGTTCGGAATGGACCTGTCCACATAACCCTCAGCAACGTTACCAGATTTCCATCCGCCAAATCTCTTCAATAACGACAAACGCGCTCCCAAATCCGCCAGCAACGTGGCACCACTTCTATGGAAGCAGTGTCCCGTGTACAATTCAGGACTTGATAATCCCAAAAATTCTGCAATCTTCTTCGGAATAGCTCCGAAGGTATTTATACCAACAGGTTGATTTATACACTTTCCGGTGCGATAACCAACAAAAAATCGTCGATGTAGTGTTTTGGAAAGACGAAATGAAACGTATTTTCAAAATACAGCTAGCAAACTAATGTTACCAAGAGATCCCTCAGTGATGACGAACTGATGTGGAACTTTTGGCTTCGTTTCAATAATGTTAACAACCACAAATTCACCTGTATCATTCACATCATCTATTGATAGCTTAAGTAACTCGTTCCTACGACCACCAGCTACACCAACTATATAAGTGCAGTCTTAAAAATTGCATGAAAAAATTAGAACACATCAAACACCTTTATGATAAAGTTTACCTTTAACAACAAGTACTCACTATCACTAGCAGCGATAGAAATTTTTCGATTTGTTCCTTGGTGAATGTTTTTGATTTTTTCGTGACGTGGCCTTTACTCTTCCTTTTCAAATACGCTATCAAATTGGTGAATGATTTCATATCCGTGCTGGCGTTCAAATAAACCACAGTTCTTAGTTTAGAGTACTCGCACCACAATGTTGAAGGTTTAATGGATCCTAGTTTTCTTACAAAATAGGCCAGCATGACCGTTTCATTGATTGTTGTAGTTTTTGATTCTTTGACTCATCAAAATTTTTGTATGAAGTTTCCAGCACGATTGTAGAAATGGCTTTTTCTATATCTGACGATACGGAGAAGATGATGATTTTATCTTTTTCACAATTGGCAGCATGAAAACTAAAAGAAAATTAAGGCTACTTACTCCTTATAAGATCAAATTGGTTTTCTCAAAACGTACTGGATACAAATGCAATTTGTTGAATTGTTTTTTTTTTGTAGAATTTTAATTTTGCAGCTTCGTTACAAAAGTCTTGTATGAAACACGTTGCTAAATTAGTTGTTTTAAGCAATCGATATATTTTCAACATCGGCTTCGCCTCGGTTGCCAATTTCACATCTCGTGCTTAAAACAACCTAATTTAGCAACTTGTTTCATAAATAGCTATAATCAAAATCATATTTACACGTTGATAAACTCATGATAAACTATTTTAAAGTTTAAAATTTTCTCATTGGTTCGACACTAGATCGGTCGAAAATTGTATGGATTGCAAAAAGTTTCATAATTTGCACCATAATTTTTTAGATTCAGTTCTTATATTATTCTTGATGGGATATTTTCCATCGGGGTGATGTTATATCACAAATAATTTACTGAATTAATTGTTGATTATGTGTCAATAGACACAAGGGAAGACTAGTCATCTTCTTCTCACCAATACAAGTTTGTTATTCAATACTAGAATGTCTGGAGTATAACAAAACAGTGATCACCAGAGAAATTAATTGACTAAACCTGAATCTATTAAATATATGTTTATGTAAATTTTTTGTTTTTTATACTTCGCTAGAGTTGTAAACTAATTTTTGGTTTATATTTAGCGTTGACATTTTTTGGTAGTTTATCTAGTCGGCTAGCCCTGATGAGAACGATAAACTTTTTAAAGTTTAAAATTTTCTCATTGGTTAGAAACTAGATCGGTCGAAAATTGTATGGATTGCAAAAAGTTTCATAATTTGCACCATAATTTTTTAGATTCAGTTCTTATATTACTCTTAATGGGATAATTTCCATCGGGGTGATGTTATATCACAAATAATTTACTGAATTAATTACATACAATTATTTCAATAATTTATTAAATTTATTCAGTAATTTTATGTATCCATATATATAGTATCATTCTAACAAATGTTTTTGCTTTCCATAAAAATTAAATCATCCTCAAAAATGTAATATCGATTTTTTCTTCATTCATCAATTGAGTATCAAAATTGGACTCTTTTGAGTCTCAAAAGATACAGGATGCTCAATTTGACGAGACAAATTTTGGAAAAAAGAGTTCACTTTATCGTTTTTATTTTGTTTTTACTATAAAACGAATATCAATCTTTAAAAGAAACGAAAAAGTGAGTGATCATCGTTTATCCGAAACTATTGTTGATCTTTTGCGTATGAGTGGAAGTAAGAAATGAAAAAAAGAATTCAACAAAAAAAAATTCTTCACTAAAATGAATTGTATATTCAAAAAAATTTTCGGTTTTGCTTTTGCATGATAAATTTAAATCTTCAGAAAAATGGTAATTTTCTAACTCTGGTTGTTATTGAATAAAATTTGGTAAAATTTTAATTAGTGGGAATATGTGATATCTTAAAGAAACCTTAATTGTATGGAGAATAATGGCGAAATAAAATAAAGTTGTTGAAACCTTAACTATAAAGACTATATTGATTAAGAAAAACTAATTGGTGGTAAGTTACATGGGTTGACAATAGTATATTTAATTTGGGATTTTTTCATGGCAGTTAGATGAAGACACCGGCACAGGTAAAATTATCAAGTTACGTTATTTTGGAATGTTTTCTTTTGTACAAGAAATTTTGTTGTCGTTAGTGATTATAGTTAGGGTTCTGTTTTTAGTTGATTATTTTTTTTGATATCACAAGATTTTAGGTTAACTCAAATAAGATAGGGAGAGGTGTGGCATGGCGGCAAATCTAATTTAAAAGCCATGGTGGTGTTTAAGACCACCTTGGCTTGCAATTTTGCGATTTAATTAATTAATTTTAATTTTATAAAGAGGTTGGTCACTACAATTCACACACGCTAGAACTAATGCAGAGTGAATATAGTGTTTGCGTGCACGACCAACTGGTATACCTTCACAGTTTACCACACTTTGTACTACAAGATGGAGCCCACAAGCGCCATCTTATTGTAAGAGGTTTGGCGGACCGTGTAGGTCTTACAGTTGGTCATGCACGCTGAATACACCCTGACGCTAGCTCGAGTTGCACGGGAGATTTATCCCAGAATTTCTGGGAGGTTGTTCTCCTGTACCACAATGTTCTTTTACTTGTTTAAATAAGCACATCATAATTATCAGAAAAAAATACCATAAACAAAAAAAAATATAACAAAACTTCCCTGCATATGTTGTCCGATGATGGTTACATCCAGTTAAAAAAAATTCAATTATGGGAATGTATGGCACTATATTCCTAAATATTTTCATCGATATTTATAATTGGTCATTGTTAGAATCGTAATCCAAAGTTGTTTTTCTCATTGTTACAACACTATGACCATTTTACTTTAATTATTATATGAAGTAGTGGTGTCAATCGGGCATCCAGTATTCACTTTAATTAACATTTGTATCAATTTTACACCAATACAACTAACATTTTAAACTTCTATTTTGATATTTATATTACATCATTATTGATTGTTTCCAATTTATTGGAAACCAATGACACCAACATATTTATTTTCAGTGATACAAATTCTAATCAAGATGTCAAATCCATAGTTTACGTAGAGGTAGAAAAACCTCTTTTATTTCATTTAACATATTCAGGTTGCCGTCGAGAAGTTAAAGAAAGATTTATACAATAATAGCTCAAACTGCTATTACTTAAGGAGGAGTCACATAGAGAAGAAGACCACAACTAAATGCTGAAAAAACGATTTAGAGAAAACAGAGAACTACCCTATATCTGCATACCTTCGGTCCAATCATTTTTTGAATTAAAAGTGTTGAATGATAACATGTGTCACGACAACATATAGAAAGAAACATTTAAGGACTTAGGCCCTAACAACAACATGCGTTCTAAGGTATTAATGGACGCAATTAAAAAAACAGAAAATAAAACATTTAAATATTTGACTTACATATAACACTTAATACTATTTTTCAGTAAATATCAGTAAACCAACATGAAACAAGGCAAACAAAAAATATTAAAAAAATAATAATTTTTTTAAATCACTATAATTAATTATTCAAAGTCTCCGTTATTTTTGTGTTTGTTTTCATAACTTTCAAAAAAAATTCTTTGGCACATAACTATAGATGAAAATAAGATAAATTTCATCAATTTAATATTACGAAAGTCATATTATCTCAAAAAGTTATAAGTGAAACCAGACATTTTATAAAATATTTTTTATTCTATTATTTATTTGTATTATCATTAAATAAATTTCATTTCCTTTTGTTTTTTTATTGTAACGAATCTTCGCTGGTTCTTTTCGATTATTGAGCAAACACGACAGTAAAAAGACAGATCTTTAGTTAACAAAATCTCAAACTTTATTTATCAACCAGTTACAGCAACTTCCGATTTTTAATTACAATAAATTCCAGGGTCTCCAATTTATGCACGATAAACTTCACCGCTTTTCCACAATTTGAATCAATAATATTCGGAATCGTAAAATCTGTATTTACTATTCCACTAAGTTCAAATTCTTTTACTATTAGTACCCAGGCTCAAGTACCACCGATTATTCCTTATGCTTGCGAATACTTATAAACACTTTTAATTGCAAAATTAAAACTGACTATCTGATATTTTGTTGGCTTATTTATATTCAAAAACAAATAAGCAGAAACGTCTGGTAGCTCAGGTTTTGTTGCCAGTGTATTTTCTAGAAACAATAGGCCACACCTCCTTTTAATTCATTGATGTAAACATTTGTATAACAAATTTAATTTACATTAATTTATGCAAACTGTATTAGTTAAAAGGAGTTAACTTTTTAATTCATCTTTGCCGAATGTATTGGTTATTAAATTAACCCATTCTGGACGAAGTTTATTACATTATTATTCGTAAAACATGCAGTTGACAACTGTGTGCATATATGTGCTAAGGCGTTTTACGAAATGTGCACGATATGGTGCATAGAGTTTGTATCCCGGAATTTACTGGGCGGAAATTCCCGGGAAATTAGCTATTTTAGCTAATCCCGATTCCCAGGATTTTCCGTATAGTTTAATTATAGAATTAAATAAAGTTGAAGTGTCATATAATTATTTTATATTCTATTAAAACTATAAATTATGTTGAACTCAGAGCGAAAAAAGCAGGAAAAATGTTTGACGTAAAATATCCCGATATTTTTGTTCATATTGCACGACTGAACACTACCATTATTTCGTTTTTAACAATGAAGGAAACGTTTTAACATATTTCATTTTGTACAAATCAGGTAACAAAAGCTTAATATCGTTAATCAATTATTAAATTTATTAATTTAATAAAAATGTTTTATTTTCTAACAACTTATTTTATAATTGATTAATTAATAACCAGCTTGGAGACCAATTTCATAATATATATATTTTTTACATTTATGTAAATTATATTAAACCATTAATATCGTTGCTTAATTCATAAGTCCAAATAATTAATACTTTGGATATATTGAATAGTATGTAAACAAAAATATAATATAAATGCATCAAAAATCGTTTAAGTTTAACTTCAAATTTAATATCGATGAATCAAGTAAAATAATATCGTTGATAAATATCGATATTTTTACAAAAACCATAGATATGTTGATATGTCGATATATTTTTGATTTCAAAGTATGTACCCCATTTCAAAGTATGTACAATGTACATATTCAATTTTTTTACAACAATTGCTGGATATTTTTACAAAACAGAAATCTCTTGACGAGATCCTTGCGAGATTAGCATTAGCAGAAAACCGACTTTCTATCAATTTCATCAAGAATTCAAACTAGTTTTCGAGTTTCCGATAGACAGCTTAAAGACAAGATCGCGTCATTTTAATTCACAAGATCGCCCAATTTTTATTTAAATTAATAAATATAATTAACAGATATTGTTGAAAGCATACATTTATTTATTATTTAAAAAAAAGAATAATTTAGTCAAATGGGTATAGTTGACTACATTGGGTTAGCTTTAGCAGCTTATGAAAAATTTGGCAGCAATTGGAGCGCAATCTCAAGAGCGAAATAAAACTAAATTTAAAACTAAGTATATTATTCGTATTATCGAAAGAACTCACTGCGCAATTTACCCTCAAAAGTAGATATTTCTTGGTAAACTATTTTTCATATACGCTAATTCACAAGTTTTGTTATTTGTTGTCGGTAAACGGCATTATTGTCTTCCTCAACTGAGGTCAAAGTAGTGGTTTGGACTCGTCCGTGAATATAGCAGTTGGAATAGTGGATCAAAATACATTTTAAAATCTATATTACATGTACAGATGTAAAGGTAATATTACCCATGGTAAAATTACCGGTAAAATTGGTAATATTACGTAATATTACTTAGGCTTGGTTGGTAAAATTGGTAAAATTGCAATAAAATTTTATTAACCTTTATTTAATAAAAATCAAAGTTTGCGATTTTTTTGTGGAATAATAGAATATTTATTACCACAACAAGAATATTTATCACAACACGATGCCTCTGAAAACCTTGATCTTAGTCCAAAATGCATCTGAGGTATTGAACACATTTTTAAACAGCTGTAGATTGAGGCCATCCAAGGTTATTGGTTCCAGCAAATCATTTAATTTCAGATGATATGCAGTTCGGTTCAGCAGTATGTCTTTGTGCAGTACCCACTAGCGAGCAATTGATACGAATAAAAGAGTAAATCTTATGCATTTCATCGGTACATTGCGGTGAACTGTTTTTTAATTGCAGTACGTGGTGTGACAAATCAAATGAATTAAAAACATTCTGTTGGAAAAACAAAATGCTTCATTGGCTCTATAGCAGTTGCGGTAAAGACGGATTTCTATATTATGTCTTCGCTTTGAATGTTAGATTGCATAATTTTGTGAAGTTCGTAGATGTCTTTATTGTTGGCCGTAAGTATAGTTCGTTTTCTCACAAATCGTGATTCTTATATAGTAAGTTAGAATATTTGGAAATAATTTGAAAGTATAATTTGGTTCGCGTTGCAACTTTACTTTAAACGAAGCAGCAACAGCAGCAGATCGATAGAATTCTCAAAAGGTTAAGAACACACAACGCAACGAAACATTATCAGCCCTTCATTGTAAATTTTTGTTTCGAGTTTGAGAAAAAAAATTTTTTTTGCCATTTGCCTTTTATATTTTATCCCATGAATGAAACAATGCACGAATTAGATTTTGATTGTTGCCCGCGTAATTAATGTATCCATCCCATCGTCGGATGTGGCATATGTGGAGTGACACGTCACACGTTTACTGCCGTTGACAATTATCAATGCTGAAAAAACGTTGAACTGGGCTCATTTTCCAACCCCAGGCGATAAAAGTGGCATCTATCTAGATTGGGATGCATCGCATATAGTTTGAACATATATTAAGTTTCAATGAATATGCTTGGTTTTTTGTAGACTCACTTTTTGAAATTGTGCCGTTCAAATGTTTTTATATTTCCATGCCATGTGTAATATTAATACGTAAACCATTTTCGAATATAGTATTGTCCTTACAAACGCATAACAGTGAGAAAAGCAGTCACCGTTGTAGCCAGTTGGTCCAGGATTTGTTCCATTTTTGCAGATATGCAAACAACGTGTTGTCCGTTTTCCAGATGTACTGCTGAGTATAAACAACAGCCGATTTTCGTATATTTAACTCCATAAAAATATATTTGATTTTCATCTAATGTTTTTATAAACTATAAAAATGATTGTGATATGGTCGTACATTTTGAATTAATTTAAAATGCAACCATAATTTAATTTTTGATCCAGTTTTATATTTTACCTATTTTACCAATTTTACCAATTTTACCAATCTTACCGGTAATTTTACCGTAAAATTACCATAAAAATATTTTACCGGTAAATTTACATCTGTAATTACATGAGGGTTTAATTTTGAAACCTTTACTTTATAGTGGTGAATGCAGTAAAATTTATTTGCGAATATACGATTTAGATTCTGCTTCTGACTTATTTACAAATTACCAATTACTTATTGTCATCATAATATATCTAGTTCATTGTTTTAAAATTATTCATTAATTGAAGAAAAAAGTGTTCAAGACCGAGTTGTGAAAACTTGACCATTTTCGATTTTCCTGAAACTTGGCACATAAGTAGTATGGACAAAATATAAAAGAACACGAATTAACGCCTCTTTGTAAATTGACAAAGTATGGACAAATATCTCAAGGACACGAATTAACGCCTCTTTGTAAATTTGATATGTTTTAAAGTAAGGATAGAAATACATTTAAAAAAAAAAAAAATTTAATTGAATTTAACATTTTTTGTTAATAGAAGTTGTTTGGAAAAATGATAAAAAGCTAGAATTTTAGTCGTACTAAAAATCTTTAAAATTAAATATCTCAAGAACGAACATTAACGCCTCTTTGTAAACTTGATATATTTTAGAGTAAGGATAGAACTATTTTCAGGAAAAATATTAATTGAATTCCAATTGATCTTCGGGCCCCAGCGCCACCTTTAAAAGCGTTTTTTTAATATTTTTATTTAAAAAATAATTACAAAAACAATTAATTGATTTTTTTTCAAACGACTAGCTAATCATCTATCAAGCAAAAAAAAGTTTGCTGAAATCGGTATAGCCGTTCTTGAGCAATTTAATTTCCAAGTTACATCGGATTGGCAGAATTTTCATTTTTCATGCATGTTTAGGGGCCCCCTATACTCAAACCATGCACTTTAAAAATTGTAAAATAGGTTGTATTTTTTATTTTGTCCATACTACTTATATGCCAAGTTTCAGAAAAATCAAAAATGGTCAAGTTCAAATCTCGACTTCCACCTGCATGTCTGAGCATGTTTGCGGGAATATTTTATAATTTTAGGAGGACCGCGACTGTTAAAAGGTTGAGAACCACTTATAACTATATAGTATTAATTATTTTAGTCCCTTGTATGAGTTATAAACAATATATTAAGTTTTTAAAGGTTTTTAATGTCCATTATTGCTTTAAAATTCACAAAACTGTTAATATTTGAATGAAAGTTCAACAAACAAAAATAAAAAAATGAAATGATTATTTTATAAAAGATTTTAGATTTAAAATTCGGGGAGTTCCCGGGATTGAGTGCTTTTCAATTCTCGTATCCCGGGGTTTAAAAAACGGCCGGGAAATACAAACTCTAATTATTGGTGCACATTATGTGCATGACTTGATTACGCACAATTTTGTGCACGAGAATTTTGTAACATGCACATTTAATGCACGTTTCATATATTTTTCAAATGTTTGACGAGCCAGTATTTATGATAAGATTTAGCAAACAAAATCAACTAGTTTCGGTTGAGCAGCAATAAAAAAAAGATTAGTAATACTAGATCTAAGCATTTCTGTAATGACGTAATCAGTTTGAATATGAATGGTTCATATTCGATAACATTCATGAATGGAAACTATGTGAAACGGTGTTTTGTCAATTGTCAATTGTCTTGAGTGGTTTTAAGCTATAGCTTTAAAAAAATCATTCATCAACACCTCAGAACTCATGTAGGAGGACCTTGTGCTTACAAGGCTTCTTTATGTTGCTTTGACACACAAAAAAATTAGACGATTTTGAGGAACATGACTGTTATGTGCACCCAAAAAAAAATTCAATATTTTAAATCGACAGAGGTACATCGATTTAACAAAGTAAAAAATTGCATATAACATTGAGGAGATTGCCCTTATTTTAACAAAAATAAGAAAATGCTGCATTCGAAAGCTACTTTTGATTTAGAATTTTAAATCAATAATAAAATACTTGAATTGAATACATTTTTGTTGACTTTAATACTCATATCAAAAGTACTGCAGTTAATTCTACAAAAGAGTAGTATGCTTGATATTTTAGATGTTTATAACAACAGCATTGACTGTCGAAATAACATTAAGTTTATTCATTTGACAGTTAAAATTTTGTGCATTTGTATTAAAAATAGCGATACAATCGATTTAACTAAATAAAACGGCGGAGCCAAAACAATGTCATTTTATTCGAATTTACTTGCAATTTTGTCGGATCTACCACGATTATTTTTTTGGGTGTGCTCCAAAACGAAATTAAACCTTGTAAACTACACTCTGCTATCTTCATCTGAGTTTTGAGAGATAGTGGATCAGAGTTTCAATAATCCTATAAGTTTAAAAAAATCTTCCAGTGTCAAACACATTGATATAAAGATTTATATAAAGATATTTAAGCGGTATTTATCCTAAAAACGTATCGCATTCTATTAAAATCACTCAATTCTTTAATATAAGTCCAACAATTACAAAAACAAACTACAATAATATTATGGCACATAGATTTTTCGGCCTTTAAATCATGTTATTTGATTCCCCTTGTTATTTTCCACAACCAACAAATCAGTGCGTTAAGTTAAATAAAGAACTAATCAATCATAACGAATAACAGAGTACAGTTGAATAAACTTTAACAATAAAATTTATTCACTCACAAAATTCGCATGAGCTATAGCCAAAAAACATTACATACAACCACAAAAAAAATGATCTTGAACTTGCGCTCAAATAATTTATGGAAGAAAACAAATAAGAAGAATTGCAAGATATTTAGATCTTTATCGCTCAAGTTTTAGTCAAAGTAATATTAAGGTTCAGATCGATAGATATAAAAAATAGAAACAATTTGATAATGCAATTGGTGCCAGAATGGACAGACACTAATTAGAAAGTAAGAACTTTATGATGGCCTAGAATTTATCAACCATTACCCATACCGTAACCCAATTTCCACCTTTAAAATTATTTTAATTAACACAGTTAACACTATAACACGTAAGCTTACTTTAATAGAAAAAACATATTCTGATCGATTCCAAAAATTGTATTTTTTACCATAATTTGTATAGGGGAAATACCCAAGGTGAGTGTTACTCAGTCTCCACAGATACGTTTTTTTTTAAACTGCTGCAAATAAGATTTAATGCAAAAATCAAATATGTATTTATCGGAATAAAAAATAACTAAATGTATAATGAAATTTCTTATGAAATAAATAAATAGATAAGAATGAGAAAAAAAAATAACCAACTAAATAAAAATCGTTGTATAATTAATTCAAAAATCTTTTTCAGAAATTATAGGTCGACTGTTTCTAGTTTATATTACATAACATCTCATGTTTGCTAACAATTTATAATTTTACTTTTTAGTCGTACCTAAGTTTTTTCATTTTAAACCAGAAGTTGCCTAATCTAGTGTTCGTGATGCCAGATAATTGGTTATCCTGAGTTTTCTGTACCATTTTGCATTGTGGAAAGAAGGGAGACGAACACATAAAAAGATGAAGCCAGCACTTCTCTCATCTCAGCACCCTCGTAAACAAATTAAGCAAATCAATTTTATCTATCGATCATGTCATATTTTTTACGGTTCCAAGATAGTTTTGGATAATTTGATTGACAGTTTCACTTTAGTTTCTATGAGGACCACAGCTGCCTCAAGGTTTCTTGCATATCTGTAATGGTTGATAACAGAAAGATATAATCGGCATACGAGACTATTTTTACATGCTAGGCAACCATAACTCCTGTTTGATATTTTATTTTGATGGCTGAGCTTCACAGTTTCAAGAGCTCAATTGCCGCTTGGGACGCCGGTCAAGAACTCGAATGAAGCATTGTGGTACCTTAAGTCGAGAGTCAATGTTACCTACGAGGAAGATGATATAGTTGTTAATATAAAAGCAATCAAGATGACGCCGTTCCAAGGCTAATATTTAAAGAAGAAAGGAAAGAAATAATTAATGGTTAGAAATATTCTTAGCTATCCTTGCTCATTGTTGCAATTTCATCATTGTAGCCCAAAGTAACCGATGACTTTATTGACTTTGTAAATTTAGGCAGATTCGCGAAATTCTATATATTGTATGTGGTACAGTACACATAGAAAGATTTTTGTCAAAAAAACATGAAAGAATTAAACTTCTTGTAATTGAAACTTCTTCTTTTTCTTTCCACGTTGGTTAATTTTTGTACTAGAAACTTGTTCAATTCTTTTCAGCGTTGTTTATTGTCAGCAACCTAATATATGCACCACATATCTAGAAGAATTACATGAACCGTATAAGCTCTATTTAATGTAGAATAAAGCACGGCAGGTACAAGGCTGTCATTCTTTCTTCCATATAGACAATCTAAGTAGTAGGATAAAATTTTTCTATGTAGGCAAAAAAAATTACACACTTTCATTCGCATATCCTAAAAACTAAAATATGAAATTTAAATTTAACGCAAAAATTGCCATATAATGTGAAAACATTTCCATAAAATGACGTCTAATGACACTGAAAAAAAATTCAGCTTAAGTAAATAAAATAAATAAGTGATGAAGAAATTTAAACTTCGAAATTGTCATCGCCTCAACGGCGTAATCGATAGCGTGTCTGCTTAAGGATTCGAACATGGCACTGAAGAGAAAGGTTCGAATTCATCCGAAACACGAAAAATGAGAAGTGGAGTTTTTTTCTGAGAAATTTCTAATACCTCACCTCTAATATCTTTGAATTGAAATAATTCCAATTACTTCGTTACTAAGTAACTTGAGTTTGATTGTTCTCAAATACCCAATACCCGTACATACGTTATACCTTTTTTTTATGATCATAAATTTTGGTAGAAATTTGCGAGTGTTTTAATATACCAAAAAATTACTCCAAAAAAACAGCTCAAAACAAAATTTTGACGAGCACTTATCTACAGCTAACCATGAGAAAATCAAATTTTAAAAAACATTATTTGATTATTGTATCATTATTTTAGCGATTCTATGGCTCAAACTACATAAATATTCCTTACATTTTAAATTCTAACATGTTTTAAAACTAAAAAGCTGAAAAAGGAACGGAAAACAGTCAATATAATATAAAATATATTTTCTTAAATATAAAAATCTAATTTTATCTCAAAAATTTTGGAAGTTATACAGGAGGCACGCCTATCAGTTTGTAGAAAATATATTTAAATTCAACCCTGAAATCCTAATGTCACTAAAACACTAAGGTCAAAATTGAAAATAGTCAAAACCATTGAATAAATATATAAGGAAGTATCGCTACGTGTAAGTACACAAATAACCGGTGAAGCATTTTTAGGTAGATTTCATATAAAAATCTACCTATTGGTATGTGCTTCATCTCGGAATTTCGGAAAAATTTTGGTGCCAAACGACTATATATGATAAGCGGAGACGGAAAATCAAAATGAAAAAAAAATTTATATATATATATATATATATATATATATATAACGATATGAGATATAACGGAATTTGGCGGCACTCTCACGGTCGCATTTTTCGACCTACACCAAAATAATTTTTTGTGTGTGTTCCGGCAAATAATGTTTTGGACAAGTTCGTGAACTGGCCATATCCGGGTACCAGTTAAGCGGCTAGAGCCTAAAATGTCGAATAATCTAGGGCGCTATAACTTCCGTTTGAATCATAATATTTTAATAAAATTTATAAATATTGAATATTTGAACATATTTCTATCATTTTTATCCAAATGACAACTTTGACGTTCCAGGTTCCTGAAAAATCAGCTGTTTTAAAAATTTGCCAATCTTTTTTGTTCTTGATCTAGCTGAAATGGCCAAGCTCACACTTGAAAACTTTTTTACACAAAGTTTCAATATAAATCTTTCCAAAATTTAAAAAAAAAATAGTTCAGGTCTAAAGGTTGAGGCCCCAGGTCGGTTGAAATGAAAATAAACGCAAAAGGCAATGATTTCATCATGTTTGAGTTTATGTTATTTAAATTCATCTTAACTTTTAAGACAGTTTTTAAGCTATAGCCTCACAAAATTTCAGCTTTCTAAACCAAAAGGTTCCATTTCTATAAGCAATATAATGCATCTGTTACAGACAAATCTCAAGCCATTTAATACAAAAGGAAAATTATCATATGCTCTTTTGTTTGTATTTTTATTTTTTTTTCACTAAGTAAACTATGTATTTGAAAAAAGATTATATGAGAACAAAAAAATACAACACAAAGATGATTTTAAATTAAAATTGTTTAATAATGTTTGATTATAAATTATGTGTGATGGTATAATTGTAGTTGTCACGTAGTTCTTTTGATCTTTGTTGGACGTTTATTTGATCTTTGGTGGATTTAATATGTTATGACTAATTTTAACCAAATTAAACAAAACTGTTCCGAAATTGCATAAAGTAGTTTCGGTTAATGTATTAAATGTCTTTTGTGAAATTTGTTGGATAATTCCGTTTCTATTTAGTTTTTTGATTTCAACTAATTTGATACATTGATTCTACTTGCATGCATATCTGTCTGATCAAGAAATCTACCTTTTTCTAGCGGATATACCTGCCGCTGGACTTTTTTTTAATGAGTTCGTTAGGTTACCACTTTCTGTCAATGTCATTTCATTTGTTTTCGTCGTATGTTAAAACAAACTAAAGAGTTTTTTCTGTTTTTTGTTCTTAAAATACAGAATTGTAATTAAATTTTATAAAAATTTGTATTTATATTGTTTTTTTCACAACAATTAATTGTGTTTATAAGGCTATTTATTCATAAAAATGGCGTACTGCATCAAAACATCAAAACATTTTAAAAAATATCAAAATTACATAGCATTTTGCTGCTAAAATTACATATATCAGGTAAGGATATTTCGATAAAAAATGTTAAAAAAACAATTTAGCATATATTTTTAATATGTTTACAATAAATTTGTGTCGGAAAACGACCACCGAAATCACACAACGAACGACGGTTTGACGACGATTGCCGCCAATCCGCCAAAAACAAAAACTGCGAGAAAAATGGTTAACAAGGAACACCCAAAGCTCCCAAGCTGATTATCTATGCGCCAGGAAAGCCTCAGCAAAACTACTACGTAAAAAGAAACGCGAACACATGAAGAGCTGCATCGAAAACATCAACCAACATGCGGCCAACGGAAATTCAAAAGAGTGCTTTGCCAATGCACGGAATCTGACAAAAGATTTCCATCCAAGATCTACAGTTATAAAAAATGAAAATAATGAACTTACCACAAGTGAAAGTAATGTGCTGGCAGTGTGGCGATCCCACTTTCAAAACTTACTGAATAGGACGAATGAAGTTCATCCTATTCGAGCAATTGCTCCATCAAGTGAGGAGAAGTCACCTACCATGATTTTTATATCGTGCCGCGGGATGTTATTGATGACTTCTCCGAGTTCTAGGAAGAACTGGTCTTTAATATCATCTGCTTTATCTTCAGTAGGTGCATGAACATTGACGATCGTTACATTGAATTTTTGCGTGCGGATTCTCAATGTGCATAACCACATATTAATTGGGCAGAAGTCGATAACATGCTGATTCACGCGACGGTGTATAAGAAACCCAACTCCAAATTCTCCTCCGTTTTGATGACCGCAATAATAAAGAGTGTATCCTTTCGTTGTTTCATGGATTCCACTACCTGGCCATCTTAGTTCTTGTAATGCCACTATATCCAGTGTGTAGCTCTCCACTTGTTGTGAGAGTTTTAGGAGATCTCCTGGTCTTCTAAGGCTTAGCACGTTCCAGGTTCCCATTTTTAAATCGTAGTCCGAGTATAGTTTCCGAGGTCGTTCCAATAATGAATCCGAGATATTCCGAGGCCTGTGTACAGAATTCATGAAAATTATTTTTTTACGGAAATGGGGTGTTAGCCCTTCGCCCAACCCAAATTTTCGTGAATGGGTTCTGCATCTTAAAGTCACCAGAAACAACCTTTTTGCACGTTTATATAGCGAGCAGCTTGATCCAAGATAGACACCCGCTCAAAGCCGCCCCCAACATGGAGAACAGACGCTTGAGTTGCGTTGGTTTTATGGCGCCAATGACTCGCCATGGTGCAGAGTTATTGAGTATAAGCAGTATTTACTCTGCCCCTCTCAACTACACCAACCTAATTCTGTTAGCGTTACCCAGGTAGCACGGCGTGGACGTAGAATTTCGAATTTTCGCTACCCACCAAAAATGTTGCTTCAGATTAATTCTTATCCATAGCTGTTTATGGTAACTCAAGAAAGATTCAATTACACCTGTTTGTACTTTGCATTGCAAAGGTTTAAATTTTATTATTTTTCAGTCAATCAAGTGTCGAAATTTAGGGGGGTAGAGAGGCTACGTACTAAACATATTTTTTTTACAATAACACAAAAACTTTGCATTGCAAAATTCTAAAAAAAATGGTAATGTTTCTTAAATTAAATGCTCTTTCATATGACACCCCACTCACTTGGGTCAAAAATGTTTTTTTTGCTCTTCCCATACTCATCCCCTAAACACACAGAAATATAATTATTTGAGTCTTCGCTATAATTTTCATTCAAAATTACCAAACTTGCTAACTCTGTGAATTTTTACAAATTTTTCTGTCAATGAGTGTCGGAAACGTAGGGGAGGACGGTCTGAAAGTCACACTTTTTTGACAATAACACAAAAACTGTGCACCGCAAAATTCTAAAAAAAATTGCAATGTTTTCTAAATTAGGTACTCTTTCAAATGACACCCCTCTTGACCACGTTATAAATTGTGTTTTACCCCTACTCATTTCCACCCCCTAATAAATACAATTAAAAACTGACTAATTTTTCTATCATTCCAAATACATTTGAAGATTTTCGATCAGTTAGGTTCGGAGCTAATCGAGGTAAGAAAACATAAAGAAAACGTCATTATTTAAAATTATACAAAAAATGGTAACGTGTAAAATTCCAAAATAAATTTTTAAGGAATACTGAAACGAAGCCCCTTCATATGATGAATGACACCCTACTTGAATCTATAAAAAAAATGTATTTTCTCAAAGGTCTCACGTCGTAACCCTGTAAACCAAACGAAAACAACCTTAGTTTTATATGTATCTGTCATCTTATGTGAACATTTCAGGTCCATAGCATTTATAGTTTAGGAGATAATCAATATAATGTGAAAAACTCGTTTTACTCTAACGAATAGAGTTCGTTATAAAAAACGGAACTCTAAAAAAGATGAAAAGAAATTCACAACCGATACATTTGACAAATAGCCTACTTTTTTAACAGCCTACATTATTTTCTGAACTTTTCGATTCGGTCTCGAATCAGCTTATTCCTCAAATATGAGCAAAATCGCTTGTTTTGTTTCAATTTTTGAAGTTTGAAGAAACATTGATAAAAACTTTTTTAATTTTATTTTACAACCTTACCTATAAAATTTGAGACCCATCGCTGAAAGTTGCTGAAAAATTAATGTCTGAATATATCTTAGTATACTTACAATCTTAGTTTAATAAAAGTGTGTTATAAAAACCACTTACTAATGAGTAATGTTTTCAAGTTATGCGAGTTTTTATTATATTTTCTTTATTAAAAATCTAATATATTCGTCTAGTTTGTGGAATAATTATAGCTAACGTGTTTTTGCTTCGCAACATGACTTTATCTAAAAAATGTGGCTCGAACTTTTTTAAGAAACATGAAAGTTAAAAGTTAAATTGTGCTCGAACGGGTGAACCGATTTTAATAATTTTTTTTTGTTTGAAAGGTACTTAAGTTAGGCTTTTTAAAAGTACTATGCTGATAAAAAAAAAAATTATATTTTATATTAGTTTTAAGCTTTTAAACCTTGCGATTTAAAAAAAAATCTTAATTTTTTGTTTTATTTTTTTATGTTTGAAAGATTTATTTTACTGTAAATTTAGGTTTACTAAAAACTAGTGCAGGGATTCTATTGAACTTTTTTTGTTTTAAAGGTATTAAATTTTAATACATAAAACATATAGTTTTATGTGTTAAAATAAATTATGTGTTTGAAATGATTACTTATTTATTTGAATTAAGTAATAACTATATATATGAGGCATTCTTTGCAACTCGGAGACCCCCTGCTCTTCAGAATGATTTAGGTTTTTCAGAAGGTTTATGGGCAAAAATTGTAGCTTATTGTCTCTTGTTTCCAATGTCGCGTGCCCCTTTTCAAAATTCAAAATGGTGGAATAAATATGGCGGATATAGGCTTACGGCCTCATTCTGAAAGTATAGCAATTTAGAATTGCCAGCACAAATTTTAAATATCAACATATGCGTTCTTGGACGAAGAATGTTGGTAGTTTATTTATTTTTATTTATTTATTTTTATTTATTTATTTATTTATTTTTTTATTTACTTACTTGCCTACTTACTTGCGTATTTATTTATTTCTTTATTTATTTAGTTATTTATTTATCTATTTATTTATTTAATTATTTATTTATTTAATTATTTATTTATTTATTTATTTATTAATTGATTTATTTATTTTTTTTTTATTTATTTATTTATTTTTTATTTTTTTTATTTATTTATTTATTTTTATATATTTTTATTTGTTTTTATTTATTTATTTATTTTTATTTATTATTATTTATTTTAATAATTTTTATTTATTTTTATTTATTTTTATTTATTTTAATAATTTTTATTTATTTTTATTTATTTTTATTCATTTATTTATTTCTATTTATTTATTTATAAATTTTAATTTTTTTCATTTATGTTATTTATTTTTATTTTTTTTATTTATTTTTATTAATTTTATTTAATTTTATTTAATTTTATTTATTTATTTATTTATTAATTTATTTATTTATTTTTCTATTTATTTATTTATTTGTTTTTATTTATTTATTTATTTTTATATATTTTTATTTATTTTTATTTAGTTTTATTTATTTATTTATTTTTATTTATTTTTATTTATTTTAATAATTTTTATCTGTTTTTATTTATTTTTTTTTTCATTTATTTATTTTTATTTATTTATTTATACATAATTATTTTTTTTATTTATTTTTATTTATTTATTTATTAATTTATTTATTTATTTTTTTATTTATTTATTTATTTATTTATTTTGAAGTTTTTTGTAGAAAATTATTTTTAAAAAAAATCGGCTAATATATACCGAAAGATTGTTATGGAAATGATAGACAAAACTTCTATAATTTCCAAAAAACATCTCCAAAGTGCAATTTTCCAGGTTTTTTGTAAAAAGTTAATGAATATTCTAAATTATGGAAGAAAATATAAAAACGGGAGATCTGTTATTTGTTTTTTTTTTTAATTTTATATTTTTATATTTACGAGCCGCCATTTTGAATAAAAAATTTAACACCACTCGGAAGTTGAAACTACTTATAATTATCAACATTCTAAGTAAAACAACACATCTGTTGATATTTTAAATTTGTGTTGGTAGCCAAATTTCTATACTTTCAGAGTGAGGCCGTAAGCCTGTAGCTGCCATATTGATTCCACCATTTTATATATATATTTATGAAAGTGAAGAAAACGATACTTTTTGAAATCACCATGTTTGAACAAATAAAATTTTAAAAAATCATCTAAAAATATGAATATTTTTTGTTAAAGTAATATTTTCATAAGGCGTCACTATGTACCTTTTAAACAAAAAAAAATTCATTAAAATCGGTTCATTCGTTCGATCACAGTTTTGAAATGAAGTCAAGTGATTCCATGAATTTAATTTATTTTGTTATCACGAGTCTAACTCGTGATTGTCTTAGAAAGTAAAATAAATTTCTACGAGTCAGACTCGTGATTGTTTCACAAAGCAAAATAAATGTCCACGAGTCAGACTCGTGATTGATGCACAAGGGGTTAAGATCTAGGTCCAATACAATATAAATATGAAACTTTGTTTTTATATTGTTCGCATATTGTCAACTTAATACTATTTTGTCAAATGTTAAAATAAAATCATTAAGTTTTAAGACAATAATTAGAACAAAAACAATTCTGCTATGTTTCTGAAACAGCTATGTTTCAATACAAACGTTTCCCAGTTTCATGCAAACAACAGTTTCATGCAAACAAACAAAACTCTTTTTCTCACACTAGGTAGACGTTACTTATTCTACAGTAATAAGCAATAGCAACAACAACAAATTTTCAATGTTTGTTCGTTCTTAGATAGACAGTTTTGTTGTCTATTTCTGTTTATATTTTGTTTCTTGAGTAATTCTTTGTGTGATTCCACGACTTCTGAATAACAGGAACAGTGGGAAAATATATTTCAATTTTTGAATATGTTATAATTTTTGTAATATTTTTGGAATTTTGAAATTTAAATCTTTGTTTTTATATCAATTTTTGGAATATTTTTAGAATTTTGAGAAAAGTTTCAATCTTTGATTTTGTTGTAATTTTGCAATATTCTTGAAATTTTGAAAAAAGTTTCAATTTTGTAATAGTTTTTGGAATATTTTTAAAATTGGTTAAAAGAGGTTAAATTTTTGATTTTATTATAATTTTTGGAATTTTGAAAAAAGTTTGTATTTTTGATTTTGATATAATTTTTGCAATATTATAAGAATTCTAGGAAAAGTTTGAATTTTTGATTTTGTTTTATTTCTTGCATTATTTTTGGAATTCATTTTTTGATTTTTTAATAATTTTTAGAATATTTTTGGAATTTTGAAAAAGTTTAAATTTTAGATTTTATTATATTTTTGGAATATTTTTAGAATTTTGAAAAAGTTGTACTTATACTTGTATTTTTACAAAGATTTTATGTTTAATATCCACCGCTGCTCAAAACTAAAAACAATGTTTTTGCTAATCTCTTCTTACAATATCCTACATATTTTACCAAATAATGATAAAATGAGCTTTCAATAATATACAATGATAAAATCAAGTATTAAAGTACGGTCTTTTTATAAAAATATAGATCTGAAAATGGGTTGAATAATGTTTATTGAGAGGTCGTTAAATTATTAACTCTTTTTCTTACAATGACCACAATTTATTGTGAGAGATTTAACCAGTACATACTTTGAAACGTATTGAAAATGAGCTAAGAAAATCTATGAAAAGTACAAGACTGGAGCCTTTGTCACTATTATCGATTGAGAAGAGTTTCTACAAAAATTAACTATTGAGCCGTTTTTTAAAGAAAAAGTTATTAATAATTTTGCAGCTATAAAAATATATAGAGGAATTGAGCTACAAAATATATATTATTTCAGTTTTATATTTTTAGATTCATCAATATAATAGTTGTTAGTTTTTGTTATGTTAAACTAAGAAAAATATTTAAAAATATAAATAATAAAACCAACTTTCAAATTTTATAAGAGTAAGAAAGAGTGAGAGAGAGAAGAGAGAGAGAGAGAGTGAGAGAGTGAGAGAGAGAGAGAGAAAGAGAGAGAGAGGGAGAGAGAGAGAGAGAGAGAGAGAGAGAGGGAGAGAGAGAAGAGAGAGAGAGAGAGAGAGAGAGAGAGAGAGAGAGAGAGAGAAGAGAGAGAGAGAAAGAGAGAGAGAAAGAGAGAGAGAGAGAGAGAGAGAGAGAGAGAGAGAGAGAGAGAGAGAGAGAGAGAGAGAGATGAGAGAGAGAGAGAGAGAGAGAGAGAGAGAGAGAGAGAGAGAGAGAGAGAGAGAGATGAGAGAGAGAGAGAGAGGAGAGAGAGAGAGAGAGAGAGAGAGAGAGAGAGAGAGAGAGATTCAAACAAATTATGTTTCCAAATGGAACTTGTGTGTTTTGTCTTTAAACCCACTAAATAAAATCCAATCTGACATAGTAGAGCGCAATATTACGACGAAAATGTTTTGTTCGAATTGTTTTTTCTCTTAATTTGACCTTTAGTATTCAGCAGATGTACTCAAAAAATTTCACCAAACATCAATTTTATTCATAATAATTTGTATTTCGTTTTTTTAAGTAATTGATCTCTTTAATTTTATCTCCATTTTCAGACATCTGTTATTGATTCGTAATTATTTTGAAATTACACAAAACTCCCTAGAAAATTCTCATAATACAAATTTGCTACATTTTAATAAGATTATTACAAATGGTTTGTAATTTTATTTTATGGAATCCGTCATATTGTTTTGTTTAAATAATAATCCAAAGATTTAATATACTCATAGCTGTAAACCTTCAACCGCCAGTTTTCATATGTCTAATGATTTTTTCCTATTGATCTTTCATTTATTTAAAATATTATTAATTGGTTTGACTGTTAATGTTATTAGCATTTGTCATAAATAACTGGTTAGATGGTTTGCCTATTTAATTTATGTATAAAAATGTCATCTAATATTATTTCAATTGTTCTGCGGTTTTAATATCTTATGTTTATGAGAAAAATAAAATTAACAGTGATAAAATTCATATTTCAAGGTCTAACAAAAAACTAAAATAGTCGAAAATATTGAATTTCAAGAATGTTTAAACGAGATTTGCATTGCACTATACAGGGTGATATATTTAAAGCTGAAACCCAATGAATTATGTGAATAAACAACAACACACATAGTGGACGAATATAAATCTAAACAATTTAAGCCAAATCTTAACTAATATTTCCATCAGGGTCAAGTGTGTCGCGATCGCGAGTGTTTTTTGATATTTTGTTTTGCAAGCTTGTAAACCTGTATACAGAAACGTAATTCGTGTCTCTATACTTATCCTCATTTTAAACCATTAATATTTTTTATCTGAGTTTTTGTAGTAAACTTTATAATTTATTATAGTCAAATCATCAATGTTAACAATTATAAACACAAAATTAAGTTGATTGCAAAAAAATTCGGTTACGTAAAAATAAATGACCATAAAAAATAATTAAATACACAAAATATGTTTAATTGGGACGTTGTAAAAAATAAAATAATTTGTATAAATAAATTAATTATTTGCAATAATGTTGAGCCCTTGAAACTGTTTTACTTATATATCCTATACTTATATTTTTTTATTAATTATATTGTGACATTTATCCAAATGAAATGTACTAAGAACAAACTATCTTGGTTATGATCTACCTAGGTATTGCCAAAAAATTCAAGAACCCAATCCATTTAACATCGTGAGTTGGAATATCCAATAAATAATTTACTTAATTAAACCCAATTTTAGTTTTGTTTCTGCAATTTTTTAAAATAAATTTTCTTTTTAACTTCCCGTTAGGGAGAGTTATTGTTTTTGGATTGATTTTCGAAATCGGAAATTTTATTATTTTTACGTTTCAAGACCTCCTGAAGTAGTTTAGGCTATTTTTCACTAGCAGTATGTATGTGTGTGTGTATCGTCGTATATGGATAAAAATTTGTCCAACGTTTTCTCAACAACCGATGACCGTATTTCAACGAAAATGGTCAAAATCGATGTATCTAGGCGTAACTAAGAGCGCAGCGCTCTTTTCTATCAAAATCAAATTATTTGTTTTTTAGTGGTTTCGAAACAACTGAAAATAATCTCTTACAAATATCTTGATCATGAAAAATTCTATCAAGGTCATTGACGTACCATTTTTTTTTATCATCATGTGAGTCATTTATAATAAAATTTGTATAAACAATTGCTACCAATGCTAACAATTGCTAAATATATTCAAAAAATTAAACCCATATTGAGTTGGATATTGGCAGTTGGATCTGAACGCCGTGTAGTTGAGTTTATTCTAAATCCAAAAAAAAAATATGAATGGGGTGAAATCTCACAGCTCTGAGATATCAAGACTCCGGTCTGGTTTAAGGATTTTGATATAGTTTTCGGCAAAAAACTTTATGAGTACATTGTTTTTAGTTTTGGGCAGCGATGTATGTATTGTAGATAATTGGACTATTATAAATTAATATAGAGACATACGGTATCTATTTGTCCAAGAGTTATTTAATTTAACTAATAAATGAATGTACGGATTATGCGCGGACTCTACAAAGGAGAGATCGCTAATAACACAAAAAAAATTTAATTTAAAAGACCATGATGGACTACAACAGGGGTGGGGAACCTGCGGCCTTTTTGAGACTTTCTTTGCGGTCTTATCACAAATTTTGAATTGAACAAGCGGGGTATTTCAGTGGGGAATTTCAAGTGGGGAATTTCAGAGTCACTTGTTGATCGCTTATATACACATATTATTAGATTTCCTGTTTCCCTCTCCAAGCAATTTTCACTAATACAGACATCAATTCTACTTTTTTTCAAATTAAACAATCGTTTATGTAAAACATGTATTATTGAAATTGAAATTGAGTGACGTAGCTAAACCGTCGACAGTAGTACAAACAAATGTCCCTACTCTTATTACAATTGAATAGCATAAATTAATAAATTATTAGCGAATTTCTTTGAATATGAATACTATTATTTTACAGCAAAAATTGAAAATAGTCCGTCGTTACAACACCTATACGTATGTATTCAATTACATATATGCTTGAAACATACACATTTTTTTACATCTTTTAAATTACCTTTACTAGCAATAATTATAACAATAGCAAAATATATATTTTTCCTTTTATATTTATTAAACTTTATTTCAAACAAACTACTTTTTACACCTATTCTATTTTTTTGTTATTTTATTTCTTTTTTAATTTTTCTTTTTTTCACCATTAAGGTCAATAATATTTGTAGACTAGATTTAATTTACAACTCAACCAAATTGAAAAATATTTGGTTATTTATATATTTTTAATTACTAAACAAGAGAGAGTAGAAGAGTTAATTGCATGAAACAAACGCTCGTTATTTCATATTGTTACACACAATACATTTATAAAACAAAACATTTACAAAGCCACAGGTTGTTTTATTTACCACACAAACATCTTCTTGTTTGTCTGTTAACTCGTAAAACACGCACAGAAAAGATGACCACTCTTTTTATCAATCAAGAATTCAAGGAAAAAGAACTGGAAATGATCATGTATTGTAAAAATTACAATACATGAAAACAAACTAAATTCGAAACGTTTGTAAATAGAATGTAGGTATATAACAAAAACTATTGTAACCTTGATATTTTACAGTGTGTCCGAAGTTTAGGTGATTGAATGTTAATAAAAATGTTAATGAAAAATGCAATGTAGTCGTATCATAAATGAAAAAGTGTGGGTTGGGTAGGAACTTAGTCTTTACTGCTAGAGATCCGGGGCAGTTAACTACAAAGAACTAATTTCCTGTCAACCCCCTTATACAGATTGTATTGTTCGGGATTTGATCGTAGATTTTTAAAGACAATACCTCGTGAGACATCACGTAATTTGGCGGGCACAACAGTATATCAAACATATAACTCTTTGTTGAAGTACACTTGTATTTTTTTATCTCTGTTTAGAAATTTATTACATTACACGAAACATCAATACGTTGCCGGAGAATTATAACAGATCATAAATAAACATAATTTAATGAAAAGATGATACCTACCTAGAAACCTCTACATTTAGATTTTCCAGAAAATATTACAAAATCAAAATTTCTTATTTCTTTCAAAATTCCAAAAATATTCTAAAAATGATAATAAAAACAAAAATTTAAACTTTTTTTCAAAATTCTATAAATATTCCAAAAATTATAACAAAATCAAAAATTGAAACTTTTTCCAATATTCTTAAAATATTGCAAAAATTATAATAAAATCTAAAATACAAACTATTTTCAGAATTCCGAAAATATTTCAAAAATTATAACAAAATCAAAAATTTCCATGTCCAATTATTCGCTTACATTTCATTGTCATAGAAATAAATAATTTCATTTTTTTCCAAAAAATTGAGTAAAAAAATGAAAATCATTATTTTGACACACGCCAACGTTTTTGGTCTCACATACCAATCCCGACCATCAAGATTTCTCTAAATTCAATGTTCCTACTCGTAATCACTTAAAATGAACGTTTTTTAAGCAAAATATATTCAAATTTCCTTGTTTTGACACACTTGACGATTTTTGACACACTTCCGGTACAGTTATCGAACACATCGTCCTTTCGGCTCTTCCCATTGAGTATACCTATTTTTAGAATCAAAAATTTTTGAAATTCCTAGAGCGGTTTTCTAGATTTTGTCGGTTGTGACGGCCGGCCGGCCGGTAGCCAGACATACATTTTTTTTTTGCTTTTTTAGAACCAGTAGGTCCTAAACGTCGATAAATGTCAAAAAAAGTGAGGGTAAGAATTTCACTTTTGTCTCGAGAATGCAATACAGTAAAAGCCTAATTATCCGGAATGCTCAGGGATTGAAGCATGCCGGATAATCGAAAATTCCGGATACTTGAGTTGAATGTAAATGAAATTTTAGGGCGATTTCATATAATACATACTTCATATAAATATTTTGTTAGGATTCTCGTTAATATATTTTCAAATAAAATACTAGAAACTTAATATTGTATGTGTATTTCATATTGTTTATAACATCGACGGCTCCAATGCATTTACGTGTAACTACATTTTGGAAAAATTGAGAGGAAGCGGAAAACCCGATTTATTGTGATTCTAAACAAGCTTGAAAATAAAATTTTTAGTATTAGCTCCGAAAAATGATTACTTTTAGAACTGTTTAGAGTCCGCAAAATTGTATTTTAGCGGCCTAGTACTTAAAGTCGTTATGATAACACTTTAGCGGATTCAAAATTTGTTTTCATTTTATATTATAATTATTTTCAAATTATAATCACAATTGCTTTGATAAGTTTTGTTCAAAAATCAAATTTTTAGGTACGCAAGAATACAAATTAAGCAATAAATTAGAAAAAAAATCCTAAGAGCTAATACAAAAAAACGTTGTATGCAACACGTACGCAAATGGCTTTAGCAGACTCATCTTCATATTACAGACTCGGCTAGCGCCTCGTCCGGAAACATTACGATTCGTCCGCTAAAACCATATTTTGCGTACTTGTTACATAAACTATATACTACCTTTCCTATTTTATAAAATGTAGTTACACGTAAATGCTTTGAAGCCGTCGATATTAATTTTAAATAATATTTAGTACAAATACAAAAATAAGTAAATAAAATAAATAATAAGAATATTTTAAAACTTTAAATAATTTAATAATTAAAGGAAAATATATTTCTTGTGAATTTTCAAACAAAAAAAAACATTTTCCTTTGAAAGGGGAGAAAATTCAAAAATTTTAAATTCCGGTTAACTGAATATTCGGGTAATTGAATGTCGGATAAAAGGGCTTTTATTGTACTTCGGTCATTCAAACCGAAGTAATAATAGTCCCAAGGTCCACGCCAATTTCATGTGATGATTACCTCTAATTTTATACTTCGTGGGGTGCCTGTCCTTGACGAGTCCGAAAACTTTTGTTCTACCATTTTCCACAAATCGGCCGCTTATTTTTTCGGCAAGCTCTGAAAAATGCCAATTGCTCGCGTCCCCATTTTGTTTAACTGTGGGGGTTGAAAGTTTGTTTTAGAACACGAGGGTATTGTCCGCCGCTTGTCTGACCAATATATGTCTGCTATTTTCGTGTCCGACAACTGACATTTTGGTATGTTCGGGTTATCGGACTAGACAATAGCAGGCACATTTTGGTCGGACAAGGTTACCCTTGTGTTCTAAAACAAATTTCCAACCCCCATAGTTAAAAAAAAGAGATTTACAATATCCCGGGCAATCGGCATTTTTCGGTGTTTGCCGAACGAAAAAACGGCTGAAACGAGAAAAATGGCAGAACAAAATGTTTTGGACTCGTCAAGGACAGGCGCCTCACGAAGTATAAAATATGGGGCAATCATCACATGAAATCGGCGTGGGCCCAGGGACTATAAAGAATTACAAAACCTAAATTTGAAATTTCAAAAAAAAATTTAAATGTTTAAAAAAAATTAAATATTCAAAAACTCAAAATACAAATTCAAAACAAAATTTTCGAATATATGACAGAAATTCAAAACAAAATTTCAAATAAATTGTAAAATTCAAAACAAGATTTCAAAAATTTTCTAAAATATATGTAAACAAATAGTGATATTAAAAAAAATTAAGGGTAAAGTTGTGATATGGCGGTTAGCCTCTAAAGAATTTGAGTGGTGTTAGACGCGGCACGCGGTTTAGTTAATTGCAGTTTAGTTAATTGAAGTTCGGTCAACAATTAGCTACCGGGAGAGTGAAGTAACGTGCAAAGACTAACTGGTGGATATAAGAATATAACATCTATCTTCCCACAAAATTTTGTCATACAGCTATGTAGCATCAAACGAAGCAACACTACAAGAGCACGTATGAATGACAAACTAGAGTCAGATTACTATATCAAGAATTATTTCATATGTAGGATTACTACTTCGACCAAAAGGAGCTACAGTTACTGAATCCTCTCCAAATACATAAATTCAACTTCTTTTGTAACAGTTAAGCTAGTATATGAAATATACGAAGCGTTAAATAACAGGTGAACATTACAAATTAGACTCTATAGCCACTTATCACTGCTGTCTCGTTAAAAAGCAAATAATATTATTTTATAATTGAAGTTCAACGAAAAATATATTTGCGTTAAAACTCATTTTTTTTTATTTATAGATTTAGCCAATTCTTGAGATAAAAGGTGAGGTTCATTTCTTCTGTAGAAATCATTTGTTTTTTTTAAGTAATTTCGTTATTTTTATATTAGATGAATCGATAAAATTAATCTTTATCTAGATTTAAATAGTTTTCTTTGAAATTTAAGCTTAGGAAAAGTAAAACTGGTTCTTAACGTTTGAAAAAAATGTTTATAGAAAATTTTATAAACTTGAATTAATTTATTCTGGTACTTACAGAAATGTTTGTAAGCCCCCTTTTGTAGTACTTAGATCTGTGGTATTTTTGGAGTTACTATAGACGTACTAACCTCTTTTTCGTGAATTATCTAACAGAAAGTTTTAAACAAAGAAAACAAAAAACTTGTAATTAACTAAATAAATAATTTACTGAAACAACTATTTGCTGTAAATAAATTATTTAGGTAAATAATAATTAAGATTTAATCTCTTCGGTCGGTTTTGTCACAATTTTCACTTAAAAGTCATACAACAAAATCTCATAAATATTTTAAAAATATAATGTAACCCTTTATTTTTTATTTATTCAATGGGTTTTTTCAGAGTTAAGTTCGCTACACGGTTAATAACTTACTGGAAACCCCCAAAACGCAAATGAGTATTTTTTTAAATCAAAAACTAACCTGTATTAATGTTAAATAACCTTCAAGACACAAAAACATTATTTATAACAATTTTAATTTCAAAAGAAACAACTTACTAATGTAACGATTAATTTAAAAAATACAGACGTTTTCAACAGAAAAAACCAGCGAAACATACCTACACATTAACAACAACATCTGTGATGTTTTTATTATTATTGTTATTTTTATTAATAATAAAATAAAAGTTACTTAACTTTTTTTTTTGATCAGTTATCTGTCTAGTCTTAAACGGCGCGTTGAATTGATAGGACGTATTTGATGCGTACGAAAAACAACTGTATATATATTTTTTATAAAAACCGTCTTTTGTTTAAATTAAATTAAAGTTTATATATGTAAAAAAAAAATGAGTTATTAACATAATAGAATAAGTGTTTGTGAAAGATTTTGAGTTAACTTACTTTCAGATCATTAATTTATTTTTAAAACTTTTAATTTTAAATCAAATAAACAAAATGAATAGAAAATCAATGATCTTGAACTTAATAATATTTTTTGGAATATGTCATTATACAATAGCAAAAGAATTTGGAAAAGATATTCGTCTACGAGATAATGAAAATAGTGAAAAATGTAAGTGGATATATTGTAAATTTTAATTCAAATCTTTTGATGTGTGTGAAAAGTGAATTTGGTGTTAATTATAAAAATACTACCTAGTCAGGAACTATCTATCGATGATATCTAGACATCAACATTTTTCTTTAAATTGTACAATTAAAACAAAATTAGCACTTCATTTTTTGCACGAAATGTTTGAGTTATTCATAAAAGTCTGAAGCTTTTATTTACTTGTTATGAAATGTTATTTTTATAAAATTAATATATAGATAGATTTAAACTTTTATGAATTAATTCGAATGATAATTCAAAATGAAAGTTTAAAACCGGGAAGCAAATACAAAAAATTTGTCAAGCGCTTTAGCTGTAATAGTCAACAAGAAAGACTTGAGAAAAAATGCCTAGACATTATCTAATCCACTGAGGGGCGGATTATTTTAATTAGAACTGATTTATGTTGTGATTTCATCACCCATCTGATACAAAAAGTTGCTCCGAAATTGATTTTATCTTTTAACAGATGTACCTCTTCAGAGAGGTATTTATTGGCTCTAGTTTTTTTTTGTTTAAATATCTAAACTACAAAACACCTAAGATTTGATATTTTATTGATATTTCAAAATTTAAAAATTGAAATAACGTTGTATAATGGATTCGAATTTAATTTAGTGAATCTTCTTTATCGACATTTTTTTTTTTTTTTTTTCATTTAAGTCATCTGAAGAGAAGCGTATTCAGGCAAAAATAATGTGTAAAAATTGTTAATGACAGACAGAGTGGATGATTTTGTAGTTGGATCCCAAATTCATTTACAGTTTACTAACTAGCGAGCTATACGAATTGTAGGTGATCGAACTTTGACATCAAAACTTGATTCCCTACAACATCGTCGCACTGTTGCTGACCTCGTTGTTTTTTACAAATATCGTCATCAGCAGTGCTCAGATGAAATCAGCGGCATCATGCCTCAAACTTATTCTTACCCCCGTTCCACTCGGCAATCGGCTGCCGCAACCAGTGAAACGGTAAAGATCCCGCGCTGTCATACTGGCAGATCGCAGAGAGACTTCTTTGTCCTAACTGCGTACAAATGGAATAGTTTGCCGGAACACTTAGTCTCAGGTGGCTTCAACCCACAGATGTTTAAAAAAAGCGTTAATCTACACCTCAGAACGCCAGTTGTTGTGGGACCCAGGTCTAGACCTAGGTCTTAAAAGGTATTTATGTGTTGTTGTGACACATATTCTAAACCCTATTACACAACACATTTTATTAAAAAAAAAAAAAAAAAAAAAACTTAAATAAACTTGCAATTGAATTTAATGTTGCGATTCTTACTTAAATTTTTAAAAAATTTATATATAAGTCAAGAATTTTAGATCTTATTGACTTTTGTAAAACGTACCATATTGACCGATTGTAAGAGGAAACGGCACTGTTATGATGTGAAAAAAGTATCTGACATACACTCAAACAAAAATTTAATTTTACAATTTTTTTTTTAAATACACAACCCACATATTTTTTTCAAAAGGTCCAAAAATGTTGTAACTTTAAAAGCCAATTATTTGGGAAAACAACAAATTGATTGTAATCACAAAACTTTTTTTTGATTTGATTAAAATAAGTTTGTAGTAAAAATTGTGTGTATTCTTTTTTTCATAAATGTTACGCCTCACCAGTGCAGCGAGAATTGGAACTAAAGAGATAAAAAAAATTAAGACAATAAAAGCTCACTTTTGTAAAAAAATGTTATATTGACTAAACAGGCAGAAAATTTAGTGGCAGATTTTTAGAACATTTACCTAAAACTAAAAACAATACATTTTTGGTGTCTAGTTAATATTTTAACATTTTAAACTTAAAGATTTCCTGACACAATTAGAGTTAATACTTCCATTTCTTTTACACAATTTTGGTGAAGTATTCTATCAAGAAGTTGTTACGGATAATTGTTCTTGTCGTAAAATGTGTAGATCGACTTTTTTAACTATATTCAATAATTTGAAGCCTAATTGCTTTTCAATTTGATATATACGGCAGGTTAAATTTTATTTTTGCTTAAGATGTTCTCAATTTTCTCTTACCTGTATTATTTTAACAATTTAATCTGCATTCAGGTTGCGGTTCACATACAATCCCAAATGAATAAATTATTTTTTATGTATATGATCGCCCATAAGATTCTTTTAAAATGATCCTAGTTAATTATATTGAGTGACTTTGGGTTAAATATTATATAAAATTTAATAAATTTAATTTAATAAATTTAATAAAATATAGGTTGCCCTAGATGTAAATCGAATCCCGGCCTACTGACTTCAAATTTAGTTAAATAAGTGAGCTGGTACATCCAAATTTAAGTGAACTAGTACATATTTCTAGTTCTAAAATACCTAGAGATATTGTTATGTAACCAGAAGACTTGAATTAAAACTAATATTTTGTTCTAATCACTTCTTTGTGTAATACATTATCTAATGTAGTTCCATTTTTAATATTTTACTTATCCAAACCTTTGTTTACCTTATTTTTATTTTCATCATCGTTTGTTATTAAGTAGTTATGACGTGCTAAAATATAAGACGATTTTTTGTTTGGTTTAAAGGTTTTTGCTGGGGAGATTCCTCAAGAACCTCTCACTGCAGGGATCTGCATTTTAAGGAAATTGATAGAACTAACTATTGCAGCTCAAGATTCTAAATTTACGAGTTTTTTATAAAATATATTTTGATCCAAACGGCCGTTATAACGATTTTCAATTTTTTTTAAAATAAAAGGGCTCTAGTTTCCTAACTACATATATGTGTTGGATTTCGCTGATTGGCCAACTTGTCCAAGATATAAATATAAAATTGTACAGAAAATTGTAATTTTTTAATCACCAAATACGACCTGCGCACATCGAAAGTGCCTATATTGCTGTATTCTTATTAACCTTACCTTACCTTGATAAAATTTCAAAACACAGTTTTCTTCGTTTATATATATGGGATGTCCCCCGTCAACTTTCAACTTCAAAGACATAAAAAACGCTCTAAAGCTTAAATTTTTTGTGTTGACGAGAGCTATCGAATGCTGTGTGGCGAATTAAAAAACTTTAAAATGCGGGTCTTAAACTGGCTGCTGTTTTGATCTAAATAGCAGAACCTCTCAGGCCAGTTTTTTTTTGTTCAAAAAGGCAGCTCGAAAATATAAAATTAAAAAATAAACAAATAATAAGGGTTGGGTTGGCGGGTTGATATCGCCAAAATTCGAATCTTTAATATTATGCGTATAGACAAATAATGAAATTATAAGATCACAAGAAAAAATATAAAAATAAACGGGGATATCATCCCTCCAACCCCTATTATTTTATATTTTTAATTTTTATAATAAAATATCAATTTTGTTTTATTTTTAATAATTAATTAATTAATTAAATTTTTAATAAAAAGGACTCATTGTCACCATTAAACAAAATAAATTTAAAAATTTCAATTAGTTCTTGAGATGCATTAAATTGAACATATGTATATGAAACCTGTGGTTTTCAAAAACTACACCTAGCTATACCACTCGCGACAAAAAAATTTCTTCTACAAAACGTTTTGTTTTATCGCTGTTCCACTAAAGTTGAAGCAAATTAAAAAATTTGTGTCAAGAAAAACGGTCGAATTTTGGTCCAAATTTCGCAGGAAAAAGCGCCATTTCGATCCGCCATTTAAAAAAATTGAACACCATACGACATTTGAAACTACGTATAATTACTAAGCTTTTAAGACAAAGAAAGCATCTTTTGAGATTTTAAATTTGCGTTGGCAATATAGACACTTGCAGATGTTAAAAGTTAAAATTTTAAATTTTGATAATGAAACTGAAACGAAAGTCCACTGAGTGAAACTAGTTATGGTTTTAATGTATATTATTGTCCCACTATGTGTACTATAATAATGTTAGAGTGTTTTAAAATTTCAAACGTTCTAAGAAAGTTCTTTTCCCAAAATCAAGGCTAAATAAACTCCACAAACTTCTTGATTAAAAAACATAATTCAAAATATTTATTTTTATCTCAAGGATGTTGGTTTTTGTTAAATCCATCCAACTAAAAAAATCACAGCAGATATTTTAACCTATTCCAAAAACTTACCATATCTTACGTAATCCACTTCTCTGCTAGCTCAACTTGATTAAATCTCATTTTTATTTATATCTTGGATGAGTGAGAAGAAAGTTATATAATGACATTATTATAGGATAGTTATGGTTATGTATTACGAACGAAAATAGAAATCAATATTCTAAGCATAATTAAATAGGGAAGATAAACATTAAGATAAGGATTTTTACATAAACCTATTTTCTATATTTCCGGTGAAAAATACGTTATACATATATAACTATCGTTGATATTTATTCAAATTCTCGTTGATCTTGAAATTTAAAAATCTCATGTTAAGGCAACTTCAATATAAAACTGCATCCAAAATAAAATACAAATTAACGATCTCTGTTCAATGATAATTATATGTGTTTGTGTAATTAATTTAATTGACACAATCACATTGTAATAAAACAACTGGAATACCGAACATTCATTCTATCAATGTCAATCCGGTAATTTTCTGAATCTTATTTTTAAAATGACAGATTTATCCTTTATGTATTGCCAATTAAAGTTGTGTAATTATATGAAAATTCCAAGAAACTAATTCTACGTTAAACATATCAAAATAACAATTTGATAACTTTGCAATAAGTAATTTGAAAAATAATAATTCGGTTATATTTTTTTTGTTGTCAATGTTGTCACAAGGTTATTTTTGGCAATAACTTACCATTTGTGTTCAAATTTTGTTATAAATATACAATAGTTAAACTATTGTGAAAGTGATAATACGATTTTTTTGTCAAGTAATTAAATTTATATTTTAACGAACTAACTGACTAGATATAAATAATAGCAAGACAAAACCACTTAAACCCAATTAAAGTATTAAATAACCCATTTCCAAATAACCCAATCAAATAACCTATTTCTCTCAACTTCTTATATTTGGGTGTGTCTGGCAGTGATTTAACAAGTTGTTTAAGTTTTGTTTAAGTAATTAATTAATGTATTTTTTTATGTTTTGTTTAAGTTTTCGGTAATAAATTAGGTAATCAAAAAAAATTGTTATTGAAAAACTTTAATTCTATTCTATCTTGAGACAAATATAAAACTAACTATGTATTAAACTACTACAGGAACTCGTCTTCAAGGTCTTCATAATAACAGGTTAACATCTGATATAAAAATAAAACATATATTGATAAAAATGCACATAATATTAATTTCTAGTTTCGCTTTTCTTTATATTTTTTATTATAAAATTAATTTAAAGTTCATTGGAAATTTATAACAACAAAAACTTTGCTTTGTATTTTAAAATTAAAAATCCCAATGTGACGTTTAATATAAATAAATAATTAGCAAAAATTTCCTTATTTATTTTTTTTGCTGATTTGTGTTAGTTGATTTCGTTAAGTTATTTGTATAGGTATTGAAATAGAAAATATGCATAATTACAAAAACTTTGTAATACAAATTACAGGAATTTCCAAAAAATAATTATAAACATAAAGACTGCGCTGATAAATACAAGAAAACATGTATAATTAAGTAACTTATACGCACGCCGAAATTTAGTAAAATCAATTCTTAGGTTTACCATTCCATAAATAAAACATCGGCGACATTGATCATAGGCTGACTTCACCACAGCTCTAGAAAGTAGAAACGATACAATCCCAATATATAGTGATCCATCAAATACTTCAATTAATGGCGAACTATTGTTATAGATTTCGCGTTTGTTATAGAATATAGATTATAAAACAGGTGACCTCATTGTCTATTATCATATAAATCTCGATTTTTTGTTAATGTTTCATCAAAATTAGTTCATTAAATAAAGCTGTATCCCAGCAGACATCAATTATGATTTATGTTGTACGAATAGAAAAGAAAAAAAATTACCGGAAGTGACAAACCAGAAGTTGGGATGCAGAACTGTAACAAATCATACTCTAAGCATATTTTCAAGTTTAATCAAAATTAATTATCAGGAAACTATCTTATTGAAGTTTCACATAAACATTTGCTCGGAAAGCCCCTCACCACTTATCCCAATATCGTCCAAAAACTAATCAGTTATTTGTCATTCAAATCTCCATATTTTGTCAAAGGCTAATCAAAATTGATAAAAAAACGAAGTTTGTATCCAAAAATGAGAAAAGTCAGCAGATGTATGGTATAACCCCCGCCACTTTGGGGGTTATACCATACACCATACTTATAAAAATATTTTCTGAAATATATTGTTACGATTACAGCAAAATCATAACAAAACACAACAACAAATCAATGAAATGAATAGTGTTGTTGTTGTATTCTTAGAACTTGGGTCAACATAAAATTACTTTATGAATCAAATCATCATAACGTAAAATAATCGAATATTATAGTGTTTTCTCAAGGTTTCTCTCAAGTGACCTCGAATGATCGAATTATGCAGAATCGTATATAAGGAGGGATGTTTTGCAAGACGATTAGTTTTATTTTAAGCCTGCGACGGTAAAATTAAAATTATAAAAGTGATTTTTGAATTAGTTTTTGTGAATAAAGTTTTAAGTATAATTGAGTAGAAATACTTTGTGTATTATTTTGAACGTTGTGTTACTGGAAATTTCTACAATCAACCGTTGGAGTTTCCGAAGCTGTTGGAAGAATATTCTAGTTAGTTGGGAATATAGTTTGGTGTATTGTTTTCCTATTGTTGTGGAACAACTAAAGAGTTTAAGTATTCAACTCTTTAGTTGTTCCACAACAATAAGAAAACAATACACCAAACTATATTCCCAACTAAACCTGGTGTTTTGCTTACTAATCAGTGGTCGAACTCAGAAGAGATTTAGGAATTGCGTTTATCGAATTGAGAGTATAAGACCGATTCGAAGTGAGATTACAAAAACGTAACAATATTAAAATTAAAACTAATAAATGGGAAAAAACAATAATATTAATCAAGTTTTTTATGTTTACTAACATAAAATTTGGTGACCCCGACGTGATATGAAAAATTCTAATTATATATATAACATTTCAAATCTCAATCTGGAGATTGGTGAACATAAATAATTTATACACATATTCACTTGCACTAAGTGAAATACAGGCAAAACGAAGAGACACATCCTAAACTAAATTAGTTAAGTTTTGTGTATTTGTTTATTATAGTAAATATGGCGAATCATTTGAAGACTTTGAATAGCAATATTTTAATAAGCTTTAAAGGCAGTACCAAAATAAATGGTTCATTATTTTTTGAAACTGAGGAAGCTGTAAGGAATTTTTCGATAAATCTACCGTTTTTGGTCACTAGATGGAGATGGTGGCCATATATCTGGCACCTCTAATTCGATTGTATCAAACGAATGCGCAGTGGGAATGCGACATTTCAATTCAAATTTTTCGTAAAATCAGTTTTATAGTTCGTCATTTATGTAAAAAGTGAAATTTGTTTGAAAATGAGCGAAGTTTCTAAGAAAATATGATTTTTGATTCCTTTTCGCTTTAAAAATGCTGCACAAACAGTAAGCAATTTGTAAAGTTACGCTGAGAATGCTGGAATTGAACGCAGAACCCATGACTGGTTTGTTCGATTCCGTTCTGAAAATCTGGATGTTGAAGCTCACCGCACTGGCCTGACCGACCTGAGCTAGACCAACATAGAAGTTGTCAGGTTATAGCTAATACACTAAACATCAACGATATAACAGTTTTTATTTTAATGAACTGAAACGAAACAAAATCAAACCATTTCTGAAGCGAATGGGATGTTAAGGTTGATGAAAATGGGTTAAAAACGATAATAATATTAAATGCAAACAATCATTGTCAGAGACCGGTGACGAACCGCAAACGACTCTAAAACCTGAATTGACGTTTAATAAGGTGATGCTTTGTGTACGGTGGAATGGGAAGAGAACTGTTTATGAAGAGCTACCTCCTGGCCAAACGATCATTATTTCATTATTTACTCTCGAAGACATTTTCTTTTGTAAACTAAAACATGTATTCTTCATTATTCATCTTCTAACAATAACTAAACATCACAAGAAATATTATTTTACTGCATTCACCTAATCCAATTAAGTAATTTAATAATTTGATTTATTACGTCATCGTTTACAGAAATCAAAAATAAATTTTAAAAACAGAACTTGTAATTCAGTAAATTAGTTGTGATATAACATCACTCCGATGGAAAATCTCCCATCATGAATATAAGAACTGAATCGAAAAAATTATGGTGCAAATTATGAAATTTTTTGCAATCCATACAATTTCGAACCAATAAGAAAATTTTAAACTTCAAAAAAGTTTATCATTCTCATCTCATCAGGGCTAGTCGACTAGATAAACTACCAAAAAATTTGTGTTTATATGATTTTGTAATGAAGAAGAATATTGTTTTGGGTGTTATGCCTCTATTTGGCTTTGTTTTTGAAATCATGGAAAATTTCTTATTTGTTTGTAATTCATTGGAGAGATATAATGAGAGGGATATGATAAAAGTTTCAAATGTACTGGAGGAAAAGAGATTCTTCTTTTATATAATCACGGAGACATGTTTTTTTTGTTTGAAAAAAAGATTTAGATTTAATTTGGCTCTCGAGCAATTTAGAGATTTTTTTGTTCTGGATATACATCCATTCAAAGTGTGTTTTTAAATTATAGCTATAAAAAAATTCAATTTTGTATTTGGTTTTGATATGAAAAGAAAACTTTTTTTTTGTAAAGTTAATTTTTGTTAAATAGATTAATGATAAAAGGAAAGAAAACTGTGTACAACCAAAATCAAACTTTGTAAAATTGATAGTTGCCAAATAAACATACATACAATTTTGATAAAATTTCTATTGTTCAACAAGTTTATTCGGTTGAAATTAGAGGCGGGTCAAATAATTGGTTTTTAACTCAAAATTACCATAGCAAATATTAATTGTTTTTTTTTTTGCTTTTCGATTGACCAAGGAAGTTAAAATAGGCTATAATTGGAATTTGGGATCAATTAAGTGCTAAAGCAGCTGGGGTTGCTGCAGGAATCCGATTATTAAACTAGGAATTTAACAATTTGCTGATCGCATTAGTGGAATATTTATTACAATTTCTTTTGGATCAAAGGTATTAAAGTGGTGACCTCAAAAGTCAAGGATAATAAAAACTTTGTAATACGGAATAAAAATGTCACAAAAAGAAGAGGTTAAGTTTTTTTTTATTTTTGTAATTTTTCTCTTCGTTTTTTTTCATGCATATATATTTATTTATTTTGCGTTTTGTTATTTTTTGTTGTTTAAAAATATGAATCATTAAGTTTATCTATTAGTTAGAGTCTAGAGATCTTCCCGGTGTAGAACCAGCGTGTGGGATTTTCATTTTTTCCTTGTTTATATATTCCGCTTAGAAACCTAAACCCGATTCTAACAATTTGGTGTCAAAACAGGGACGTAGAATATAAAACGGTAAACCGTTATATTTTAAATTTTTTCCTTGTAATTATTTTTATTGAATTTTTTTTTCAAGTGAATTTTTTTTTTAAATGTTTTTTTGCAAAAGCGTGGTGGTCCACGTCGGCACTTTACACGGCATCGCCGACGTAGAGGGGTAGTGCTGCCCGATCAACCTTCTTTCTCTGATGTCGATCGTGGGACGTTGGTCGGTTCTGTATGTTGGATAGATCAGACTGGTTTAGCACTGATGGAACCATATTCGTCAGTGTTGGAGCGGCCAAGTCTTTCTAACGAACAGGAGTTAGGTCAGCGTCTCGCGGATATGCTAGTCGCTTCGCTGGATCTGGTCATCAGAGATCAGGTTCAGGACCCGTCTGCTTTAGAACATGTGGTTCCTGAGCCTGAACCTAAGATGACTACAGAACGTAGGAAGTTGCTAGTTAAAAGGAAAAAAACGAGACAAGAAGAGCTTAAAGGATAGCTAGCCATGGCCCAAAGTCGAAGGGAGTTCGAGAAAATGGAGGTTGCAACCGTACTCTCTCGTTCAGAGGAATGAGGGAGTGGCTGCTGTCTTCATCTCTCATCTGGTACCTCGAAGAAAAGATCCAGTAGGGTTTCACCCTGGCTGGATCACCTCTGTCTCTGATATGAGACCGACCAAATGGTGTTTTTCTAAATTCGTAATGTCACTTTAGCTTTTCTTCATTCTTTTTTTAGGAAGAGTAAACGCTCAACATCAACCTCCCTTCACCAATTTTAATTGTATTTATGACAATCCATCACCATTGTAATAGTAGTGCTGGTGAAGAGGTCGAGAGCTGAGAGCTGGAGCTCGCCGTCTGCCTCCAGCAACGATATTAGTTTTGATTGTTGTTTTCAGATGTTTAAATTTTTTTAGTTTAGGTTTGAGGACCCAGTAGCTGGTTTATCGAATGGGCTGGAATCTAAACCAACTGCTGAGTCTCTCTTAAATTTTAGGGCGGTTCCATATCCGCTCTAGACCTCACATATCGTTTCTGGCGAAATATCGCGAGTTTGATCTTCCACCTCGGTCCTTCTTCAGCAGCATCTTTCTCTAGCTTTCTTACAGTTTGATGCATTACGGGTTCTAGACTGAAGGATCTCTTATATTGGAAAGAATAAAGAAATCATATATCTATAATTTTTTTTTGTTAGATAGATAAACTAATCTTCCTTATTAATAGATAAATAAATATTTTTTTTGGCAAATAAATAAACATTTTTAAATAGATTAATTAAATAAACAAATATTTTTAAATAAATAAATAAACAAATAATTTAATAATGTATATATATATATATATATATATATATATATATATATATATATATATATATATATATATCACCCTAATATATATATACATATATATATATATATATATATATATTAGACTGGTCGTTAAAAACTAAATTTTCCGAGACGCCCCCCAGAAAAATTCTTTGCGGTCAAAAAACCATAACGGCTTTATTTTTTTTTTTTTTAAGTGAAAAGAACACGTGCCGCAAAATCATCGAAGTTTATTTTTTGATAAAATTGTTAATATCTCATAAAATATGCAGATGTCAAAAAAAATCACTTAATCATTTTTGCAGGAAATTTAATTCTCTACAAAAAAGGTCCAAGTCATTTTTTTCCTAAAACCTATATTTCTGATGATATTTTGAAATAAAACTTGAAATTCTTCGAAACTCGTAAAACCAAATGATGAAAATTTCGACGAAAAAGTAATAATTTTGATTTTTTTTGTCACGATTATTTTTTTATACATTTCATTCTATAGCATAAGAAGAAAATTAGGAGTTTTTCGTCATCTTTATTTCTTATGTTTTTTAAAAATTACGAAAACTTACAAGTTCATTTTCAAAATATCATGAGAACTATACGTTTTCGGGAAAAAATGACATGGACCTTTTTTGTAGAGAATTAAATTTCCTACAAAAATGATTATATGATTTTTTTTGACATTTGCATATTTTATGAGATATATGAAAAAATCTACGAATTTTTCAAAAAATCAACTTCAACGATTTTGCGGCACGTGTTCTTTTGATTTAAAAAAACAAAAAATAATGCCGTTGTGGTTTTTTGACCCCAAAGAATTTTTCTAGGGGGCGTCTCGGGAAATTTAGTTTTTAACGACCAGTCTAATATATATATATATATATATATATATATATATATATATATATATATATATATATATATATATATATATATATATATATATATATATATATATATATATATATATATATATATATATATATATATATATATATATATATATATATATATATATATATATATATATATATATATATATATATATATATATATATATATATATATATATATATATATATATATATATATATATATATATATATATATATATATATATATATATATATATATATATATATATATATATATATATATATATATATATATATATATATATATATATATATATATTTATATATTTTTATATTTTGTACAACGAGGTTTGTCATTTCTTGTGTCTTTTTGACTGAATTTTGTTTTGTCCTATATCATCTCAAACAGTTTTTTTAGGTGACGTTTGCAAGTGAATAAGCAGCAACCCCATTTATAATTTATCAATCAAAAATAGTCATTAAAAATAATCAAAGCAATTCTTGTAGCAGCGCGCGGTTGCTGATTCTCATAGTCCATTCTTATAGAATAAACAGCAGATAGTGATAGTAGTCATCTCATCACTATCTTCATTTCTCCTAGCTTTATAACGACGGCCTATTTCGATTATTACTCTAAAATAAGAATATTCATACTTAAAGAAATTCGCTAATGATTTGCTATTGTATTTCGGTTCCAGCCTTTAATTTTCAACAAACATAAAACATTTGTTTTAGTTAATTAAGCTGTTAGTATCATACAATATCAAGCTGTTAGTATCACACAATATCAATAAAAGTTTCTGTCTACATAAATGATGAACATTTTTTTTTTGTAAAGTTTAATTACACGGAGATATAATACGCTTGTTCAAATTCATAAAAAGCAGAATGGTTTATTTCTATAATAAAGTCCAAATAGTTCACGCAAGCAAACAAGGCATCCAGAATTGGTTAATCTAAAGGGTGTTGTCTGCCATCATAACAGTGCGAGAGCACACACATTTTCGATAACCCACCAACAAATGACTGAACTTGATTGGATAGTTTTGATGCATCCTCCATATAGTCCGAACCTTGCTCCATTAGACTACCATTTATTTCTCTGAAAAAACTTCTTTGATTAAAAAATTTGGTAATAGAAGAGCCACGTAAAAGCACTTGGTTATTTGTTTTGCCGACAAACCGTAGAAATTCTACACCGATGGAATCATGAAACTACGCGTAAATTATTGACACATATGTACTTGTTCAAAAATTGGCTTCTACTTGTTATAGCACACTCACTACGGGTACAACACCACAAGACCATTTAAATACATCAACTTCAGTTCTACCTCCGGCAAATGGAAATAGTTCAAACTATAGATGTAGCAATCGGGGCTGAATTATACTACGAAATAATTTTACAAAATCAAATCAAAACTTAAAAGTTACATTCTCGTTCTTTTTAAGAAATAATTTTTATTCTTCTATTTTGGTGAATTATATTTTGATATTTTTTCAATCAAAACAAAACAAATTACAATAGTCGAGATCAGCTGTTAAAAAAATAGTAGAATTAAAAACAAAAATAAATAAATAATAATTATTAAACAAATGGGCGGGGTTTACTTTTAACTTTTGTAATGAGATAACAACCAGAACTATCAAAAAATTAAAAAAAAATAATTATAAATCACATGAAGCGCATACCAGATAATAAAAAAAACACCGGAATTGATTATGATACATCATAGCGCCATTAAATTATCAAGTTCATCCACCAGGTAAACATCTTCTCTCGTTCTACAACACCTATAACCGCGGTTACATGATCGATTAAATCAAATAACAAAATGTGTAGAACTGTTGCCTTTCAGTTTTAAAAGTTTTCAATTTCAACTTTTCATTTCAAAATTTATAGTTGATACTTGTTGTAGCTTTAAACATTGAGTTACCTTAAAGTTGTTCTCGAAAATCATTCTAGATTAATCTTGTTGTTGTAATTACGATATACAAACATGTTTTGGTTAACTTTTCATTTTTAGTTAGTTGAAACTGGGATGAGCTAAGCGACCTATATTATGAAACTATACTATGCAATCTCGAACAGTTTAGCTAAAGTATACGTCGAGTAACTAAACTCGTTCCAGATTCAGATAAAGAATAAAAGCAATAAAATTTAACCTCGAAAAAACTATAAACATAACCGACAAATAAAGATTTATCGATGTTCTTATTTATAGATGACATTATAGACATGAATATGTATCCTTTTAGAATTGGATCTCTACTTCAATCGATCATTTAATACAACAAATCAAAACAATAATAAAATTTTAAAAACAACTAGATAAATAGAAAAACAGCTTTTCGATCGACATTCAATACTAATCTAACATAAAAGCAACAACCATCAATGTTGAGGTGAAGGTCGTTTTTAAATAACAATATAATTACGGCGTGACAGAACAAACATTATCGTACAGGTTTTTTTTCAATATACAAATTTTAAATTCCCTTATTGTCTATCTATACAATTACGGTGCACTTATAATGTAATTACATTCCATAGTTTACTGTCAAAAATCTGTTAAACAATATTAAAAAATAAAAGTGAAAGTAGTTTTGTTGTCTATCTTGTTATTCACCAAATTTTAAATATTTTATCTCATCTCTATGCGGGCTTATTACGTATTAGTTTTCTTTTTTCATTGTTCTAATTTTGAAGTTGGTGTTAAATGTTTTGATTTTATTTCACATTGTTAATGCTTAGAAATAGATTTGACAATTACATTATGATTAGTTTACATGAAAATATTCATTATTTTCGTGAAGTTAACCCAGACGTACAATAATGGTAATTAAAACGTAACGGTTTTAACTTTTAAGTTTATTCGTAATCTACTTTATCGACATGAATACAAAAATGTCTACAGAAAATTAATATTCTTTCCCAATTAATTTTGTATGTAAAATTGAATTAAATTAAATAGACAACTTTATTTTCATTTTGGATTGACCTCAAACAACTCCGAGCTGGTAAACGACGAAAAATTGATATTAGTTTGTGCATTTAATAAACTTTTGTTCTGAAAAAGAGCTTATAGTATGTTTAGTTTGTGAAAAAAAAAATTAGATTAGATTTATTAAAATGATTATAAAAGTTAAAAATTCTCCTCTCCTGAACGATCCTCGTTCAATAAAAAATGTACCATTTTCGCTAACGATGTTTGTAAACGTGTTTAATTCTTTCATTTCAGTAAGAGTGTGCATCGTTGAAGGTCGTGGCGCTTATAAAAAAGCTGAAAAACATTGTCCTGCCTTAGAATCATCATCAAATTTTGAATGTGTTATTGGTTCGGATCGTTTAGATTGTGTGCGTCGTATACATAAGGGTTCAGCTCATTTTGGTGTATTCTCATCGGAAGATTTAGTGGCAGCAAGATGGGCTGGGGTTGAAATTTTAGTAACAAACGAAATGCGTTTTCATAGTGAGGCACCATTTGAATACGAAATTGTTGCTATTGTTGATAACGAAGCAGGAATTAACTCAGTTCATGATTTAAGCGGTAGCCGATTTTGTCATCCGGGGCATGGTTTTCAAGATCATTGGACCGAAGTTCTAGCAAACGTAAGATAATGAATAAAAAACAAATTAAATTACTTATTTTATTTAAAATTATTTTATTTTCAGTATTTTGAATCTACTCTTGTTCCGCGTCAATGTGAAATTGATTTAACATTAGCTGAATCTCGAATTAAAGCATCGGCCAAATTCTTTGGTCCAACTTGTAAAGCTGGCCCTTGGGTTCCAGATCCAGCACAAGATAGAATATTAAGTAAATATTTTGACCATTTTTCCATAGTTTTCTGACTAAATTAAATTTATTTTTTTTTTTAGAAAATAAATATCCGTCACTATGTGAAATATGTGATAATCCTTATCAGTGTGCGATCGGTGATAAACATTGGGGACGATATGGTCCGTTATATTGTTTAACAAGCGGGACAGGACAAGTTGCCTGGGCTAGATTAGATGATGTTAAATTTCATTTTGGTGTAAGTATTACTTAAATTAAATTATATTAAAATAAATTTCAAGTCAAAATTATTTTTTAGTTTAGTGGATTACCAGCACAGGCAGATCCATCTGGTTTCAGTTTCTTATGCCCCGATGGTCATTTACAACCAATCACCAGTTTGTATCCATGTGTTTGGGTTGCTAAACCGTGGCCAGCGGTTGCGGTAAAAAGAACTGCAGCAGAAAAAGTTCATCCGTATTTAGACAGGCTTTCTCATAATGATTTGAATAGCTGGGAAAATGCACTGTTAAGTCTTCTTGAAAACTATCATGTAAATGTAACAGCATTAGACAACGCAATTCCAGTCGATGATTATCTAGATCAAGCTGTTGGATTTCAAGGAGCTTACAGCTTTCCCGCATGTAATCCGCCACGTTCAATTATCTACTGCACAACAACATTGATAGCACATGTTAAATGTTCATGGTTACAAGAAGCAGCTGGAGTTTATGGAATTGAACCTAATCTACAATGTATTAGAACTGAATCAATTGATCGTTGTATGGATGATACAAAACACAATTATGCTGATGTTGTTTTAGTTGATCACGATGATCGGGTTCGGGCTGAACGTGATTTTAATTTGCGGCCAATTTTATACGAACTTGCACCAACACTAGAGGACCGTTATTCAGTCGTTGCCGTGATAAAAGAAAATAGTGGCATTAAACATTTGAGTGATTTAAGAGGAAAAAAGGCTTGTTTCCCAAGTTTTGAAGGTGCTGCTTATTTATCAGTCATGGAAACACTAAAAAATAAATCATTAACATCAACTACATGTGAATACTCAAACGAAGTAGAAACATTTTTTTCATCCGAATCCTGTATTTGGGAAAGTCCTTCACAAAACTGTCATAAATCGTATTACGGTGATCAAGGTGCACTAAAATGTCTAGCAGATGGGGGAGATGTTGCATTTATCAGCGCTGATATCTACCAAAATTTTACTAAAGGTGATTTAGCTACATTGCCCTGGAGTATTAAATTAAATCAGCAAAAAGTTAAATTACTTTGTCCGTATGGTGAAACCAAAACACGTTATTTCAAAAGTGATATTTGTTTTTTACACTGGGCACCTCGAGGTCATTTAATGATACATAACAATACATCGCTTATGAGAGGAAACGAAATTTATAATTCATTACGTGAAATGGATCGATTGTTTGGTAAACAGGTAAAATCACTAACAATGCCGTTCACAATGTTCGGTCCATTCGATCGCCGAACAAATGTAATGTTTAGAGATACAACCGAAGGTCTAAGAGGGCTTACAGAATTAAAACGAGATAAAATTTATAGAGATTTAGAACAAACGTATGTTAATTTCGTTTCGAGAAATTGCACCCTAGAACCGAGTTCAGGAAAGAAATTATTTATTATCAATGGAATGCTTTTAGTTTCCATTATATGTAGTTTACTTAAATTTTTATCATAACTACGATAGATTTTGTAATTATTTTTAGATTGAGGTTTTGTTTAATGCTAATAGCATCAATTTAAAAATTAATGGATGAAATTGATTAAAATGAAGATAGTCATTTGCTCGTCAACTGTGAACATACAATTTGAAATTTCATTAAGTTTAACTTTACATTCAAACTGATATCCTCAGACATTTTATTTTTTAATACTGAAATCTAAACTTTGTATATAAATAGATATTTTAAGAATAATCTGACATGCAAACGAACAAACTGGAATCATAAAATACAATATAAACATAAATAACTGCAATTAACCTCCAATAAACTAATTATCATTCCGTTCAATATAATTATCGTAAGATATTTTCAGAAAGCAACGATGTTCTTTTATATTTAATATTAAACAATATTTTCATTGTGATATTTATATATAAATATTATTATATTTTATAAACTTATGCCGTCCTAATTTTTAAGTAATTATAATTTATATAAAATAACGGGTCAAAAACTGAATATATAGAATTGGGATACGTTCCAATTATAAAAAGTCCAGCGGCAGGTATATCCGCTAGAAAAAGGTAGATTTCTTGATCAGACAGATATGCATGCAAGTAGAATCAATGTATCAAATTAGTTGAAATCAAAAAACTAAATAGAAACGGAATTATCCAACAAATTTCACAAAAGACATTTAATACATTAACCGAAACTACTTTATGCAATTTCGGAACAGTTTTGTTTAATTTGGTTAAAATTAGTCATAACATATTAAATCCACCAAAGATCAAATAAACGTCCAACAAAGATCAAAAGAACTACGTGACAACTACAATTATACCATCACACATAATTTATAATCAAACATTATTAAACAATTTTAATTTAAAATCATCTTTGTGTTGTATTTTTTTGTTCTCATATAATCTTTTTTCAAATACATAGTTTACTTAGTGAAAAAAAAATAAAAATACAAACAAAAGAGCATATGATAATTTTCCTTTTGTATTAAATGGCTTGAGATTTGTCTGTAACAGATGCATTATATTGCTTATAGAAATGGAACCTTTTGGTTTAGAAAGCTGAAATTTTGTGAGGCTATAGCTTAAAAACTGTCTTAAAAGTTAAGATGAATTTAAATAACATAAACTCAAACATGATGAAATCATTGCCTTTTGCGTTTATTTTCATTTCAACCGACCTGGGGCCTCAACCTTTAGACCTGAACTATTTTTTTTTTAAATTTTGGAAAGATTTATATTGAAACTTTGTGTAAAAAAGTTTTCAAGTGTGAGCTTGGCCATTTCAGCTAGATCAAGAACAAAAAAGATTGGCAAATTTTTAAAACAGCTGATTTTTCAGGAACCTGGAACGTCAAAGTTGTCATTTGGATAAAAATGATAGAAATATGTTCAAATATTCAATATTTATAAATTTTATTAAAATATTATGATTCAAACGGAAGTTATAGCGCCCTAGATTATTCGACATTTTAGGCTCTAGCCGCTTAACTGGTACCCGGATATGGCCAGTTCACGAACTTGTCCAAAACATTATTTGCCGGAACACACACAAAAAATTATTTTGGTGTAGGTCGAAAAATGCGACCGTGAGAGTGCCGCCAAATTCCGTTATATCTCATATCGTTATATATATATATATATATATATATATATATATATATATATATATATAAATTTTTTTTTCATTTTGATTTTCCGTCTCCGCTTATCATATATAGTCGTTTGGCACCAAAATTTTTCCGAAATTCCGAGATGAAGCACATACCAATAGGTAGATTTTTATATGAAATCTACCTAAAATAATATTATTTTAAACGAGTTTTCATTGTTCGTTATATTGGTAAAACTGTATTCAAATTCTGATCATTGAAAAAATGTCAACATGCATGTATACAATCAAAATGTAATAAAGTTTTTATTTTATTTATAATTTTGTAAATAAAAATGAATTCAAATATATATAAATATATATTTGGATTGCATAATAAATATAAGATCAATAAACTTACATAGAAATAGTTTTAAACGTTTTTTTTTTAATCAAAACAAAAGAATTTACAACCACCATGTAACAAAACGTAGTAATTGTTGATGACTTTTGTGACTCGAATAAATACAAACTGAACTAAACTCAAGTACATACTATTATTAACAAGAAAAACAATTGTATTGTTAAAATTATAAGTTTATTTTTATTGTGTGGGATGGGATGATAATGGCGTAATTTTTTAAAGCTATGGTTTCCCCAAATGTGTGTTTATGAATTTCCACGGATAAAATGAAGTTTGAATTTTATATTTTGTGTAAAACCAAACAAAAAATTCAATAACTGCATTCTGCAATTCAAATAAAACTATATTTAACTGCCATCTAGTGTCTGTTTCAACTTTTAAATCTACAATCGTTTCTCCATTCTCCAAAAATTAATATTATTTTATTCGCTGTCAGTCTTAAAATTTTTAAACAAAGTTTAATTTATTTATTATTTAAATTAAAGCAAACATGTTTTATTTTACAAGTACAGCGGTTTCACCGCCTGTTACTCTATTTATGGGTTTCGATAAACATGAAAGTAAGTCTCTGTAATATATTTGTTGGTGCAAAGAGTTATTTTGTGTATTAAATAAAATAGATGAAGAGCTAATAAAATGGGGCTGGCCAGAAGATGTATGGTTTCATGTTGATAAATTATCATCAGCTCATGTATATTTACGATTGCAACCCGGCCAAACAATTGATGATATTCCAACAGCGGTACTAGATGATGCATGTCAAATGGTTAAAGCAAATAGTATTCAAGGCAATAAAATGAATAATATTGATATTGTTTATACAATGTGGGAAAATTTAAAAAAAACTGCTGGCATGGAAGTCGGTCAAGTAGCATTTCATCAAGATAAAGAAGTTCGTAAGGTTAGAGTTGAGAAACGGATCAATGAAATTGTTAATAGATTAAATAAAACAAAAGTCGAAGCAACTCCTGATTTTAGAGCGGAACGTGAAAAACGTGATGCTAAAGAACGTGAAGATAAAAAGATATTAATGCGTGTTAAAAAAGAAAAGGATAAAGAAGATGAGAAAAAGAGAAGAGAAGAAGCAGAGCTTAGAAGTTATCAAAGTTTATTGACAACAGATAAAATGAAAACAAATTATGATTCGGGCAATGATTCTGATGATTTTATGTGAACAAAAAACTTTTGGAATTTTTCTTTATAATTGTTATTATTTTCTTAAAGAACTGAATTATATGAATTACTTAACTTTTTAAGTGTATGTTTACTGATTCTAATGCATCTTGAATCCATTCTGGTATTGCGTCGTCTTCATAGTGTATTTTCATAAAATCTTTAACAAACTCGGGAAATTTATCTACTTTTATACTTTCTCTTATATCCGACATTAAACGTAATTGATATGCTATGTTATGAATAGAAAGCAAGTTACAAGCTACGGTTTCAGTAGTAACAATATGATGTATATATGATCGTGTATATGTTTTGCATGTCGAACAAGAACATTTGTCATCGATTGGTATCATTTGTTGGGCATATTTTCGTTGTTTTAAATTAAGTTGCCCGGTACGTACTAACGCACATCCAAATCTCTGAAACGAAGAAGTCGGTATACCGGTTATTTGTCTTTAATTTAATTTCAGTACTCATACCTACCGCAGTTCTAGTTGGAAAAACACAATCAAACATATCAACTCCGAGTGCAACGCAAACGACCAAATCGGAAGCAAATCCAACTCCCATTAAATATCGTGGCTTATCGTCTGGAAGTAAATCCGTACATAAATGCACGGTTCTCCAAAATTCATTTTTACTTTCTCCGCCACTTAATCCACCCACAGCGAACCCATTTACTTGTCTTTTTATAATTTCGCTACCACATACTTTTCGTAATTCCCGTTGTAACCCACCTTGAACAATAGGAAATAAATTTTGCTCATCAACTCTTTTATGTGCACTTAAACTACGGTCTAACCAACGAATAGTTCGATGCATAGCTTCCTCAACTCTTGGTCCAACTGTTGTTGTTTTGACAACATCATCTAATTGCATCATTATATCAGCCCCTATCACATTTTGTATTTCAATGGAGTGTTCTGGTGTTAACATTGTTTCCTTATTATCGAACGGAGATTGAAATTTAACACCATCTTCTGTAATTTCAGCTAATTTTAGTAATGATACCATTTGAAACCCACCAGAATCTGTTAAAAGTGCTCTTGGCCAATTCATAAAATTGTGCAATCCACCACATTTTTTTAATGTCTCAATTCCAGGACGTAATCCCAAATGATATGTATTTCCCAATATAATTTGACAATTTAAGTGTAAAAGCTGATCAACCAGGATTCCTTTCATAGTACCTTGAGTTCCAACTGGCATAAACACCGGTGTATCTACATCACTATGGGGTAATGCCATGACACCTACTCGTGCTTTTGATTTTGAACATTTGGAAATCACTTTGTAAGATAACGGTTTTATTAGTTTAGATTCCGTCATGATTGGTTTAGCTAAATATTTAATGAGCTTAATTTTTGAATATGATTTAGAACAATTTAAGCACATGGATGTTTGTTTTTATATTTTGACAAATGATTTTGACAGCAACAATACCCTATGGACAGACTTGTTTACTTTTGGAGCTAAATTATTAAACAAAACAAGATAACAGTGTACAAAAGACAGTTATGGTTTTGAAAAATGCAATACGTTGCAAATGAATTATAAAACACATTTTTATACTTCCTATACATAAGGAACTAATTTGCGGTTCCTTAAGTTTGTGTAAAACATAACCTTTCGGCCTCTATTACTCTATGCAATTTCTTTATTATTTTACGCACAAACGAATCGTAAAACACATTTTACATCCTAGTTATCGTGACTGATGTCGAATTCTTTTCACCCAAACCCATAAAAAAATTGATGTAAATCAAAAATTTTGTTCTTTTCACCCAAAAACATCAATTTTTTTTCCGATTTACATAAAAAAAAATGTACATTTTTTCGTAAATTTTTTTGACATTACTAATATCAACAAAGAAAATTTAAAAAATAAACGTTTTGTTAACGACGATTTTTATATAACTATGAATTGTTTAATTTTGAAAAATTAATTATTGTGTTTTGTATTATAAATATAGGGTGTTTTTTTAGAGTAACACAACTTTAAATTAAAATAAAACAAAGAAATATATTTTTAATATCAATTAAACTGACTTTATTGGATAGATAATTTAATGGAATTAATGCTTAAATATTATTTCGGGTATGTGGCCGCCGCGGCTGGCGCATACAAGGCGCAATCTGGAAATCCAATTTTCACACACTTTTCGCAGCATTTGCGGCCGTATTTCGCCAATAACTCTTCGAATGTTGATTTCCAGGTTTTCAAATGTCTCTGGTTTATCGGCGTAGATAAGTGACTTTACATAACCCCAAAGAAAATAATCCAATGGGGTTAAATAACACGATCTTCATAGGACCATTACGTGAAATTATTCGTTCATCAAAAGTTTTTTTGAGCAAATCAATTGTAGCGTGCGCTGTGTGCCATGTGGCTCCGTCCTGTTGGAACCACATGTCAGCAAAATTAATGCCAGCTAATTGAGGTATGTAAAAACTTCTAATCATGTCTCTATAACGTTCACCATTGACAGTAGCATTCTGACTATCATCGTTTTTGAAGACATATGGACCAATGACTCCGCCGGCCCATAAAGCATAATGAAATGCCAAACCAAACTAAACAAAAAGCAACTATCAGCTGTTAAATCGGTTGTCAAATAAAGCAGCATTGTCAACTCAAAGTTGTGAACCTATAAAAAAAACACCCTTTACAATATAATGTAACTAACATTTAATAAAATAACTGCTAATAAAAAAAACTCTAAAATGGATTTATTAGAATTAAAATATTATATTTCATTGGGCGGATGAAAAAAGATGCATCATAGAAAAAAACGAAGACGCTTTTCTCTAAAATGAAGTTAACAAAATTGAATTGAACAAAATTATTTTATTTACAAATTGATTGAATCTTTTATAAATATTTCAATATGCAATTGCAGAATATGCTATTACACGAAATTTTTCAAATTCAAAAGTAAACAACCGTCATTTAAATATCACCAATACAAACATATTTCGCAGCAAATTTTGTTTTTTGTTCTTTTCAGACCCGAATTTATAAATTGATTTAGAAAAGTGAAAAGAACACCACACGAAAGTTGAATTTAACGCCCGTAAAATAAAAACCCGTTGCTATATAAAACATTAGTGTATTTTTGGAAAATAATCATAAAATTAGAACAAACAAATAAATTAGAAGTTTATAGAGAAAATCATAGCATGTTTAGTATAATTTTCAAAATATCTAGCGAGTTTAAAAATTCAAAAATTGATTTATACTAAAGTTAAGTTGGGCAGTTGTACGTAAAACGCTGTACACACACTCAGGCTGAAAGGAAGATTACGCCCTTGGTTCAATAAAAGCCCTCGCTTCGCGTCGGGCTTCAATATAAACCACAGGCGTAATCTTCTACTTTTAGCGCTCGATATGTAAATAACTATTCCGTCCTCTTATTATTACTTTACGCCCTCTTATTGTTACTTTACAACCTCTGTTTTGTTACTTTACACCCCGTTGTAGAAAGCATAAAAAATTTGTGGTACGGTGTAAACTTAATTTCAGCCCTATGTAGCGAGTTGTTGTCATTCTCACTCGGGCTGAAATTTAAAACTTTACACCCTTCGTGAAGTTAAAAATTTGAAACTAAAAATAATTATTTGATGTTTGTACGTTGCCATGTAAAAAAATTCTCCTAAATTTTGTAGCGTATGACGAAAACATTGTTTGACGTTTAAAATAATAATTGATAGTTTTGGAAAACCATATGAACAGTTAATAACTTTGTCTTCTTTAATTCTTTTGGCATATTTATTGTAACATTTCTTAGCCGAGTTACAATTATTTAGTTCGATCACTAAATCAGGAAATTAAAACACAATGGATTTTCTAAACGTTATAATTTTATTCGTTCAAGATTTTATTGTAAAAATATTTCTTCTACTACTATTCCCCTTAATTGTTCTTGTACTAACAATAATTCACCACTTATAATTTTGGTACAATTGTTCACAATATCACTTTTAACTGTTCACTTACGATAATCTTTTACTTATAAAACTCTATTACACTTATAGTAATTTCTAACAATCACCTTATTCAAATTGTAACACTTAATTTTAACTCGCTTATATCACTGTTAAAAATTTATACTTTTTCTATCGCTGGCAATTTTATACTGATCTTATCCCTTAACACAACCTCTTATGTATACTACATGAAATAGCCTCGATATCTCTACAATATTCCAGAACACAAACCTTTTTTCCATCCTTTATCAACATAAACATAATAACACGATCTTCAAATTTTGACACATAGGTGTGAGATCTATTCTTTTCAATTTGTTTATTTACCTATTCTCTAATAGGATAAACAAAAACTTCCTATTACGTGTTTACTTTGCTTAAGTTATATTCTTTTATTGATTTTTATATTTCTTTAGTGGAACTATTTTCTCTAAATGTTTTTTATTGTGTTGTATTCTATCGTATTCCATAATCGTCACATTATGTACAGTAAAACAGTAAAATTAATATATGATCCTTATAAGGATCTCTGTTTAATTTGACCAACTTTAATTCGGGCCATCAGTAACCCTATTCCGATAATTCCCAGAGAATAGAAATTTCAATTTTTGTAACAGTTTTATTCTTTTTTTCAGAATGTGTGAACGTCAGAACGTATGGCAAAAATAATTTATTGAAAAAATTTATTCCCTATTACAGCAGTTTTGAAATTTGTTTCTCTAATCCTGGTCTTGTTTGGGATTATAAAGCTGCAGATTGGCAGCTACTTAGAGATATCTTTAATTCAAACATTTCTGCTTCTAATTTTTTAGAAATAATACACCATGGGTATGCGCAATATTGTTTATTCCAATTGATCGCTCCGAAGGAGGATATTGTTTATTCCAATTGATCGCTATGGGTTTCGTAAATATAAAGAAGCAATAAATTTAAAAAAATTTTCAAAAGCATTACCAAAATAAAACTGATGAAAATAGAATAGAAAAAAATATATTATGTATGTAGCAAACTAATAGATGCAGGAAAAAATCTTTTTATTACGGAAAAAGCTACTAATTTAGCTGAGTACTCACCGCAATTTTTTAAAAGTCGTTAGTTATTTTTAAAACATTTGCTACGAAATTAGCATCAATCCTTACTAAAATGGTCTATTTGTCATATAAGAAGGGGATTTTTTGAAAAAATGAGAAGTGTACAGCCAGTTCCAAAAAAGGTGCCTAAAATGGATCCAACATATTACCCATATCAATCTTGTCCGTTGTTGCTAAAATATTTGAGATGAACGTTAATTTTAAAACATACTCTCATCCTATGAATTCATACATATATAGTAATGTCTAGAAATTTAATACAAAAAATTCCAAAGAAATGCAATTTTCAATATGTAATCATAGATGAAACATTCTTAAGTACATATGAAAAATGATAAAGTTTCAATTTAGAAAATATCTGAACATGTAAACTTAACCGCTGTGTAAGACACACGATTTTAACATGTATCTCTGATGAGTGTGAGTTCGAATCCTGGCATGAAACACAAAAACTTTTTCTAAAGGAATTTTAGACAAAATGAAAAATTATTTCGAATGGCAAAATTCAAGTGACTCCCAATATGTACTTAAGCTTAATTGCTCACAAAAAAATCCTCCAAATTAAAAATTTCCCCTAAAATTGTCTATATTTCGTAACCAAAAATATAGCAATAAATTGACTTTGCGTCAGATAATAGTTTCGCATTGATTGACAACAATCAATAATGAGTCTGATATTCAAAGACGTTAATCTTTAATTTATTATGATTGCACTAAACAATTCCTAACTTTAAATAAAAAACATGCTGAAAAATAATCGGTTAGGGGGGGGGGAGGTGTTCGGGTCCGGCCTCCCCCCCCCCCCCCCCTAAGTGTGCACCCCTGCTTTTAGTTGTACTATTTTCTATTAAGAGTATTTTTTATGATGATGTTCTTTTGAACATCGCTCTCTATCGTCACAATACATACACATTGTCGTTCATGTACAAGAAATATACATTCAAATAAAATCTAGAATTTAAATCGGTGTTAGTGACCATATTCACTAGCTGGAAATCTTGTTCAAAACTCGTATACCACACAGTTCATAACATATACACAGTTCATAACATATTCATTCAATCCTAGCTTAGTTAGAGCACAAAAAATGTGTTCGTAGAGTTAAAATCAGATAACATCAATATGAATTGAAAATTTAATAAAAACCAAAATATCTAACGATGGTTGAAAAACTCAAACTTAAAAAGATGAATATTGATGCAGTTTCAACATTGAAATACCATCGATTCGGTGGCGTATGTGGATAGCATGTCTACCAAAGGTTTCCAATCATGACACTGATAAGGTTACAGGTTCGAATCCTAACCAAAACACGCATAAAAGAAAAATGGAATTTTTCTTTGAGAAAAATCCAAAGTGACTTTCTTATAATTATACTTGAGTTTTAAGTGCTCACAAAAACTCCCTAATAACTCAAAGCTTATTCAAAGTTCTAATCTATTGATTTGAAAATTCTAAACCAGTATTTAATATACAATAAATATTGTCTTTTGTATATACGAACACACATTCAAATAAAATCTAGGAATAGACACAATTCAAAATAAAATTCCACGACATCCGTTACGACATAGTCCGTGCTGACTGTGACTCTGTTTGTCTTTTGTAAAATATTATATATATATTTTTATATATTTTTTAGTAGATAGATAATTAATTAATATTTACATGTGAAACACTATAAAAATATGTTTCAAAAAGAGCAACGAATATCCATCCATGTATGGATTTGTATATAATCTGATGATCTCGTCTACTCTTAGCCACATCAATTCTTGTAATAATTTAACCATGAAATCTGATAAAAAGATTCATGAAAGAATTAATTGTGAACGGACAGTAATATCGAGAACAAATACTTTTATTCATCCATTCACAAATATAACGACACCAAATTCTTTGCGATTCAGTATATCTTTTCTTCTATCAAATAAAAAACATCATTTATATAGTTTCAATTCATTAAAAAAATATTTAAAATTTACTTAAGCAATCTAATACATCCGTTACTTTTCATTCATTTTCTTTGATTAAAAAATTGCTTCAAAATTGTATTTCGCGACGTCTCGAAACTACTAAAGTCACACATATTCATTGTTATACATAGTGGACCGTAAAATACATAAAGGCTTACTTTGAGTTGAGCTACAGTTTAACTACTTATGTGCTGCCTATTATGTTTTGACACAGCCTGCTACGTGCATTCTTGAGGAATGCTATACATTTGTGTTTACTTGAACACCATATGGTGACGATATTTATAAAAACCACAATATGGTACGCACGCTTTCGAAAAGATTCCAAAAAGGCCAAGATACAAAGCAGATTCTGAGCCTCACGAGTGAGTTAGCTGTTTTGCTAGATCATAGGCGATTACATCCCCGTCAATGGTAGAGAATTGAAGATTTAGTACCACCATTCAAAGAATTCCGATCTTTGTAAAAAGTTTTCAAAAATTTCATTTAATTCATTCCCAACTTATGGCCCACACTATTTAAACAGTATAATTTTGATAGTATTTCGCGAATCACGAAGTTTATAAATAAATAAATCCACAAGAAATTTGTAAGTGCTTGTGCTTTGTATGTTTTAAAATTTTTGTTCAGTAGTTTGTGATTTTTTTAATTTCCTCCTTTTTTTGGCGCAATGTTATTTATATTCAAAAAATAATTGTGAAATAATGAAAAAAATTTAAAAATAAAATAAAAATTTTAATTTGAATGAAAATAAATTGTGTTGGTTTTTTGTTTCTTTAAATTCTATTCATAAAATAAGTGCAGTTATTTATTTCAGTGCCAAGAAACGACATAAAACACGAGAATATAAAAACAAAATAAATAATATTAAATTAACTGTTTTGTGCCAAATTATATAAATATAGTTTTGATTTGAGTTGTAGCTTATACCTAGTAGTTGAGTTCCATCATAGAATCAAGATAAATCTATTAAAAACATAGTAGATTCTTGTATGAGCTTAGAATGAAGGCAATTCTTCACGAGGATGAAGTTTCCCGAAACAAGCGTAGCGAGTGGAGGGAATCATCCGAGTGAAGAATTTCCATCATCCTAAGCGAATACAAGATGCTATTTTATCCACGACTGTAAAATATTTCGTTTAATTTCCAGTTTTCATGCAAAAATTTGTATCGCCATATTGAAATAAAAACATCAAAGATAGCGAAAAACAAAACAAGTTTGTTGTTTAATTTGTTAGGGGAATATTTAATAAACTATAAAGCTGTTAAAGAATTGTAATCAAGTTCACTAGTTGTGGAATGAATACAATTACAATGGAAGACATACGCACGGAAAGCATATATTCTTTAGTAGTCGTGGATAAAAATATATCTATGACACCTGTTTTCCAATAGATCAAATGAAATCCATTTCCATCTTCTATTTTGTTTTTATAGAAAATCATCCCACAAAACCCAAACAACATTTAACCATCATTAATCTCACGATTTTCTTTTAATTAAATTTCTACAATGTAAATAATAGTAATATAATTATTTTTATATTTACGATAACAATTTTCTTTTTATTATTACAATATTTCCTTCTTAATTTAAAAAGAAAAGTATAAAAAAAAAACAATTTAATGAAATTTATCTTATGAAATTATAAGATTGTCAAAAAAAAAAAAATAAAATTATGAACGAGTAAGATTCATTTATTTTACTCGTACGAATGAGACAGATTTAGAAGATTAAAAATAAAAAAAAAAAAAATCGCAAAAATGATGTTACTTTGTGAATGTTTCTTCTAAAAATAAAAATCAAGGAAAAAACTAATTTTACGAAAATTTGGAATTTCATGTAAATAAGGTTGGAGTAGACAATATTCGGAAGGGGGATAGATTAGGGGAGAGTTCAGGGTTTTGAAATATTTATATGCATTGTTATAATATTTTTGAAGATGGAGCGTTTAGGTTTTTTGTTAAAGATATAGATTTGATACAAACGGTTCTGAAGATTTAGATTTGCTTTATCGCATCAAGTTTCCAGTTAAGTAACTGTTGTCAGGATATTTGATCCTTTTGAGATATTTAATAAACAGCCGGCTGAACTCTGAATGGTAGACATCTTAGATATTTTCTGACGATACTGATTACAAATTTTAATAATGGTGAATGAGGTTGGTGAATTTTTATTTTAAATGTTACCAATTCGAAATTTTTTTTTAAATTTTTGGAAAATCAAAATGGCGATTATTTGTAAGCATTATGAAAATATTCATACACATTTGAATTATCAAACGAAGGATGACTGTTATTAAAATTAAAAATAATTTACTTGTGATGATTGTAATGGTTTATATATAGGTCAAACTGGTCATAATTTCAGTAATCGTTACTCAAAAGTATTTCGAGCATTAAAATAGAGCATTTCAGTTAAACTTTTTCGAATCATTAAATTATGCAATAGCCTTTTCTTAGCAATGAAAATTTCAAAATTCCAGACGTTGATTGTCTTGAACCATTTGGAGTGTAACTCATTGGTTAGTCCCATTTACATTATTAGGGTTTCGTTTTTTATACGGAACATTATTTGTGAGAGTAAAACGAGTAGATAAAAACGAGGGTAAAACACTATTTAAAACGAGGTCAAGTGGGGTGTCTTTTGAAAGAACATATAATTTAGAAATTGTAGCAATTTTTTTTAAAATTTTGCGGTGCACAGTTTTTGAGTTATTGTCAAAAAAGTGCAAAATTCCGACCGTTACCCCTCACCCCCTACGTTTCAAAACTGACTGACAGAAAAATTTGTAAAATTCAAAGGGTTAAGAAGTTCGGTAAATTTTGTATGAAAATTATAGCAAAGTCTCAAATAATTATATTTCTGGGTGTTTAGGGGACGCGGGTGGGAAGGGTAGAAAAAACCTTTTTTGACCCAAGCGAATGGGGTGTCATTTGAAAGAACAAATAATTTAGAAATAATTGCAATGTTTTTTAGAATTTTGCGGTGCACAGTTTTTGAGATATTGTCAAAAAAGTACAACTTTCAGACCGTTTGGCCCCCTACATTTCGACGATGATTGACAGAAAAATTTGAAAAAATTCACAGAGACAGGAAGATTGGTAAATTTTGAATGAAAATCATGGCGAAGTCTCAAATAATTATATTTCTGTGTGTTTAGGGGTTGGGTGTGGGGAGAGTAAAAAATCATTTTTGTCCCAAATGTCATATGAAGGAACACTTAATTTAAGAAACATCACAATTTTTTTTAGAATTTTGCAATGCAAATTTTTTGTGTTATTGTAAAAAAAATATTTTTGGTATGTAGCTTTTCCACCCCCCTAGATTTCGACACTTGATTGACCGAAAAAATAATCAAATTTAAACCATTTACAAGCTGGTGTAATTGAATCTTTCTTGAGTTACCATAAACAGCTATGGATAAGATTTAACCTGATGCAACATTTTTGGTGTGCTTTTTTATCAATATGTAAATTAGTCCAGTAACTTTATACATCACAGTATGCGTCAAATCCGGTAGTTCTGATTTTTTGCAGTGATACTATGATACTAGAACTGCCTCTGTAGACCCAATAGTTTCCGAGATTAAGCCTTTCAAAGTTTATCATTTTTTTCGAACTTCGCAATTTTTGCAATTCTGTCGTTCTGAATGAATTTTCGAGTGACGTCTAAAATATTGCAAAATATTGCGAAGCTAAAAAAATGATAAACTTTGAAAGGCTTAATCTCGGGAACTATTAGGTTTACAGAGACAATTCTAGTATCATATCATAGCAAATTCAGTCTACTTTAAAAACGTCCTAAGAAAGTTTTTTTCAAAAACTAGTCCTTCGGGGCCATAATCGCCAAAATTTGAAAAAATAACGATTTTTTCGATGTTTGAGGCTTAATCTCGAAAACTATTGGGTCTACAGAGACAGTTCTAGTATCATATTGTAGCAAATTTAGTCTACTTTAAAAACGTTCTATTAAAATGTATAAAGAAAAAACTAGTCATTTAGGGTCATAATCGCCAAAATTTAAAAAAATAACGTTTTTTTCGCGGTTTTTTCGATTTTTGACAAAGTTGCGTTCGGCGCTCGAGGTCACAAACTTGGGTTATTCATTAGGCCAACATCATAAACAAGTCTGCAAAAAATCAGAACTACCGGATTTGACGCATACTACCCTATACTCTCAGGCGACAAAGTTACTGGATTATATATGTGATTGTAATTTACTATTGACATTTACGATTAAACATTTATTTTGTTATGCGTCATGGCCTGGTAATATATAGACATTACAACACAAATTTTTGTCAATTATTTTTGATATTGTGTTTTTTTACATTCCGGAACCCTTAGCGAGCGAATTTTATTCGCACTTGTCTGACCTTCTTTTGTTAAGTACGCTTTTGTTTATAAGATCAAATCTAGTGGCTTCGTTCTTTTAAGCTTTCTGTCAGCAACAGACACATCCATTAGCTGGCGTATTTCAATATTTTCATGTACGCGAATACGCGTGTTGTATTTAATTGCATATTTTTTTATTTGATCCTTTACAAACTCTATCTTTAGGTCCCTATGGAGGTCTTCATTTTGGAATGCAGGACTTTGTTTTAGAACGACTGAACAATTTTCGCGTTAGTTTTCTTAGTACAGCCCCATAGCTGGATAACATACTTCCGCAGTGGTTTCAGTATTTGACGATGCAGAAGCAGTTTGTTTTGAATAGATAGTTTACTAAAAAGTAAACATCGGCAACTCGCCGAAACCGATTTGGACATTCGACATATCAAAATGTTCAGTTTTTTGTGCTGATTTCAGAAATACCAAGATTAGTTGCCAACGCCGAGAATGGCATGAGTCATAATCAGTTTAAGAGATGAATAAACATACATAGAGTATATGAGTTTAAAAGCATTTAAACATTTAAGCATTAGGTTTTTGTGTTTCGAAGACTTCTTCACTAATTACCATTTATGTAACATAGATTGTAACATGGATAGTGACTGACTCGTACAATTTCAAAAAGTTTATCAAATAATAAAGAATTAATGCTTAAATGCTTTTAAACTCATATACTCTATGTATGTTTATTCATCTCTTAAACTGATTATGACTCATGCCATTCTCGGCGTTGGCAACTAATCTTGGTATTTCTGAAATCAGCACAAAAAACTGAACATTTTGATATGTCGAATGTCCAAATCGGTTTCGGCGAGTTGCCGATGTTTACTTTTAAGTTTCTTGCAAGTAACCAGGACATCTTTCTAAATTTCAAATTCAGTTCTTCTTTTTTCTTTTGAACATGTCCTTCCATCTCAGTTTAGCATCCAGTGTCATACGGCATACCTGAATATTTTGCTGTGTTTGCATAAGCAACTTATGTTGAGTTGATTTTCAGAGATATTTGGCTTTCTTTTTGGTTAGTGAAGTTAACATGAGAGGATTTTGTTTCATTCAGCTTAATTCGCCATTTTTTTGTACATTTGTGGATTTTACTAGTAGCGTATTGCACTTTGCTAGGACGCTACCGTACGGAACTTCTGCATCAATCTTTTTCGATGTGGAATAACTATCGCCATGTTTGACTTTAAAGTGGCGGTCATCCAGATAAGAGCTCAAAATTTCATAAAACTGTTGGGGCAGATCACTATGCAATTTATATTTTAAGCCATGATGTCAAACTTTATCAAAAGCTTGAGTGTATAATATTTTTGGACTTTTAACACGAATAATAATGTTATATTACACGGGAAAACACAAAAATATATATTAAATTTATACATTGGTATTTACATATAACATGTAAAGGTGCGGAATGAAGCGAGCACCGTAGCCGTTAGATATAAAAAGTGTGCTGAACGGTTTTGCCATTACTTCACATGAATAAACATTTTCACGGTTTTTGTATTTGAACTGCAATTTTTAGATTAATTTTTTTCATTTTCATTTAGTAAACACTAAATAATTTATCAAAAAATTTTCACTAAACTCACTACATCAAAACAAATAAATAAAAAACCTCGATATCACATTTTATAGCAAATAATTTAATTTTCCACAATAAAAATTTACATTTTTTTTTATCATTTTGTTTTAATTTTGATTCATTACTAATGAACAGTTGATTTTTTTTTATTTAAATTTATGTACCATCTAATTGAATTAAATTTTAATTAAATACTGATCGTCGATCCACAAAATTTGATCCGATTTTCGGTTTCCCTTTCCGTAACAAGCAATTTTCACTAACACAAACAATCATTTATGCAAAACATGTCTTGCAATGTATTATCAATTAAAACAAAAAACACGGTAGTACAAACAAATGTCCCTACGCTTATTACAATTGAAGAAAATAAATTACAAATTATTTCCGAATTTCTTTGAATATTATTTTAGAGTAAATATTGAAAATATTCCGTCGTTACAAGTGACATCAAGAAAAACTGCGGCGCATTCTCTTTTGGCTTCAATCGTTTCTTCAATAATATTCGTGATCCTGTGCACTTGTTCGATGGTAGAGTGGTTTTCTCCGAAGCCAAACTGATGCGAAGGTATGAGGTTTCTATTTTCTATTATTGACTTAAGTCTTTGTTTTTTTTTCTTTATTTATTTCATTTGACAATAATTTTTAACATGTTGTTAACTAAAGTTTTTTAAAATAAAATTAAAAAAAAATATTTAGTTATTCATAATACATTCTTCTAAATGTCAGTTGCTCGAACCATAATGGTTATAACTCAACTTCATAATAATATTTTTAGAGCATTAGATTCAGGAAGCCGTCAGGAAAGTTTGTGAACATAGCCACTTTTCGGCAAATGCATATTGCACCCGTGCATAAGAAATATGCATTTTTTAAAAGTACATTCAGTGATATGATTAAAAAAAAATTCATAACTTGGTCAATGATCACAGAAATAGAACCATTTTTGTTATTCGGTGGTTTTCGCGACCACTGTACCCGAATATGATGTCGGCGATGACCTTCTGAGTACCTAGGGCCCAGGTCGGATATGTCTAACTCATCTCCTGGAACTTTCCATAAATTCAGCTCGAAATTGATCGAAGCTCGTTACTCGGGGGTTTTCGGGGTCGCTGAACACGAATATGATGTCGGTGATGACCCTCGGAGTACCTGGGGCCAAGGGCGGGTATATTTAACTCATATCCTGAAATAAGATTGTAACAAAAAGATTGAAACTCTTTACTCCAGGACTTTTAAGGTCACTGAATTTCGAGCCCTAGGTACTCCGGGGGTCATCATCGGCATAATATTTGTGTTCAGCGGCCCCAAAAACTCCCGAGTAACGAGCTTCGATCAATTTCGAGCTAAATTTATGGAAAGTTCCAGGAGATGAGTGAGACACACCCGCCCTGGGCCCTAGGTACTCCGAGGGTCATCGCCAACTTCATATTCGTGTTCAGCGGCCCCGAAAAATCCCGAGTAACGAGCTTCGATCAATTTCGAGCTGAATTTATGGAAAGTTCCAGGAGATGAGTTAGACATAGCCGCCCAGGGCCCTAGGTACTCCGAGGGTCATCGCCAACATCATATTCGTGTTCAGCGACCCCAAAAAACCCCGAGTAACGAGCTTCGATCAATTTCGAGCTGAATTTATGGAAAGTTCCAGGAAATGAGTTAGACATACCCGCCCTGGGCCCTAGGTACTCCGGAGATCATTGCCGACATCATATTCGTATTCAGCGGCCCTAAAAATCCCCAAATAACAAAAATGGTTCTATTTCTGTGATCATTGACCAATTTATGAATTTTTTTTTAATCAGATCACTGAATGCACTTTTAAAAAATGCATTTTTCTTATGCACGGGTACAATATGTACTTGTCGGAAATTGGCTATGTTCACAAACTTTCCTGACGGCTTCCTGAATCGAATGCAAAAAACCGCATCTCGATCCATCTTACTCTGCCAATTTGCTTAGGTTTGGCCTATTTTTGTTCTTTATTTCCTCGCCTTTATATAGATAGTTGCTTTTTATAATATGTTATATCTACTGTGTGTTTCAGTTCTTGAAGTAGCTTGTTATATTGGGGCAGACCCCTATATAAAACATGATTTTTTGAAGCACCTGTTCTAAAATAAATCTAGTTTACAAATTTTGATCTTTCTTTGTCTCCCTGACTAAGACCCAACTTTTCTTGTGGATTATGACCTGCTGAACACGAATATCATATTCATTTTTCTATGTTAGCTCTTGTTTTTAAGATATTCGCCAATTAACCAATTTTTTCGGTGATATAAAAAGGTTATTCCGGTTTTTGGATTGTATATTTTACAAAACAAACAAATTCAATGTATTAATGTATTAACAAACATTTTGAGTTATTTTTGTAAAAATCCATCAAGGATTCTGTAAGTTACATTCGAAAAAAGTTGAAAAAAAAAATCAAAAATATAAGGTCTTAAAAATTTTTAAATGATTTTGGATTTTTTTAATTTCTTGGAGCCTACACATAATTTATTATCCTTTCTTTTAAACTAAAAAACACGAATTTCGGTGCAGGTTGCATCAAGTTATTCAGGTTTTCCCAAAAAAAGTCAAAACTGAATATCTCAAAAACAAAACTCTCCAACTCTCTATTCACGAATATCTCAAAAACAAGAGCTTACCTAAAAAAATAAATATGATATTCGTGTTCAGCAGGTCAAAATTTATATGAAAAGTTGGATTTTATTTAGGGGGATTTTTCTTGTAAACTAGTGTAATGTAAGAGTAGCACAACTTTACTACGACAGCGGCACCACGTTTTAAGAATATATCTTAACCACTTGAACCGCACCGCACCAAACAAAGTCCAACATATCGTTCTCTAGATCTAGACTAAATATAAATATAAATTTTTGCTAGCACTAATTCTTACTGTTTCCGTTTTGTGTTGTTTAGCAGAAAAGTTAAATCAGTATTAGACATACTTTCACTAGCCGTAAAAATTCTCTTAATTGTTGAATAAAAAAACCACATCATATACAATTTTTAAATAGTAATAAAAACCGTTTCCTGCACCTGTCTCTAAAATACAAATTTCTCCCCAAAAAAACTATTTTCTCCATCAGACCCGTACCAAAAATAGCGTAACGTACAGTTAAGAATACATCATATAAAAACAAAATGATTACTTTTCCCGTCGTTGCCGTCAAAAGAGCCAAAAAAAACAATAAAACTTTTTTTGTTGTTTTATATTAATTCAATTTGCGCACACTCCATAAACAAAAATCAGTAAAATTCTAACAAAACTCATCTTTATCCACATAGGACATAAAGTTGAAATTCCTATAACAATATTTAACAAATCTCATGAACTTTTTCTTCAGAAATACAACAAAAAATAAATACTTGTTCAGCCTCCCGTTCTGTGTCACTACTATCGTATTTTCTTGTATAATTAATCTTGCAAGGGTTTTTTATTTAATTTTCATTTCAAATTTTATATAAAAAAAAGAAAATTAAATAAAATTATAATACAAAGTGAAATAGTTTAATTTGTTGTTTTATAATGAAAATAATTTTAATATATTTATAAACAAATAACAAAAAAACAGGAGAAAAAGAAATTAATTTAAAGAAAAGTGAAAATTTTTTACGTGAAGTTTTTCTCAAACGAAAAGACGATAAAAAAAATAAGTTTTTTTGTCATCTTCCGAAATCTAAAATAAACACATTTTGAATTTTCGTATTGAAAATATAATAACTAAATAGTTATTCTTAATAGTTGGAAATTATAGAACATAATTTAGTGTATAAATTTTTACAATTTTGAATTACAATCAAAAGTGCGAATTTTCTTTTGATAAGAAAAATAAATTTTTTTTTTGTTCATGTATTTATCTTTTGCGATGGGAGAAGATAATGATCGACAATGACGTCGAATTGAAAATTTTGTTTTTATTTTTAATAGTTAAAATTAGTTTAAAAAATCAAAGATTTATAAAAATTGATATTAAAAGTTAAGTTTATAAAATCTAATTTAAATAAAACGTAGTTTTTTGAAGAGATAACGCGTAAATATAGTAATAAATTTATCATAAATTTTCTATACATTTTGAGAATGTGTTTGTGGGGATGTGCATATGTGTTATACTTCAATGTCTAGAACTCTTCTTAATAAAAAAAAATACAACAAGAACCTTACTCAATATAAATTTTAAATGTTGCTCAAAATTGTTATTATAATATTAAAATGTGATCACATTTATCTATAACTCTTACATAATATATCACATCATCGGTAAACTATAATAAATAAAACCGAAAGATCCTTACATCTTTGATATTATCTACAAGCACAAATGGAAATAATATAATGTAAAATTACGTCACAAATTAATATCATCAAAATATATTAATTTGATTAAGGATTAAAATATTACAATCGAAAATAAAGATAAAAATAAAAATCATAATGAAAAATTATATTGTATTAATTTTCATCCAAGTAATATTATTAGTAACAATAGATAAAAGATTTATACAATGTCAAAGGCCATTAAATAGTAATACAACTTCACCATATTTGACACAACCTCCGATTTCGTTAAATATAAAATCAACATCCGCTACCGGTTTAGATAACGGAAAATATCAATCAAAATCACGTGGTGGTGGTAATAATGGTATAAGTGGTTTATCCGCTTTATATCGTACAACAAAATCACCTTTATTTCATACCGATACAAATCATCAGGATACATATATTATATCAAATAGAACACGAAATTCAAAAGGAAATTCATTTAATGAATTACGAAATATTTCAAAATTTGGTCGTTTTCCATCAAAACTACCAAAAAGTCAATTGTTCGATGCTGATAGTGTTGGCATTATTTATCATCCAGGAAAATATCCTGTTATTGATTCAACGGGACAACAAGATAGTCCAACAACAAATTTAACAGCAATGAATCATAAGGATCCGGTTAGAAGGATTAAAGAGAAATTTCGAAATAATGTAAGTAAATGCAAATTTTGTTATTTATTTTTATAAAGAAAACTAAATTTGTTGTTTTTATTGTTGCATTTTTTTTGTAAAACGTTTCAACTAAGTTTACTTGACTTTCTCTTTAAACCACTAGTACATGGATATATTCCTTTCACCTCTCTTGGTTAAATTCCTTGAGTTTATGCAAAATGAAAAAAGTGTAATGGATAGTCCGGCCTAATGTCAGAACGCAGTGTGTTACAGCCGCAGTTTCCTTAGTTGTTGTTCCTTATATTAATCTGTACCACTTGTAATAGATTCTCATCCCTTCGTCATCAATAGTCATATTTCATGTAGTTTCCTTAACCCGTAGTTCCTTATTTTTCCTAGACCCCATTTAAATTTTCAATAGTTGGACCGACCATATGTGAGAAAACCAAAAGATTTTTGCACTGATTACGCTGGTTTGATATGTTAATTAATCTAATATAAGATTGGTTGGTTTTAATTAATTAATAATTATCTTTAAAGATCATCCATATTTTTATTTTACAACACCCTAAAAATGACGTGCGCTATGGTTACATTCAATATACTATTAAAGTTTGAATTCTCTAAACATCAACCGTAATTAAACAACTAACTTTTTTTTGAACCCTAAGTCGGCTGTGCGTATTTTTCCAGTCATCAACATTCAACGATTTAATATCTCGTTTTTGTTAAACATTCTATTGTCTTATTTTCTTTCAAAAGGATTTTTCCGTTTCACTATAATGTGATTCTGGATTATAGTTTTGCATTTGATTCATTTTGAATTCAATGGTGAATGTTGTTGATGTGTCGGAAATATTTTGTGTTACAACCTTGTCGTTGTGCAATAGTATCAAATAACGAACGGTTTTGTGTAATTTTGAAAAATTCCCAACAATTGAAAACTTGATGGAAATTAATTTCCAAAACACCGTATTCGAGTTTTTTCGAGACAAAAATTTTTGGCTATATAATACGGCTCTGTCAATTATTAAAATCTCTTATGTCTTGAAAATTTTCTCATGAATGTCAAAATTGAAGATTGAAATTTTGCATTCATGCACTTTCATCTTATATTTAAGTTTAATATAAGTAGAAAATTTTTAATTAGACAAAGTTTTTTGTTAGTTCAATTAGTGCTAATTTTTTTTTATTAGTAAAATTCGCGTAGTGTTCAATTTAGTAAAAGTTTATATGTTTTGTGTCGTAGTATAAAAAAACCAAAAAAAAAAGAAATTTTTACAAAAATATCTATAAATTGCCAATTAGAAAAAATTATTTATATGCTTGTGCCGTTCAATATAAATTCTCAAAGAAAGAGAATTGTACGCATTTGTTTGTGATGTAAAAACAAAAAAATTCTGACCTTGTCGGTCATACTCTCTTAGTTTATTACATTTGCGTGGTGATGGTTATGGTCACATAGTCATTCCGTCCGGTTGACTTTCAAAAATCATAGTGCAAGTTATTTGTGAGTTTAAATTTAAAACAAAAAAAAAATTTTATATGTTGTGTGCCGTTCTGAATCATACAAAGAAAAAAAAATTAATGAATTTGTAAAATTGTTAACGCAAAAAAAAAATCTTTATATGTTTGTGTTGTGCCCACTATAATAATGTGCCGTAAAATCAACAAGCAAAAAAAATTGCATTAAATCTACGTAGTACAAAATATTATAATCAATATTAAATTTGGTGAGTGCCAATATTTCCATTAGTTGAATTTGTTTGTATTTAGTATCACTGAGTTAGTCCAATTTAGTCAAAAATTTATATGTGCAAGTTAAAACAAATTGATATGTTTTGTGACGTAACGAAAACTGTACGCGCGCTATCATCCTAATGTTAATTATTTTTGACATAAATGTTTTAGTGATAATTAAATGGAATTATTGTGACTAACTATTAAAATATATATTTTTTTGTGGAATATATTTTGTATCCACGTATTTCTCTTAAAATTTAAGTAGAACAATTGTTTGTACTAATTAAAAGTTTTTAACTCAGTTGAATGAGTCCTATTTTTTTTGTAAAACTTAAATTATTTCGACTGCCGAAGATTTAAGAAGGTACGATAAATATTATAAATTCGAACTACTATATTATGTAAAAGAAAGATGTATCTTATTTATTAGTTGTGTATTTGTTTAAATAGACAATCGAATTGTAACAAAATATGATTACAGTTATTATGCTAAATGAACGTATGCTGTATTTTATTTTCTATTGAACGTCGTGGAATTTGATAACTTGTGTTATGATAACATAAAACCAATGGTTTATTTTTATTTGTGATTCTGAAATTTACCAAATTTAAATGGCAGTACTATTTTGAAGTTGGATGTTGATGTGAATAAATTAATAATATGATGCAAGATCCAAATTATAAAAAAGGCCGGAATATGACGTCCTTCAACGATGAGGCCACAATATCATCATCCGCCGTATCAATATTTTGGCGGTTACTACTGTAGGTTAGTGCAACTCAGCATTGGCATCAGGTTTTTGGCTGTTGCTATCGTCTATTATACCTGTTTCGATACACCAATAATACAAAATTTTCATTTAATTACTGCCGTATCGCTTCATTATCATTGTTACAACTTGGTTACAGTTATACTTCAACGAATAATTTAACGGGTGTGGTTACAATTGATTACCTTTGGGATTTCAACGCATACGTCAACCATTACTTTTGCCGTATTGCTTCACTATCATTGTTACAAAATTATTACAGTTATCCTGCACGTATAGTTTAACTAGTGTTGGTACAATTTGTCACATTGTTTGGATTTCAACGCATACGTCAACAATTATTCTTTTTTGCCGTATTGCTTCACTATCATTGATACAAAATTATTACAGATATACTGCAACGAATAGTTTAACTGGTGTTGGTGCCATTTACTACAAGTTGTGGATTTCAACGCATACGTCAACAATTATGTTTTGCCGTATTGCGTTCCCATCATTGATACAAATTGTCACCGTTCGATTTCAATAAATAGTTTGGCTAGTGTTGGTACACTTATTTTTGATTTCAACGCATCCTGCCACAACTACATTTCAACGCATTCGGCTTAATTGATTGCAAGTTTATTTAACGTTTCTATGTACCATTTTTTTTTTCTCACAACGTTATCATTGTGTTCAACGTTTTATTCAACAAAATCCTTCAACGCTGATGCTTGCAAGTTTACGGAATGGTTCTACTTGTCATTTGCTGCAACAACGTCATCCATTAACGTTTCTACGTCACGTTTTATTTAATAGAATTGTTTGCTGATTGCCAGTTTATTTAACATTTCTACACAACCATTTATTCATTGTTTATAAGAACAACATTATATAACGCTGCTGACTGCCAGTTTATGGAATGTTCCTACGGGTCAGTCACTGCAACAACGATATCAATTAACGTTTCTACGTAACGTTTATTCAATAAAATTGTTTAATGATTGCAAATTTATTCAACATTTCTACACAACCATTTATTCATTGTTTATAAGAACAACATTACTTACCGCTGATGATTGCTAGTTTATTGAACGTTTCTACTCATCATTTTTATTCAACAATATTATCGGTTAACGTTTCTAATTAACGTTTCATTCAACAAAATTACTTACCGCTGATGATTGCTAGTTTATTGAACGTTTCTACTCATCATTTTTTTATTCAACAATATTATCATTTAACGTTTCTAATTAACGTTTCATTCAACAAAATTACTTACCGCTGATGATTGCTAGTTTATTGAACGTTTCTACTCATCATATTTATTCAACAATGTTATCATTTAACGTTTCTAATTAACGTTTTACTCAACAACATTACTTACCGCTGATGATTACTAGTTTATTGAATGTTTCTACTCATCGTTTTTCTTCAACAATATTATCATTTAACGTTTCTAATTAACGTTTTATTCAACAACATTACTTACCGCTGATGATTACTAGTTTATTGATCGTTTCTACTCATCATTTTTCTTCAACAATATTATCAGATAACGTTTCTAATCAACGCTTTATCCATCGAAATTCTCCAACGTGACCAGCGTACCAATGGAAGGCTGATGGAATCGGAATAGGAGGTCAGGAATTAATCGTGGGGTGAGTACACTCAGTTTGTTTTTTTTTTTATTTTTTTTTTTAATTAAGGTGGGGGGTGTGAATGGGTGTAAAAGGGCGTGTCAGAGATTGAATCGGGACATGCTAGTCGTCGAATGTGTGGGTGAATGTGTGACGTGTGAGTGTGTGGGCGTCTGAGAGTGAATGTAGGGGTTGGGCGTGGTGATCGTGGATCTTTCGCCCATGGCGTCGCCAGAGTCTCCATTTTTCCACTTGTATTTCTTTCCATTTCTGCAGATTTTCGTAAATAGCGTACATTTCTGTATTTGTGCTGAAGTAGCAGGTATTACTCTATCAAACCCGCGATGGCTGAGTCTTAGTCGTGATGGCTTTAAACTACTCAAGGTACGCTTCCTGCTATGCCTTCCTCCTATTCCGATTCCATCAGCCTTCCATTGGTACGCTGGTCACGTTGGAGAATTTCGATGGATAAAGCGTTGATTAGAAACGTTATCTGATAATATTGTTGAAGAAAAATGATGAGTAGAAACGATCAATAAACTAGTAATCATCAGCGGTAAGTAATGTTGTTGAATAAAACGTTAATTAGAAACGTTAAATGATAATATTGTTGAAGAAAAATGATGAGTAGAAACATTCAATAAACTAGTAATCATCAGCGGTAAGTAATGTTGTTGAGTAAAACGTTAATTAGAAACGTTAAATGATAACATTGTTGAATAAATATGATGAGTAGAAACGTTCACTAAACTAGTAATCATCAGCGGTAAGTAATGTTGTTGAGTAAAACGTTAATTAGAAACGTTAAATGATAATATTGTTGAATAAATATGATGAGTAGAAACGTTCAATAAACTAGCAATCATCAGCGGTAAGTAATGTTGTTCTTATAAACAATGAATAAATGGTTGTGTAGAAATGTTGAATAAATTTGCAATCATTAAACAATTTTATTGAATAAACGTTACGTAGAAACGTTAATTGATATCGTTGTTGCAGTGAATGACCCGTAGGAACATTCCATAAACTGGCAGTCAGCAGCGTTATATAATGTTGTTCTTATAAACAATGAATAAATGGTTGTGTAGAAATGTTAAATAAATTTGCAATCATTAAACAATTTTATTGAATAAACGTTACGTAGAAACGTTAATTGATATCGTTGTTGCAGTGACTGACCCGTAGGAACATTCCATAAACTGGCAGTCAGCAGCGTTATATAATGTTGTTCTTATAAACAATGAATAAATGGTTGTGTAGAAATGTTAAATAAACTGGCAATCAGCAAACAATTCTATTAAATAAAACGTGACGTAGAAACGTTAATGGATGACGTTGTTGCAGCAAATGACAAGTAGAACCATTCCGTAAACTTGCAAGCATCAGCGTTGAAGGATTTTGTTGAATAAAACGTTGAACACAATGATAACGTTGTGAGAAAAAAAAAAAATGGTACATAGAAACGTTAAATAAACTTGCAATCAATTAAGCCGAATGCGTTGAAATGTAGTTGTGGCAGGATGCGTTGAAATCAAAAATAAGTGTACCAACACTAGCCAAACTATTTATTGAAATCGAACGGTGACAATTTGTATCAATGATGGGAACGCAATACGGCAAAACATAATTGTTGACGTATGCGTTGAAATCCAAAACTTGTAGTAAATGGCACCAACACCAGTTAAACTATTCGTTGCAGTATATCTGTAATAATTTTGTATCAATGATAGTGAAGCAATACGGCAAAAAAGAATAATTGTTGACGTATGCGTTGAAATCCAAACAATGTGACAAATTGTACCAACACTAGTTAAACTATACGTGCAGGATAACTGTAATAATTTTGTAACAATGATAGTGAAGCAATACGGCAAAAGTAATGGTTGACGTATGCGTTGAAATCCCAAAGGTAATCAATTGTAACCACACCCGTTAAATTATTCGTTGAAGTATAACTGTAACCAAGTTGTAACAATGATAATGAAGCGATACGGCAGTAATTAAATGAAAATTTTGTATTATTGGTGTGTCGAAACAGGTATAATAGACGATAGCAACAGCCAAAAACCTGATGCCAATGCTGAGTTGCACTAACCTACAGTAGTAACCGCCAAAATATTGATACGGCGGATGATGATATTGTGGCCTCATCGTTGAAGGACGTCATATTCCGGCCTTTTTTATAATTTGGATCTTGCATCATATTATTAATTTATTCACATCAACATCCAACTTCAAAATAGTACTGCCATTTAAATTTGGTAAATTTCAGAATCACAAATAAAAATAAACCATTTTTTTTTTATGTTATCATAACACAAGTTATCAAATTCCACGACGTTCAATAGAAAATAAAATACAGCATACGTTCATTTAGCATAATAACTGTAATCATATTTTGTTACAATTCGATTGTCTATTTAAACAAATACACAACTAATAAATAAGATACATCTTTCTTTTACATAATATAGTAGTTCGAATTTATAATATTTATCGTACCTTCTTAAATCTTCGGCAGTCGAAATAATTTAAGTTTTACAAAAAAATAGGACTCTTGTGCAACTGACTTTCCTCTCGTGAATGACAAAATTTGAAGAACTGAATTTTGCATTCATGTTTTTTTTTGTATTTAATTTAAGTGTAAAGTTTAAGTAGTAAAAATTTTAATTAGCCTCAATTTAGTTTTCGTTAGTCCAATTAGTTCAATTATTTTAAATGTATTCGCGTCCCGGTAGTGAAATTTAGAACAAAATTTATTCGTTTCGTGTTGTGACAAAAAAATTTCCAAAAAGAAAATATACCAAAAGAAAAAATATTATATGTTTTGTGTTGTGAAAAATCAACAAAAAAATTAACATAATAGCATAGTTTATTGATTTTCTCTTCCCCCTCCACCTTCTCGCAATTGGTCAGATAACGCGCAGCTGTTTGAGGTTTGAATAGCTAAATTTCCATACAATTTTTGTTTGAAATTCTGTTCTAATATGTTTGAAGTAATCAAGTGTTGTAATGGAATAATTTTTTTTGGTAATAATTAAATAATTAAATTAAAATTTAAAATTTGGTTACGCAATTCCACAGCCAGAAAATAATTTCAATGAAATGAAATTGTAGATTGTAGAAATAGAAAAACATATTCCGTTTGATTTCGTGTAAGCAATGTTCAATGTTCACCAATTCTCAATCCCGTGCCGAACGCTATTTTAAATTATTGATTAACGATACAGAGCGCACATGAGCAAACACAACGTCTTAAATTATTAGAAAAATATAAGAGAATTCAACTTTCGTATTCTAATCTCAGTCACGCGGAATTGACGCAGAAAATCTAAATTTAGTAACATTTGTTTTAAACCGTCTTGGATAGGTTCAAATTTAAAAAAAAAAAAAAAAAAAAAAAATTTCAGTTTTAAAATTTCCAAGTTCAAAAGATCAAGTTGTTGATTTTGTTACGATGTGGAAAAGTTAAAATATGATAAAATTTATGATGCTGATGATAGTAGAAATGAATCAATCGATTCACCAAATTCTCAAATAATTGACAACCAGAAATTCTGTCAGTGGCAAGTATATTGAATCACCTATGAATGAATTTAAGAAAATAATTGATAGATCTATTGCCGACAATAAACTCAGACATCGTCTACCCTTGTATTCGCAGATAACCTAATTTCAGGCCAGGTAAAATACTGGCTTGTTTAGATATTGAGATTCCTCCAGGGGGTGAGGTTTGGAGATTGTGGTTACCCGAGGAATGCACTGACGAGTGTATTGCAAGGGCCCACAGTCCACCAGCTTCATCTCATGGGGGTTTCGCAAAAACAAAAATATTGTATTCTGTCGTAATATTATTTTGAGCGATGCAGATAAACTGCAGACAATTATCTGTAGCGCTCTCACAAAGATTTGCGAAGCCAAAGTTTGAAAGTTGGTAGGTAGCGCTGCTTATCAGCTGGAAGACCTGGCTTCCCAAACGAAGAGGTGTCTACCATTCGAAGGACAGTCTAGCTTAAGGTCTGAATGGTATATGTTTATTGTTGATTCGCCATCTCTCATTTATATTGAAAATACAAATATTTCAAGCAAATATTATCCTCTGGACATTTCTCGGCTACTTGACCATCAATAGGTTGAACCTCTAATAATTTGCGAGGACGTTCTTGGACTTTCGCTAACGGCTTTTCACGATCATGGTTTCATCTTTACATTCAGCTTTTAAGTAATGAATTGTATTTTTTTTGAAGATTTATTTTTGTATGATATTGAATGGAATCATCACGGATTCTGCTCAGTTCTATTTCGCTGCAGTTTTTCATTCCTGAGGACATGCTTCTGGTTGCAGACGTTTTTTTTTTTCGGAATCATTCGGTTTGGGTTCTAAATTTCTAATTTTAAAATTTAAATTATGTAATAGCCCGGCTAGCTTAGTCAATAGAGCATGAGACTAGTGAGCTCAGGTGTAGGGTTCGAGCCTGATTAATATAAGAACAGGAGTCTTGGTGTATGTATCATTAAAAAAGTAGGTCAATTGTTACTTCATTCTCAAGTTTGGTAGTAAATTGGTTTGGTTTATTTTTTTTTTGGTGACTTTAGAGTCTCGGGATCCCCCAGATCTGCCCGAAATTGGGTCTGGAAGATTTTAATTATCCACCGCTTGCAATAGAGTAGAATACTGATTTTATCGATACCCCTTCCAAAAGTTTTTTTTGTATATTCTTAGATACTTTGTTACTTTGTTTCTGCTAAGACTGAGTTTGTAATACTGATCGCATTGATTGCTAATCTGTGGTACGTCGAGGTGCTTCACCAAGCTAATATGTATATACAAGGTCTATTGGCGACCAGCCTATGCCTTTTTCAACTTCTTTTTGGTCGTAGGTGTTCGTCCAAAAAGCACTTGTTCTGTAATGGATAGTCCGGCCTAATGTCAGAACGCAGTGTGTTACAGCCGCAGTTTCCTTAGTTGTTGTTCCTTATATTAATCTGTACCACTTGTAATAGATTCTCATCCCTTCGTCATCAATAGTCATATTTCATGTAGTTTCCTTAACCCGTAGTTCCTTATTTTTCCTAGACCCCATTTAAATTTTCAATAGTTGGACCGACCATATGTGAGAAAACCAAAAGATTTTTGCACTGATTACGCTGGTTTGATATGTTAATTAATCTAATATAAGATTGGTTGGTTTTAATTAATTAATAATTATCTTTAAAGATCATCCATATTTTTATTTTACAACACCCTAAAAATGACGTGCGCTATGGTTACATTCAATATACTATTAAAGTTTGAATTCTCTAAACATCAACCGTAATTAAACAACTAACTTTTTTTTGAACCCTAAGTCGGCTGTGCGTATTTTTCCAGTCATCAACATTCAACGATTTAATATCTCGTTTTTGTTAAACATTCTATTGTCTTATTTTCTTTCAAAAGGATTTTTCCGTTTCACTATAATGTGATTCTGGATTATAGTTTTGCATTTGATTCATTTTGAATTCAATGGTGAATGTTGTTGATGTGTCGGAAATATTTTGTGTTACAACCTTGTCGTTGTGCAATAGTATCAAATAACGAACGGTTTTGTGTAATTTTGAAAAATTCCCAACAATTGAAAACTTGATGGAAATTAATTTCCAAAACACCGTATTCGAGTTTTTTCGAGACAAAAATTTTTGGCTATATAATACGGCTCTGTCAATTATTAAAATCTCTTATGTCTTGAAAATTTTCTCATGAATGTCAAAATTGAAGATTGAAATTTTGCATTCATGCACTTTCATCTTATATTTAAGTTTAATATAAGTAGAAAATTTTTAATTAGACAAAGTTTTTTGTTAGTTCAATTAGTGCTAATTTTTTTTTATTAGTAAAATTCGCGTAGTGTTCAATTTAGTAAAAGTTTATATGTTTTGTGTCGTAGTATAAAAAAACCAAAAAAAAAAGAAATTTTTACAAAAATATCTATAAATTGCCAATTAGAAAAAATTATTTATATGCTTGTGCCGTTCAATATAAATTCTCAAAGAAAGAGAATTGTACGCATTTGTTTGTGATGTAAAAACAAAAAAATTCTGACCTTGTCGGTCATACTCTCTTAGTTTATTACATTTGCGTGGTGATGGTTATGGTCACATAGTCATTCCGTCCGGTTGACTTTCAAAAATCATAGTGCAAGTTATTTGTGAGTTTAAATTTAAAACAAAAAAAAAATTTTATATGTTGTGTGCCGTTCTGAATCATACAAAGAAAAAAAAATTAATGAATTTGTAAAATTGTTAACGCAAAAAAAAAATCTTTATATGTTTGTGTTGTGCCCACTATAATAATGTGCCGTAAAATCAACAAGCAAAAAAAATTGCATTAAATCTACGTAGTACAAAATATTATAATCAATATTAAATTTGGTGAGTGCCAATATTTCCATTAGTTGAATTTGTTTGTATTTAGTATCACTGAGTTAGTCCAATTTAGTCAAAAATTTATATGTGCAAGTTAAAACAAATTGATATGTTTTGTGACGTAACGAAAACTGTACGCGCGCTATCATCCTAATGTTAATTATTTTTGACATAAATGTTTTAGTGATAATTAAATGGAATTATTGTGACTAACTATTAAAATATATATTTTTTTGTGGAATATATTTTGTATCCACGTATTTCTCTTAAAATTTAAGTAGAACAATTGTTTGTACTAATTAAAAGTTTTTAACTCAGTTGAATGAGTCCTATTTTTTTTGTAAAACTTAAATTATTTCGACTGCCGAAGATTTAAGAAGGTACGATAAATATTATAAATTCGAACTACTATATTATGTAAAAGAAAGATGTATCTTATTTATTAGTTGTGTATTTGTTTAAATAGACAATCGAATTGTAACAAAATATGATTACAGTTATTATGCTAAATGAACGTATGCTGTATTTTATTTTCTATTGAACGTCGTGGAATTTGATAACTTGTGTTATGATAACATAAAACCAATGGTTTATTTTTATTTGTGATTCTGAAATTTACCAAATTTAAATGGCAGTACTATTTTGAAGTTGGATGTTGATGTGAATAAATTAATAATATGATGCAAGATCCAAATTATAAAAAAGGCCGGAATATGACGTCCTTCAACGATGAGGCCACAATATCATCATCCGCCGTATCAATATTTTGGCGGTTACTACTGTAGGTTAGTGCAACTCAGCATTGGCATCAGGTTTTTGGCTGTTGCTATCGTCTATTATACCTGTTTCGATACACCAATAATACAAAATTTTCATTTAATTACTGCCGTATCGCTTCATTATCATTGTTACAACTTGGTTACAGTTATACTTCAACGAATAATTTAACGGGTGTGGTTACAATTGATTACCTTTGGGATTTCAACGCATACGTCAACCATTACTTTTGCCGTATTGCTTCACTATCATTGTTACAAAATTATTACAGTTATCCTGCACGTATAGTTTAACTAGTGTTGGTACAATTTGTCACATTGTTTGGATTTCAACGCATACGTCAACAATTATTCTTTTTTGCCGTATTGCTTCACTATCATTGATACAAAATTATTACAGATATACTGCAACGAATAGTTTAACTGGTGTTGGTGCCATTTACTACAAGTTGTGGATTTCAACGCATACGTCAACAATTATGTTTTGCCGTATTGCGTTCCCATCATTGATACAAATTGTCACCGTTCGATTTCAATAAATAGTTTGGCTAGTGTTGGTACACTTATTTTTGATTTCAACGCATCCTGCCACAACTACATTTCAACGCATTCGGCTTAATTGATTGCAAGTTTATTTAACGTTTCTATGTACCATTTTTTTTTTCTCACAACGTTATCATTGTGTTCAACGTTTTATTCAACAAAATCCTTCAACGCTGATGCTTGCAAGTTTACGGAATGGTTCTACTTGTCATTTGCTGCAACAACGTCATCCATTAACGTTTCTACGTCACGTTTTATTTAATAGAATTGTTTGCTGATTGCCAGTTTATTTAACATTTCTACACAACCATTTATTCATTGTTTATAAGAACAACATTATATAACGCTGCTGACTGCCAGTTTATGGAATGTTCCTACGGGTCAGTCACTGCAACAACGATATCAATTAACGTTTCTACGTAACGTTTATTCAATAAAATTGTTTAATGATTGCAAATTTATTCAACATTTCTACACAACCATTTATTCATTGTTTATAAGAACAACATTACTTACCGCTGATGATTGCTAGTTTATTGAACGTTTCTACTCATCATTTTTATTCAACAATATTATCGGTTAACGTTTCTAATTAACGTTTCATTCAACAAAATTACTTACCGCTGATGATTGCTAGTTTATTGAACGTTTCTACTCATCATTTTTTTATTCAACAATATTATCATTTAACGTTTCTAATTAACGTTTCATTCAACAAAATTACTTACCGCTGATGATTGCTAGTTTATTGAACGTTTCTACTCATCATATTTATTCAACAATGTTATCATTTAACGTTTCTAATTAACGTTTTACTCAACAACATTACTTACCGCTGATGATTACTAGTTTATTGAATGTTTCTACTCATCGTTTTTCTTCAACAATATTATCATTTAACGTTTCTAATTAACGTTTTATTCAACAACATTACTTACCGCTGATGATTACTAGTTTATTGATCGTTTCTACTCATCATTTTTCTTCAACAATATTATCAGATAACGTTTCTAATCAACGCTTTATCCATCGAAATTCTCCAACGTGACCAGCGTACCAATGGAAGGCTGATGGAATCGGAATAGGAGGTCAGGAATTAATCGTGGGGTGAGTACACTCAGTTTGTTTTTTTTTTTATTTTTTTTTTTAATTAAGGTGGGGGGTGTGAATGGGTGTAAAAGGGCGTGTCAGAGATTGAATCGGGACATGCTAGTCGTCGAATGTGTGGGTGAATGTGTGACGTGTGAGTGTGTGGGCGTCTGAGAGTGAATGTAGGGGTTGGGCGTGGTGATCGTGGATCTTTCGCCCATGGCGTCGCCAGAGTCTCCATTTTTCCACTTGTATTTCTTTCCATTTCTGCAGATTTTCGTAAATAGCGTACATTTCTGTATTTGTGCTGAAGTAGCAGGTATTACTCTATCAAACCCGCGATGGCTGAGTCTTAGTCGTGATGGCTTTAAACTACTCAAGGTACGCTTCCTGCTATGCCACTCTCATTGGTTCGCCACTGAGAAAGCGCTTCATTACAAAAGTCAGGTAATCAACTAGAATGAGACTCAGATTCCATCCGAACCGAAACAGGTTTCTGATTCATGACACCAAATTTTGCACCTGTCAATTGGACGCCTGTCAACACCAGTTGTTCATTGACTTCTAACAGGTATAGACGAAGGCCTGTTGGTGACCTCTGCATCTTAACTCGTATTAACAACATGAAAAATATGGAGGGGCTGAAATCTCACAGCTCTGAGATATCAAGACTTCGGTCTGGGTTAAGGATTTTGATAAAGTTTTTGGCAAAAAACTTTTATGAGGACATGGTTTTTAGTTTTGGGCAGCGATGTATATCAAACATAACTTTTGTTAAAGCACAAGTATTTTTTTATCTCTGTTTAGAAATTTATTACAAAACTAACGCGGAACATCAATACGTTGCCGGAAAATTATAACAGATCATAAATTAACATAATTTAGTGAAAAAATGATATACTCAGCAAACTACCCAAAAACCTCCCATTTAGCGTTTCGAGAAAATATTACAAAATCACAAATTCATATTTCTTTCAAAATTCCAAAAATATTGTAAAAATTAAATAAAATCAAACTTTTTTAAAAATTCTAAAAATATTTAAAAAATTATTACAAAGTCAAAGATTAAAACTTTTTCAAAAATTCTAGAACTATTGCAAAAATTATAACAAAATCAAAAGTTGAAACTTTTTTCAATCTTCTACAATCGCTTCTACTTGAAACAATTCCAATTTGACTATATAGAGCGATTTTTCTGTTCCGGTGTTTCCAAAAATTCTTAAAAATTCAAACCTTTTCCAAAATTCTAAAAATATTGCAAAAATTATAACAAAATCAAAAATTGAAATTTTTTTTAAAATTCCAAAAATTATAATAAAATCAAAAATTTTTAATTTTTCAAAATTCTAAAAATATTCCAAAAATTCTTACAAAAACAAAACTTAAAACTTTTTCCAAAATTCTAAAAATATTGAAAAAATTATTACAAAATCAAAATACAAACTTTTTTCAAAATTCCAAAATATTTCAAAAACTATAACAAATTTAAAAATTTCTATGTCCAATTTCATTTTTAATTACATTTACGTCATAAAGACAGCAAAATTTTTTTCCAAAAAATTGGCTAAAAAAATAAATGAAACCATTTTTTGCACACTTGACATTATTTTTTTCACAAACTTGCTAATGCTCTACTATATAGTCTATAATAATAATAAAATTTCATGTCATACAAATAATTAGTTTTATGTTTTTCTAAAAATTAGGTAAAAAAATAAATAAAGATCTTTCTTTTGACACACTTGACAACATTTTTTTGACAAACTTATAATGCAATAATCTAGTTTTTGATCTCACATACCAATCCTTACCATCAAGATTTCTCCAAATTCAATGTTCCTACTCGTAATCACTTCAAATGAAAGGTTTTAAGCCAAAATATGAAAATTTGCTTTTTGTCAAACTCATAATGATTTTTTTGACACACTTCCGGTACAGTTACCGAACACAGTGTCCTTTTGAACCTGTCTTTTGGCTCATGAATGTAATACTTAGGCCTTTCAAGCCGAACTAAAATATTTAAGTAATCTTTAGAATTTTTAAAATTTTGTTTTCACCTGTTTTATTATTCTTTCATCCTATCATGAAATATACGTTAGTACCCCATGGAGTAGGGACCGCGAGGCAGACCGTGACTACAATGGGAGACGGATGTAATTAACAACCTTAAAAATATTGGCTGCCATGGAAATTACGCCAATGTTGCAAATGACCGTGTTGAATATTCAAAACTGATTAGCTTTGCAACGCTCCACATAGAGCATGGACGTAAAACAAAGGAATTATCTAATCGATCGTTTTGCAGCTGCATACGTATATTTGTAGTTTTTAGAGCAATTCTGCTCTATTGTGCATTCATCTCAAACAATTAACTAGAATTTCTTCAATACTTTTCCATTCCGGCTCCTTTGAAAATATTGTCCATATAGGAGTTTCAATGAATGACAATTTGAAGGGAACACCTTTGTTCGAAATGAAATGTCGCAGTTATTCCGTACGACGCATAAGCGCAAAGATTAT